>JAABNX020000053.1:8006127-8045439 GCA_015163995.2 Mormyrus lacerda | reverse complement strand
GGGGGGGGGGGGGGGCCCCCCGCAGGCGTGACCGCCTCTCCATGAGCCGATGGGGACACATAGGGAGTTATAGGGGAGGATGAGAATGAGTAGAGGAACATCCCCTTGGCTCGTGCTGGTGTCTGGGGCTGACAGTCAGCCCCTCGTCCCGCTCCCTGTCTTCCTGGATCCTCAGTCTTCTTTACTAGCATGTCGTCATGTCATGTCCAGGAGGATGCATTTTCTTGGTGGAGAATGGCACAACTCTGTACACTGGCCTTTCTTACTTTGAGTCCCATAAGGGCATTTTGCCGAGATTAATGATGGAGGGTGGTGGGAGGGGGGGCTTCCTGCTGTGTGTACAGAGACAGGTGTGAAGAGAGAAAGAGTCGAGCTGCACCCTTTGTGTGGGACTGTGTCAAGGTCAGTCTTTGTCAAAGACCCTTAATGCTCACAGATTACCTACCAACCAGATTAAACTCTACAGAATTACCCTTCATCAGCCTAATCTTTCTACTCAGACAACCATCCCTACAATCAGATAAACCATAGATTCGGCGTGTTATACATCAGCATATGATTGATACATCGCTCAAAACAAATATACACATCAAACTATGCAAGGCTGAACAGAGCAGCACCTATTTGTAAATACTGTCATGGCAGCTGGCATAACATTTGACTTCTAATTGCTATGAAGAAGCAAGCAACGACATTACTGATGACCGACGATAGCCATAACAGCTGAGTTAGCGATAAGGACATACCTGATTCTGTTTCTGGATTTTATCACCAGACCCTGTTAGTCATGAAGACGGTTTATTCTGATAATGAATGTTACTGCAGTTTGTAGTTAGTTGTTTAGCCATCCATCCATCATCTACCGCTTTTCCGGGTCGGGTCGCAGGGGCAGCAGTCTAAGCAGGGAAACCCAGACTTCCGTCTCCCTGGCCACTTCGTCCAGCTCCTCTGGGGGAATCGCGAGGCGTTCCCAGGCCAGCCGGGAGACACAGTCAGAAGCGTGTTCTTGGTCTCCCCCAGGGCCTCCTCCCAGTTGGACATGCCCTGAAAACCTCACCAGAGAGGCTCCCAGGAGGCATTCTGACCAGATGCAAGAGAGCCACCTCACCTGGCTCTTCTCGATGCGGAGGAGCAGCGGCTATACTCCGACTCCCTCCCGAATGACCAAGCTTCTTACCCTGTCTCTAAGGGAGAGCCCAGCCACCCTGCGGAGGAAATGCAATTTGGCCCCTTGAATTCACGACCTCATTGTTTCAGTCACTACCCACAGCTCATGAACATAGGTGAGGGTCGGAACGTAGATCGACTGGTAAATCGAGAGCTTTGCCTTTTGGCTCAGCTCCTTCTTCACCATGACAGAACGATGCAGCGCCTGCATCACTGCTGACACCTCATCGATCTCCCGCTCTATCCTTCCCTCAATCGTGATCAAGACCCTGAGATACTTAAACTCCTCCACTTGGGGAAGGACTTCCTCCCTGACCCGGAGAGAGCACTCCAATTTTTTCCTGCTGAGGACCATAGTCTCAGATGACTTTCATCCCAGCCGCTTCACACTCGGCTGCAAACTGCTCCAGTGAGAGACGAAGGTCACGGTCTGATGAGGCTAACAGAACCACATCATCTCCATAAAGCAGAGACCTAATCCTGAGGTCACCAAACCAGATACCCTCAACACCCTGGCTGTGCCTAGAAATTCTGTCCATAAAAGTTATGAACAGAATCGGTGACAAAGGGCAGCCCTGGCGGAGACAATGCGGACCAAGCTGTGGCACCAGTTGTACAGGGACAAAACAACCCTTATAAGGTAGCCCAGTACTGCATACTCCCGGAGCACTCCCCACAGGATTCCCTGAGGGATGCGGTCAAATGCCTTCTCTAAGTCCACAAAGCACATGTAGACTGATTGGCTAACCTCCCACGCACCCACGCACTGGTTAGCCAACCTCCCACGCACCCTACCGAGAGTCTGGTCCACTGTTCCACGGCCAGAATGAAAACCACACTGCTCCTCCTGAATCCGAGGTTCGACTATCTGACGGACCCTCCTCTCCAGCACCCTTGAATAGACCTTACCAGGGAAGCTGAGGAGTGTGATCCCCCTATAGTTGGAACACACCCCCCAGTCCCCCTTCTTGAAGCGGGGGACCACCACCTCGGTCTGCCAATCCAGAGGCACCGCCCCCGATGTCCACGCGATACTGCAGATGCGTGTCAACCAAGACAGCCCTGCAACATCCAGAACCTTGAGGAACTCTGGGCGGATCTCATTCACTCCTGGGGCTCGGCCACCGAGGAGCTTTTTAGCCATCTCAGCTACCTCTGCCCCAGAGATAGGGGAGTCCACCCCCAAGTCCCCAGACTCTGTGTCGGGGCGATTGAGGAGGTCTTCGAAGTATTCCTTCCACCAACCCACAACGTCCCGAATTTAGGTCAGCAGCGTACCATCCCCACCATAAACAGTGTTGATACTGCACCGCTTTCCCGCCCTGAGCCACCAGATAGTGGACCAGAATCTCCTTGAAGCCGTTCTAATTGGCCTCGCCAATCTCCACCTATACCCAAGTTTTTTTCCTCAGCAACTGCTGAAGCCGCAGTCTACTTAGCTCGCCAGTACTCATCAGCTACCTCCAGAGTCCCACAGGCTAAAAAGGCCCGATGGCACTCCATCTTCATCTTGACGGCATCCCTCACCGCCGGTGTCCACCAGCAGGTTTGGGGATTGCCGCCGTGACAGGCACTGACCACCTTACGGCCACAGCTCTGGTAAGCCGCCTCTACAATGGAGGCACGGAACATGTCCCATTCAGACTCAATGTCACCCGCCTCCCCCGGGACATGGGCGAAGTTCTGCTGGAGGTAGGAGTTAAAGCTCCTTCTGATAGGGGATTCCGCCAGACGTTTCCAGCAGACTCGCACTATATGCTTGGGCCTGCCAGGCCTGACCAGGTTCCTCCGCCATCAGCATAGCCAACCTACCACCAGGTGGTGATTGGTTGACAGTTCCACCCCTCTACTCACCAATAAGAGTGTCCAATAAATGTGGCCGCAAGTTCGATGACATGACCTCAAAGTCGATCATTGAACTGCGGCCTAGGGTGTCCTGGTGCCAAGTACACATATGGACACCCTTATGCTTGAACATGGTGTTCATTATGGACAATCCGTGATGAGCACAGAAGTCCAATAACAAAACACTACCTGGGTTTAGATCAGGGGGCCGTTCCTCCCAATCACGTCCCTCCAGGTCTCACTGTCATTGCTCATGTGAGCATTGAAGTCCCCCAGCAGAACAAGGGAGTCCCCAGGAGGAGCGCTCTCCAACACCCCTTCCAAGGACTCCAAACGGGTGGCTATTCTGAACTGCCATTTAGTGCATAAGCGCAAACAGCAGTCAGGACCCGTCCCCCCACTTGAAGGCGAAGGGAGGCTACCCTCTTGTCCACTGTGGTAAACCCCAATGTACAGGTGACCAGCCAGGGGGCAATAAGTATGCCCACCCCTGCTCGGTCGGCACCTCTCCCCGTGAGCAACTCCAGACTGGGAGAAGGTCCAACCCCTCTCAAGGAGACTGGTTCCAAAGCCTAAGCCGTGCGTCGAGGTGAGCCCGACTAAATCTAATCGGAACCTCACACCAGATCCTTCCCCACCAGAGAGGTGACATTCCATGTCCCTAGTGCTCACTTCTGCAGCGTGAGGGTCGGACCACCAAGGTCCCCACCTTCGACCACTGCCCAACTCACATTGAACCCGACCCCTTTGGCCCCTCCTACAGGTGATGAGCCGATTGGAGGAGGGACCCACGTGCCTCCTTCGGACTGTGCCCGATCAGGCCCCATGGGTGTATGCCTAACCACCAGGCGCTCGCCATCAAGCCCCATCTCCAGGCCTGGCTCCAGGCGGGGGGCCCGGCGACCCACGTTTGGGCGAGGGATCTCGTGGATTTATGTTATAACTCATCAAAAGAGGTCTAATGAGCCACACTTTGTCTGGTTCCTCACCCACGACCTGTTTACCTTGGGTGACCCCACCAGTGACATAAAACCCCGGGCAACTTAGCTCCTGGGATCTTTGGAACACGCAAACCCCTCCTCCATGATAAGGTATCGAGTTGTTAAGCCTATGAGTATATTCAAAAAAGGGGAGAAATTTTGAATTTTTAGGTGCTATGTACTCAAGAATTCAACAGTCGCAGAACAAGTGACTAGTGAGCCAGAAGTGAAACTGAATGCCAGCATATACGTGTATGATGGTCCCTCAGCCTCCCCTTTCATCACAGGATTGAGGTGGGGCAAAGATGTGTCATGTGGAGGTTCCTGGTCCCCACCTCTCTCTCTCATCCACTAGGCTGCCATCCAATCAGAAACCTGTAGAATGTCAGCCTCCATGGCTTAGGTTCTGTCTTTGGCCAGATTCACAATAATGTCTGTTTAGAAAGTTCTGGAACAAAGTGTCATCATAATTGCAATAAGAATTCATGTTTTCTGTGTTCTGCTTCTCACAACATGTATTGTGCAGTCCATGGAAACCTCTCTTGTCTCCTGACAAATATGTACATACCTACTCTATCGTGTGAAGTGTATGGTGTTAAATAAGAGTGAACAAGTGAAAAAAAAACGCTTGTATATGGGTTTGTAAGAGCATTGCTATTTCTACACTGTCAGAAGGCTTCCTCCTTAGTGAGATCTTGCTGACAGCTTCAGCATCCATTGAGAATTAAACACAGAATTTGAAAGTCTTCTGAAGAATAGAGAAGAATAACGTGGAAACAGTCTTTTCCAGTAAATGCTGGAGCAGGCAGCTGTTCCAGCACTAAGAAGATTTTTAAGTATTTCTGTTGATTCTCCTTTTAAAAGACGATTTCTGAGTCCTGCCAGTTAAAGATGTAAAACGGAGCTGTAGGATAGTGAGGGATTACCGAGCTGGGCAGCCACCTATATCTGAAAATTCTATTTGTCCTGAAATTAAGATGCTGGAGCACATCGCCTGTGTGTTGAATTTGCAAACATTATCCCCTGATCGCGTTTGGACTCCTTAATTGCTTTTTGGCATTTTCCCTCCCGTTCACAGTCCATATTGTAATGGTTCATCCAAGTTCAGCTGAGATAAAAAATCTCTGTTGGCCTTATGTGATGTTTACATTTGTCAGTTCTGTTACACTTTTGTAGAATAAAAACCTGAATTGACATACGGGCACTACAAGACATTAACATGTGATCGGTCATCTTTACATTACTGTTAGCCAATCACTACTGTGAAATGTGGTGCATTTCATCTCATCATGTAATCATGGGCTGCACTTGGCCTGGTTTATTATTTTAAGAAGGTATAATTGCAGTGTTAAAAGATACAGGACTATAGCCATGACTGTAAATGACTTTTGTTTGTTGGCTTACATTATGTTTTCAGACTGTATGGTACATCTGAGGATTGCCATGCTGCACCTTAGAGCATGTAGTACTGTTTTTCTTATGTCACATTCCGGTAATTTCTGCAGGTGAGGGCCATGATATACTGTGTTTAAAAAGAATGTTTATGCATAAATATGCCCTCATAGAGCACGCATTTAGCAGACCAGGACCCCATAACCCTTGTGGAGTGTAGCAGGCCAGGACCCTATAACCATCATAGAGTGTAGCAGGCCTGGACCCCATAACCCTTGTGGAGTGTAGTAGGCCAAGACCCCATAACCCTTGTAGAGTGTAGCAGCCTGGGACCCCATAACCCTTATAAATTGTAGCAGGCTTTTACCCCATAGCTCTGAAGTTAACAGGCCTGAGCCCGTGCATTTGCAGCTGGATCATCTCTCTTGCCTCACAGAGCTAGAGAGCCTGGGAAGGGGACACGGGGTCGCCCTGAACCTTCTCTGTTGACCACTGCCTCCTCAGCAGTGAAATGTTGCTGTCACTATAAAGCTGGGAAGGTGGCAGTGGTGCTTAATGGCTGAGTGCCGTGTGTCTGTCTCCCACAGGCTGGGCCACACGGACCACGCTGAGGACCTTGCCTCCCGGCTGCTCCAGTGCTTCCCCAAGAGCCGCCTCTCGGCACAGGCGGCCCTCAGCCACGAGTATTTCGGGAGTCTTCCTCCACGGCTCTGGGAGCTTCCTGACAGTCAGTGCCTCATCGACCGTCTGAGCCAGGGTTCAACCCACTGCTAGTTAAGGAGAGCAAGCAGTTCAACCTTTGACATGAGCATCAGTCAACTAATATAGATCACAAAGATACCATTTTATTTCTATGTGTAGCTACTGAGGTATAATTATGAGATTTAGTGATTGCAGCTTGAATGTACAGGAGAAATAGTTGGTTCATGGATGTCAAGGCCAGCTCCGGGCCATGCGTAACCGTAACCTCAGAGATGCAGAGGTGTTAAGAGGAAAACAAATGTCCCGTTGAATACCTGCTGGATTCAAACAGCCGGGGAAAAAAAATCCTTTGCGACATTACAAGAAGAAGGAGCTAATAGTTTAGATTTGTAACAGCTGACATGAAAGTTGTGGTTGAGAAGTGCCGGTGTCACTTTCAGTGCTGACAGGGACGTCTTTGAAGTGCCATCTCTCCGTGGACTCCCGTTGACAGAAGCTTTTACAGAAACCATTCGGCGGTGATAATTTAACAGGTCCCCGTCATTTATCGCTCTGAAGGCCGTGAAGTTAAAGGCAGTTTGGCACCGTGGGTGGCGATCAGATTCGGCAGGTTCCAGGAGATGCATGCGCACCGATATGGATTAGCTGCTGAACTTCCCCTTGATTTTCCATGAATTGTTTGGGAAAGTAATACCCAAACAGGGGTGCCGTGGAGACAAGCGTGCAAGCCAGGACAATCAAACCTCCTCTGGTGAAACTCATTATGAAAGGCCCGTCCTCCTGGTCAAGGTAGCACAACCTCTGGTGATGTAACAAGAGCGAGGGGGTGTGCGTCTTGCATCTCAGTGCGTCGTCAGCCCGCCTTCTGGCGACAGACTCGTCCCAGTGTGTGTCATGGTGACGGCAGAGTTCGACGGCTACTCAGGATGCTGGGGCGTCCAGTCGCTAATTTGGGTCCATTACGCAGTCGGCACTTCGTTTTATCAGTCGGTGGCTAAATCACAGGATGGGGGTGGGAGGGACAGGGGCCCCACATTATCAGACCGGAGCAGGGCTAGCAGCAGAGTGCGGCTCATCTGAGTCATTAACCAGCACAATGTGTGTGCTGAACCAGGAGGGGGGGGGAGAATCACAGCACAGGCAGCAAAATACCTCAGGGGTGCTAATTTTAATATGAGAATTTAATTTGTAATTTCACAGATTAAGATTTTTTCCCGGTATTAATCCTTTTATCAGCACGCAGCAGGTTGTGTGACACGCACGGGAGGGGGGGGGGGGGTATTCACTGGCAGGGATGCTGCTCTGCATAACGCTAAACACGGACGGGAAAGGGGAAAAAAGCTGATATCTTTTGAAGAGCAAAACGAAGATTAAATAATTTTGTTTCTTACTGGAGGCTGTTCTGACTGCCTACAGTGGAAATTTACAGTACGTCTCGAGGAGCGGAGTTTCTGCTGCAGGAAGATAATTATAACCACTAGTTGTTAGTATGTTGGGGGGGGGTTAAGGGGGGGTGCACATTACCTTACCGAGACTTAGGGGAGGCTTGCGGTTCCAGACAGAAGCTCCCCCGATCCACGGATAAGGGGTCAACGGAGCCCAGCAAAGACCACCACAGGGGCAGAGCACATGTCTAGCCTGAGGATCGTAATCGCATCGTAGGCCCATCCTGACATGGGCGTCACCTTTCTGTACCCTCAGCCCAACCAGCTAATCCCTTTCAGACACCCACGGGAGTCAGCTGGAAAACAAGATACGGCACATTCCCGGCTAACTCTCGCTAGCTCTGGCTGGAGTGTGTTGCTTGGCCTTGCCGTGAAGCTCTCTGCTTAAGGACATTTTGCCTGAAATGCACCCAGTGTTGCCATGTTAAAAAAAACAACTGCATAATTTGCAGGCAGCAGTGCAGAACGCTGTTGGTTAGCGTGGCAAGCGCACAGTGGACTTGGGAGCTCGCAGCTGCCCCTTGTGGCACGTCCCTGAATGTCGAGGCAGGTGGTGCCATGAAGCCGCGAGGGAGAGACTGGAGGCTGTGGCTTCTGCATGCCACGGGGTCTCCTCTATGGGCTCACCTTTACAGTAGAGCATGCCCAGTCTAACGTGAAAGCCTAGTAAGGAAGACTTGCGTTTTCTGAGCTAGCAGGCATCGATTCGGACTCCACGGCGGCCCACAATGCATGCTGCTTGCTATATCATGAATCAGGCTTTACGAGCTTCACCTTATATTTCTCTGGACGTCAGGCTATGGGCAAAATTTGGGCTGCGGAGTTGAGGTGTAATGTCCTGCAAAGATGACACACAGTAACAACACTCACAGTGAGACTAAGAAAAGGAGCATTTTGCCTTGGTTTGGATTTTGTGGTTACCATAATTCTCACAGTTTTCTTCAAAACCAGCTGAATTAAGATATTTTGTCACAAGATAAAATAGTACCTGAGTCAGTCTGATTTCAGTTATAATATGTTTCCTTTTGTACAGCACAGTAGAAGGGGAGTTTCTCAGCCATGAGGGATATCCCTGGACAGTTAATAAATGTAGAACTGTCTGAAAATCACACATTGTTGATGTCATTGTAGATATGGCGATATGATGGTCTAGCTGGCCTTTCCTTCTCCTCGTCCTTCCCCACAGTGTCTTCTACCTTCACCGTCCCCAATGTTAGACTGCAGCCCGAGGACAGCACGCGAGCAAGTGGGAAAGCTGCAAGTCACGCCAAGGCCTCTGGCAAGAACTGAGGCCTCCCTGCCACCAGACAGCAGGTAAGTCTGTCATGGGGATCGGATGGGGAGCTTCATCACGTGTGGATGTGGGCAGACAAACCATAGCCTGATCAACAAGTGCGTTGACTATGAGGAATTTTTTGAGTTTGACACAACACACATTTGTTTATTTATATGATTGTTAATACCATGTATTAACATGACATTACACAGCTGTGCCCAGATCTAAAGTTTATACCATTATAGCGTTAAAATCCTGCCTTAAATATAAAGTGCCCCAGAGTGTTCCAGTGGAGGTTTGATATTTACAGTGGTTTTCATCTTGTTGTTCCACTTTCAGTTCTCCGTTAATCTTGGGTTATACCTCTAAGCACAATATCATATGCAGACAGTGAAGAACGTGACGAGGATTCGGAAGCATTCATGTGCAGGACATTGCCGTTGTATGGATTTGTGGGTAGTGCTAGACATGATGTGGTTCGGATGGATTGGCAATAGGGCGGGTACATGTTGGGTATCTTAGGATGCGCGTTTGGTGTGGGGGGGGGGGGGGGGCATCATGCACAAAACCAACGTGAAGGCATGCCAGCTGCCCTGACCCCGCAGAGAAACAACAAAGGAGACTGGGAAAGATCTGCCCATCCATCCATCTTCTCACCACTCATCCTCATCTCTTTAGGAAAAGTCTGCTTTCATAACAGTGTTGGTCATTTTTATTAAGCCCATAATAGTTCCCTGTCTGCATTAAACAGGGTTGTGAAAAGGTCTACAAAAAAAAAAGAAAGAAAAGAAAAACAAGTAATTGACCATCAGCAGCTGCAAATAATTTCGGTGTTAGTTGAGTAATGATGGCACTGAGTGAACCCGAAATGACAGCTTTAAGGTGCGGATTACATCTCGAATTACTGGCAGGTGCACAAAGAGATGTGCGGGTCTTTGAGGGAACCGAGGAAGACCCACGCCCCGCCTCCCACCCCCTCTCTTTTTGCTGCTGATGGCATGTTGATGGGTTCCTGCTGGGCCCCAGGACCAGTGGAGGGTTTGGACAGTTTTCCAGAGAGAGGGACCTTATTTGAAGCCATTATGTGTTATAATGATGGAGGTCTTACCATCAGTCAGGGGCGGCCGATCAAAACGCCTGTCAGAATAACCACAGAGCGGTTCAGAGACCACAAAGAAATGTCCCGCCAAATGTGACCTAGAGAGTGCCTCTTTTTTTAAAGTTTTAATGTGTGTGTTTTTTTTTTTGCCTCATAAGTTTTTCCTGGGCGCTGTCAGCACGTTTACGGTTCATGGCAATGCAGTTTGGAGTCCGTTCATGAGGAAATCATGTTGGGATTGGCCGGCAAAGCAGAGCGGCGGGAGATCCGGGTCTCGGGTCTGTGCACAGAAAGGCAGCCCTACGATTTTCTGCTCCGAACGGAAATGAGCCCAGTGAAAACCCAGTGCATGCTCTGCTGTGGCATTCATATTGAAATGGCCTCCTTTGTTACTGACAGCCAAAAGTCCGTAGCATAGAGTGTCCAAGAGCGATTGGTCTCTGATTTATATATATACGTGTGGCTGCAATGTGCAGGGAAAAAACACAAATTTGTGAAACACATTAGTGAAGAAGTGTGGTGGGGGTAGGACTGAAGATTAATTCAGACTTCTGACTGATACACCATGAGGAATAACTGGCGATTCGGGTGTTTAAGCTTGATGTTAATTTCACTGACTCTCCACACCCGCAGAACGCCAAATGTCTGACCGAGGGGGAGCTCAGTGTGAGCAGAGCAGAGCTGACCAGGGCGCGTGTGGGTTTTATTGAAGCGCCTTTGCGTGGGCTGTGCCCAGCCAGGGCTCGCAGGAAATCCTCACTGGAGTGGCTTTTGTGTTCTCTGGCTGCTTTTAGACAGGCCTGTGTGGAGCTCACATAAAGGGCGGTCTGAGCAGATAGCCTGGAAGGATGCTTGAGTGAACAGGGGACAATGTCCACCTGACAGTTACGGGGGTGGGGGATGTCGGGGAGAGAGGGGGGGAGAGAGGAGAACGGAAAAGGAGAGGGAGAGGCAGGGAGATGGAAGGAAATGGGGAAAAAGACAGAAGAGAGGGAGGGGAAGATAGGAATACAGAGGGAGGAGGGGGAAGAGGCAAGAACAGAAAAGGGGCATTAGAGAGAGAAGGACGGAGAGAGGGAAAGAGAAGAAAAGAGGAGGAGAGAGGAGAACAGAAAAGGAGAGTTAGTGGGAGAGGGTGGAATTGGGAGAGAGTGATAAAAAGAGAAAGAGGAGAGAGAAGAATGCAGAGGGTGATGGGGAGAGAGAGGCAGGTGTTCATCTCTAGATGATGATTTCAGGTTGTCGCTGGTGAGCTGAGCTGCATTTCAGGATGCAAACGCAAATAGCAGCAAGACAGTGAGCCGGAGAGACCTCACATGGGCCTGCTGGAGGGGGGTCTGTTCTCTGCTGTGCTGGGCTTGGTCACCCTTCTCGTGCATCTTGGGCCTGGGTGGCTCAAGGCATGCATGGGCAGCCTTACAGTCACAGAAACCCTATATTGGAAGCAAAGAGGTTCTTATGCCACATGACCTGGTTCTGGAAGAGTCCAGGCTACACGTGCAGCTGAAAGTCCATCAGTCTCTGGTATCACTTCTGTATCTGAAACAGCCAATATCACCGATTTCCTGAACTGAGCTGAGCATGTTTCTATTGACTGAAGATTTGAGGGCTTCGCAATAATCCTTAATGGAGTTCTGCAAAGGTCTCAGAAAGGTGTATTTTTCATTGGCAGCCAGTGGTAATAAGACCTCACGACTAATGGGGGGTCCAGCTGCCTTTATTGTCAATTGAATTGCAACAAAGCTCTGATTTACATCTAAATTGAGTTCTTATTTCTTGCTCTGTAATTTTGTCCACAACATCAGCTAAATCTAGACAAGCCAGAACGAAAAGTAGGGGTGGTTCTCAGCCTGAAAGTATTTCTGCCCAATAAGTTGTTTGAGGGGCTAAAACTCTTTTAACTTTTTATGTCCTTGGCAGCGGGAAGGTTAGACCCCAGATCTGGGCTCTGATGACATTTTAATTGCCTCATTAAACCTCAAAGCTATTCACTGGACTGGAGTTTATTTTCTGTCTTTTGGCTGTAAGGCTGTAACTTTGGCAGCGCGTGTTATCATGGTAATTTATCTCCAGTATGTGTCGACGTGGCCCGATCGGGCCGCCGCTCTGAAAAACCCATTCTACAAGTTCCAAACGCACCTCTCTTCTCGACATGTGAACTTTGCATCCTTCTGTAAAGTCTTAAAAATGTTAAAATCATTCATCCTAAATTAAACCTTAATATGCCCACACATTCTTAATAAGGAATTATGCACCATCAGAACAGCCTAAATATGTCACTCAGAAACTATGGGTGGTAGCAAAATTCTGAGTGCATTTCTGAAATCAGGACAGAAATAATAAATAAAAGACACTCCTTAGTGATGAAATCTTTGTTGACTGGTGCTATCCATCCTGAAGGATGAGGCTGCTGATGGTCCTTCATCAGAGCTGCTTGATCTGCATGGTCAGTTCAGGGCACCAGCGAGCTTACAGGACCCCCCTCCCCGTGCCCCTCCCGGCCTGGCCCATGGGACCTGCGGGCCACTCTTATTAACTGGCCACGAAGGTCTTCTCGCGGTCACATCCAATTCCTTGGCCCCCGCCGCAGATTGATTGTGTGCACCTCCCCCCCCCATACCGGACACATCGTGGGAGATTTGTGCCAAGGCTGAGTGGCGGCCCTGGGGAGCCTGGCTCAATGGACCTCGCCTTTCAGCGGCTCAGCAAGGATAGGGGGGTTGTAGGGAAAAAGCCAGCCAGTGGGGGGGGCTATGGCACCTAGGCAGCTGGTGACTTACGAAATGGAGTGACCCTGGCTGGTTACGCCACTGCAGAGTCCAGGCCCCCAGGGGTGAGGGGGGGGGATGCCCAAGGGTAAAAAATATTGTAAAAAGGAATTGATTTCATGTATAATTTGTTTATCGCTAGAGGGAACAAATACTGCACCTTTGACATGTGTTGGGTAAGTTTGACTCTGAATGAGACACATTAGCATAATCTCCTTACTGAGCTGGGCTCGCTTGCTGAATGTCTGTCTCGCTCCGCTCCCCACACCCACACACAGACAGCCACGTGATAATTAACGACTTCAGCCCCTGAAATAATGCATAGAACAGAGTGTGGTGTTCAAAAAAAAGAGTAAAAAATCATTAGTCTTCAGCAACAGTGAAGCATGTTACTAAGAAAACAGAAATCTGGATTCTTAGCAACATAGTGTGGGTAAAGGAAATAAGAGAATTTCACGTAACAAAAAAGTCTGAGGCTTTGAATCAACACGGGTCATTTCCCATGAACTTCACCAGTGCACGTCTCACGCGTGAACCTGCGTGTCGCGGTAACCACGCCCCTTTTTCTTGGCATGGAACCAGCTGGCCTGACCTCACGTCGGGAATTCCACAGACGCACCGGTGATGGCGAGGGGTCACTGGTGAAATGGAGGCCCTTTTGGGAGACACAGGAAATGAAAACCTCACTCTACACATCTCATTTCACAGCACATGGGCTTGTCTAATGAGCAAAGCACAATCTCCCTCGCTTGTTTTTTTCCCTGAAAAAAAAATCACATTTTCTGTCTTTGAGTCACTTTTCACTAGATCAGCTTAATTATTTCTCACTTTCTAATTTATTTTCCTATTGTTCAAATTTACAATTAAAATCCCTCCCTGCGCTTCAGTTGGTGAAATCACCAACGTCTAAAACTCAACATTAATTGGGCAGTTTTTTTCCATATGAGTCCTGCTTTGACCAATCAGCTCAGTGAACACTTGTCTGTTTTTGGGTGAATCCCATTTCCTGAGTTAGCAAACTGCTGAACTCAAGATAAGGAGCGTTTAAAAAATGAACAGGCAGAGAAACATCAATGGTTTGTTTTTTTGTGAGCGGTTAGCGCACCCTGGGCAATTTGTGGGGAATTGTTAATTATGACTAAACAAGCTCTTTTTTTTAGGTGGCAGGCCCCCAGATCCAGCTGTCATGAGTGTGAGAGATATTGAATTGGAAGCCTGACTGCCTTGTCAGCCAGGGGGACAGGTCGCTTGAGATGTAAAATAGAGTTGGGGGGAGGTGAGAGCTCTTTTTTTCTGACGGTTGGGAGATCCATTTGCATAGTTTCCCTCCAAAAGGATGGAGGGGGATGGGAGGGGGATCGTCCGGGGGGGGTGCTGCTCATGGGATGGGGGGTTAATCCGAGGAGGGGCCTTTGAGCTTCGTCAGCCGTGCCTTTGTTCTGCGTATGGTGTGTCATGGAAAAGCGAGGGGGCATCCCATGTGGAACGTTGAGGAGCAGGCCCACAGGTCCACCGGAGCTGGGGATGAGCGTGACACTTCTCTGTCTGTCTGCCTGCATGACTATGCTCTGTCTGTCTGTCCATTTGTCTGTCTGTCAGCCTGTTTCTGTCTGCCTGCCTGCATGTCTGTCTGCCTATCTATTTATATGTCTGCCTGTCTATCGATCTATCTGCCTGCATGACTGTATGCTCTGTCTGACTGTCCATTTGTCTGTCTGTCTGCCTTTATTTGCATGTCTGTCTGCCTGTCTATCTGTCCGGCTGCCTGCCTATCTATTTATCTGTCTGCCTGCATGACTGTATGCTCTCTCTGTCTGTCCATTTGTCTGTCTACCTGTCTCTGTCTGCCTGCCTGCATGTCTGTCTGCTCCTTCTGTCTGTCCATTTGTCTGTCTGTCTGCCTGTTTCATTCTGTCTGCCTGCCTGTCTGCCCTGTCTGTCTGCTTATCTCCCTGTCTGTCTGTCTGCTCCCTTGTCTGCCTGCCTGCATGGTCTGTGTGTGGGTATGAAGCGTGCCTTTGTGTGTGTCAGGGAGAGAGAGAGCTGCACACACACACCGATGGTGTAGGTCTGCATTTTCAATTTCAACTAAATTAGGAGCTAACTGTAGAAGGTTTGACACTGTTCTGTCAGGGTATTTTGGATTTTTTTCACTTGTGTAATATACATTTTATTAGTCAACAATAAAGTACAAGGGTAAAACCATCACTGCTGTTTCCTCCTCTGGCAAATATAAATATGTGTTATGATTCGTAATATCTTATATCTGTTTATATCTTTTCTTTGCTGTGCCTCAGAGCTGAGAGTTGTGAGCAGCATAAATGAAAGGGCGGGAAATGCTGCCCCCCCCCAGTGGAAACATGTTCCCATCCAGTCAGCAGATCCAGCAGGGATGCAGTGTGGTCACTGATGAAGCTGAGGATGGTGTGATTCCCTCTGGGATTTCCTGTAATATATTCATATCATCAACTTCTTTGTTGGCCAGTCCTGCCCCTCGAGCTGTCATTTATTCTTCCTGACTTAGCTGCCCCCACCTTGCATCCTCTCTTGGTCCCGCCCAGCCCCCTCTCTGTGAGCGGCATACCACAAAGTTCCAAGACAGAAGAGTGCGCCTGGCGTTTTATGCATAGCTCCAGAAACTTCTTTCTCACGGGGAAGGTCAGTCAGGCCGCAGGTGGCTCAGTCCTTTCCTGTGATCCTGCACGTTTGGTGTCCCCCCACCCTCTGCCCTTTGCCATCCATTCTGCATTTTCAGTTGCCTATTCTAATCACTGTGTGATGTGTGCGGGGGGTAGGGTTGCATCACGGACTTTCTCTGTATTTACGTGCTTTGCTGAAATCAGATTCGCCAGCTTACCGTAACAGAAGCAGATTAATCAAAACAAAATGTCCATTTAGACAATTAAAAAAACAGAATGTTTAAAAATTGTGGTAGCCTTAAATTTACCTGCGCAGTGATACTATTTTTGATTTCAGTCCCACAGTATTTCTACATGACGGCCCCCAGCAGACAGTGTAATTATTGAGCGAAGAGCCCTTTGCTGGATCCTGAGGAAAGGGGGGGGGTGAGGGTTTGCATTATGCATTGTTTTGATAAGCCCTAATTAAGTGTACCTCGCCGCATTGTAATAGGAATGAATGTATGTGTTCTTCCCCCTTGTGGCTCATTTTACTCAGCCAAATGGAGCGAAAGTCCAACATCGTGTTACGCACTGGCTCAAGCAAGATAATTACTGCGATGGGATGGTGTGGGTAAACATCGCTGTGAGCCAAAGAGAGATGGTGAGGAAGGAGCATTGTGGAAAATTTGTCCTGATGCTGATGTTGACCTGTGTGTTATTTTTTTTAAACCATTATCTTACTCACGTCCCCCATCCTGAATCTGTATTTATTTTATATATGAAGATAGATCTGTCTAGTATGCTGAATTATTTATTACACTACCCTGCAGTAATTTCAAGATTTTGATCTGGCTTTCTGTACCAGCCTGGATTTCCATGAAATATTCACTCGGCTCTTGTTAAATGCCAGTAAAAACAAAACAAGTGTCCCGTGTGATGCCGACTCCACCGCGTTGAGAAAGTCCCAGAAGCAGAAGACATTGGTGTGTCACGGTGTGTGTGTGCGTGTGTGTGGGGGGTGGTTTGAGGGAACTTTTCCTCTGGATGGCTCTTGAAAGAAACCCATCCATGAGATTTAAGTTATAAAACGGGTGGCACAAAGCGCCCATTCCCCGGGCACCCTTAAGGTACGCACCTTTAATGAAATCGAATGGAAAAAAAATAGATTGACTCGAAGTGCTGGGATTGAAGTGGAGTAATTTTACGCTTGGTTGTTGGCTAACAAGACTGCGTAGTGTCAATGCTGCGAGGCCTGATTACCAGCGCTGGTGATTGTGTAGCGCGCGGCTGCCGAGGTTACCGCGGAGACGGCATGAAAGGGCTTCAGGACCCCACTGGTGATCTGGATTGTCCTGCCCAGCAGGTGAAGGATAGATCTGGGATAAGGAGCTTGTGCAGAACTTGCTGCCCGCTCTAATTTGGATTCATAAAGGAGATGAATTAAAACCGGGCAGGGAATTCAACAAATTTCCTCAACTGAGTTATTAACCCTTTGTAGTGTTCCGGCTCTCTGTGTAAGTGGCTGCTGTTTATTTATATACTTTTATTTTTTTAGGAGTGATGGTCTGGCCAAATCCACACGCATTTGGTTGTTATGACCAGATTTCAGACTGTCTAATAACAACAGACTATGAGACAGTAGATGTTTCTCTGTTGCACTGCATAATTCTTTTTACGTATCGGGCTTGACATAAAAAAAAAAAAAATCCAAATGCAGATGTATAATTTCCTGATGGAAATTACTTTGCTAATGTTAATCAAACATTAAATATATGTTTCAGAGAGGGGAAAACAGCTACAATTTTTTCTGCAGTTAAAGGAATAGTTTTTTTTAAAGAAAAGTTGTACAAAAATAAACATAAAGTGAGCAAGACATGGACTGCCGTTAGTATATCATGTATATTATTAGTTGATACATAGCGCCATGTAGCTTTTATAAGTCACTTATACATATTTATAAGAAAATACAGTTTATCCAAATGCTACTTGAAATAATAGAATTTATACGATATAGCTTTTTGCAAAATAAACCATCCATATTTGTGAGAAGCATTCTGGGTAACAAGTATGATACTGTGTGTAGCTTGAAAGTTAACTAAAAGCAGTATTTTTATTTGGAATTATCTTTACTTGGCAAGAATGTATGAAGTGGATGCCAGTGTCAGTAACACTGGGTATTCTGCCACAGGAATTTCTCAGAATTTGCTTTCTGGTAGCTTTGCAGTGGTATCTCTGATTTATACCCATTTGCTCGTAAATGTCAGCAGATTTGATTAACATTCATTATGTTGTGTTATTGCATATTCTTGTCAACAGAGCTACTGGTCTGACATATATTGTTGATGCACATACATTTTACCTGGAAGATTTGAATCATAGTTTATATAAATGTTTTTCATTTTTAATCTTTGCAGCAATATGATTTACATATGGCCACATCCCTCACGTATCTTTCTGAGACTGATTGAAAGTGATGGATTGAGACCCACAACAGGATTCTCTGAAAACTATGTTGTTGATTTTCTGGAACCATAGATAGCAGTGAGGTCTGGTATGGATCAATGTGAATGCTGCAGGTAAAACAATTATTTGTATGTATAACATGTAGGAGTGAAACTGTGCTATGTGCCGTGGTTTGTTTTTTTGGTAATTTAATTCATCTTGTGTAATTGGTAATTTAATTCATGCTTTTTACCTAGATAAAATAACTTTATACTTGACCACCAACAAGTGCCCTCCCAATAAACCTACTTGAATCAGGACCAGAATCAGGACAAGATGTTTAATGCACCCACCAGTGACCAAGCTATATGTGCTCTTGAGAATTAACCCTAACTGACCCTGATCCTATCGTCTGTAATGGCAATGAATGTGCAGGGTGTGCTAATGGCTATGAGTTTTCCATACTGTATATGCACCTCTGTCTTTCCATAAGCGACACGTTTTATCTCCTTTTGAATAGGTGGATCCTTAACTTTTAGGCTAATGCTCTAAAGATGGCAGCCTGTCCCCCAGATACGGCCAAAATGGGATTGCATCTTGGTGCTCTGCCATTCTCAGTGATACGCTGATTGAAAGGAGTTCTTGCCTGAGAAGCTTCAATTGTTTTGTGAACTGAGATGGTCCTCCTATTGGTTCAGGGCTCAGATTTTGGTGGGGGATGTCAGTAGAGGAGCTGTTGATGATTCTGTTTGGCTGGATTACAGGGCGGCTTACGGGACGTGCCAGAAGCAGTATGAGGAGTATGAAAGGGGTATTTAGGAAGGTCATTTCTGGAACTGGGCACTAGGACCTGTGGAAGCGTCAGGTTTTAATTAGTAATGGGCAGGACAAAGAGCGGATGATAACTGGTATAAAGGAGTGGAACTAAGGCGTTTACACACAATTTGTGCCGTCGAATGGATGCCGGCCCTGGGCCCGCCTTTCCTCAGTGGCATTAGGAACATGCGCTACATGCGATCGCTTTATGTGGCTCAGAGCAGGAAGGCAAAAGCCCAACTTAATCCTCCCATTTTCACCGCTGAGGGTCCAGAGAGGAGCCAGCTCCCAGCAGAGATGCGTGGACCCAGGACACCGGACAAGGAGTCTGGGGTGGGCACAGCGAGGTTTAAGGAGACCGTTAGCCTGTGCACCCTGCTGTGCGAGTCTAGCGTAAGGAACAGCACCTGACATGAATTATGCATGCAATTATTCAGGGTTTTATATTTGCAGAGTTTAAGAAACACCCGTCGCATGAAATCACGCATGCTTATTTCCAGACAGCATTATTGCTAAATTCATATCCAGTAGAGCAGGCCCTTAAATACATGCAAACATGCAACAAATTCTTAAGCAGATTTACTTTTCCTCAACTCCTCCTTGATTGTTATTCATACCGTGCGAGTCATTAAACTCACTGCATCATTACGCTTACATAAAATAGGCTAATTAATACACAAGGCAGTACTCTCTTTGGGGTGTTGGTGGAGGCTGAGCTAAATCTTCATTAGATTTGTAAATCAGTACTTTATACGATGAGAATCCAGCTCTTCCTCCTGGCACAGCATCCCACTGTTTTTTTTTTTTTTACCTTGTTTTTTGTTTACCTCATTTTTTGTTTTTAGGATGTGTTCTTTTTGTTAAATCTCTTGGCTGACAAGTTTGTTGCCTCATATGTTATATATTTTGAGTTGAATTAGAGCAGGTTGAGGGGCAAAACAAAATAATAATAATAAAAAAAAAAACGTCAGGCTGATGAATACAGCGGCTCTTCGAATCGAGGTGCTGAATGAGAGCTCCCGGGTTGGGAATCGTATTCCTTTTACCTCTTTGCCTGGGAAATGACATTTGATTCATTTGTACATTTTATGATCTTCACTTCTGAGCTGGAAACCCCACCATCGGAGTCCGTCTTCATATGAGCTCTGTCACTAAAGCGATGGAGGCGTTGTGAAGGGCAGAGCTGGAGATGTCTCCGTAAAGACGCAGCTCTCCCTTTGTGTCTTCCGCTGGCTTTTAGTTAACAGACATGAAAAGGATTCCATATCGAATGTTCAAGTTGTATGCCAGGTTGAGGAAAAAAGTTTTAAAATTCTAATTTTTAAGGGGAATGATAGAGATTTTTTTTGTTACTGATCCCACACACTGTCTTTGTCCTGTCAGGAATTATCGATGGGGCGATATTGACATTAAATTGTCCACAAACCCTCCACATCACTCTACATCACTCTATTTAGCTACACTTTCCAAATTTTATTGATTTTAAAAATTTAATTTTAATACTTTATAGTCTGTGCCCAACTAGGTACTCTGGGACTTACATTAGTCATTACCTTTATCTTCCGTTGTTTTGTTGAAGACACAACTCACTGGCAAATTAATTGATTCCTTCCTGAAATGATAATTAGCTCTGCACTGTTTACATTTCAGTGAGCCGGAAAGCGGGGCAGAGCGACGTGCTGTATTCATACGTTCATGTGACCTTGAGGCTGTTTAATATTTATGTATAAATAATTCTTCATATTCCCACTCTTATTTGTATAGGAAAATATTGTGAACCAATCATTTAAGTAGTTAACATCCCTGTATATAATGACATTGCTTTGCTCAAACCATAAATAATGCCATTATGCACAAAGAGGAAAAGGAGAACATTCCTTGCTGATATTCTCTTTTAATGGGGTCTGTTTTTAAAAATTCAGAACGTAATATTCAGGCGTTTTAGGACAGTTTCAAGCAGTGCTGTGGGCTGACGGTAGCAATGATGACCCCACCTCTGATCTCGGCTCACTGTATTTCAGCTTTTTTATATGGTATCACTTAACTTAGTCCAGTAAGACACCCGTCACATGAAGACAGGCAATTGTTCGACACTGAAGATTTGTATGACTTTTCCTGGGAAGCTGTGACAGAGTACTCATATTATTGTTGGGCCCTTCAGCAAAGACAGTAAAAGGGCCCTTTCCATGGCTTCTCATCACGCAGACTTTTGTTCAATGCCATCTGACAGTGCTACTGATTTCCCAGCAGTGGTTTTTAAAAATATGATTATCCTATCTGAAACTTGGTGCAGTTTATGCTAAAACAGCTTTTGTCACTCACAATGCTCGTCCTACTTTTGTTCCTGTGATCACACATTAATTGCTTCATTTCATGTGCTTAAAAAGGAAGAGGACTACAAAAGTGAAGTCTGCTTTACAGTGTCAGTCAGTCTATCAGATTTTACTTAATACGAGTAAATGCATGTTTTCACACTTGGGTTGTTGCAAAATGTTTTACCATACATTACCCAGAAGGCATTTCTGTGGCATACAGACTTGCCAGAACATATTTGCTAATGGAATATGATCATGTCTGTGTCGCAGCTGATAATAGCTGTGGCTTGCCTGGAGATCCAGCTCACAGAGAGCGATTCGGCAGGGGTGCAGGATCCTGACCCTGGATGTTTCTGCAGGAGGGACGCGTATCTACCATGGTGAACCGCAGCATCACGGACCCACACAGAGGTGGGCACTGTGTGGGTGTCCTCAGAGATGAGCTTTTCACCACCAGCCCAAAAGCTCATTTGCATGGTACAGAATTGGTAATGACAGATTGGTAATGACTTGGACGTTGTACCTGGTTATCTCAGAATTGTACAAAATCCAAAATCCACGTCAGTTGGTTTATTATCCACAATGGCGATATTGACATAGTATCTGCATAGACAGAATGAGCTATATAAAGCCTTACCACACCTCTTGACCGCTTGCCAGCCACGTGAATAGCATCTCTCTTTTAAATACCTGTTGCAAAACTTAACACAATATGTTTATTATCCCTGATTTTGGTTTATGGGCCATCGGCGTTTAGCTTTGAAATGTACCTCTCTTAAAGAGAAACCCATTTGTCTTTGTGGAAAAGTTAGTAAATCAACAATTGTGACAATGGTCAAAATAATCTCCATGTTGTAAACATAAAAGAAGAATGTCAGACACATCAGAAGGAATTATAATATTATAAATTATAATTTGCTATGCAAATTACAGCAGTTAAACCAGTTGCCTTTGTTCTTTAGTGTAAATACAGAAGGCCAGGTCTCAGGGATGGCAGCATGACAGAAACAGAGTGGAATGTTGCACATTTTTTTTCCTCACGAGTGTCTTCTGTCATTTCAGTAATTGGACATTTGCATCAGTATTTACTTGCCCATGAATCTGTCTTCAGTGAGCCCGATCTTTTGAAGCTTGCGTGAAACCTAAGAGCGGGCCGGTCCTTCACTCAGATCATGTAATAATAATATTGGATGTGGTGTTTCACTGTCAGGGGAAGGTCAAAATCGACCTTGGGAACTGACTGGGAGGAATTCCTTTTTGAAAGGCTTGTGGTGTTGTGGTGACCATGGTGAGTGGGTTCTCATATGGAATAATCCTTTGTTTTGACATGTGTTTGAAATTTAGAGGTTTTTTAGCAGAGTATTGATTGGACTCAGCAGGAGCTCTGATTTGACCAAGGTAAAATCATTCTTTGTTGTAGCCTAGTGGGCTTAGTGCAGCGCTAACACATTAAACAGCGACCAAAGGTACCCGTCCCAGGACATTCGTGTTTCTGCTTGGCTTCAGGGATCTGGATCTTGCAAGTGTGATTTCCTGAAGGGTATCTTTGGGTCCTTATAGGGTTTCAGAAGCCGGATCTTGACTCATGAATCGCAAACGATCGGCCCCCTTGTCAAGTGTCAATTAAGCACCACCCCACACAATTCTTGGTCTCACACACATCAGAGCGTGATGTCTTCGCTAAATTATCAACTTCATTTTTCCTGTCAGGAACAGAAGCTTAAAGAAATACTTTGTTTTGGAATGTTTTCAGGAACTACAATAATAAGGAGCAGGCCATCTTTGCAAAATATTTTTTTTTAAAAGAAAGTAGTTTAAGGGACATGAAATGTTCTTGATTGAAGACTTTCTGTTTAGTGTTGCTAGCATTTACAAACCTTTGAAATCACCAATAGCTGTCTTTTGCAATCATGGGATCATTTGTCATTAACAAATTTTTCGAAATTCATGGCAGGATACAGGGGTTCTCCTCATTCTAGCACATTGTTGTTATTAATGACACTTATGTAACGGATTGCCAGCTGGATTGCATTATGCTAAACCGGGAAGGGTGGTTATTTATTAATTGTGGGCAAAGCTAGGCCAGATATGGGTTCTCCATGAGCCCCAATCAGAGGAGTTTGATCTGACAGGCCAGGGAGCAGCATCTGTCTGGAAGCCGCATGTGAGTGCATATCCGGAGATGCTCGGGGGGGCCTGGACCGCATTTCGCCTGGGGGGATGGGTGAGGATAAAACAACAGCTCCCGACCTATCGATCGAGCACTGGATGAGGCCGTGCTTTTAAAGAGCTCTTCGGGGACCCTCGTTCAGTCTCGCTGAGTATAGCTGCCGACCCTTCGGTGGTTGCGTTTAATTTCTCGGGGGCTGGAATCTGGCAGGTTGCCCAGATGCAACCAGAAGACAAGACAGAGATGGATCCCACCGGAATGCAGATCCAATTCGCAGTCGATAGCAAAGTAAGTCCGTCTGCATCCATTGTTCTCAGTGAAAGGATGATTGAATCCAAGCGGCTCACAACAACTGATGCTTTCACACATGCAAAGCTACTAAATACTTAATCAGAACAAAAACTATTCATATAAGACCTGTTATGGCCATTGGAGTTTTTAAGGGTATGAAAGATTCTGTTAAGACACACTATAGCTATGATCTACCACTCTGAGTAACAAGGGTAATAATAATTTGCATAAAACCAAACTACAAAAAAAAACTGTATGTTGCATTTCCTTTAACATATGCCAGACTCATTGTTTGTGAAAAGTCAACCGTTTTAGTGTGATATGTTTCAGCTAGACCGGTTTGGGCACCCAATGTCAGCACAGATTGTATGTCAGTGCTATGATTTAACCATATTAGCTAAGTCACTGACAGCAAAAGAAAAGATATATAGCTATATATCAGCTAACAATATTATTCATTTGAGAATGCTCTTTGAATTATTTTTTTCCCACCGACCAGATGCACTTGATAGGTAAGCACTGATCAAAAGAGTTCAGGACATTCTGAAGTTTGATATTGATATTTATTGATTACGTACATTTCAAAGGAGAAATTGAGCCAGTGGTTGCTAATCATCATTGTTTTTCTACAAAACTTGCCAACAGGCAGACAGGCCCAGTCTCTGGTAGACCTTCAGGAAGCTATTGGTGAAAAAAAAACAGATAAATGGTGTGAGAACAGGTCTGGGCCTAATGCGACAGTGTTTCTCAATTACTTTGACATCTGCACGGTTTTATTGTGACTCATGGTAAATTTCTTTGGGCTTGGATTTAAGTAATCATAATATTACATATATATCTAGATGTATCTGAAGGTAATTAGTCATCAACACAAGACGTTTTTTCCCCATTTTCACCTAGCTAAACTCAATTGTAAAGCTAACATATGTGGAACAGTTGGGGTTTGATTTCACACAAGTGTGGGAAATTTAAGTATTTAAATAGCTTGCTGGATATACAGTCAAACATACACCTGATTGATAAATAAGTTGCCTTCTCTCTATTCGGCTCATTGTATTTTTGATAGAGGTGCTTGATACTTGCTGATGGGTTTATGGATTTCTTGTGTCATCAACTCAGTCATGTACCCCATCAAGAGTAAAGTTTTTGATCTTTAGGCTGAGCTGTCCGATTTAGGTTGTGTTTGTTTCATACACTATTGAGTTTGCGCCGTTCTACCCATTTAACTTTATAGTATATGAGATGTCAGCGCTGATCGTGTTTTAAGGTCTTTTAAGGTGCCTGAGAGAAGCAGCACAATATGGAAAGCTATTTTTTTTTGCCAAGAGTAATTTATTACCCTATACAGAATTCCTCCCCAAAAGTCACATATTCATAAATTGCACGTTTTTTTTATACGTTAAGTAAATGTGAAATGTCTGGCAGCTAAAATTATACAATGCTTTGCATATGCAGCAGACTATATTTGCAGAAGGGATTTTTTTTGATAGAAAAAATTAAATCCTCTCCCAATGAATCTTTGTGTCCTCTCTCTGCTCCCTCCCTGAGGATATGACCTAGTTGAACATAAGCGAGGCATTGAAGCAAACCTTGCATAAGCCCTTTCTCATAATGCCGCTCACTTGCTGTAAACCAAGCTGGCCATGACTTCACGAACATTCCAAGTCCGGCATAAGTTTATACTTTATGTATTTACACAAAATATCGAATGGGGAGTGAAAGGGCTGCATGCGATTTCCTGCAGAAATGATTAGGCAGGGCGTATGATGAGAATGGGTTAGTAATATGATAGGAGTATGACGACAGCAGTTTCCAAAATGTTTTCCTTCATGCTGAAGTAGGTACCAGGAAATGTTTTTCTCGTACTTACCCAAAAAATTAAAAACAACCCTGGGACTGACTCCCATGATTGTGTATTCTGCGATTTATGTAATGTTATGTTTCACATACTGTATCTTATATAGAAATGAGTAGATTCATTACATTTACATTAATTTTATAAATCACTTTATATCCAATGACAAATACTGTAACGCCTGGAGGGGTTTTGTCAGTGGCTACAGACATAGTTCACACCACATCTACACAAGACTAGGTCTACAAAAGAGCAAGTTGAGGGAGGCGTAAAAAAAGAATTTCCCCAACAAAGGAATTTCCCCACGGGGATCAATAAAGTTGTGAATATTATTATTATTATTATTATTATTATTATTATTACTAAGCTGACTCATCCACAGAGCAAGTGTGAGTGAAATTTACTATTTTGACTGTATGACACAGATTTTTACTGAAAGGGGGATTAAAACAGTTTGGGAAAAAACTGATGCCTCTTGTACACTTTAGTTACCGGTGTCCTCGGGGTAAGTTTATGTAAGTCTGTTCCTAACCCTTGATGCTGCTCATTGCCTGTGTTTGCCTGTCTCAGCGGTCTGTGCTCTCCGTCCCGTCGACCAGATTGTGAGGTGTAAGAGTATCCTTAGATTAAGTTACATCGCATCTGCGTAACAGGCCTCTCACGCATCTTGGAAATCAGTCTATTGAAGCTGATCTGTAGTAACTAATGCCCCCCATCCATGTAACATGGAGCCCAAGAGTGTTGCTGGTAGAAGCCCACCACTTCTCCATCAACCGCGGCCCCCTGGCCAGCAGTGGGCTCAGTGGGAAGTGGGATGTGTTTAGGATATCTCAGATTGAGCCTCTTTGATGAGGAGAGGACCTCCCACCTACTTAGACTCGAAGCAGAATCTCCTGCTGGCCTTCATGAAGCCCACGGCTTCACTCTACGTTCCCATGTTCTGCAGGCCAAGCTTCGGGCAAGATGGGAGAGCTGGAGACGGGTGCCTGGAGGCCGCCTGGAATCTCGCCTCAGGGTCACCACAGTGGCTGCTGCTATAGCGGTGAACCTCGACAGGTTCTGTATTCAGAAAGGGAAACTTTTCGATAGAATCTCTTGGTTATCCATAACTTAGTTATCAGCATTAAAATGCTGATTGCTTGCACTGACATGTGGCTCATTGCAGTTTGGGGGGCCCAGCTGTGTACATTTACACAAAGTATTACTCAGATTCTGGATCTTCTCTAAAGGTGTTTACGTTCCAGGGTGAAAATCCGCTTCTTTTCATGGGAGGCAGAGTGGGTGGGTATGTGGGGTGGGGGGGGGGGGGTTAGGGATTTTAAATGCCTCCAACTCTTAAAATACATCCAGTTACTTGATTGTTGTCAAGCTACCTACTGTACCTTAATGGTTAATTCTGCATGCATTCAAAATCAGCTTCCTGTCAGAATGTTCCGAAATTGTTTTATGTTTTATTTTAATTCAGCCCAGGAAGCCAAGGCCAGTGGGAAAAGGTTTATATGCCTGCAAGATGTAGGTCTGCATTGTTTTATGGCATTATACATCTCACTAGTTCCCTGAATTTATGTCCACAACAGGGGAACAGTAAGTTCACAAGGTCCAGCCTGAGAACCAGGGGCTCTCCTCAGCTCTTAAATATACGGCGCTGTGTTTCCATTGCTGCTGACCCTCACAATACCAACGAAGACCTCCAGGGGGCAGTCTGGACAGAGATTCGTCTTCTCCAAAGACACTTGGGCTTGGCCTAATAGCTTGTTATGAGCAGGTCACAGGACTTTGAGCTTTTGACTCCTTCGTGGCTGCTCAGGTCCAAACAGCAGCCCCAAAAACGGTCTCTCCCTTCGACATCTTCTGAGGCAGACACAGGCCCCTAAACACTAGCAGTTGTGTTGAACCCACCGGCCTGACAAACTTGTGAATTGTTGATGCCAATACCTTCTTGCGGTTGACTCAGCTTGGATACTCCATTTTCATTCTACAATTCAAAAATACACAATTAGGTGAACGGGCGTGTTTAAATTACCTGTAGTGTGTGTGTGAATGTGTTCCCTGTAATGGACTGGCATCCCCTTCATGGATCCTGCCATGTGCTCCAGGCCCATCATAACCGTGTACTGTTTAAGTTGGATAGATACAATATTTTCACATCATACAGCAGGAACCTTAGCCCATGGAATGTTTATGTGTCTAAAACAAAGGATGTCGATTTCGGTAAGGGAGACATTTTAAGATAGAGCAAATGTGCTTGACCAATTGTGTTTTGGTGAAACTGGGGTTGGATTTCTATGTTGGTCAGCATGATCGAAGACAGAAAAATTGCTGACAGAAGGGAAATTGTCCAGTAAAAGACTAGTTGCCAGTTCATTAGGAAATTGGAAACAGATGAATCAGTAGCGTTAAAGACACTCTATAATGACTGGTGGTGGAAAGCAGCAGTTTGCATGAGAGCTGGGCTTAGGAGACCATACACAACTACCAGAAGACGGAAGTGTGCTCACTCGGTTACGACATGCGGGAGCCTTTGGGGCCGTATGTGTACCAGAAGGGGTACGTCCTCCAGATGTGTTGCACACATTGGTCTTTGATGCTGAATTATGGGTTGGATTTTTTTCAAGACACACTCCTGGCTGGACAGCAAACAGTATTCCGTGATTCAGTGATGCGAGAAAGGAATGGGGTGGTGCAGGAGTAGAGATGGGTTTAACGGAGCAGCGGGGCGGAATGAGAATGAATGGGAACGTTTCCTGCTCCAACAACCCAAGCTGTACAGTAGTGTCTGGGACTGAGAGAACTTGCAGTCAGTCTGATATCAGAAGACAAAATATAAGAATGTATATTAAAATTGATGTATATTGATGTTGATTTGTGGTGAGGAGCCTTAGTGACCCTGGATCCATTCTGTACTGGGCAATTTTAGCGTAGAAACAAGGAACCAGTTAAAACATGGCTGGGGTTCAGCGTTGACATGGCGTCCTGCTATCTTCCATATCAGAAGGCCATCTAGGGACATCTGGGCCCCCTTGGACCTCATCTCCCGAACCTTTGAAGAGAGCGGCAGCCTGATGAGAGTTGAAATGTTTCCCTGGAACTGCAGCATGTTGATAATATTCCACAATGGCCACTGGGCTGTTTTCATTTTCCCCTGTCAGCTTGTTATTACAAGGACAGAATCAGCTAAGACAACTTTCCCATGGCGTTGGCAGGGCAGCCTCAGTCATGTACTGTAGGCTGCAGAGCCTTTAGGTGACAAGGATGCGACTGCCGCTCTCTGCGTACCTCAGCTTTACATTTTCTCCCTCCATCGTCTACATACTGGCACCTTAAAAAGTGACATATTGTCCTTGTAGAGGAAAGAACAAAATTTTAAAATAGCGTCAAGAAACTAAAATATTCATCTTGAGCTGAGGTGGTCTGGCTCAGGATCATATTCTGAGTGATGTAGTGCTCACTATGCACCTCTGCTCACTTTTCATTAAGGAATAATCCCTCTGATAGATGCCTGGAGCTCAGTGGCTTTCCCTTCTTTACATTGTAGCTTTCCTACAGCACACACACTTGAGGAAGTCCTACACAGCAGGCTTCACAAGACAAGCTTAGTGCCGCCTGCAAGCAGACAGGCCGCTGCATGCTCTGTCCCTCAAATTTGTTGCGTTTTCATTGCTCCGGAACACCAAAGAGAAGGAATTACCTGGAAGAAAAGCGTAAATATAAAAGAAAGCCTGTTATTTTCACACAAATGCCTATTATCTTGATTAACAAATTGCTCCTTGAAGGTTGTGTTTTGGAAACTCCAGTTGTTCATTGGCACGATATTAAAGGAGTACTGATCTGGAATGAGTCTGGAATGAATCCATGTGCACTGGAATTTCACTGATCGTGTTACTAATACGTGTCGAAACGAATCACAGTGTTTTTGTAGAGGGAACCATCGTAAATCCTAGACATTTTATCGCAGATTTGGTTCATTTTAGCTTATTATATTTCATTAAAGTTGCCAGTAATTCCCAGAGCCAGGCACTGGTCACAGATAAGAAAAGTTCTTACTATACATTATAAGATGGCTGTGAGGTATGAATACCTATTTTTCTTGTATTATATGTAACACAATGGGTGTACATGTTTATTAGACATGGTGCCGGCTTGTTATATGATTTTTTTGTGCTTAAAGTTTCATGTAATTACAGAAAAGAATAGCACTGATCTCACATAATTAACTTGTCACTTTTTATCCCCAAACAAAACATTATGTCGGGAAGTAGGTGAAAATGGTGAGAGACAAAACAACCACAAGTAAAAATGCCACACACATACCACACTAAGTGTCCCATTGAGCGTGCTCTTTGAGCATCGCTGCCAGGACCTGTGAGAATGAGAATACAGGAGCTGCGGTTAGGCCACGGGTAGTCTGCTCATGTCCAAATGACCCATGTAAATACAGGAGTGATCTAATAGCCAGTGCCCCCTAATACCTCATTATCTTAAAGGTAGAAATGTGATAAGCTGTGCAAGGCGCAGGTACATGTACTCTCCATAGGTGTTAAATAAGCACTGCTGAGAGTATAATTTCAATATATACTCTTTGCTTGTACGCATTATAAATTCCTTTGGTAATAAGGCCAGCAAGCTCCACCCCCTGCTTTACATAGAGGAGTCATCCCGTCTCTTTGTGATCTGAGAATTGGTGATGGCACTTTGATCAATCAGAAATAAAGGATGAAGGCTGGTGCCTTTGACTGGCCAGGGCTGCGCACTGGAAATAATGAAGCAGGACAGATGCTGGGGGCAGGGGCGTGGGGGGAGGAGGAGGGGGGGCCGGAGGGGAGCTGGGAGGGGTCAGAGCCGGCAACAGTGAGAGAATGTGGAAAAGATGTTGGAGGAGATGCTGCCGATATTTTCCAGTCAAAGGAATCGCCATAGCAGAGGAGCAGCTTCTGCGCTTAACATGCGTTTTATCAGTTGGCCGCAGCTGTGTCTCAGTAAAATGACAATTAAAACAAGCATTTCAACTGCCGCCGCTGCGCTTCTCATATCTCTCGCTTTCCCCTCGGTTTCCGTCTCGTTTAAACAGCCTGCTAGCTGCCTCTCACCCGGGCAGAAAGCAGTCTTTCTATTACCTCTGGATATTCCTGAAAATGCATTTACATAATCAAAAGGCATTTACGTTGCAGCTAATTCCTCCTTTACGGAGATTAAATGGAGGGAAATGGAATGACTAATAAAAAAAAATTCTGCATGTCCCTGTCAAAAGCCGGCAAACATATTTAAATATTACAGGTGCCATCCACTGATATTTGCCTAATGCACTTGTGATGTGTTTCATGGAAACTTCTCATCAACACCCTTCCATTTGATTTCAGTTGATGACACATTCTGTAGAACATCAATCTATTTAAGATGTGTTTAGGGCACTCAGTTTCTTTATACTGAATAATAAAACATTTATAGCATAAACAGCATAAAAGATATTGAGATTTCATATATATATAAGAGAAGGTGCAGTTAAGACCTCCCTATTGCACTATAACCTGAGACTCTGCAGTGATTTATTTTTTAGATCCCTCTGAACCTATCGTGACTTTTCAAAAGATGATTTTTTTCACAATAATCTAAATCACGAGACTAAGCGGTGTTGTGTTCCTGTGAACAAAGTGCTGTGAGCTATTTTTTATGAATAAACATTTTAAATTTAATTCGTGCCTGAGCTTCACCATCTCCTGTATACTCTCTCACTACTTCTCCTCACACGTCAGCATCGCGTACAGCTATAGTGCCAAATTAAAACAAGCATTTCTACATATCAACACATCCCCCTTTCTTACCTATAGTAACACCATCATCAATTTTAAATATCAATCCAATAAAATATTAGAAAACTTAAAGAATACTTGATATTCTTGAGACTAAATGAAAGTGTTTCACTTCAGAAGCTCTTTTATAGAAATATGTAGCAATAAAAACACCAATATGAAGAAAAATACCAAAGAAATGCTGACAGTCCATAACAACTCAAATATTATTGCTGTTGCTTTTTTTTTACTTAAACAGTCTCTCGGGTTTCTTAATTGTTCTTGTGGACCTTCTTAACCCAGCCTCAGCATGTCTGCGGGTCCTTGAGCAAGGCCCTTAACCCCCAGCTCCCTGGGCGCCCCAAAAGGTGGCAGCCCTTCGCGGACAGCTTGCTCTACAATGAGCAATTTGAGGGAGGCATAAAAAAGAATTTCCCCGCGGGGATCAATAAAGTTGTAATTACTATTACTAATTATTACTATTACTTAAGCTTGGTAAGCCTGATGACTCTGCAGCTCCACATCTTGTGGTGTGTGTCTTGTCATTTGCTTGTTCTGGCTGCATGTCTGTTACATAATCACTTTTGGATGGTTGGAATGCTTCTGCAGTCTCAGAATTTTACCATTTTCTGTCTTTATAGTGTAGGATCCTGAGGAACAGTGGCTTTCCTGGTCCATGCATTTTTGACCGTGACAACATCATCTTTGTTCACTTGCTTTAGATGTTTCACTGACTTGTCATAGTGATGCTTCTGTCTCTGTTTTGCAAGTTTGAATTTTCCTATCATTTTGTGTTCTGTTTTTCTTTTCCAGAGAAAGGCAATGTTGTACGAAGGTTGTGATGCCTCTGTAACTCAGCGGGTGATAAGCCGCAATCTAAGGGTGATGCTCTGTAGCTTAGTAGAGCAAGATATGGGTCAGGCCTACATTCAATACCTTTCTTCAACACTTGTTTTAGGCTGTGAACCCACTTTTCAGCTTTGCCAATAGGCTGTGAATATGATGGAGTAGAAGTGGATGAAATCATATTGTGCTGCAAATTGTCAATTGCTGCATTTAAAACAAGGCCCATTGTCACTCACTAGTTTTCTTGATATGCCATGTCAGACAAAGATTGACTTTTTCGTAATCACTGCTGCTGCTGATTGGTTAGGTATCAGCACCATTTCTGGGTAATTAGAAAGGTAGCCAATCACAATCACATAGCTTGCCCATTGAGGTGAAACTAGTCTGTTCCTACCTTTTTTCCAAGGTGTAGCAGGAGGGACAGACAGCAGTCATTATTGGCTCTTTTTATTGTCTGTTTTGATGTTTTTGAAAGGTTCCCATCCACTTATTAACTTTTTAATGTCCTGATGTCTCCCTGGCCAGCAGACACACTCTCTTGCTCGTCTTTTGCATTTTTCAATGCCCAGATGTCCTATGTTCAGGATCTCCAAGTACACACTTAGTGATATCACTATTCTGTCCAGCCTCACTAGCATGTCATTTACAACACCGTTGTTGATGTAATCAATCACTTAGTATAACTCTGGATCTTTGACAGTTTCTTCAGCTATTTGTTGTGATTTCTTGTCTATCACTGGCAGTGTGGATGTCACCATGGCAACATGAGCTCCAACATCCTTTTCTGAACTATTCACCAGGTTCACTGCTGGTACATGAGACGGCACATGTGCTTTCCTGGAGTGTAGATTAACTCAAGGTCATACTTCTACAGTTTCATCATTAATTTCTGGATTTCTGGCAACATATCATTTAGATGCTTTTCTTGATTGCTATCAGTGACCAGTGGTGTATCTCACCTGTGAATGTAGGTAGCCTGTAAATGTAGCGATGGAACTTTTCTAGCCCAAACCCAAGGCCCAGACTTTCACATACGTACATTCAGCTTGCTCATGACTTGTCATCCATTGGAACTCTGTTGTGATCATCTGCTATCACTCTTAGGACTTATTTCTTGTCTGTGGAGTATGCTGTTCACCTTCATCTGGTCAGGTTCCACACCCATTGGCTGACAGCTTGTCTCCTAAAAAGGTAATTTCTTATACAAACAGTTGACATTTTTCTTTATTCAGCTTTACCTACTTTGTATGATTCTGTTTAGCACTTTCTCCAGTTGCTCACCGTGTTCCTCCCTTGAGGATCCCCATACGATTATGTCATTGATGTAGCACATGACACTTTCCAGGCCTTCTGACATCAGCTCCATGGCCATACAATAGATTTCTGCAGCTGAAACAAACCCAAAGGGCATTCACAGGAATCTGTACCTCCTATATGGTGTGTTAAAGGTACAATATCTTAAACTTTCATAATTATTTGCCAGAATCCATGTGCTGCGTCAAGCTTTGAGAAGAACTGAGCCCTTACCTTCTTACTGATTATTTCATCACACTTTGGAATTTGGTAATGCTCACACTTTGTGTTTGTATTTAGATCACCTGGATCAATGCAAATTCTCAAGTCTCTGTCTTCCCTATGCATATCATGGAGATCACCCACTCGGTCACCTCTTGGACCTTTGTGTTTACATCCATCTCGGTCATTCTGTCTAACTCTGTCTTCAAGCGAGCATGCAATGAAGCTGGAACTCGTCTCTGTGCCTGCTCTACAGGCTGGGCATCTCTTTTCAGTTTGATTTTTTTTTAGACACCTAATCCTTTGAACATATCTGTGTAGCTCTGGACGATGGAGTCTGCCAAGTCTGATTTTGGTAGTGTGGGAGAACAGCTAATCTGGAATGTTCATTTAACCAGTCCCGTATATTTTGATGCTTTGTAAGCAGTGATTCACGTTCTTCAGCCACAACTACAAAAGTAATATTATGCACTTTGTCCTTCACATTTATTTTCAGCCTGCATTGACCCACACTGTCTGTATTTTCTTCTTGTAGTCATTCACTGCAGTAGACTTTCCATAGATCTATAGTTTGTCTTTCAGCTTTTTAATGTCTTGTATGCTTATTAATTTGACCTGATCATTGTCCGATTGACTGGTAGTTGCACAATCCATTTGTCATCATTGACTACATTAAACATTGCTTTCTGCAACATTTTCACCTGGATTATTTGAAATCATGCCCACAAGAAATGTATGTTCTAGGCCCATGTTTGATTAAGAGATTTATTGCTGTTCTGTTTTCGCTTTGAGAAGCATATTTTAGCAAAGTGATTTTTTCCTTTACATTTTGCACATTGCTTTCCAAAAGTGGGCCATTGTTTAATTTGGTGCTTGGATCCACATCATCTGCAATTAAATTTCTCACAATCTGTTTGTTTCTTATTTTTATTTAGTTGCAGTTGATTTTTCTTGCTTTGCACAGCTTTCACTGATGTTGCTTTGCCTGTGATTTCAGTGAACATTTTGGCATCTGCTGCGAAGTTCACTAGCATGGTATATTCTTTTTGCTTCTTCCAAAGTTAATTTGGCATCCCTGAGCAAATGTTCTCTGATAATATTATCATAAATGCTGAACACAATTTGTTTTCTAACCACGGAATCCTTCAGGTTGACAAATTCACGTGTCTGTGCTTTTAATTTCAGATCTGTCAAAACACTAATTCTGAAACTGTATATGTGTTCGGAACATGTACCTTTCATAGCAGCAAGCAATATGCGGTAAACTTTTCATTTATGTAGTTGTACTTATCTTCCTCTGCTGCTGCAGATTGGAAAACTTCAATTCTCTATGGACCAGCAATGGTGAAGAGCAACATGATCTTCCTTGCGTCAAGCTTGTTATCTAGCCTGACGGCTGCCATGTACAGTTCAAATTGCTGCCAGAACGCCTTCCAGTTGCTATCAACATTCCCCGACAGCTGGAACCTTTGTGTCCAGTGGCCCCAAAGAACCCATAATTAATCTGAGGACGGCAATGAACTAGCAGTCCACTCCTGATACCGTGGTATGTTCCCATGAACAAAGTGCTCTGTGAGCTGTTTTTTATAAATAAACTTTTATAATTTGTTCACATGTGTCCTTCACCATCTCCTGTATGTTCTCTCACTGCATTTCGCGTGTCATCATCACTTACTATAGTGGCCATTGCAAACAAACATTTCTACATATACTTACTTCTGTGTATTTATTTTTAAGACTGGGAAAAATTAAATGACAGCTCTATGTCTTTCAAATTCCGTCTTCCAGTGGGGAGCCTTAAAGTCAAGCAGTACCATCCTCATCTTGAGAATTTCTTCTAGTTCACCCCTCAATATGTTTTTGCTTTTTTTTCTCCAGTGCTTCTGTTTACGGGCTTGATAAAATGATCAGAATATGCCCCGCAGTGGGGATAACGGTGGGATGATGGGTCACGCTGTGCGGGCAAGACCCTTAAGACCCCCAGAATTGAGAGCAGTGGTACAGACATAATCACGGATGCTGGGCTTTCTATTAGACTCCCTCTATGGAGCCATGGAAGCATCTGGAACCATAGTGTGCCCAATATCCCGAGCAAGTGTTCCTCCCTAGCAGCATCTTTGTAGTGTGCTTTAAGTACTGTAGTCCACCCTTGATTTACAATCACGCTATGCAGAGCAGGTGGCCAAATGGGAAGCAGCTTTACCCGGAGATCCCCGGAAAACTATGTTCCATTGGCTGTTTTTGATCCCGCGGAGCAGACTACTTTGTATGCTGGCATTGAGTACCAGATCTAGTCATTACAAAAATATGTATATATTGGCTGTTAAAGCAGGACAATCCAACCTCCTCTGTCTTAGACGCGCTAAGGCCCTGGCAGAGAAGGGGGGTGGTCAGGAATAGGACCAGCTGTGGGTGGTGCCGGAAGGCACTGTTCTTTTAGTCGATAAACGTACGCGTGCGCTTCACCGGGATTTGGCAGGCCACCGTTGCACTACGTTCCACTGTTTCAGCTCAAAAGGCACAGCTTGCAAGCTGCAGACTTTCCAAAGAGTACAGGCTCGGCAGGCGCTCGGAAACAAACATTTGCTTTGCCGAACGTTTCGAGAGAGGAAACAAAATCAGCTACCTTGGGCAGACTTTTCTTCGACAGGTTTGCCAGGAACTGCCAAACACTCATGCTTCTGCTGGCATGATCCTGAATGTTAATGAAGGTTGGGCACACCACTTACGCGAAACGGCTGACATGGAGTGGCATCGTCGAGAGATGACATCAAGGCCCCGTGAAGCAGGCGAGGTTTCAATGGGGCGTCCCTGCCGATAGCATTAGCACTAATTAGTCTCGGGAGCCTGGTCGCTGGCAGGTTAAATACAGACTAATCAATGAGCATAAGGCAGTTGGCACAAGCTCGATCCAACCCGGTTGGACCTTCACCGTCACGGGTCACTCACATTCCTAGCAGGCATCCAGGCTTCCTTCTGCTCTTCCTCTCATACCGGCTGTCTTCCTCTTTCTCCTTCACTTGCAGCTCATTCGTCCGTTTCTTACAGGCGGGGCTCTTTTGAATTAGGCCTCCTTTAATGGGCTCGGGCCGGGCACTGGCCAAGCTTACAAGGGGCCTTTTGGAAGAAGCCATGGCCATCTGAGATTTTCAGGCACGGTTAGCCACAGGTCTGCTGGGAAATGATTTCCAAGCCTGGGAGGGGGAGGAGGGTTGTGGTAACAAATAAATTATTCAACAGTGCAAGATTGGCAGTAGCCCCAGACAAAAAAAGAGGGATTAAGGATTGATAAACCAGCCAGACCCAGTATGTTACACCGACTCATGGAGGAACACTGTCAAATGTTTATTGTCACCTTGTTCACAGAAATCAGTGGCTTCCTCAACGTCTTCTATAGGTGTTTATATTGAGAGAGAAGGGTGTCGATGATGGAAATAGTTCTAGCATTCACTCAGAAACCTAAAGGATGCATCTGTATGTTTACAAACCAAAATAATCATATTCAGCTGGCACTGGGTTAACTGATGTCATCAGCAATGAAAACTAGATGCTGGCTGTCTAAACTGTGCTCATCCCACATGCACATCTTGTACAATTTCTAGAAGTACTGGATGGATCACCTGGTTAATAAATGTGTTTTTACCGGAATTCTGTGAATCCTTGTCGTGATATGTAGGTAAGTATATTCATTTATTTGTATGACAATTTGCAGAAGCATTCCCCACTAAATACTTTTTAACTTGTCACATTAACATAATTAAGTGCCATCTGCGTTCACCCTTCCCTTTGCAGTCACTAAGCGACATCACTTCAATTTTGGGTCCACCTGTCTCAAAATTTAATCAGTTAAGTGCCACCCCTCCTACAATGCTTCTGAAAAGTCTGAAAGAGATCCACCAAACAGTTATTGAATTATCTCAAGTGTCAAAACTGCCAAAACCAAAGAATCTTCAGCAGCAGCAGACTGGAGCTGAAACCAACTGCCAGGGAATAAAATAATTACATGCAAAAAAAAAACACATAGCTAGTATATTCTTATATAGGGTGATAAGTCTTACAGTAAAAAAATAAGCCATTATCTTTTGCACTGCGGACTTTGCAAAGCAGTGCGGTTCCTGAATCCAGTGTGAAGATTACTGTGACTGTGACATACACGGGAACCGCTTTGACATTCACTGTATTTGTTTTCTTCTCTTCTAGATCACAATGACAAGAAGAGGAATGAGCTGCAGTGGGGATTTTTCTTTCATTATTCCGTCATTCTTCAGTTCAGATCAGCCTTGCGGGCAAAGTGACAAGCCCGGGCCCCTGAGGAAATGCTCGATGTGCGTCTTACGCCATGTGAGCACGCAAGCGGCTCAGCTCACCTGTTGATGTGTCGCCCTCAACAACATCCACTGCATCTAACGTGTCGACCATGCGATTGTGTCTTCTAACGCCTTCTTTGGATAAACCCACAAATAAAAAAACTGTAAGGCTTCTGATGTGTCTTCTCTATTAAAGACACAGATGAAGTGAAATTTTTGATCCATAGAAGAAAAATCAAGGCAATAATGATGTTGATACTCAAGATATATATCTTGTGTGTTTGACCAGGTAAGGGAGTTCAGCAATTCAGGCCAAGGCCAAAGCAGATTATCTGATGATTGCCTTCAGTACTGAAGGGCTTCATTCCTCAGCTACATAGTTGTATTATTCACATGCACACACAAACTTGTATATCTTTACTGAGGCAATATAGATAGACACATTGATGCTACTGTGGATTTAATAGACAAATCCATCATTAGGCAAAGACGCAAGCACTTCTAGGCGGGGCTGTGCATGAATAATTTACGTCCTTTTTAGGACAAATAATAAACTTTCTGAATGCTTCCCTCAAATATGTATAGGAAATACTTCAATACTGGGACCCAAAGGAAAAAGCAATGCATGAAAATAAATCAATATTTATATATTAATGTTACAATGATTATTACACCTGGTTGTATTCCAGCCGGGTGTCAGGACATTCCTTAATGCTGTGGAGTAACAGAAACCAGTTGTTTTCAAGTTTTACCGCTGTACATCCGTTTGATGGTGGCTTACTGCATACTCATCTTTTGTACATTTTTTTTTATGTTGTTAGATTTTTTCCTCCAACTGACAACAAACTGGTTTGTACATTAAACAGCGAAACAGCCATCAGTTATTCCGAAGTTATGAGTTATGAGTTTCTTGTTCTTGTTACACTAATTTAATGAAATTTTGGTATTGCTTATATTACAAATGCTGGTTGTAATACATCAAGTTAACAGTCTTGGCTCTATAGCCTTCTGATGACCATTCTAGTCTCAAGTTATCACCTTGCACTCAGATGTCTGTAGTGTTGATGTAATAATTGCAAAAACTGTATTTTAATTAGTCCAATATTTATAATAAGACTGAGTTACAGAAGTACTTGAAGCCTCTTATTTTAATTCGATTGTCAATCTATATTATAATTTGTTGAGTGAAAGTGAGGCCATTGATAGATTGATGGTTATATGTGTACATGAGCATGTTGATTTGAAGTATAATTCATGTCATCTTTTTTTTATGGGAGTTGGATTTGTTCCATAACTAAATTGCTTTTAATTTCAAAATGCCTAGACGGACGGCTCAGTGACAGAAAATCTGAAACTAAAGGTTAGTTAAAAGTAACTGCCTGTTGCATGATGCATTGTTTCATACATTGCAGAGGTTCTTCTCATTCTTGGCAAAAAGAAAGTGTTTTTCTGAGATTTCTGAGATAGTTTGACATCCCGGATGTTTGGAATGGTATGGCTTGTCAGTAACATACTTATATTTATTTGTTGTGTAACTTTTCTTATGAACTGTTAGGACTGTATATGTTTCAAGGCCAGTGTATGTAGTAGTATTAATAATAATAATAATAATAATAATAATAATAATGCTTAAACCCAGGCAATTTGGACCATTAGTGTCCCTCAGGGTTAGTT
>JAABNX020000053.1:7980427-8006114 GCA_015163995.2 Mormyrus lacerda | reverse complement strand
ATAAATATGATAAATTTAAAATACGTAAACCGCAGTACGATATACAATATACAGTCTGGGTTCCTGTGAGGCGTGCACATGTACATTGGATGAGATCTTTTTACACGTGTCCCTGCTGTGCTGAGGCTAGAGTCTGCATTTTAAAAGGCTCGCTTTCTGTTTCCCCACCGCTGAGATGCAGCCCGGATCCCGAGTTTAAACCATGTTACATTCTACATGCTGTGGCTCAGTGCAGTAGTGGCTGCTTATCTCTCTTTGTTATGACCTGGATGTAATGTCACTATGGGAAATATAATGTCCCCTGTAAACTGTTACCGTTACATAAAATAAAACATCGATACCTCCAGCTGTGAAATGACAGAAGTGTGGCTCATGTTCTCCATCCAAAAAGGCAACTTGCATAAGTTTGTGTTTTTTAGACCAACTGTCCAGTTATTGTTTGTGTATGAGGATTAAATGTTAGACATTTTTGCACCATTTAGGTGTTTGCTTATATACTAGGAATATATACAGAATTTATATGTGAGAGAGAGAGAAAGAAAACAACAACGGAAATACTGCAGCTCAGAACACATAGTTTCAATTCACCTCCTCCCACTGTGCTGGTCCACAGGGCAATAAGGCTGGGCTCCTCCACATCACCCCCCCCCCCCAGGCGAACGCCTTGTTAGTTCTGCAGCCAGATAACCGGCCAGCTGCGGGCTTGTCAGTTCACAATCTGCTTTAATTTCACAGTTCCCTCCATCCGTCATTAATCCAGCCAGGGACAGCAGCCCCCTGCAGACCGGCTGTACGGCTTTATCGCTGTAGTGCGCTTTCATCGGCCCAGTTCGGGACCGCTAGCGGAGGGGCACTGGGATCGCAATTACTGTGAACATCATCTCGCACGCGCTGGTTGCTCAGTCAACATGTAAGACCACAGGGTGAAAAATGAATGCATGTCACCACTGTTCGTCTGCGGTCAATAAGTTTAACCCAATTCTAAACACTGTATATGATAAACTATAGAATTCCCTTGGAGATCCTCGGTCAATTAAATTAAGTAAGAAGATTCTGTGAGTAATTTATTTCCTTTGGAATTCTACCAAAGGATTACATGCCTGGGATCGCTATGGGAACGGAGAGCAAAGCGCCAGCCAACTTAACTTTTCAATCTGGTCATTTTTCATGAACGAATATTTTCAGGTTCAAAAAAGATTAAAAAACAAACATAATTGCTGTTGCGTATACATTTATGTGTACAATGAAAATAGTTCGTGCTGTTTAAAAAAAACAACTGATAAACGACAGAACAACAGTTTTGGCTGCATATATGTAAAATATTTCAATAATGCAGTCATTACAAAAGTGCATCGACGACCTCCAGGTGAACAGCATTGCTTTCCGGTCCAAGCGATGTCAGGTGTAAATTGTTTTAGCTAATAGAAACACACGATAGCCAATAAGGAAGCATATAGGACCTAATTTATTTAGGGAGCATCGCGGTTTTACTTGATAGTTAAAAAAAAACATGCTGTTGCACGAAATCACTGAATATACTAGTTTGAAAATATTGTTTCTCAGATATTTTTAATTCCCTCAATATACATCCGGTTTATAGCAAATACTAAACTATTATTAGTTTAGAAATCACACATTGATTTGGTATTAAGGCAGAGTGATTTGCCCCAATCCCCCCCCCCCCAACCCTAAGAAACCCTATCCTCGGCCATTGCGACCTATTATAATGGAGTCCGCAAGGCTGTAAGACTTCAGTTGTACTTGGATTTGCCATCTGGTTTGGGTTCTTCAGTGGGGGCTTGGGAGAGTATTCGACCGGCGCAAGCCTCGTTAAATCATGGGGATGAGGAGCTAACGGAGAGAGAGGACCTTAAGCAGGGAGACTATCTGGGTCAGAAACGCGATGTAGTGATAAAACACTGACCGGCGATAGCTGGCACTGTGCTTCACTGACAGCAGGGCAAAATTCCCTCCGGAAAAAAATGTGCTAAATTAGTTAATAAATCTTTTAAATTATTTTAAAAGACACTTCAATTATCAGACCCAAGTCTACCCCACGCCAATAGCTCCATACATAACTAAATACATTAGAAGATTCTGTATGTGTTGCATAAAGTATCTGGATTCCCGTTCCCTTTATTCTATATTTCCCGTCGTAAAATTAAGATTGGGTGATATGTACTGAGTCGAGTTCACATCGAACCCTCATTAACGACGTAGTTTTTTTCTCACCAGTAATTGAGTAATGAGTTGCTGTTGTTACATCTATTATCATCCTGATAGTGGAAGAGTACATGGATATATTCAGTGATTTTGGAGTTTACAGACACTTTTAAAAACAATTCTGCTACTGGTTCTTACGTCAGTGATGTTAATCATATCGAAAATCTTACACTTTCGTATTCCACACGTACGATATTAATGTCATCAAGATGTGTGGCAGACTTTTGGAATCGATGTAGGACACAAATCAATTATTCTGGTTTTTCCAAAACGAAAGCGCATAATGTAGGAAAATATACACGCTCCCTAAAGCTGCCATCTGTTTCAAGGTCCCTCCCTTTCCATATGAAGGAGAGACGGTGGGGCGCCTGGAAACGGGGCAGAGCTGAGTGCTGGAGCGATGTGAGCGGTCGCCGGTGAGTGGTCGCCAGTGAGTTGCTGGGTCCCGAAGATCTCTGCGCTTTCAGCTTTTTGCAGAGGAATTAAGGGATCGAGAGCCCGGAGCATCAGACAAAGTGGAGCCGTTCAGACTTTCGGAATATCTGCGAGAAGACCTTTAGGGAAAAAGATCGGAGAAGTTGGTGTATTCCGTATGAAGAGCAAGCGCACTATGGCGGGTTGCAGTTGCGCCGTAATGCATCATTGTAAAGTTATTCGGATACTTTCTCCGCTGCTTCCCTTTCTCCTTTTCGGACTATTGGGAGTAAACGGGCAGTACGGAGAGCGAGGGATGTCCATCCCGGAGCACGGCTTCTGCCAGCCGATTTCCATCCCCCTTTGCACGGATATAGCCTACAATGAGACCATCATGCCGAATTTGCTTGGCCACACGAACCAGGAAGACGCGGGGCTGGAGGTGCACCAGTTCTACCCGCTGGTGAAAGTTCAGTGTTCGCCCGATCTCAAGTTCTTTCTGTGCTCTATGTACGCCCCGGTGTGCACCGTGCTGGAGCAGGCTCTCCCTCCATGCAGGTCGCTTTGCGAGAGGGCTCGGCAAGGCTGCGAGGCTCTCATGAACAAATTCGGCTTCCAGTGGCCAGACAGCCTGGCTTGTGAATCCTTCCCGGTGCACGGAGCTGGCGAGTTGTGCGTGGGTCAGAACATGTCCGATAAACCCACGCCGATCAACCCAACACCTGATGTGACGGAACCGCCCGGAGATGACGGTGGTCCCAAGGGGCGCTTCAGGTGTCCCAAAGCTTTAAAAGTGCCTCCGTATCTAAATTACCGTTTCTTGGGGGAAGAAGACTGTGGGGCTCCATGTGAATCTACAGACTCCAGTGAGGTGATGTACTTCAACCAGGACGAGTTGAAATTCGCTCGTATTTGGATTGGCATCTGGTCCGTGTTGTGCTGTGCCTCGACCCTGTTCACAGTTTTGACCTACCTAGTGGACATGAAGAGGTTCAGTTACCCGGAGCGTCCCATCATCTTCCTCTCTGGCTGTTACACAATGGTATCTGTCGCATACATCGCTGGCTTTCTGCTGGAGGACAAGGTGGTCTGCAATGAGAAGTTTGATAGCAACATCCGCACGGTGGTCCAGGGCACCAAGAAAGAGGGTTGCACCATTTTGTTTATGATGCTGTACTTCTTCAGCATGGCCAGCTCTATCTGGTGGGTGATCCTGGCCCTAACGTGGTTTTTATCAGCGGGGATGAAGTGGGGTCACGAAGCTATAGAGGCAAACTCTCAGTATTTCCACCTGGCCGCCTGGGCTGTGCCGGCCATCAAGACCATCACCATTTTGGCTGTGGGGCAGGTGGATGGCGATGTCCTCAGCGGGGTTTGCTTTGTGGGCCTGCACAGCGTGGATGCCATGCGCGGCTTCGTACTGGCGCCCCTCTTCGTCTACCTGTTCATTGGCACCTCCTTCCTGCTAGCCGGCTTCGTGTCTCTGTTCCGCATCAGGACCATCATGAAGCACGATGGCACCAAGACGGAAAAACTGGAGAAGCTGATGGTGCGCATCGGCGTCTTCAGCGTGCTCTACACTGTGCCGGCCACCATCGTCATCGCCTGCTACTTCTACGAGCAGGCTTTTCGCGAGCAGTGGGAGCGCACCTGGGTCAGCCAGACATGTAAAACATTTGCCATCCCCTGCCCGCAGCATCCTCCCCCCAAGATGAGCCCCGACTTCACCGTCTTCATGATTAAATACCTAATGACCCTGATCGTCGGCATCACCTCGGGGTTCTGGATTTGGTCAGGCAAGACATTGAACTCATGGCGGAAGTTTTACACGAGACTGGCCAGCAGTAAACATGGCGAGACGACCGTGTGACAGCCCCTCCCTGCTGTACCTGACCCCCTATGGACCGATTTGGTGGCCATTTGTGCAGCAAAGTAATGGACACTCTTTTATCTGGTTTCTTGTAAATAAGCATTTGAGATTTTTGTAAGTATATATTTGTATTTTTAAAAAAAAAAGACACATTCACTACTTTAATTCTACTTGTATTTTGGACAAAATAGATAAGGTACGGTTTTTTTTTTTTTTTAAATGTAAACTCTCCTTGAGAATAATGTTTTTAATAATGAGTTTTTACTTAGGTCTGAGTTTTACTTGGCTTGTGCACAGCTGAGTTTCTCCAACCCCCCCCCCAAACCCTTTGTATTGTTTACGGTCAAAATTAGGCATCGAGGGGGCCCGGACAGGGCTTTTGTTTGTACAAAACTTGGTCCAAATGCCTTTTATCACAGTGGGTTTGTTTAGTAGCCTCTTCATAATGAAGCAGCCCTTGGTGCGTTGACTGTTTAGGGTTGGCGGTGCTTCCCATTTTTGTTTGTGCTTTGGTTCTTTCAAGGGTATCGAGTGACTTTCTGACACAATGAAATTAAAACTCTAAGCTTCATAACAGTTTAAGCTTCATATTCCCTCTGAATCCAATGGTTCATGCACATTTAATGGTAGAGAAACTTAGATTTTTTTTTTCCCCCATTGAAAGTTAGGATGATTGTAGGAATCATGGCTAATGAGATATTATATATATATATATATTTTTTATTTTTTTTTAATAACCGCTCCTGACCTGTGATTGGCTTGAGAGAACGTACCGGAAGTAGAAGCACATGTGCCATAGGTACGCATTGATCTAAGATGTAACATTGTGTCACTGTTTCTCTCCATCATAATGTGGCTTTATTTTGGGATTATAGTTTTTATCTTTTATTTTTTTTTCTCCTTTGAAAAACAAAAAAGTATTCCAAATCGAAATGCTGTAGTTGGAAAGTCGAAGTCGAGTGCCTTTGTTCCTTTTTATATCTCCGTCCTGTAAGGGCTTAAAATAGCCCCGTACTGCGTGCGATGGACGGTGGCTGTTCAGCTGCCCTCGTCAGAGGCCCTTAAACAGCTGAAATCCCCCGGCGGCTGGCTGAAGAGGCTTTGGAGTGGAGCGGACCGCGTTGGCGTGTGTGAAATGCCCACACCCTCATTTAATCATCGGGTCAGGGGGAGGGTTCGACTAAAATAACCAAGCCAGGGCTGCTTTTTACTTCTCAGACCTTGTGCACACTTGTGGGTCCTGAGATGATCGTGCACGGGGTGGCAGTGACCCAGGGGTTTCTGTCCACGTGCTGAATCCGCAGCACAATGATACCATGCTATGTGTTCCGATTCCTTGTGTGTCTGCTCATTTCCAGTGTACCTTTCAAGGGTGCTGATTTTGGCTTTACTCTGCTCACCACATTATACATCAGTGGTGTTTTTAAATGAGATGGACCTTTTATGTTTGAATCCTGGAGGGTGGTCCGCTGTCTCTCGTGGCCTTACTGGGGAAGTGGGGGTGTTCCCCAAGCAGTCAGCCTTATAGTTACCCGCAAAGGTGCCAATGATGTAAGAGCCAGCCTCTATCGCCAGATCTAAATGCTAAATTATCATAATTTCCAGCCTGACACAGTATTACATGTTGTTAAAACAAATGTTTTTTTTGTTTTGTTTTTTTTTTTTTTTACCGTTTATCATGTGATTGTTATCAAAAATAAGCTGCCAAAAGCGGTCAGCCTTAGATGCACTCACACCTGTCTGTGCACAAACACAAAGGAACAACATATGAAATTGCACATTTTTTTAAGTGACTGATTATTTCCGTAAAAGCAGGTTGAATGCATTGTCTCCAGTTGCTTTTTTTTTTTGAATGAATGTTGAAGTATTTATCACCTGCTTTCCTTCCACTGATGTTGTTCATTTGTGCTTTTTTTGCATGATTCTCCAAAAAAAAAAAAATCACCGTAAGCATTTTAAGCCTATATTAAACTGTACTTTTTCATTCATATCGTTAATGGTCTGCAACGCCATTTTGTGTGTCTGTGTGCCCTCCAATATGTGTGTGTGTGTGTGTGTGTGTAAAGTAATAGACTAAGAAAATTATATATATGATTACGGTTATCCGTAATCAAAAAATGTCGCGAAACATTCCTTTTTCTGCACAGTGGATATTTATGATGGTGTTGGTGGCGAGTAATACATCACACAGAGATACAAGGGGATTTTAAAGGTTTCCCAGTAGAAGTTGAACTATTACAGCATAGCTAGTTTTCTTTCATTTAACACTCTGGTGCTTTGAGTTGCAGTGCCAGCTAATCAGCTTTAGTACGGTACTGTAGATGAGAGCCTTGTGAAAAAAGCCTGCACAGTATTTCCTGAGCTCTACTTCGTCTTAAATTTGCAGCAGCCGTTTGTCTGGGTTTATCCTGTTTGCTACCTTGGACTTCCAGTAGTGATTATGTGGTGTTAGAGTAATTGTTACTCTAGAGTGAATCACGTAAACCTTTAACGTGGGCTGATCACAATAAACGGCAAGCCTCGGCAGGCGTGTGACTGACAGAAGAATCCCATCTTTACTTGTTAAACGTCCATGATGTTTATTGACAATGGGATTTAAGCGAAGTTTAGGTTACCAGGCCTTCAAAACCGAACAAAGTAGAAGTGCCAAAATAATGTTTGTGCTAATATTTTTGTGGAAGTTGAGCTCTAGTTTGGCGTTTGCAAACTGTTGTCATTCCTTTCACTTTTCTGAGTGTAAAGCAGCGTGGCGGAAGCAGAAGGAGCCAGCAGTCAGCAGAGAGGCAGCTCTGGCAGCTCCCCCTAGTTAAGGCCATGCCGAAGGCCGCTCTCAGCACCGGGTGTGTATGAGCAGGGTACCCAGGAATGTCCCCGCACCACATTCCCGGGCCCGCTGCTGCGCTGTGCTCCTTGGCAGGAATTTACGGCCTGACAGAGACGCAGGTGGGCGGGAGGCAAGCCGCGCCGCCGCCTGTGCCGCCCCATTGGGAGTGGCCATGCCGGAAGCACATCCACCACCCTACGGGAAAAAGGACAGGAGAAATTCCCAACCTGAAGCTGTGTCCAACACAAAAGCCATTAAGGAGAATTTGGCTCAGGCATTGCTCGTGGTTGTTGTTACATGTAAGAGAATTGAGGGAAAGATTGCAGAGATTAAAATACATGGATTAAATAAGACTGATTTTTTAAAATAAGACTAAGTGAAGGTATTGCAAAAATAGTGGCAATAGTGGTTTATTTCAGTACTATAATAGTAAGATGAATTGTTCAAATTCAATTACTCTATGAAATAGTTTAAAATCATCCATTTACTCTGGCATTTCATTCTGTATAACCTTTCCCTATGTTGCCTGTGATTGCTCCCAGTTCTTCCATGTGACCCAGACTAGGATAAGTGATTGGAAGATAGATCACCTTAAACTATAAATGTAAATTCTAAGCAGGTAGATTATAAAATTTTCAACCTGCAGTGGATCATCTAATTAGACAATCCTGTCCTTCGAATTTCCGCTTAACCATGTAACTTACAGTAAGTGCATTCTGAAAAAGTATATGTGTGTGTGGATCACATTTGGGGACAAAGTGTGGTAAAACCCTGAAATTACTTTTGGGGACATTTTTCAGATCTCCATTTGGATCACCTCAGCTTTATACAAATCAGTGAGTGCAGTCAAAAAACTAAAAATGCCAAATGTGTTGTGTTTTATTTGGTTATGTATGGTTAAGGTTAGGGCTGGGTAGGGGTTAAGGATGTCAGGATTGGGATTAAGATTTTGCCCATAGAAATTTTTGGATGGTCCCCATTTAGATAGGTATGCCAGCGTGTGTGCGTGTGTACGTGTGTGTGTTTATACCTACAGGGCCTTGTGAGGCAATCGCAAGTTTGATGCAGCTGTAACTCTGTTACTGTTCCACTGTCACCGGGTCAGTTGCTGACATAAAGACCGCACTGTGTATGAATGCATACCCCTCCTTAAAGCATTGAATCTATTGCCTCACTTGTGCATTGAGAAAACATTAGATAAATGTTAATCATCAAAGATAATTATGATTATATGGCATGCTGGTTGCGGGGAAAGTAAAAAGACCATTGAACTACTGCTTACTGTCATGCATCATTGTATGCTGGACCTGTGCTTTGGGGAGAGGTGAGTCCTTAGGGAATGGAATACCAAGATAAACTATCAGACTATCCATGCAATGGTCTCTCATGAAAAAGATCTGCAGCTCAAACTCTTCCAGCTGGCATTTTCATTTGCCTCTGCTTTTTCATCTTAAATATACGCAAAAAGGTCAATTTATTTTCCCTCTGGGATGAATGAATTCTGTCTTTGTCTGTCTATCAAGCTTTAGTTATTATTGAACGATGCAATTTACTGCTTCATGCATTACAGCATGAAGTTCTTCCCTCCTGCCTCACCACGGAACTGCAGTTAAGTTGTGTGTAACACAGAGTAAACCCCAGAGGTTGCTGGCTGCACTCTGCCGTACTGTCAGAGGCTGTAACTGCCGCTAAAATAATTAGCTTTACTGAAGGTTTTCCCCTCTTCACATTCCACATCCATCACGTCTCCTTGGATGAGAGGATCTGAGAGCAGGTGAGTGGACAGCCGGATCAGCATCGTCGCGCCACCACTATAATCCCAACGGCATCTTGGTTTTCTTGAGGGGTGGGGGTGTGACCCCGGAATGCCCATCATTGAGGAGCCCCCTCAGATGGGACGTGAACCCCTGGCTGAGCCAGATCGACCTGTAGGGGGTGCCATTGTGGGCGCTAAGCAGCGACTGCAGGAGGAAGGGGAGCGCTGATGCGAGCTGACATTTTATAGATGGCCCCGAGGCTTTTTCGATTTGTTTGACAGTTTTAAAATTCATGGAGACAACCCGGAGCACAAATGCCATTCCTGGCGTTAACAAGCCAGGGAACTTGTTGCCACCTCGTCGTCTAACCTGACATACCGAATGCATTACGCCGATAGACAAAAGTGAATTTACCTGCATAAACAGCCCCTCGAGTTCCCACATTCTACTCGGAGTATTTTTGTTTGGGTTATTGTCTTCAGAGAAGGTCATATGATGCAATGTGACTGCGTTTTAATTTGGCTATGCCCTTGTGAAAAAGGAAAACTTGTCTAAGAATAGATCGACATTGGATACGGGTACTATAACCCTCGGGTAAATACGTAAGGGTTACAAAGACCAATTTGTATTAATTCCATTTACCGAGTGTCAATATACCGACAGGTTTGCACACAGCACATTAGCCAGTCAGGAACAATTAAGGCTTGTTGACGCAGTTTCCAGTAGTGGATAGTATTTTCTTTGCTCCTGAACCAGCAAGGGTTTCGCTTTGTCAGGTTGTTTTCATGTTTAACTATTGTTCTACGTCAGTTACCTCGATGGTCATACATGCAGAATCCAGAAAGTCAGTGAGTTTCCCCAGGGCTGCGGTCAACTACTGTGGCCCCGAGACCATGTAACCTGCCGGGGTGACTGGGTGGCAGGTCGCACCTTTGGAGGATGTGGGTTGGATCCCAGTACAGATCCCACCCTTAACCCTGGCTTAGAAATGTATTTCATAGCATTAGTTTAATTACCACAGGCTGTGCAATAAACACACAGGAAGCCGTATTACCTCATTCAGCCTTTTTTCAGATGGAAGTGCATATAAAATGCATATTTGCGCTACATACATTAATCAATTCCTGCACGTATCGCTTTTAAAGGTGAATGCGTACTTGCGTACCAGTTATGTCAATCCCTGTTCATAATTCATTATACATATACTGACCATTGTAATGCACTATGAAGGTATTTATAATGAATTATGATGCTTTAAGTAAAATGTTATCATGAATTTTAGCTACTCATTCAAACTAAACCTCCATCTTCTACCCATCCATCCTTCTTTCATTCACGTATCCTAGTTTGGGTCTCAGTGGACTGGAGCCTGTCCCTAGTAGCACAGGGTGCTAGGGTGGGGTACATTCTGGACGAGATGCCAGTACATCACAAACACTTACACGCAACCTATTCATTACCACATTTAATTGCTATATATTTAAATCCACCACAGTAAACTGCCCTGTAAGCAGCACTCCTGCACAGTAACCTTGCTCCAGCAGAATTCCGGCCAAGTGCCAGACATCTTGTTTTGACGTTCAAAGACTTTGCTACTAATGGGAAGGTAATCAGGAAAAATATCCCCTTTGTTCATGTAACTACTATTTGTCCCTGAACACTTTTTCATTTGAAGGTGGGTCTTTTTCTTTTTTCTTGCATTTAATTTTTTTTTTAATGGCTCCGTTAGGTGTTTGCCTGTCATGTAGGTACAGAAAGGCCCACCATATTAGGGAAGGGTGCTATATAAAAAAATGTCATTATTAAGGGACAGATGTTTGGCAGGTCCATGTAAACAAAAAGACAGCCAGCACTCAATTTGCATGCCCGCAAAGTACATTATCTGCCTGTTACCTAGGCAGCAGGTGGGTAATTTTGATAATAAAACACCAGCCATGAATTTTCAAAAATGCCATATTGCCATATGCCTTAGCCTTACTGTATGCTTCATGCACATTTAAAAGAATTTTCCTGATACATTCTGCTCCCCCCTCATTTCTTTATAATCAAGCTAACAGGGATGCCCATACCTAATATGGCTTTTGTTCAGCCAGAAATATGCACGACATTTTTTATTTTATGGTTCCCCAGAAAAATTGCACACTGTAACCCACATTTTTCTTAAAACAAATGTTCAGCTCAGCTCAGCTCAACAACTCAACCACCGATAAGGATGAGTGAGTCAATAACTAACAACAGGGATGAGTGAGTCAACAGCCACCTATAAGGATGAATGAGTCTTCACCAACAATAGGGATAAGTGAATCATTAGTACCTAGAATGAATGGAGTCGCTCCCCTTCAACTCTCGGAGGTGAACCTTCAGTCCTCATCCAGTGGGGTCTCTAAACCAGACCCACGGGCCCCAGCCTCAAGTCGAGGTAGCCTTCTTCAAACTCCCCCTTCAGTCTGTCTTACCTCGCAAACTTTGCTCCCAGTAATGACACAGGATTCAGCGCCAGCGAGCTCCTTCTGTCAGTGGGAGCCGGCTTTTCTTAAACAGGCGTCAATCATAGGGATCAGGAGCTCGGGGGGGCTCTTGTTGTCCCGCACTGGCCTTTTCATGTGGCAGACGCCTCCGTCCGCAACGAGAAATGTAGTGCTGTGCTTTTCAATGGCTTCGCCGTGGGGAGCTCTCAGTGGGAACATAATTACACTGCAGCCATATGGTCTCATTTATATTCTATTACAGGTTAAGCTAAGCTAATAACAACCAGAAATATGCTAAATACTTAGCAGACCAGTAAGGGAGCCCCCCCTACAACCACCCCATGAAATAATCGCTAATTTCCATCAGCTTCTCTATAGCTGTGAGTTCCACACACCATGAAATATAATAAATCATTTACATATTCAATCCTTTTTTCCTGCATGGGCATTGCCCTACTTTTTCATTTTCATTTCTTTCATTTTATTTTATTTTTGATTCATTGGCAAATCTCGAATAGCTGCTTCATCGTCTTCTTCTTTTTAGCTGTAGGAAAATTCTAGTGAAAATTAGGTCTTTTGTTCACCATTCGTCCTTCTCACTTCAGCCAAGCCTGGAATCACCTGTCTTTTGAAGCTGCAATTATCTTGTGTGATGTTTGGAATTCAAACGGTAAGGCAAGTGCCCATTTCTATAACGGTTTTATAGTTTGCCCTGCCATGCAACACTGGAAACATTTCCAGCAGCTAAAAGCAGATCAAGCACAGTGCCTCCTGCAGACTTCACCAACCTCAGCTCATCTTTAGCTAGAGTGCATTTTTTTAATCGAAATCCCAAATTTAGGATTTAGAGTTTTCTTTTCTTTGCCTTCACTGCTTCCTTTAACCGATTGCACGCTCACGGCTAGCTCTCCGAGATGTCACCCATTTAAAAAACTATTAAGATTTGACTTAATGAGTAGATACAGGCACTCCTCAAATGACTGACTATGTCCTATTCTGTCATGGACTTGAACGCTGCCCCTTTCAAAAATAAATAAATGCAGGGAAGAATTTTATACAGAAAATAAAACAGTTGCATTGTTCCTGCCAATATCTGTTTGCTAGAGTTTCTAGATTGCCTTAGACTGGCCTTGTAGTACAAATCTTTGTCTATATACATGACACTGATTATTAAACACCTAATACCAGGTATAAAAACAGAAACACTTGTCTTTCTATTTGTTCAAGAATGATCGACAATAAATAGTTAAACACTAGACAGAATTTTCTCGCTTAGAGCTTCTTGTTAATCATGAGTATTCATAGTAACCAGCTGGTCAATCCACATGATCTGACCTGACCTGAATTCTGCCTTACATGGCCTTTACCTTCAACGATCTGACTTTCACATTTACTTCCTTCAATTTGAAGCCTAGTTAGGCTCTTTCAATGAACTATGTGCCATAATATGATATATGAAACTGTCATGCAGTTAAGAAATGGAGGAAAACATACTGTTCCCATTAAGAAATCTCATGGCTGCATACTTCCATTGACTTTGCTCGGCAGCATCAACCGTGTGCATAATTTTGGGAATAATTGAATCTGATACATGTTTTCCTGTCTCTCCCCCCCAAGTCCGCCTCATCCAAAGCAAATATCTTCAGGGAAGATGATCCGGTAATACCAGTTTATCTTATCTGCTGAACTTCCTCTCTTGACATGTTGTACTTGTTTACGTAAATGGTTAACTTTGACTTGAATTCCAGGAAGACCACATCACATGTCACTCGAACCCATTTCCCTTCTCCACACCCACTCATTATAATCACAGTGGGTCAGGATGTAGTAATTGAGACATTTAAGTGCTGATTTAGTCCTATAATGAAAATTTTGCTTAATTAATTGGCCTATGCTTCTATACTTGTTGATCTGGTAAAAGCTGTTCCAGTGAAGATACAATGCCTCAGTAAAGTTGCCAGGAAAACCCTTGGAGAGGAGTCAGACAAAGTGGAGGTCGAAGACATCTTAACTGGGAGGTTGTCAGTTCCTATCCTGAGGTAGAACTGCTTGGGTACATTAGAACAAGGTGCTAAACTTCAGTTCCTTATGATCATATAATGGGTGACTTTATTTTGTCTATCTCTGAATGTACAATTCAATTTGATTTCAGTTTAATCTCAATGCCTTTACTTGATGATTGTAATAAACTGTAAGGTCATTTTGATGCTTTGTACACACCAGTGTGTGCTTGGGTTGGGGGGGGGGGGTCAGGGGGGCTTTGCTTTCTGTTTTGAGACCCTCAGCCAGTTCTTTCCCGCTGCTAAACATCTGAACCAGGACCCCCGCCTGTTGTCCTCTGCCTGCCCGAGGGGTGAGCCGGTCACCTGGATCGTGTTGTGGCGGAGCTGTGAGGATGGGGCATGTCACATCTGTTCCTGCTGGGCCCTGGAGCCGGTGCTCATTTAGCTGGAGAGGAGCGAGGGAGCAACAGTGAGGTCGCCCAGTATAGCTGCTCGCTTCGGCTCGTTTGCTACAGATTAGCCTAAATGTTGTTTCCATATGGAAAAGATCCTTTAGGGTGCTGTTTTTGGGTATCACTTTGTTTTTAGCTTATTTTCTTAAGAACAGTGTCACCACGTCAATGATAATACAAAACTAAGACTAAAGCCCGTGGGAATAAAAATGTTCTGAAGGCAAAATAAAAAATAATTGTTTCAGAAAGATAACCAATCAGATTGTAGAAGAGGTGGGTCCAAGACTTCTGATTGGTCAGTCCTTCATTCTCTACTTGCTTGGACCCACCTCCTCTAGAATCTGATTGGTTATCTCTCTGAACAAATAATTTTTCGTTCTGCCCCAAGGACATATATGTGTAAATAAAACTCCCATGAGCAAGACTAAATACCTATGAATGTAGCTAGCTAACCCCTTGTTTACTCCATGTCTTTACACTTCTGGTGTTGGTATCATAAGGAGAGCTGACGCTGTCTAGGCACGTAACCGAGGAAATTTCTCTGAAATGGACCCAAGCAATGATTCTGGTCAGCAATTTATCAATAGGTGATTCATTAGTATGGCAGTTTGATATATTATCATGATTATATGCCACATGTACAATAATCACCAAGGTTTTGGATGACAGGCATAAACATTTGTCCAGACACTGGCTTTTTTGGCGATATAAAGATGTTTACTGACACCCATAGTTTGGTCATTTTCACAGGTTAGTAATGTCTGCTTGTCACTTATACCAAAACAATAGTATGTTTGCTTGTTACTTATACCAAACCAGTAATATGTGGTATGCTCCAAAACAACAAATTTATGCAGATTACTAAATTTGCTGTCACAATACACCTCTCATAAATATTTTAGGCATACTACTAACCTTCTTAATAAATTTTGGTTGCAAGTAGGCCTAAGCATCCAGACAAATGTTTACGCCCCCATCATCTACACCCCAGGTGTTTTGCTCATGCACATATGATCACAATCATATCACACAGTGAAATTGTGCAGCTGTAAGCAATTTGGAGAAAACCGTGACTTAAATTCATTTCAAATGTGAATTTAGACTTTCTTCTTAGTTTGGAAACAATTTTTTGAAATCCAGTAATTCAAAAGTAATTTCTTGGCATGAGTTATATGGCCTCTGCATATAAAATATGAAACACAATGTAAGGAACCTTCTGGATCACTGCAAATATTGTTCTCTCTTTCCACCTCCGCTTTGCCCTTCATATTAATCTTTGGACTTGGCAGTTCACAACGCGCCCTCCCCGCCCCCGGTTCTACCCTGTCTGTCATCAGATTATTTTCAAACTCCAAGTGACACATGACTGTGAAGAAAGACTTGTTCCTCTTGTCCTCAAATCTCCCACAGTATGGATCCAACAACTAGCCAAGGTGACCTGACTGGATCACAGCTCCAACCCCCCCGCCCCCCAATACAAAGTTCAGTATATGTAGCTGTGATTTTATATAGATATTGCAAGCAGTGTTACGGGGGGTGTCATGGTAGCTCAGTGAGCAGTGCTGCGACCTTAAAGTCCCAGGCCTTTCCTGCTCTCTTTGGTGCTTGCATGTTCCCCTTTTGCTGGGGGGGGAGGTTTCCTTGGTTGGGTGGGTGTGCGTCAGTCCTTATAAATTTGCTTCATAACATGTCTGTATTATGTTAGGGTGGTATTGCATCTTGGGTCCTCCCTGTGTTTCCTGGGATGGGTCTAGGCTTGCTGTGACCCTGTGCGGAATTAAAATTGGATGAATTGCATAGATTGTTTATAATGGTTGACTGAGCTGCTGGGGAGAGGAATGGGCCAACTGTCCCTGGCCTTGAGTCAAGGGGTCCAAAAAAGGCCCTCTAACCTTTACATAATCTGCCAAAATAATTTGTCAAAAATACATATTTATGAATTACATAAAAGCTTGTTTTTTTATCTTCCCAAATTTCCCTCCCTATAATGCAAAAAATATGTTAGTTCTGCTGTTTTATTGCCAGTCAAAAATTGTGCTATTCCAACTGCAATGCCTTACAACACAGCAAAAGCAGCAGCAATGTATTTCGTATTCAAGCAGATTTTTGTTAGATATGCCTAAGATATCGGAGAGGAGATAAATCTGGTTTAACAATTCATAGATTTCCAGCAGACCCAGAAAAACGCAGTGAACTGGCAGTCAGATGGAGGAAAATGGAGGACTGAAGTAAAGAAATAATGAATTATATCATGATAATTATTAATATCACTTGAAATGAAAAAAATCATGATAAAATAATTTACCATATTGCCCCACACTATACTGATATCAAAATTGATTTACACACAATAGGTACACACAATTGATTCTCTGTCATTAGATATTGCAGCCTTAATAAGATATGGATAAACACTCACAACAATACAATTAGGAAGCAATCTTTTCTAGGAATTTTCGCTACAACAGTCCTGTGTATAAGACCAGCCAGAACGTACCTGTATGCATCCAAACCTTTAGAAACACTAAACTGCTTAATATTTCTTTAGCAATTAGCATCAACTTAGAAAATCTGATAATAAATAGACTAGATGACCTATCATGATATCCCTTGAGGGGCCCCACCCAATGTACAGTCAAAGGAAAACACAAAGTTTTAATAACTGCAAATGGAAAACACATATAAAGTGTATAAGTAGCCTGGCATTACACATATTGCATTATTGCCAAAAGACTGGAGGCAGTTATTTTGTAATCAGAAGTACTACCAAAGCCCCTGGGGGCCTTGTTTGGGAGATTCTGGAGTTCATTGATTATTAGAATTGTGCTGGAGCTCATTGATTATTGGTCATTTTAGTGGGGTGAGCTGAATCCAGTGATCACAACTGTACTGAAGTCTTTGCAATACCACTCTTTGCACTCTCATTTGATCCCCTGTATCACTGCTACCTGTCTACTTGCCAAAATTTAAATCCATTGGCAAGTGCTGGAATATGAAGATTCTTTTATAAAGAATTCGTTTAGATTGACGTTATTTCATTCAGTTACCTTTTACTACTGGAGTCTAACAATACATTTATTTTTTCTTTGTTTGCCCTGTAGGATTTGTAATGTATCAACAAGACATACCCACATTTTTTAACCTTATAATAAACAAGCTTTAACTTAAAAAGATGCCCGAATGACAACATCTACATGCTTCTTAATCAACCACTAATGAATTTCAAATATAAAAATCAAAGTTAGTAAACATATTGAGTAGGTATCAAGACAACTGCATTTGTTTCTACATAAAGTTATCTTAGAACATGCATTAATGCAGTTGACATGCATTAAATCCAAATCAAAAGCCATCTAATCTCAGGAGTGGAAACTTATCCATGAGATATTATCTGCAGACCTGTCACAGCTTCGCAACTCAACACCACCTTTGAGAATTCAAGGGCCAGATGAGATGTTTTCAGGACGTGAGTTATGGTTATGATATCATCTGGTAGGGTTTGCAGGGAAGACTTGGAACAAGAAAAGAGGGGATGTAGGAAGTTCTGCATGATTGAGGGTCTCTGTGGTGGTGGAACCTTTTGTGTCAGCCACGTCCTGAGTTAAATTTGCTTCAGTGCACCATATGAGATTAATAGACACTATAACATCAAATGTTTAATACTGCTGTCATGACTTACTTTGGAGTCATTGGACATATTTATACCATGTAATTTTTATTAACTGTTAAGATGTAGAGCCATTAGTTCAGTATGTAAACACAGAACAGTTATGTTTGCTGCATTGAGTCTTAAAAATACATTTACATTTCTTTTATTGCCTCAAGTATTTATTTTTATAGAGACATATATATAATCACATTGTCTGTAAAAAGGTTGCTAGATAAGTTTAAACCACAAAAACCTTAGGGCGTATCCATCAATAAATGTAAAGGTATTACAGTACTTGAGTACACATGCAGTGCATGTTTTAAATAGCACAGTTAGTATTCTTGGCTGCTTGCTTGGCGTGGGCTGGTAAACCACATTTTGCAGTGAAAAACAGCTCCTAGATAAATAAGAGTGATCATATATACATATCTGATAAAAAAAACTTATTCAAAGCTCCATTTAATTATTGTTTGTTAATTGATAATCATGAATATACTATTGGACAATGTATTTACAAGCTACAAAAGAAATAAATTGCTTCTGAGTAAGGTTTGAATTATGTTGTTTTCTCTCGTGTCACCCTGAACTCTTGAATTTATTTATTTTGGCATATTTCTCCAGGAACTAAGCGTGTTGCTTTTGGAGTCTTACTTGAAGAGGTGACAGGTACCTTGGAACAGTCAGCTTCTTCTTCTGTATCTGTTAAAGGACACTTCTTTTGTTTACATTTTTATTTTTTTGATGTTGTGTGACTCTTTTGCTTGGGTTTCATTCCTGATTTGGACACATCCTAGGGTGTCACAACAGTTAGCATGGCATTTAAAATTAATTTTTACCAGTGTGAGCAGATTACATATTGGTTGTCTAGGGCACTGTGTCAAAAATAGATTATATCATTATTACATCCCCTGGATAGTGTAATGCAGTGCTGGTAGCTGTTGCACACTGACATGAACGGCTTCAAAGTTCATTTTTCTTATAAGTACAGGCATTAAAATTAGAACTAGTCTACAGTCACTGTGGATGGCATATGAGGTCTGGAGTGACCAAGATTCTTACACCTGATGCTGACATTGGAGAGATATAAGTTTTCAAATAAAGCAGGGGAAGTGAAGTACTGCATGAAATCCCATCCACAGTGTACCCCAAGCTTGTGCCCTATGCTTTCTGGATGGATGGATGGATGAATGGATGGATGGATGATGGATGGATGGATGGATAAAAGTAGGAGAATTTACAGGTGAAGCCATCTGGCTTGCAAAATGGTGTCTAGTTATGACCAATTGTAAGCTACAGTGTTCCATCCCATTACTATTTTCCCATTGGCTGGTGCTTGGTGATTACCAAAGCTTTGGAATAAATACAAATTTCCCAACGAGGCAATAAATTTCAACTTCAATTGGCTGAAGATCTATAATAGATGCACATGGTATTTGCGTGAAAAAGAAGTTAACATAAAATCTAACCATGATGCTGTTTGTATTAAGTACAGAGTCTGTTTAGCATCCCTGCCTGAAATCTTATTGCAAAGACTTCAAAAGCCACAATGTCTTTTAACTGTCGTAGCTGACACACAACTGGAAGTGAATATCATGTCACAGGGAATGCTGCATTTATAAAGGAGATTTAAATGCTTATTATTGGTTCAATATGACAAATAATCGGACTTAAGTGACAACGCTGTTCCTGCCATGTTAATTCTGATAAGTCAGTTTGCCATGTGAGGAAAATTTAACTGATATATCTTTTAAAGTCAGGATTTTGGGAAGTTAATTGCACAATGCCAGGTTCACAGCTGATTACAGACTGTTGGAGTGGCTTGCAATGATCAACCATCATGTGCTTTTACTGTAATTGAAAGTTTACAATAATCACGTTCCTTCCTTCCTCCTTCTGTTATTAGTCAATTTGTCAAAAAGTGATTATTCAGCATCATCTTCTGTTATCTGTTTCGCCAATTATATTCTTGTTGCTTGTGTGTTTGATTAAAAGGGTCCCATGAGGATCCAGTTAGCTCCTTTACATTTCTGTCATTCCAAAATTTTGTCTTCTTTAGCCGTTCTGTCACCATGGTGATGAAAGACCCAACAGCTGCAGGCGAGTGCAGAGGGTAAACTCCCCGTGACAGGGGCTAGGACAACATGCAAAACTGCCTGCATTTTTATTTGCAGGAGACACGTGTAATTGGTGTCATTTCCTAATAAAAAGTGATGAAATATCATTGAAATAGACTTATAATGATTTCATGATGTTTTTAAATAGCGTGTCATTACACAATAATGGATTCTGGTAGTTTAGGGTGGCTGTCATGACAACCAGTGACAACTGTTATGGCTGATTTTCACTCTACGACTAGAGGCCTTCTCTGACACCCATTTGACCTCCAAATGGCAGAAGAACATTTTCAAGGTCAGGCACTGATGTTGGATGTGAAAGCCTGGCTCATAATCTTCATTCTAGTTCATCCCTAAGGTGTTCAGTGGGGTTGAGGTCAGGGCTCTGTGCAGGCCAATCAAGTTCTTCCACACCAAACTCACCCAGTCATGGTGGAACAGAAAAGGGCCTTCCCCAAACTGTTCCCACAAAGTTGGAAATATACAATAGATCAAAATTTCTTGGTATGCTGAAGCATTAAGGGTTCCCTTTCAGGAACTAAGGGGCCTTGCCCAGTCTCTGAAAAACAACCCCACATCATTATCCCTCCTCCACCCATCATTACAGTTGGCATAATGCAATCAGACAAGTAACATTTCCCTGGCATCCACCAAACGCAGACTCATCCATCAGACTGGCAGACACTGCTTCGCCACTCCACAAAACACCTTTCCACTGTTCCAGAGTCCAGTGGCACTGTGCTTTACAGCACTCATTGAACTTGATGATGTGAAGCTTGCATGCAGCTGCTTGGTCATGGAAACTCATTCCATGAAGTTCCCAGCACTTGTTTTTTTCGTGTGTGCTGGAGTTATTGAGTCAACAAAATGTTGGCGACCTCCCTCAGTTACTATACGTGGTCTGCCACTGGTGGTTGAGTTTGCACTGCCGACTGTGGAATATCTAACAGGGAATAAATTTCACAGACTGACTTACTGCAAAGGTAGCATCCTATGACAGTACCATGTTTGAATTCACTGAGCTAATCAGAATGACCCATTCTTTCACAAATGTTTATAAACCTGACTGCATGGCTAGGTGCTTGATGTGGCAATGGGTCTGAATAAAACATCTGAATTCAATGATTAAGAGGAGTATCCCAGAGCTTTTGTCCATATAGTGCAGCTTACCTGTGACTTTCCTGGAGATCCAAACACATATGAGAATTGAAAAATGTAGCAGGAAGAAATGAAAATGTGGCAGACAAGAGAATTCAGGCAAAAGATACTGGAGCTTGTAAGCAATATACTGGTGTGTATGGGAAAGCAGCGCTAGGAATGAACTGGACAGCTGGACTTTGTGGGAGGTGGTAGTTGGGGGGGGGGGTAGGCTTTATTGTGTCCCACATTATCCAGGAAAAATCACACCCCTACTGGCAGAGGGAGGTAAAGCTCCCTGCAGAAGGGTTACATAACACCCCCCCTCCTTTCACAAATGGGACAGCCTGTTAAAAAAAACATGTTTGACCTCTTAAATATCCTTATATGTAATCAGAGCCTCACTGCCTACTGACCATTTGATGAATGAGCAGGCACAATTCGAGTCTCTGTGCAGGGGGGCATTGCATCAGTCACATGCTTGCACAAACATTGCAGGCAGGAAACACTCTGCTGCAGCACTGTACTGATTGGACGCTTCTCTCATGCACCTTTCCTCTAACATGCTTCCTGTGACATCATAATTGTGGCCCATGATTGTATAGAATTCATTTTCATAAATACTCAGCATATGTTCCATATTTGTGTTGCATTTCTGCCTGTCCTAAATTTGTACCTAAAATTAAAAAGCTGATTTTACACACTTTTAAAAATGACTGATTGGCAAGAAGTTCTTCTGCTGTTTGGTAATTTGATTATAATCAGTCATAAACAACATTAAGAAGTGGTCCTGCTTAGGACTTATCTAATTTAAACTCACAAGATGTAGTATGTATGAAACATCAGTATGCATTCTTTCTGACTGAATATACAGTGATCTATATTTTAAAAGTATCTGAGATAATGTTATGTAGGCAAGTCTATGTAACCACTTCTGTATTTGTGAACCACAGATATGATTTTCTCATAAAAAATCTCATGATAAAAGAAAATGGGTTTTTCAAATTCTCATTTTAAGCGTAATTTTCTCTCACTGAAATCAAACTAAGAAGTTATCCAGGTGTTATTTTTACTGTAGTAACTCGAGTAAAACTCACAAATACATCAAAATCATTTTAATATGCCACAAATTAAATCAGTGAGATGGGATGTATTAAGTTTATTTCTGCAATGTGTTTACTGCTTTTGATTTCCCAGTATTTAATTTGCGGTAGTGTTCTCATTAGTCTATTGCACAAGACAGCATGAATATTAATGACTCTACCCTGTTTATATATCTTGGCAAACTGGGGGCTCGAGTCAACAATGTCCTCAGGTCAGTGGATGGTTGTGCTTGCTGCCGGCATGCACCATCTGTTGTCTGTCTTGTCCCTGACTGCGTAAATTATTCCGCAGCCTCCGCGATGTGGAAGGCTGGAGGTGAAAATGAGTAAAAGCTATCGGGCGAGAGTGTAGATAAACAGTAGAATCTTCCAATAAGACTCGCAGCCATCAGAGAGCTCCTGTTCAGTACCGTTAGTGCAGGTTCTCAGTGTAAGTACTTGATTCTGGTATCTCCTCTTCAGAAGAGGGATACTGCCCGATTTCACAGAGCTGACCATTCTCCACAATGCATATGATGTATCCACAGCTTACAACTACCAGCCATGTTTTAATAAATTAAGATCAGATTTACAAATTACTTCTATCCCCTTTTTTAAAAATGGGCGTTATGTTGGCATGCTTCCAATCAGAAGGTACCACACCTTCAGATAAGGATTTACACTAGACTACACTAGAAATTACAGCTATAAATCATATTCACAGTTAAGGGTAAAACTATCTGTTCTATGATCCTTTTCTGGTTTTTTGTTGTCCCTATGTAATTATCTAATGTTTTCATTTTTAAAGAAGTTTTGACGTTCTGAAAATGACATAATTTTTGTCAGTGTTGAAAAACCCATGCGCAGATACAGCACACACACACACACACACACACATATGTTTATATTCATATCTTAATGGGTACTCTGCATTCATTTTTTTGTGAAAAACCCTTAATCCCATCAATGCCAACGTTAACCTGTACTCAGTCCTAACCCTAACCCATTACTAACCAAACAAAATACAAGACTTTTGGTATTTTTGTTTTTTTGATTGCAAACAGTTTTTTTATAAAGTTTTATAAAGAGTTTTCCCTTATGGGGACCGAAAAAAATGATCCCCTGATGTCAAAATAACAGATTTTTAAATCACATTGTAATGACAAATAAATAAAGTGAATACAATATATACAAATTTACAATAATAAACATGATATAAATGAATCAAATACAGAGCTAGCTGCCTAGATAGATAGATAGATAGATAGATAGATAGATAGATAGAACACATGACTGATGTAATACAGACAGTACGAAGAGTACAAAAAACAGACACAAATAAATGACAAATGATTGTTGGTCCATTTATGCACCACTGACTGCCCAATTGCAGGCATCAGGAAATAGCGCGGACCTGCTGGCAGGAGGCACTATGGCACCCAGTTTGTTCTCCTGTGTTTCACCACCATACCTCTCATTTTCATTGCTCTTCGTTGTTTCCTTAAACTTATCTCGCCTCCCGGGCCCAAAACGAGTCCCTGTTCCTTCCTCCAATCCCTGACATGTGTGGTTCTGATCACCAACCTATATATAAAATGACTTTAATTATAGCAAAGTCTTCATCGATCCAAACTGCTCTCCCTGACTGCAGTATTAAAAAGCTCCAGGCTATTTTTCTTTAAGCGAGACAATATTCTGCAAATTTTCTAAAAAAAGACGGATGCCACAACACTAGCCCTGCAATTCCTGGCTGCCTATAAATTATGCAGAGATGTGTCTCAGAGCTGTCTTACAGCTGGCGTCTGACTCCGGCTGGGCTCATTCGGCTGGGCTTGAGTCGTGTTCCCAGTTGTCTTCATGTTGTCAGTAATACCAGGATAAGAATCTGGCCAGCGTTCTGTGCAGACACACTCCTGGATTTATCAGGCTGTAGAAAAACTCTGCTGAAGCTCCAATACTCTCTAGAGCACTATATATAAATATATAATGCAATGAATATCTATATTTATGAGATTTTTATTTTTCTTTTTTACTTTTGTTGAGAATATTGTATTTCACCCATAGGCTGAGATCTTTTTTTTGCTTTGAGATATTTCAGTATTAATAAGAATATATACTTTCATTATTTTATACTTTTTGAATTATGCAAACATATTATCATTAATTAATTAAAATTCAGTACATTGTTAGAAGGGAGGTTTAAAGAGACCCTGGTATGGCATCACAGGGATAACAGTTGCGATTAGCATCGTTTACATACACAATCATTTCCTACCCCTGTCTCAAATGCGCTTTGCAGCTACTTTTACGTAGCTAAATGCTTTTGTTTGCTTTTTTAAGACCAGTGCAGTTCAATTTGTGTGTTCCATTGAGAAAACACATGGGCATTGCCATTTTTCTACTCATGAAAGTGAATACAAAAGTTCAAAGAAGGAGACCTAATGAACGCCAACATGTCCAATCACAGAGGTGCAAGTTCTATATAAAGAATAAGTCAAACCCACTTCTTTGCCGTTACAGCTATTCGGTTCGCCCACCTCCTCCCCTCTACCACCTTCGGCTCCCTGTCCTGGTCCGGAATTGGCTGCTGGCTCCTTCACCTCCTGCCTGGTCTCCCAGCCAGATCTTTCAGAGTTGATGGAGCCGACGACCAAGAGACGGGCTTTGCCAAATCACTCTTCTAATACTCATTTAAATTATTTAACCAAATAAACACTCAGGTTGAACTGCAGATGTTACAGGAAGCTGGAGGAGTTGACCTTTTCATCCACAATGTGTTATGAGATTTTAAACTTTTCTGGAGGTCTTTGTGTTCCTGCCCCAAACCTTCCAGTATGATGCTTCAATATCTCTAAAGCATTGTTTTATTTTCTGCTCCTTCATAATGAATTCATAAAACATTCATAAGCAGGGTGCAAGTATACATAATGACAACACTGTATGATAATTTGTATGAAAAGGTTTTAGTGCTTTTAATTTTTTTTCCCGATCGCAACGGTGTGGTGCGATTACCAGACACGCGCATTTTACTTTTCTGTTGTGAGCCCCTTTTTGTTTTTTGCTTTTGTAATTAATAAACATTGTATTAGTAAAGCTCTGAAGGCACTGCATTTTGAGATTTAGCCAGATCACAGAGCCGAACCTAGGGCACCTCTTCTACGCTCTCTTGGAGGCAGGAAAGGGGTGCTACATAAAATGGAGGCACCGCTGGGATATTAATGCAATTTGGGTAATTAGAGGACTGAGACATTTTAAGTAACGCATTCAGTAAATTTGTTTAGTAGACTAGGAATTAGGATTATTGGGGCACAGTTATTCACTTCAGAGTATGGCGCAGCTTATAAATTGGTGTAAGGGAGAAGGCATCAACCCTGAGTATGCATTACTGGTGAAGGATGTCCCTGAAGAGGCAGAGGTGAGTCTCATTGAGGAGACTCTGCAGTTCATCAAGGCCCTTGGACGGGTTAGGGTGCGAGGTAGGATGTTTGACCCTCAGACCAAATGTCTGATGGTCTTGTGTGAATGTCGTGAAAAGGTGAATGTCAGGGCCATCCCTTTAGATGTGTTGCCTGAGGGGGGTGGAAAGCCATGGAGAATTTTGGGAGTTTCTGATGAGCGGGTTGGAGCTGCAGTGAGTCAACCTTTGGTGGGCCCAGAGATGCAGGAGGAAAGTCCTGATGTAAACCTAGCAAGT
>JAABNX020000053.1:7957699-7970715 GCA_015163995.2 Mormyrus lacerda | reverse complement strand
GTTCTCCCCAAGCGAGCTTGATGGGCCGAATGGCCTCCTCTCGTTTGTATATTTCTTATGTTCTTATGTTCTTATGAATTCATACTACTATTTTAACCGCATGAGAGTTAGCTGGACCCATTCATGTGTAATTTTCATTTGGAATAGGCACTGCCCTGTCATTTTGTATCATTCTTTAATCATAGGTTAGCATTTGTTTTAATCTGTTACGTTGGTTTTCAAAAACATTAAATTTGAGTACTTATCGTGTTCTGGAAATGCAGCGGATATGTGTCGTGGGAATAGGCATCCGCTACTGGAGTTTATAAAACAGAGGTTACTGAAAACAGGCATTTACAGTCATAAAAGCAGAAAGTGAATTTGGATCGCTTTCCGACTTGCATTGTGATTCATGGCTTAGGCCAGAACAGCTACCCCCAAAAATACACAAAGACATTCCTCAATTATATTTGAAAGGTATAAGGAGGGGGGGCATTTCCTGGAGTTCTGAAGAGCCAGTGAACCGATAAATGAGGAGGATTTTCTGCGTAAAGCACGGCGTGCCTGGAGTGACGTTGTCTGCTCCATGTGTCTACGGTGACGGCTCTCCAGGTTTGCCTCATCCCCAAACAGAAAAAAAACAAATTAAATTAGTAGCGACAGCCTGTCAGCTCTTTGCATGCATCACAAGGGAGACGCGGATCCTCCCCATTACTCCAGAGAGGGAAAAGGAGAAACGTGAGATTTCCTTCACTGACTGTCACTTTCACAAAGGTAATCGGAAGTGATGGCTTTTGGTGCACTGCCTTTTGATGTGTGCTTTGGATAAGTAATCACACTTAAAATATGCATTGATTGTCCCACGGTGTATGATCTAACTTGCTATTGAACCCCTAAATATCCCCTGTCTGTCTCCATCCTCCGGAGAAGGCATCTGCTGAAGAGATCACTCCTCAGGCTTCTGTCTGAATTGTGCTGTCAGTAGGAAAAGGGCTTTGCCAGAATTAGGAGGCAGTGGCTTGTAAAAACAGTGACATCCTTTGCTGCTCTCATCTCAAACTGGCGTTGGAGGCTGAAGTAAGAAGCCTGCAGTTTTTTCATTTTTTCCCAGCTTGCAAGAATTTTGTAAAAACATGAATTAATCTCAATGGCATCACATCCATGGGGTCCCATTCCTTGTGCTTCTTGCTATCTACCCCAGGCTCCTGGTGGCTCTGTACTAGATTAGATGGATGGATGGATGGATGGATGGATGTCAAAAGATCCTGGCTGCACGTCTGCTTGCATCTACACTCTGGACTCATATTAAAGTAGCCATGATAGATGGATGGATGAATGGATGGATGGTTGGATGAATTTTACAATTGCTCATTCTGTTGATTTATGTCATCCATCCATCCTTCTTCATGGTGGTGGCTTTGGGTTTTCAGCAGCCTGGCACTTGCACAGGCCCGAGTGCTGAGCTCTGATCTCCAGGACAGTGACTCCCCTTGGCCATTGGTCGTTGTCCTTGCTGTCATCACATGACACTGGAGACCCCTGATGACATGCATCTTTAGTGCCGGAGGTGAGCGTCATGTTTTGGAACGATTGCTGCAGTAATGTTTCCTTCAGTGGCGATCCATATCAGATGGCTCACAATTTCTTTAGGTAGCTAATAACCAGAAAATCTAAATTTTTTCATGGTTACAGATCTGAGCTGAAGTCAATCAGTATCACAAAGCTCCTAGTGAAAATTTTTCCATTGTCTAGACCACACCGTTACTTTCTTATCAAGTTCAAACATGCACAGGTAACCAAAGATCTCACTCCAGAGTCATTATCTACGTGTACAGATTTACTCATTAAGGAAGTGAAACATATTGACAATATATAACCAGTGAAACATGTAATGGATGTTAACCACAGGAGCAGAAAAACACTGAACTTGCAGAACAGGTGGATTTTATACTTAACAAACATTCGATACAGAGAGTGGCTCTAGTTGAAACTGACTGTTGTGCTATGATGCTGAATCTGAGGTTGGTCTTTCAGTGGGGAAGGACACAACAGCTGGTTGGATATTACTGCCTCCCCATGCTGCAATCAAAGGCTTCTGTGTTGAGTGAGGTGGATAGTCTTTGGAGGAAATCATGGTCAGGAGAAGTATTTCTTTCAGTTCTTCTGCCTACCAACATCATGCTGGAGCCATGCAGCCCTGAGACTGATGAAAGTGATTCGCACAGCATATCTGTTATCATGCTTCCTTGACAGAGTACTGGTAATGTGGGTGATGTAAGTACTCACCAGGTATCCCTCAGTGAAAGTGAGTACTCACCTTATGTCCCTCAGCTAGAGTGAGTGAGTGAATGAATACTTAAATCACCCACATTATCAGTACTCGCTCTCATTGAGGGATACCTGTTGAGTGCTTACATCACCCACATTACCAGTTCTCACTTTTGCTGAGGAATGCCTGGTGAGTTGAAGAACTGTCTATCTCAATAACATGAGAGGTTTTTGTTTCACCCAACCTCTGCACCACCAGAAATCTGCCTGTGGAGGAGACTCCATTGGGCTTTGCCAAAAAGTTATTCAGCACAGTTCTGATGTTCATTCATCAATGGTTTAAACATGTATGGCCACCATATTGCATATCAGTGCTCAAAGTAACCCTATAAAACAAAGCACTGATAATTGTCACCATAATTTTCACAGTTAGCACTTATACAAACCGATATGTACATAGTGCCAATACTATAAACATGCAGAAATGGACATGCAAATGGTCCATACAGCATGGCTTCACCTCACAAGCCCAGTGCTACATCTGGATGGATCTTTATCTCCCAGTTCCAGATGAGGGCTGAAGGCCATTGGTCCTCTCCAGATAGCATTGCTGATGAGGTGGAGATTGCAGGGAAGTGGGCCAGTCACCCCTGCCACCGATCCTGATGGAGATTACACTTAAGCCAGGCGAATGCTTAGTACGCGCCAACCTGTCAGCGACATGTTTGGAGGAGAACGGAAGGAAGAAACAAGAGCAGATGAGTTTGTACTGATGATGTGTTTGTACTAATGATGACGCACACATACATCTGTAGAAAGCTTAAATTATAAGTGCCAGGCACCACACTTCTTGTTTGCTAGGGTGATCAGATAATCCATTTTAGGGAGGGTGCCTTGAGGCAGGACAGGATTTGTAAACTACCATTTTAATGAAAAGGACCTGGATTTCACTTAAGCACTGAGTTCTTGTGTGCTTGCTGTGTGCTGTTTCACAAATGTTCATGTGAAGCAGCTGGATGAACCTTTCAATTAAAGAAACATTCCAGTCAAAGCACAAGAAGAACTAAACTATTTAAATTATAGCAAAGGAGTCTTTCAGTTTTAAAGTAGTTTGTAAAATCTCAAGTAGCTGAGAGCATAATACACGTAACGGTAGAGTGGAGCCCATTGAGTCTTATCCCACTGGATATTATCACATTAATCAAATTTACTCTCAGATTTCATTAATCTCAGACAAAGCAGTATCCTGCTGCTTCAATGCCTGTTGTTTTTAATCCATCTATCCATCCATCAAACCACATCATTCAATCCATGAGGATCAGCTCTTAGTTTCCTGGCACCCTAGCTGAGATTTTGCTGAACGCACCCCCTCCACACACACCTCACACACAGCAGCAGAAAATACATTTTTTCAATTCATTTAGATTAAAAACATTTCACTAGCTCAGGGAGACTGGCAGCTAACTAGTGTTGCACAAGAAAGTAGTGAAATATTAAAACCAGTGCTAGTAACTGTAAGGTCACAGAATGCAATCAGAGATAGTTCTCCTGATTTTTTTTATTTACTCTTTTACGCCCCCTAGTCAAATGACGCCCTAAGGCCTAGTGATCACCTGTGTTGCCAAGAGGGTGGGATGGGCCCACCCACCCTAACTCCATGATGGTTTTTGTCTTGCAAGCCCAATATCTGCTGATGACACCTTTTGAAAGACAGAGGTTGCAGTGTTAGAATGTGACGCATAAATTATCGCTGCAGGCTTCCTTTGGTGGAGGTAATTTGACTTTGATCTACAATATCGAAACAAGTGGCCTAAACTCCAGAGAGATTAGAAAGGCAGCGTTTGGAATCCTGGGCTACAAATTACCCAATGCTGGATTAAATCGTGAGACAGATGACATTGTTAACAAATTACACGCTGCAACAATGATGCTGTTAAGATACAGTTAAAATAACATTATAAAAGTATACAGAATAATAATCTACGTCCCACAGCTGTTAATTTTTCCAGTTTCTCATGAATTGTAGGGTGACCTCAAGTGACCTTTGAAGGAATGGGAAACATTAAGTGCAGGTGTGAAGTGCACTGCTAGGACAGTGTGTATCAGGCTCCTAGAAGCAGGACTGAAGTCCCTCATTAATGAGAAACAGAAAAGAACCAGGCTTCAGTTTGCAAAAAATAAAATACATTATTCACAGATGCACATCCATAAATTGAGAAATGAGTGAAACAAAAATAATGCTGTGGTCTCTTAATTTTTTCTATGGCTGTATTTGATTTTCATTTTTCCCAGTTTCCTACAATGTTAAGACTTCGCATATGTTGGCATCTATTTCAGTTTTATTTGTCATCGACTGGTGTTGTCTACGTCAATAACCAAGACATGTACAATAACGGCCAAACATTAGTTCTGATAAACACCACAAAGAAAATATTTTCCAAGTTTTACATCATTTTACACTTAGAGGCCTGTAGCCTAGCATTTCACATTTTCCAGACTAATCCAAAATTTATTTTCTTCCAGCATTGCTACATTTTTGGTTTCAAGTATGAAGTCAATATTTTGCATAACTGTCATCTTAAATTATTTATCCTCCAGCTTCAAGAAATTTGATCTCTGCACCACCTGCTGCCCATGGACTTTGATAAATAAATATATTTTGGGCTATAAAAACCTGTCAGAGACAGTTAACACACCCTTTTATATTTTGAACCCCCACAGCCGAGCCACTACAGTTTTGGTGTTTTGCCGTTTCAAAGCGGTTTATGTTGTATGATCAGTCAAATGTCTAAGCAGATGTTTTTTCACTGTTTGTTGTTACTTATTGGATAGGCCAGATGGGGGCGCCACATTGCACCCCACTTTTTGATATTACTGCTAAATTTTAGAACCAAATCAAATCACTATTTTTCTTGATGGAACAGCATCTTTGCCTTCTATGGGGAACTAATCAGTCACTGCCGGTGAAAAGTCAAACAAAAAATTTAAAACACTTCTTGAGGCTTATCTATCTGTATATAAATGCCTTTATTTTATTATTTAATGGTTGCTCAATATAAATTCAGAGCAGGTTTTTAGCTCTTATCCCATCCTATCCATCCATCCATCCAACCATTCATCCATTCACCCATCCATCCATCCATCCATCCCCATTCTATACCTACTTGTCCTATGCAGGGAAGCAGGGAGTCCAGTGCCTATTCTGGAGTCTATGGATGCAAGGCAGGGAACAACCCAGGGCACTTTCACACACCATTCACTCTCACATGCACACCAACAGGCAACTTGGCATCTCCAATTAACCTCATCATGTTTTTGGACTGTGGGGGGAAACCAAAGTACCTAGAGGAAAGCACTGCACAGCTGTCCTGGCTTTGCCCATAACCATTTCCCTGAAATTTGTGTCACGCAAGGACACCACATCAACCCTTAAAAATGGCGATGGACTCCTTACAAATTATGATGCAGGGAGTTTCTGCAATTCCTAGAAATACAGACCAAACAAAAAAGAGCTCTTTTAGTTGCAATTAAAGTAAAATAAAAATATAAAATAAAAAGTTTTGGCTCCTGTGAAACTGTATTTAAAGGCTGTTCACAGCCTTGCATCTTACGCACAATACAGCATGTGTGAGGTTATTATGCAATAACATGTGACTAAAACCAGCTACCTAGAATAACCTGTGACTGGTTTAGACCACAGAGCATCACGCGGGGCAAATGCCACGGAAGACATCTTTCATCTGTGTGACGCGCTGAACCTGACAGGTGCCAGATGTGTTACAGATGTGCAGGTGAATGAGCGTCATAATGTCATATTTTAGCAATTCTAGAGAGTGCATAGCTGATGGGCACACTGATGTGGTGTGGCACCGCCACACTGGCCGGATTTAATGAGACCTCAGGGCACTGGGAAAAGGGGGCATTTTTATTTCACTACCCAAACTATATGTGCTATATTCGTCTTTTACACTCAAGGGCATCATGGGTATTTTTCTGCATGTAATTATAATAATTTTCATAATAATTGGTCGGTCATAGTAATTTTGAGTGTTACTTTAGAAGGCTCATTCGTTTAACACTCTATTTTCTGGTATTTGAAGACCTTAAAAACTTAACCCTTAAGCACCTGCGGATAGGTTTTTCCTTAGACTATAGTTTGAATACTTTTTTGATTGCATTTACAGGTTTTTATAAAATTGAGGTTATCCAAATGACAACCTGAAAAATGTCCCCAAAAGTAAGGATGTTTCAAGTTTTATCAAACTTCGGGGACATTTTGATCCCCAAATGTGATCTATGCTTGTATTACTACCAATAAGCTTGATTACAAGGGTTTTATTTACTCTCCTGCTTTTGTACTTGTGTAAAGCCTTGCTAAAACTTCAAGGAAACATGGCATTTTCTGTGCTTTGTCATCATCTTCATTTAAAAAAAATTACCAATAAACAAGTTCCTTGACTACAATGATGAACAGCTTTATCTAGGACTTCCAAAGTGCTGCTCATTTGTCCACCAAACCAGATTTGTTGGCTTGCTTGACTTACCCAGAATGATACATAATCCCTCTTACCACTTATGGATAACAAATTTCCTAACTAGTAATTAGTTCTGCTATAGTACATGGAGTCCTATTGCTTAAGCAGGAACAGAAACTCAGTGAACAGATTCAATGAGCGGTTTCCTTTCTTTACTGCTAAAACATAAACATGCAAGTTTCTGAAAGACTAAGCTGCATTTCCACTATGTTTTGTTGTAATGAATAAGCAAATCTGAAAAATTACAATATGTCTGGCAAAACTATATACCCTTATCTTAAAATTGTGCTATTCCAGGCCCAGATGTTCCGAGACGGTACAGCCGTTCTGTTAGACTGCCATCAGTAAAAGTTAGCATCTCACGTCTTGTCTGGGTTACAAACCACTGGAGAGTGCATTTCGTTGCAGGCAGGAGAGCACTGGACCTTCCATGAGTCAGATATAGTAGCACATACAGGCACTCTCGATATTAGTAAGATGAAACATGAAACATGTAGGCGCAGATGATACTAGAGATTTTAGACCCAATGAAAGCATATTTTATTGGACCCCCAGTGCAGATCAGTCCAATTATGTTCTAAATTTTATAGGGCCCCTGTCACTCAGGGGCCCTTGAAATTGTCCTAACTTCCCCCCTTTGTGGCACCCCTGTCTCCAGGCCCCCTAATCGACCACTGGCAGCGTTCAGTGGAATAGGGCACCACATCCCCCCGGTGATAAACGACACGGTAATCGGTGCAGGGGGGCTTGGGGGAGGGGCAGCCCCAGGCAGCGGCGTGAACATTTCTACACTCTGCGGTTCTTCTTGTCCCTCCGTATCGCCTGCTGGAGCTGCCCTGCGGGGCCCCCATCTCCCAACCCAAGGGCAGACAGGAGAGCTGCAGCTGAACTGAAACTCTAATACCATCGATGGTCAGACTGATGGTCCAAAATACCTAGCGACCATATCAACTGAGAACAAAGACTAACAGCTACAAACTAAGTCACTCTTCTTGTTTACACTGTAAAAAGTATGAGCTTCTATTATTACAGAACCAAGAGCACAGTGATGTAATTTTAAGTAATACAGTACTACATAACGACATTATGCACATATTCAAATTACCACAGAAATATTAATTCCAAACTGAGAAATGATTATTGCTTGGCTGTTCCCTTCCCTGGCTCTAAATGAATGTTTGCTGTAGCTGGCATAGACCGGAGCCCGTGCTGTTAGGTGTAGCCTTTTTGCGTGCCATCCCGCTGCGCTGCTGGTCAGCGTGTTCTCCGTGAAAGATAATTAAGCAATCATCTCTCCATGGGTGGCACTGGCCTCCAAATCTATAATTCATGGCCCCCAGCAATTCCACATGCGGGGGAGCATTAGAGGGAATGTGAAGTAGCGACTCAGCTAGAAATGTGGCCTAAAAAACATTCCTGATAAACTCTCACTGTATGTTACTGTTATGGTTGGTTTTGGGAAGTCACTCTCCAGCTATGACTACTGCAGTGTGACAGGCTAAAGAAGACAATACACCTAATGCCAGCAATGCCAGCTTTAAATGTTAGATGACACGCGAACCCCAGCCCGCAGCCTTAGTGTCACCATTTCATTCTTATAATTTTCTCAGTGTCCTGAAATCCATTTTCATGGATGCATGTAGTAGCGTGTGTTATGTTATAAATGTCTGATGTATATCTTATCTGGTCTATGGCTACATTTTTAATGATTTATGTGGTGGGCACCTATAGGAAGTGTTACCCCAATTACCATGGTAGTCAAACACTAAAAACAAACCGAGTTGATTAATCGTTATCCCAACCCACATATGCGATGGATGGATGGATGGATGGATGGATACCAGAAGTGAATCTGGTAATACTCAATCTAAATGAATCTCAGGAATGTATGGACTTTCTTTTGTCTGTGTGCTCTTGGTATCTGTGAGGTGACCACAGTCATGGGGGGTGGGAGGATTTGTGAGGATGGAGAGATGGGGGTGGTTGGAGCGGGGGGGGTGGTGCTTTGGAGAGCTTCCCAGAGGGGGGAGCTCATGAATATTGAAGGGCTTGTCTGTCAGAATGAGCTCTCTCCCAGAGACACATTCCCCAGAATTCCAGGGGTCTTCACAGCACCGTCTGATGTGCGCCTGAGGAGGACAGCACTACAGACGGCCGCTCCTCCACAAGGGCTTGGCGAGCCGGGCCTTTCAGCATGCCTGCTCGCTCATAATGGGAGGAGGCCTTTCTTCTGCCCCTCCAGATCATCGCAACTGCCACCTGCACCCCACTGCAAAGCCCTAATGATGTGAGGGCTGACAGAAGCGTCAGGGGAGCGGGGGGGACAGCTCCCGGTCTTTGTTATCTGCTCCAGTCATAAATTCCAAAGTGCAGAGACACAACGAAAAGTGCTGGTCATGATGACTTCACTCCTAATAGGAATTCTTAAGGTTCCAAATTCCAGAATGTGGCTACAATCTGACAAAACCTGCCATATTATTTTAATTTAAGAGTCATATATGGTCATATATTTATTTGTTAATTGTGGAACTGATACCTCCAATTTGTACATCTGTATTTCTTTTTAACCATCCTTTAATCTTCCATGTGAGATGCAGAAGGCCAGCTCCTGGATTGACCACAGGCATGGACCATCTCAAGTTCTCACGCGGGGGTGGCAGGCTTTGGCTGACAGAATGAGTAAGCTAACCATCATCTCCTGTGGCAAAGTACAGGAAGAAGATGGAAGTAAAAAAAGAAACGCTAGGGAACATAAGCCATGAAACAGATCTGTGTCCTTTCCGAAGCAGCCCCAAGACATGTATAAATATGTAGATTACGCCTTAAGTCTGCTATTCCTGCTACCACCTACAACTTTTCACAATCGGTCTGGTCATTTTTAGTTCCTGTAAATCTGCCAGGAAACAGTAAAATGACTGTTTGGCCCCAAAAATGTACAGCCCCCTATTTTGCAGAGTAATTCTGAAGAAGATAATCAACCAGAATTTCTGCAGAAAGATGGTTCTCTGCCTTACTTGCTAGACGGTGCAGTGTCCCTACAGCTGGTTCCATTTCACCTTGGGTCACACATAGGAGTCATCTCCAGACTGCAGCAACTAAAATCACAAAGATCTCCACCAACCTCTACCAGCCAAAGCACTTTCACGCACCTTCTACTTGGTCAGCTAATCTTTCAGGCGTTGTGAGCAGACCAAGGAGCTCCTTTTAAGGCTTCAAGATCGGTCCCCACTTCACAGTATTGTTTACACCTGCAATTTGTCACCAAGCGACAGTTGTTTTGTGTAACTGGAGATGCGACGGTTTTTAATAAAACTGCCAGTGAACTGTCAAATTAAAATTATCTTTGAAATGTGCCATCCAGTGCAACCGTAGATTTGTTGCTGAGATAGATGGTAGTCAAGAAGAGTCCTTTTCTGGAGATGTGGACATATTGGCCACTGTGTGGCTGTGTTCCCCACCCAGAGTCCTGCACACTAGTAGAGCTCTCCAGGAATTTTATATGACCACATTTCTGTAGAATCTAGAATACTTCTAAAGGTCTAACGCTAGATCTGTCACACTAGATGACTACATGAACTTGAAGTGAATTGTGAATATGCTAGGCTTACAGTGCTTATCAGAAATGGATGCTTCCTTTCTTCTGCCTACCTTCTTGGTCCATTCTGAGAAGAAGCCATTTGTCCAAGTCCACTGCAAATAGTAGAAACATCATTTACATTTAGAATTTGGTGATCAGTGGTCATTGTTAACACACCACATAGTGCGCAACAACGAAATGTGTCCTCTGCATTTAACCCATATGTGACTTTCGTGATATAGTAGGGGGCAGCTAATTCAGCGCCCAGGGAGCAGTGCTTGGGGACGGTACCTTGCTCAGGGTACCTCAGTGGTGACTTGTTGGTGGGGGATTCAAACCTGCAATCTTTTGGTTACAAGTGTGCCCGAACCATCAAGCCAGCACTGCCCACAAAGTATTTGTATACTGTACATTTAGGACTGACATGCTGAGGCTGGGTTTAAACTGCTGACCTTGGGATTACACAGGCTTAGCCCACTGAGCCACACAGTGTCTATCCCAGGCAGCATAGAGCACAAGGCTGGGGTACACCCAGGATGGGATGCCAGGCTTTGCATGGCACAAACACACACACACACGGTAAGGACTGCGGTAAGAACCCAGAGCACTCAGAGGGCATCCTTGAGAAAGAAGGAGAGCAGGCAAAGTCCACCGACAGACACAGTGGACATGAGTTTCAAACCCCAACCCAGCAGGTAACCATGCCACCATGCTGTCCCCCCCCAACCATTAACTCTCAGTGTAGCAGCAATTGTTATGGTGTTGCCCAGATGTTATGAAGGCCGTGCTCCTTAAACAGATGAAACTGTTTACCTTGGATAAAAATCAATATTCCACTGCATGCAGGGGACGGCCACCTTGCGAGATTAATATTATACACAGCAGATTTTGCTGGTGAAAAACTAGACATGACAGTGAAAGGGCAGTAGAGGACAGACTATAACTATTTTCTTCCTTACACTTGTCTAAAAACAGTTGTTTTTGGGGTATTCGATTGAAAAAGTTACAACTGAAAGAACAGCCCACTTCTGAATGAAATATGCACATTGTTTTAGTGTTGGATTTGACTGAACAGACACAACACTGCAGAAGTCGATGTAGGGTAATCAGCAGCTACAATATGGCAGAAATGATTAATAGGGAGGCTGGGAAGGACATGGCTGCATGTGAATTCAATCAAAATTGAATTCGGGGAATTTCACGCCGGAGCCTCATGAATCTTTAAACAAACCTAGTGTGGGTGAATATGCACCAACAGCAACATACACCAAGCACTAACAAGTCGAGTCAAATTCATAGGAGACCCACCACCTGCACTCTTCGCTTCATGGAGGTACAGCAGCACATTTATTTATTATAAATTCATATACATCACACTGGGCCAATTCTTTAAAACAGGCCAGGAACTCAATTTTGTAGGCGCACATATGAATATTTGTTTGAAACTAGAGATTCTCTCTGTCAAACCGATTTTGCCATGGCAAATCTGAACGTGTTTTATGAATATTTATTTGTGTGTTTGGTTACACAGTTGCATACAGCAGCTTGTCCAACTCGCAGTTTGGGCAGATGCTCTGTGTTTCTCTGTTGCACCCGGGTGCCTATAAATGTTGGCGGAACGATATTTTTTTGTTTGTTTTAACATGATAACAATGCTGTCCATCACAAAACAAAAAAAAACTGGCATATCATTTGTAATTTTCCAAGCAGAACACATGGACTGATAATTATTATTTGCTAATATTCAATGGAACAGGCTGATCGATTGTACATTTTGGTAAATTCACTGGTTCGTCATTCAAAGCAGTTCCACCATAGCGAGAACGGCCTAGACATGCCTATGACACATTGCGTGTCAGGAAAAGTCCCTCAAGGGAAAGGTGTGGCCAAAATATGTGGCCAGCAGGTGTTACACCCCTAGACAGGGCCTGTGGTCGAATCCACCTGTATCACAGGAAAATTGTAAGAATCTGCCAAATGACAATATTATATACCAAGCCAGAATAATCAGAGATACACAGATTTCAATGGTATGTCATTGTAAGGCTTTGTCTTGGGGGGTAGGGATGGAAGAATCATTGGACTCAGGAATGAGAGGAAGCAAGAGGGACTTTGATTTCAGTCACAAGTGGAGACACAAGGAGAATTAGTCTCAGCAGCAGGGAAAGAGGAAAGCATTTTGTGTGGGGTGGGGGGTTATGGCGCGGTGCACTATCCCACTGGACAGGAGCTCGGACCAGTGAGCAGGTGTTAAGGGGGGAACAGTGGGAGAGGGGTCATGAAATTTATATGTGAAGGTACACAGGTGGGGGTCTCCCCCGACATGCTCTTTGAAGCGCCAGAGTCCGGCTGAGTGATGGCTGAGGAACAGATCGGACAGAAGAGGGGGTCGGAAAGAGGAATATTCTTCATTAATTTTACTGTATGAATATTCCATAAGCAGAGGACTAGTAAAACTGAATTCTAATGCATTTATTATTATTATTATTATTAAAACATATGGAAGTAAATTTCACACGCAGATAAAAGTGTCAACAAAATCAGCTGCAGGGGTAGTGAATCCTCTCCACCGTCTGTAGAATTAGATTTATTGTAACCCATGAAGTTTGTTTATTTGCAGGCAGAGACGAGCGGTGGGGGGGGGGGGGGGGGGGGGG
>JAABNX020000053.1:7937912-7957689 GCA_015163995.2 Mormyrus lacerda | reverse complement strand
GCACTAACCCCCCCCCCCCCCCCTGGTCTCCTCTGGTCCGGCTTAAGGTATAAAGACAAGCTGTTTGATGAACCTCTGACTCCCAGCAGCCTTTGCTATATGCATGTAGGTTTATGTGGAAGCCGTCCAAGGTGTAGCAAGCTTATGCTTCCTGGCACAGACCTCAGATCACTGTGACCCCACCTGGATCTGTGGATATTTCATTATCTCTTTTATATAGTTATTCCTTGTTATAGGACTTTAACTCAAAGTTAGACTAATATTTCTCCTGCACCCTTTATAGCACATAAAAACACCTCCTAACACAGTATCATTCACCCTCTACACGCTTTTTCTGAGGTATTATGTGTGCAAACATACCGTGGGCTGTATGCCGGAACCGGGTCGGGTTTAGCGGGGCGGGAACGCAGGCGGGCCCAGGGTCAACAAAGCGCTTGGCAGGAGCGCAAGGGGCCACTCCAAGGGCCCGCCGCCTTTCCCCTTCGCCGGCTCTGCCTTCTGTTCTGTTGGGCTCGATCCAGCAAAGTCGCTGGACCTCCTCCAGCCGGGACTGTCGTCGCTGTGGCCCAGTCCCCAAGCCGGCGCCGTTTGGAACGCGGACGTGGGAAAGACGCACTGCCGTTGAGTTGTTTTGGGACCGTCAGAGTCGGCAGCCGCACTGGCATAACCGAAGGCGCTACGTTGCTCTCCGCCTCCTACAGTATCCCTGTTTATGGAATGGCCCCTGTTTCAGAGGTGTCATTTAAATCACCTGTGAGTATGGGAGGAGGCTGGGCCGCTACAGCCTGAAGAAGAGAGTTCAAACAAAGGAGGAAGAGAGGCAAACTAAACTCTCACTGGGTTAAAAAAAAAAAAAAGGAAAAGAAAGCGGGTCAAAAGCTGCAGCAGATGGTAACAAAGATTGTGTGGCAGGGCACCAACCGCAAGGACAACTTTGCATCTCCACCCCCCTCACCATGTCACCTCCCACCCCAGCCCCATCCGTCTGTTTCCCCCCGTCCCTCAAAGCCCCTCTCCACGCCAACCGGCTTTGACGTTGCCCGCAGTCTCTACACCTCGCCGTCAGCAGCATAGTCGGGGGCCTCGGTGCTGATGCGCGGTGCTGATGCGCCGGTGGGAGGAATGCAACATGTATAATTGGACCCCGAGCAGCTGTCAGGCAGCTGTCAGGGAAACCCACCAGGCCCCGGAGACTAACACTAACCGCTGCGCAAACGGCACATGCAAGTTCATAACCCATCTCACCTTTACAAACTGCTCCTGCTTGTTCTCCACACCCAGACATCATTATCAAAGGCTTCTTAGGATGGATTATTTTTAGATTTCTTACGTTTAATATGAGTGCTTATGTTTCACTGTTATTCCATTGACAGTTAGTGAGTAATGGCTCTTATTGGTTAATAGTACAAGGGGAGTTTTTTCACGTCTGAAACACTCGGGAATTCATAAATTGCACCGCCCTCACACAACTCACTTGCTACTCCATGTCCTGGTGGTTCTGAGTGTGCAGGTAAGCAAGGGAAAGGTAGAAATATGGCTAGATGGATGAAGAATTAATGAGCACAGTATTATATGGTACTGCACCTCTGACTTTAGCTCAGCAAGCCAGTGTTTCCCGGTGTTTCCCAAGATGGACGTCTGCAGCTGTTAACCCCAGCGCCCCGTCGAATCTATCCATCACGCAGGCAGGAAGAGAGACGGAACCAGATCCCATACGCTCATTTTTGTGATAACACTGGCCTGTGTAGTGGGATTTTTTTCTGTTTGTATAGGTTTGGTTTTATTTTTAATCTGATATTGCATCAGCCACAGATCTTCTGAGGCTGCGGCAAGGCGTAGGTGACCAAAAAAAAATAGAAGCTATCTGTCAGTTTTGTCTGTTTTCCTTTGGAAATTTGTGTTTCGGGCAAAGGATCTATCACCATCTATCGTCCAGATCTTTCCCCGTAAACATTGGAAGGTAAAAAGTCCAGGGACATCTTGTCCTTGACTTGGGGTCCTTTTCCGCTTTGCTTTTTTATGTAGATTTTGACATGAGCTCAGCTCTACATGTAGTGGTTGGACAGGAAGAGCAAACATTTTCACTCTCAGTAATGAGATGAGTTAATGATGTGTGATTTGTTAAACAGGGTACTAAAATAAATTCTTTTCTTTCAAAATCTGTCCCAGTCGGACAGATTACACTGTGCTTGTCACATTTCGCGAGGCAGGCAAACAGTTAAGGAGTCCCAGGGTAGACGAAAAAGGGTTTAATTGGGCACACGGAGACAGACGGTAAGCACAACACTCAATGACCGACGCAAGACTCAGGAAGACATGGACTAATATACACGGGTAGATCAGGAATTGACAGGACACAGGTGATCACGATCAGGGCATCACATGAGGAAATGAGGTGGGCGTGGCACACGGGAGGATCGTACGGAGCGGATCATGACAGTGCTCAACTGCACAATTTTTTTGTTTTTGTAGAAAGGAGAGGCCGGCTTCGCTTGGGATGTGTGTTCTGTGGACTTTTGTGGTTCACTTGTTTGTTCCTTTTTTTTTTAACAAACCAGGGGTTTTGTTTTTTCTTTAGTTTTATCTTTGGACTTTTGTTTAGTTGAAGGAGTGACAGTCAGTGTCCTCATCCTGTGCCTCCGTGCCAGGATGAAGGCCTCAATTCACAATGATCTACTTTTAAAATCCCAGCTCATGGTAGCACAGTAAACATGTGATATGGTGTGTCATATGACCTTGTGGCCCAGCAATTCTTTACAAAGCCTTGGCATTTCTCCTTAATGGAGCTGCCTTCTGCTATTACCTGTAATTGTTGGCACTATACAGCATATATGAGTCTCTCTAGCATGATTCTCTGTCACCCAGGTTTTTTAGACACATAGCATATGACTCTGGCTTCACAGAGCTCTGCCCTGAGTTCCTTCAGTACACAGCAAAGATCTTTGCTGGCTCAAGTTTTCAAAGTCATTAAATACATTTACAAATAAATCTCTGCTGATGTACACTGTTATTTTCAGGCAGTCATTAAAGCTTTATTTCCTGCTTAAAATATCAATGTGAATTCCTTGGTCTTGTGGGTTAACCAAGTATTGAATAATTTTCATTTCTGAACAATTATTATGTTTTTAAACCTCTGTTTATGGTGTTTTATCTTGTACATTTATAAGATGGGTCGCTGCAATTTGGTCAGTAATGTTTACGTAATGCCAGTAATAAAAATCACAGGAAATCTAAACTTCCTCATATACATTATAGGCCTAATTTAATTTTCCTATTTAATCCTATCTGCATAGACATTTTGCTTTCTCCCAGTAAACTCTCTGGGCCAGAGTCCTATTTTACAAACCCAGTGCATACAGCGGGAGTGATTCTGAAGCCCTGAGGCCAGTAGGATTGCCTGTGGTTAATCTCACACTTGCAATTCGCCAGGTTCGCATCTGGCAGCCTCCAGCCCCCTGAAAATATCACATTCATGACTTCATCCCCAGGCCGACCACAGCCGATCTTCCCTCTGCAGGTAATTGCAAGCACATGCAACCCTTGCAACAAAATCAGGACCGGGAGTCATCGTTACATACTAAAATATCTGCCTTCATAAAATATTTACTATTTAAGATGAGGTATAAGCATTTTTCTCAAATCTTTTATAGGTATGTTAACAGCTTGTCATTGAGGATAAATTCAAATTCTTGTCCAAATTTTCAGTATCTGACTTGGCTGCTTTTTAATGGAGCTGGAAGTTGTAATAATTACACACCATAAACAGCTACCATGGTTCACAAAGACTGTCAACCACAATCTCATTTTTGGTCACACAAAGACCTTTTGTTGATTCTAAACAAGAATCTGAATATGATTCCTTAAAATGCTGTATTGTTTTCCCTGTGTTCTCTTCATCTCCCTTTTCGGTGGATAAATCCATAGCCAATGAACACAGGTCCATGTTTTCGCATCTCTCTTTTGCGTGGGATGTAGCCCCATGTCTGGGGCTGCTCTGCATTCAGCAGGTTGGGATAGCCCAAAGCCTTTGGTACTCAGACCGATTCAGGCATTTCGCTTTCCGTCATGGTGAATAGTAATCAGTTTTTTTCCCCCTGTCTTTTTTCAGTATCTCTAACAGCATCAGGTTTATGCCACAGCACAATCAGGGACATTAATTACAATGTACTTGGAGTAAATGTGTAAGAATCTCACGCTGCCTAAGGGGCTAAACTATATTTACCGGCACACATGGGAGGTCGAGTTTTCATTACAATGAGGAAGCTGTAATCAGAGCATGGACTTTTCCCTCCACCTTTAGACAGTTAAGCTTTTTAACCATTGTCATTATCTTTTTTTGGGCTCTTATTTATATCCATAGAATTTTGTGCTTGCAACTTCCCCCTAAAAACAGCATTTACTGTCTTTTATGAGGGGGTGGGCCCAGTGGTGAAGCTATCCTGGGGCACCACATATATAGACGTTAGGAGGATTCACATTCTTTTTCTTGGGTTCTTATTGCTTTGGTGTATCGATGAGCAACTGATCTGGCTTCCCTCTCTGGTTAGAGGCAGACAAGAGGCCCTGATGGTAAGTCAGCAACACAGTACATCACCACAGAAGAACCGTGGCCCACAATGCCATGGGCTGGGCTGTCAGGAGCACTCTAACTGCCACACCCCAGTGGCTTCAAACATAACTGCTCCAGGTGCTCACTAATTGGCCAGTGCGCTAGAGATTGAGACAACTGCTGTCCATGTTCAGTTGTGTGGCTTCTGTGCACATAAAACCAGGTGTTTGAAAAGCACACTTTTAGTACCAGTTGTTTAAAATGTAATAAAATATTTCCTCATTCCGAATTTGCTTTTAAGTAACATAAAACAAGATAAATAACATTATTCATCCATCCATCCAGTGATTTTCTTTGTTTGCTTATCCTGTGAGGTTATGGGGTTCGGAGCCTATCCCGGAAGATAAAGATGCGAGGCAGGAAATGACCGAGGTTGGGGCAGCATCCCATCACAGGGCTAAGTAACAATATATCAATCCAATTTACATAACTGTTTATCCAGTGTAGGGTCAAGGTGAGCCTGGAGTCGATCCTAGTAAGGGCAGGGCAGAGGACACCTTGAATGAGATGGTGGTCCATCACAGGGCAAGAAGCAGGGGCCACCATGGATGGGATGCCAGTTTATCACAGGACATGAGGCAGGAGACACTCTGGACTGGATGCCAGTCTATCATAGGACATGAGGCAGGGGGGCACCCTGGATGGGATGCCAGTCCATACAGGGCATGAGGCAGAGGCCAGCATGAACAGAATGCCAGTCTGCCACAGGACATGAGGCATGGTGTTAAAGGGGACATAATACTTTCAGGTCTGTATTACAAAAATCACTTAAGAATTAACGGTTACAGATATCAAATCAAAATGCTCTTGGCATCCTGACTGATGAGTTTCTCACCATGCCAGCGAAGTGTAAGTTTGTTTTTCCACAACAGTGAATGTGCAAGATTAAAAAATGTGGCTCAGATTCCACCCAAAAAACACACCAGGAAGGCAAAGAGAGCCGCACAGCTCTGCAGCATCATCACCCGCAGAAGTGCACGGTGAACCCTATGAGGCCTACGAGAACCGCTGGCTTTCCTGCCGCTTCTCCCCATTACGCCCCCCCCACCACCCCCACCCCTGCTTTGTGAAGTCATTCCTCACACTGGCTCTTGGAAAGGAGGTAGGCCCTGGATCTGTCTGCTTTCACAGAGGTTGTCTCAGGCTTTTTCCCTTCACAGGGGCATATACAGCGATGAGGCCACATGGGCACTGCCTCCTTTCAAAGCTGATTGGACCCCTGAGTGCCCTCTTCCTGTCAATCAATGATTCAAAACATATCATTGGCTAAGGTTGGCCCCTTTGTCTGAATTATGGCCTCTCATATGCCATAACCCCAAACTAAAAAATCCCATAATCGCCCCAGTTGTGTATGTGTTTGTGTGTGTGTGTATGGGTTATGCATATATTGCATTATGATGAAAAGCTGTTATTTCAACGTTGTGGGCACCATGACTACAGTCAACTTATGGGGACACAATGTCCCCACAACGTGATAAATATGCACCAGGAAACCGGTCCCCATAAGGGAAAACTCTATTTTATAAACATCGATGACTGCTATAAAAAAACTAAAAATGCAAAAACTCTTGTATTTTGCTTGGTTACTTATGGTCATGGTTAGGGCTGGATAGGAGCTATGGTTGTCATAGTTAGCGTTAGCATTTTTCCCATTAAAAGTGAATGAGCGGTCCCCATAAGGATGTGTGTGCGTGTGTGTGTGTGTGTGTGTGTGCTAGGTTTGCTATGTTTTTGGGCACCCTAAGTTTGTGCCCACAAAGATAGCCACTCCTGAAAACTAGATGCTGGGAGAGCATTCTCTCAGAATTAGCAATAAACTAAAACGGTTTTCAGTCCACATCTGTTTTGAGTTTTGTTGGAACGGGGTTAGTAAATTTGAATGGCACAAAGACAGATCTGTGAATGTGCGCATGTGTTTATGCATGTATGGCAGCTTGTGTGTGCCTTCTCACGCCACGGTGGCTTATTAAATGTTAATATCTCTGTGAGCGACCCCGTTTAAAGTTATGACGGGGCTGCGATCAAAAGGGACTTGCGGGCGGTGACCTTTAGACCTCAAACAAGCACTTTAAGTGGTGACATTAAAGCAGCCAACATCGCCCACGCCACAGGGATCCTGGTGTCAGTAGAACGTATCCGGTGATGGTGCCACATGCTAATTTGGCAGAAAATCATAAAGTGAAGTAGTGAAGCTCACAGTACCTGTAACATTGTGCGATGTGACGTCCTCTCCCGCCACGCGTTGAAATTAAATGGGATCTTATGGATGACCTCTACAGGAGAGGTGGAACGGAGTTTTTTGACAGGAACCTTCCTATGTACTATAAATATGAAATCTATTTAGAAACTCCCCTGCACCTGGGGAGCCTTGGGATTTAGCATTGAGCGTCCCATCGCCCTCTCCTCATTAACGGCGAGCCCCCAACACTGACAGTCTGAAAGCGTTCGACAGAGGGAGGAAGAGGCAGCGAGGGCTGAGCGGGGAAGGGGGGGGGGGCAGACAGAAAACTTGCCACGTCTCTGAAGGAGTCGCGTGTTTGTAATTGGCCCTCTTTAATTGCTGCCAAATGTTTTAGAAAGGCACGTCGCCGTTTTGCGCCGTGGAAGGCTTCCTGCATACTGATGAGGGCCAATTAATCGTCGGCGTGCTTGCCGAGCGACGCTGCTGTGATCCCCACATTGCAGGCCCGCTCTAACGAGGTAACACAACGCCCCTCACACCAAGGCAGCATGGCACAGACTCACCAGCACCCCCTCCCAGTAAAAACACCATTATGATGTCACTGTATGAATACAAAATAAGATGCAATTGTTATGATGTTGAACAGTTACAGAGTCCTATGCTCCCCCCCCATCCCCTAGCCCCCCATTTATGGTCGTAGTGCTGTGCTCCGTCCCCTTTCTATGATTTTGCTGCCAGCATGCATATATTAGCATCTTATTTTTGATCCCCTATTTTCATTCCAAGATTACTTAGAGATTTCATTTAGATCCTCAGTTTAAAATGAGACCCTGGTACAGTTGCTTGTGGTCATGCACTGTCATATAGCACTTACACTCCCTTACAGTTTAAGTTAAAATGACATGAAAATAACATCAGAGAAGGCAGACAAGTACAAATCATCACAAAACACAAGGACCATGTTCTCCCACTTTAGTCAGTATCCGTGGCTCAGAAAAGCCTTTCTCTGTCGTTTGCCCTTTTATGAATAAAGCTTGTTAGAAATATAAAAACCAACCATGCATTTCTCTTTGTAACAATTTTTAAAATACGGATTTTCAGGTCTTATACGTGGATTTTTTTTTCCATTTTTCTGCATGGGTATTGAGGTATTTTCAGCAGTAGCCTGGAGATAAACCAAGATACAGAAATGTTTTAATCCAAGAAGCAAGATGCGGAAATGACACATTGCCTCAGTTGCAAGCATTACTGCATTACTGCTGCAACAGGGGTTCTATTTATAAGGTTGCACTTTTTAATAAATAAAATAAGTCAGGCAGATGCATGTAGGAGCTGCTTAGTTCCAGGTTTCACACTCGTCTGCTGCATGAAAAGAAAAGGGGTTATTTTATTGATAGAAAATCCATTATCTTTTCTGGCTTGTTATATGTGAACCGGCAGCGACTGACGGAAGACTTTTGAAAGGGCTCCATTATCTCTTTTCAAATTCCAGATTTAACTATCCATCCCAATTTCCAGGTCTGCTTCGCTGACAGCCTTGAATTTCGCGATCATGTGATATGCAGGGAAGAGCCCAGACACCCCTGGCATGTGCCTGAGGTTCGGCGAAGTTTCTTTCAACCTGTAACTCCTTCCTGTCCTCTTGATATCCTGCAAAACTGCTATTAATATGGTTTACTGTGCGCATATGGCAAACACGTGGCACCACTAAAAAGGCCACTGAGTGGAGGAACTTCTCCTGGTGACACCGTAAAGACATATTTTGTTGAGCCATTAAGACCAACGAAGCAGATGGATGAAGAGACAAACAATTGTTGCCAAGAGACTTTTGGTTCACATCCATCTTCTGTGAGAGCTCCAGCCTCCACGATTTTCTGTTTATCCTACACACTTTCACAACACACGCCTAGGGATTACCATTTTTAATGAGCTATTCAGCAGGCAACGATCACATCTGATCTTTCTGAACCTCTGACGGTTGTAAGAAAATCCACCTGGAATTTATTAACAACATAAATAGTTGAATCTAATACATATCCTTCATCGTCGTTCATTGACATCTGTCACAGATGGCTCACATATTAATTCCTGTTGATGTTTTGGCAACTCATAACTACACAGTTTTTCAATAAGCCTTTGTTTCTTTGTGAACACATCTTGTTGTCCTTACAATCAAATAAAAAACAAAGTTTTAAATGACTAAGTAGTGGTGTATTTCCAGTTATCTTTAACTTTGACATATTAAACATCCACACCTGCCTGACATTTTTTTTTTACTTTAGAATATAATGCTTCTTATCAGTTATGACTGTATCTGTTTATGGAAAATCAGCTGCTAAACACTGGCAATGTATCATTTACACCCCATTTGTCACTGATGCTCAACTTGTTGATTTGTGACTGATTTAGAAAATACCTAACAAATCTTTACATTAGGTGAGATTTTCTCAGCCTGAAATTAACTTGCAGAGTTGGAGTTTGTCCTTCTCAAAACCGACCACGAAGAGTTGTCTTAGTCATCCCAAAGCACTGCCCCACCAGTTGCAAATGATGGAGTTTGTTGCTTAGATGGTCCCGATAAGTAACAACCATCAACATACCATGCCTTCCAGAGGCCAGCCCTCTCCATTCTGTGCTCTGTCATCCCTTGCAGATCCATGGAGATGATTATTTTGAAGGCCCTGATAGGTAACAACCGTCTGCATGTCATCACTTCCAGAGACCGGCCCTTTCCATCCTGTGTTCTGTCATCACTTACAGACCCACTGCTGTGGTTTACTTAACATGGTTTTACCTGTCATGTCCAGCCCGATTAGTGAGGGGAATGTCCTCTGTTGGGTTGCTGGAAAAGAAAAATGTTTTGTTCTCGGGAACACAGTGCACCTTCGGGAACTCTGAGCGAGGTTTGTCACTCAGAAGTACTAAGCCTGATAAGCATCACATTACAGTCATTAATAATTCAGCTCTGAGTTACATAAAGACAAGACTGTTAAGTGGTGTGACTGACATGACCACCTCATTACAATTTCTCATACCCTTTTCCACAAAACTGTGAGGGTTATTAGTTCACAACTTCTAAGTGAGTGTGATTTTGCCCATCTATGTGAGTTTCCTGCTGCTGTTAAGTGGACTGGTGTGTGCTTGATTGTGTTCCCTATGATGGACTGGCATTCCAACACCTTTTTATATACTTACACAAAAATATTCTGTGGGCAGAAGGAAAAATTATTGCTTCAGAGAGATGACCAATAAGATTGTAGAGGAGGTGGGTCCAACCAACTAGAGGAGGTGGGACCAATCAATCAGATGTCTTGGACGCACCTCCTCTACAATCTGATTGGTTACCAAGGGTATTCCTTGCACTGTATTCTGTGTTTATTGGAATAGGTCCCATGCTTATTGCAAGCCCACTACAGATATGTGGTCACTGAACAAAAAAGCCCCACGTTAAAGCCGGGGGGGGATCCACGTGGAACACTAACAGAACAGAAATGAGATTGTGAAACAGCTTAACACGGCAAACAGAGAGGCCAGCAGGGCTGGGTAGACTTTGGAAGACAAACTGCTTATACTCCATATCCAAATTAGGAAAGTTTGACTCCCTGTATCTGGCAGTATTCACCAGAGGATTTATCATGTTTGCTGGGCCAGCACAGTGCCGCCTGCCACCCAGCGCAGGAAAATAGTGTCTCGTCATCACAAGGCTTATGGCAGAAGATAATGAAGGATTACAAAATGATTCAGCCCTTCTATATGAAGGGCATTTGCTGTGGGAAAACTCTGAGAATAAAAGAAAGAAAGTGAAATAAAATGAGTCATAACTGGCCTTTAAATCTGAAATATCCCCCTTCACACCACACAGCATCACTGGATATATGCTATATTCTTATTCTTTGTAACTTTTCAGATCCTTTCAACCCTTATACTAAGGATTGCAAATGCATGCACAGGCCGAGGTATACTATTACATGGAAGTGAAGTTTCAATTGGTATCCTATCCAAGTGGGACACTGAAGTTGTACAGTCATGTAAGATTGAAGACCTTCACTATAGAAAGGAACAAATATTCATACGCACAAACCATTTAATGAGCATTTCATTTAATTTTGTCCTATTGAAATTTTTTATTTTGTCCATTTTTACCCAATTTTGAATGGCCAGTTAATCCTACTATTGGTCTCCCTCAGATCTTAACACATAAAACTCATTCTTTCTTAATTATTCATTTATTTTTACCATAAAACACCCAAAACCGCAGGATCATAAATGGCAGGAGACACCCTGGACCAGATGCCACAGGGAAACAAAAGTAATGTCAGCTTAAATCATTAAATATCACTTTACCTTTTACTGGAAAACTACTTCTTAGAGTTCATCATTTCATCCATCAGTCCATCACCATTTTTTCCAGCAAATGCTGCACTCTGGGCCATGATGTTGCTAAACTTGTTGCCCCAATCCTGCCCCAAAACCTGCTGGTTTTCAGTTATACATTCAGAGGCTGATGTGAATCATTAATCAGATTCTCCACTGAGTTCCTGGTTTGATTGGTCACCATTAATGAAGGTCTTCTTCACTTGGGAAAGGCCTAAATGTCGAGCATCCCCAGCACCTGCGGCTCCTACTCTCACTCTCACAGGACTCGAGAAGGTCTCACCAACTCCAAAGTGCTACCTCCACAAGGGTGGGTTGATGTAGCGGAACACCAAGATTTCACGTGTGTATATACCCTGGTCCGATTCTCAGATAAATGTCGGCAATGATTAAACATAGATGTAAATTAATTGTGTTCACAAAATTAATTGAAAAAAAAGCAATAATATTTGCACTGAAGCAATAGTTTTATATAAGAGGATTCAACTTTCACTTTTTCCTTCCTAACAGAAAACACATTTGTTTTTATTAACTTCTAAATCTGTTTGTGTTTAGAATTAGTTGCATTTCCTGTCTCACACTGCTGTGTGTATCTAGTGCACATTGTCATTTTTTGTGCTCAGTCTCCAGTCTAAAATGTCCCCTCACCTGTAACTTCTTATGCCATATTAACTTCTTCCCAGTAATTTCACTCCATCATAATCAAGCAATTTTGCTAATATTTTCTATGGAATTTTTCTAGGCTGAAAATTATCTCCAATATCAGCACTTTTTTTGGGAAAACAAATCCTGCTTAACTGTTAACTTTACTGTTAACTGTTGCTTACTTTTTTGTTCAATGTTACTTTGCTGTTTTTGAAAAAAAAACTATTTATTTCAATATATAATTGTTAGCCAGAGTGTGAAATTTATTTTCAAGGCAATTAAAAAGCTTAATTTTTAATTCCAGGATAAACAAACAATCCTATTATTGGTGGAAATACAAATTAAGTAGTAGAATCTGTTGGATTGTTTGAAGAATTCAACTAACTGTTGAATAAATATGTTAAATAACATGCTTTTTTAAATAGTTAGTTATATACCTATACTCTATGAATATCATAAAATTAACTCAAAGGTTAAACAGAGGCTAATATTATTCATAAAATACTTCTTTGTACAGGGCAGTTCGAACTACCATAAACTCTGCTTGGCTTTAGAAATTTCTGTCGTGGAACATGAGAATATACAAAGTTGTTGGCAGACAAATGAGAGCATCTTGATGAAAATTAATAGTTTCGGGATATTATCCTGGCTGTAGTAGTATGCAGGATTTGGCTCAGCAGTGAGCGAGGTGTATCCTTTGCTGTGATAGTAAATATCCCTAGCTGCAGACCTGCTCATGTCGTGGATGGTTTTTACCAGTGGTGACAGGTGACCCTGTGGGAGCAGGTGGGATGCATGTGTGCTACATATACAGCTCCGGCCTGGCAACGAGGGAGGGGCTGTCAGCAGGGATTCCCTCATCCAGCTCACAGGTCATCGTTAGAGTCATGCCATCATGCTATGCAGAGGACAGGGCCACCTTTGGGCTGTGGGTCCATCTCACCTGCTACTGTTGGAAGCGCGCTTCCCCTGACCCTCCCCCAATAAGCACACAGACTCATGTCTACAAATATTGCAACCGCCCCACCCATCTTGTCAAAATCAGCCACAAAATGATGTCTATGTATGCCTGCCGATTTAGCAGTCTGTTTCCCAAGGGAAAAAAGCCCTACTGAGCATACATATGGCCATATGTCAAATGTTCCTACTTAATGTGCTGTATAATTGCAGAGCCATTCCTTAATTATGTTATAATAGCTCGCAGGGCGCCAAGTACAGCTAAGGGGCATCTCCGAAAACAGGAAGGGGAAACACAAGAGAGGAAGGAAAAGAAAGTTGTAGACAGAGTGGGAATGAAAAACTATTTGGGAAGATTTGAGAGTCGGCTAATGACAGGAATGAGTGGAGAGCTTGGTGACGGAAAGGTTAGGGTCGGCCCTTGAAGGGACAATCATTTGTTGTAAAGGGTTCACCGCAAGCAACTCAAACTGCCATTTCTGCTTCTTTCTGATTCCATTTCCCATTGTAATTCTCAGACAGAAGCAGCCATGTTAAGCCGTGACAAGATGCCCCGTTGCAAGATCTTCTCAGATTAATAAGGCAAGACATATGATTAAAACACTGTTGAAGCATAATTACATCTCTGAGCTGCATAATAATACGGACTGAATATAATCTATCAGACATATTGAACATCTTTGATGTGTAGCTAATCTGTTAAACTGTTACTGTGATTTTGAGCCTAACGTGAGCAGGGTAGAAGGTATCATACAGCCAGGGCAGGATTTAATCTTCCTCACACTTACAAGCGCATACTTGCATTTAGACTATTGTCAATTTAGAGTCACCAACTCACAAGAGCAACTTATCTTTGAAGTATAGGAAGTAACATTGTCACAACTGCAATTATGCAACAATACACTCAGATGTCAATACCATTCATTCCTCCATATTCTGTTGGGCTGTATACAGCATGTTAACTGCCTTGAGTTGTACTGCCATCATGCTGCATCTGGATGAGAGCAGGATGTCCAGAACATTCATGTTTTCCAAACACACCCTACATGTAATTCCTAATTGGCTGAGTAGCACTTCAGTTTCAAATTCTTCTTCTGTGGCTTCTGGTACTTCAAAGTAGCTAAATGTGGCTTTCTGTATAGACTGAAGAAGAACTTTAATTTGCTTCAATGGCTATTTAAGATCACTCTTTCCTAATGCTCACTCAAAACCAGTGAAATCAGCTGGGAGACCTACAAACCACGGTTCCAAGGATTCCCTCACTGGTTTTTAATAAGCCAAGGGAGGTTTTTATTTTTAAAAAAAGCTGGCCACTAACACCCATGGACCAACACCAAGATGCTGCAAAAAATGCAGTAAGCAGGGCTGCGGTGAGGGATTTTGCAGTGAGAAAATAATCCCTTCATTTGAAGAACAAGTACAGTATATGGCACTGACAACCTTCATAGCAGCAATGCGTGGAACATGCTGGAAGCGATGAGGAGGATGCTTCGCACGATACCATCCAACACCATATGGGCTTCTAGAAAAGCTCTCTCAACAGTGCTTTTCACTTTTATGTAAAGAGTTCTTACAAACAGGACAATTAGGAACCGTAGCACTGTTCTCTGGTTCTCTCCTGCATATCGTGATGATAACTCAGCACATCTGTGGGTCCTTGAGCAAGGCCCTTAACCCCCAGCTCCCTGGGCACTGCCATGGGTGGCTGCCCTTCGCAGATAACTTGCTTACAAAGAGCAAGTTGAGGGACGCGTAAAAAATAATTTCCCACGGGATCAATAAAGTGATGATGATGATGATGATTATTATTATTGCTGTGTTGGCTTCAGCCAACACAGCACTGTCAGATTAAAATAGTAGTTTTCCAAGGACCCCAAATGCTGAACCTACCTCAAGGCTCACTGTGAGCCTAGATGAGACTCACATCAGTATAGGCACTTATGAAGGATGCCTATGATAAAGAGAGACTGCTTTTCTGTGCCGCTGATGAAGAGGCCTCTGTTAACCTGGCAACATGAATAAAACCTGCTCTTTGCTGGTTTAGCTGAAGGAGTGATTTCTACAGACAGAAAATAAACATCTCTTCCATAAACCCAAATAATTGGACAAGGAGTCTATACTGGAAAGGCAGCATCTCACTCTCGCTGTTTCCGGTTCTTTTATTTAGATGACAGAGAACAGAACAGCTGACAATAATTCACGCCCCAAGCTATCGTGTTGCTTACAATAATAGAAGGAAACTTAGAGAAAGAAAGAAAATTCATACTGCATGAATTATGTAGTATTTATACCGTATTTACCTTTAAAGATGAGTAATTTCCTGTAAAATAACACCACACTTGTCCCGTTCAGCTTGAATTATTACTGAACTATGATACTGATGTGAACCCCAAATTCTCTCTCTGTAATGTTTATTATAAATGTGTGATAGATTGCCTGGCCAAAAAAAAGTTTAAATGAAGCAAGTATTTAAATGAGCAAGTATTTATGAGGCAGTGATTGGACCATGTTTACAGTTCAGCAATGTTATGCAACAATTAAGTGAAGTCAGCTGAGCACATGAACCTACCAAACGACCAGGTTATCCCATCAATGGATTTTCTCTTCCCTAATGGCATGGGCATATTCCAGGATGATAATACCAAGATTCACTGGGCTCAAACTGTCAAAGAGTGGTTCAGGGAGCATGAGGATTCATTTTCACTCATGAATTGGCCACCATAGTGTCTTGCCCTTATCCTAAATTGAAAGACTTTCAGATGTGCTGAAGAAGACTACAGATTGTTTCGGCTCACCTACAGTATCATCAATATAAGATCTCAATGACAAACTAATGCAAATCTGGCTGAGAAAACATATTGATAGGTTGCATGGCACATGGAAACGATGCATTGACAAACATTCACCATAATCAAAGCTCAAGGCAGTGCTACGGAATATTAAAGTATGTGACATTATAATCCCTGCCTGGCAGCAGACAGAGACACAAAAACCAAACACCATAAAAGAAGGAGCCCAAATTCAAAACTAAACACGCTACATACATTTGCAGGAATACTTCCACCAAACATAGGCTCATACCTGTGCATGCATTTCTATAAATGGTTCAGCTCTGTAGCCAATCCCGCCAAGCCCCTCCCTCATCTTGTATCTTTTCCAATAACCTAAACCCTGCTGGGAACCTTCTAATTTTATAGGATGAACCTCTGAACTCTATCCATCTCACTCAGATCGAAAAAGAATGGCAAAGGAAACACACCTGACACCCTTGGGGAAGCCTTTGATGGGCGACATCATCTCCCCAAACCCATTATGCATTGTGTCTCACACCCCAGTCGGCAGGCTGCTGTCTTAATGGATTCAGGGCCGAGGAGAGGCATGGTGGGGGTGGCGGGGCGAGACCAGGTATCTTTCTTGTGGGATAAACAACTTGGTGTTCCTCCACACACCGCCGCTCTTTGTGTCTCGCCATTCTGACTGGGAATGACATTCAGGTATCTCAGCAAATCTTAGCTGAAAAAAAAAATGTGGAAGGGGGGGCATGCAAGTGGTGTAGGATTATTTTCGACGGGAGCCCAGAGCCTAAACTGGAAAATTTCATTTCTGGTGGCAGGAGAGTGTTTCCTCCGACAGCATTGTTAAGAAGATGTCTCCAGCGAAGCTTGGCTCTTCAGCGATAAATGTCACCAGGCCTGCATGAAAGGACCGTTTGTATGGAGAAGGAAGCGCAACACAGAGCCACCAATGCTGTCAGCTGACTTCCTTGTCCTTCTTTAATCCAGGGAGATCATTTTACACAGGACATTGAAGGTATGTTAGAGGTAAAACTATGGCATGGGCTTGATATTACCTTGTTATTTGACATTAATATAACAAACGTGGTTTATCTGCCATTCGCACAAATACAGGTACATAGGAATGCTTCTCTTCACAAACCCCATCTTACCCTCCATAGCTGGGGGGGGTGGGTCACAGGACAGGGTCAACTAACATCAGGAACATCAGTGATATGCCTAAACAAAGACCAGAGACCACTGTCACCGAGGTGGGCTGCATCTCAATCCCTGGAAGTTATCCTGCAGTATCTCTAGGCGGACAAGGCAATTAACTTCTCATCTTTTCCTGGAACCAAGAGCATTTTTTTCTCAAATAAACTGTTGCAAGTTACATTGTGTCATCTGATGAATGCGTAATGAAATAACTCGTCTGATCGCAAAGCTGACAGGATGTGTCACATGTAGGCTGTCACGCTAGCCATAGGTGTCAACAAAATGGTCACCTCTCCCACAGTGTACCTCCCCATCCCCAGGGACTACAGCACACCAACACACACGTGTTCCTTCATTTGGGCAGAGACTCAAACACATTTCATCATCACAGACCACAATGTATTGCAGTCCCTCCCTCAAACTACCCATCTGTTTTCTCTAACTGTTTGTCCTGTTCAGGATGGCAGGGGGTCCAGTGTCTAACCCAGAGGTTACAGGCACAAGGCAGGGAAAAACCCAGGATGGGGCACCAACCCCTCGCAGGGCACACTCACACCTATGGGCAATTTGGTAACTCATCTCAAGCATTTATTTTGACAGTGGGGGGAGAAACCCAGAGGATACTCCACAACGACATGGGGAGAACATGCAAACTCCACACATGGAGCCACAGTGGTGACTCAAACCCAGCTCTTAGAGGGGTGAAGCAACAATGCTAACCACTGCACCACCATGCCGAACCTCAAACTATTACATCGAATTTAGATTTATTTTTTTGTGTATTGCATTATACCACAAAATTCAAAACCACTCATTCACCAAATTCGGTGTGTTCATCGCGTTACTGTCTGATGGCCCTCAATAGCTTTGGGTGGTGTGGGCATGTTTTCTCTGGCAGCCTCTGAAAGTGAACAGTACCATTTCTTTTATTTTGCAAGCACAATCAAGTACAAAACGAAGAAGAAGCTAATCCATCCCAGGTGTCACCGTGAAAAAAGTGATTTCATTAAGATTACAAGATAACTTCGCTAATGGATGACTGATAACTGACTTAGCCACATATCCTTGGAAGGCACATAGAGACGACCATAAAAGTAGAATACATTTTTGTAGAACCATTTCTGTCTGTCAAAGCCTGACCCATGTCCCCTCCCCCCTTACTGCTGCTTAGCATACCTTCAGTTTAAATCACTTGTGAAAATCCATATTTTTAAATTTTATTCCTCATATTGTGGAAAGTCACTGGTCCATCGGAGAGACTATTCTGTGCTTTCACAAGGTGCTTATTCCTGGCCAGCTCCCTTAATCTCTTAAACTTTTACAGAGAATGAATACGACAAATTAGCTTTTGAGCTTAGCCTCAGTGGGAAACACTGGCTAAATATATATGCAGGTCAGGATCTGTCCATAATTGACTGCCTATGTCTAAATATCTTGTTCAACTTGCATGAATTTAGGTTTCTTGAGTCTTGTGTACAGCTGGATCACTATATTGCAAAGAAAATCCAGGTTTCATCCCTGGGTACAAGCAACTTGAGCCAATGATGTAGCCACAGAATAAGTACATTCCATAATTACAGAAAATGACAGTGGTTGGCATATAGTGCTTAGAGCCTATATGTATGTAACAGAATAGTAACATTTTTGTGAATAGGTCCAGGTACAGGTACAGATCTAATAAGGACCTTATTTGGAGTGTTGATAGGAGAGCAGAAATGTGAGCTATGTTAATAAGCCATTTAGGGTTTAAAGAACGCCATGATGAAAGTTTAATGAAATCAGCGTAAATCATCAGTGGTCTAATCCCTTTTTTTAATATCATTTTCCACATTCAGAGATGTCATGTCTTAATCCATCTGAATGAGGTCTTGGACGAGGTTGCCCAGGAAATTACTTGGACATTATTGGGCAATTAATCACGCCAAAATATTTCATTTTAACTAAGAACTTGGACAAAACGTACCTTTTGAAGTGGGTGGGGGGAATATTCCAAGGATTACGTACAAATTCCACATATCATCACCTGAACTTGATAACTCCAGTGTGTTATCCCCTTTGTAAAGTTCTTCACGCTAATAATGCAGAGCTATCAAGAGAGCTACAAGAAAGCAACTACCACATTAAATCACACCGCAGGCTTAAATTCATTACGACATCATCTGTTCATAATACAGAGGACAAGCTCAAGACCAATCGATCCATGCATACCTGGTAAAAAAAAAACACTCCGCCAATATTTTTAACTTTCAAACACACATCAACCCCTGTAATTGGACATCTATAACTATAATAAGTGTGATACCTAAGACCACTGAGAAGCAGACAGTCCTGGCATCTTGCTTTGGTCATCATCACCATCATCACAGAATAGAACAAAGATGATGGCCTGTATGCCATGGAAAACAACTGCCAGTTTTTATTCGGCTCCTTTCATATCCCTCTACACAGTCGGACAGCAAGTTAGCATTGCCATTTTTAATGGCTATACCCAAGGGTGTGGCTAGAAATTGTGCCCCGCCACCAAATTCGTGTATACATTATTATGTTTTGCATTCAGGGGCCCCTGTAAAGTCCTGGGTTACCAATTCCCTTCAGTTGCCCCTGGTTATACCTTCTGCCACCCCACAATTACCCAATGCTCTGCTTTCCCTGGAAAAAAAAACAGGTAGATTACCAATATTCCTGGCATGGATTTTTACTGATATGGGTGTTTCCTGCGGGCTCTCAGATGGGCACAGCGCTTTAAACATAACATCGCACATGTCTGTCCTGTGCTATATGCCATGATTGGGTCCAGTGGCAGGGTTCTGCATTCACAATAGCAGTACATTGGTATTTCATCCTCACCTCCCCTACCATACAATTACACACGTGGACAAAATTGTTGGTACCCTTCAGTCAATGAAAGAAAAACTCACAATGGTCAAAGAAATAACTTTAATCGGACAAAAGTAATAATAAATAAAAATTCTATGAAATTTAACTAATAAAAGTCAGACATTGCTTTTCAACCATGCTTCA
>JAABNX020000053.1:7907163-7921291 GCA_015163995.2 Mormyrus lacerda | reverse complement strand
TAAAAATGAATGATATTTAATTGTGATTAATCTAAATTAATCCACAGCAACCCTGTGATTAATCTGGTTAAAAATTTGAATCGTTTGACAGCACCAGCAACAACACATAGTCACGTGTTCATGGAGGCAGCTGTGTTTGTTCCGAGATGTGGTAGCTCACACGGGAGATTGTCGGACGTGATGTCACTCACTTCGGAATTTCTGAGTTCCGAGAGAAAAACAAATTCACCATTACTAGACTGTCTCTGTCAGAGTAGAAATACTTTTGTGCTGGTCAGCTGTTGGATGCGGCACAGCGCTGCCCCCACAGGTAACGGCGCGTTAGTGCTTAGCAACTGCATTAATGAATAAGACAAAGCTCACTTAAATTCCCAGGAGACAGTGTGTGGGGTTCAATTTATATGCCACATTTAGAGTCAGTATTGCTTCCTCTTTTACATGATACCGAGTAAAATTGTGTTTAAGCGCCAGACCTGAAATCTTATTGACATTCTGAATTGATTATTTAGATTACCATATTAAATTCTCGTATAGCTCCTCCTCAAGTGAAACACACAGTTAACTATGAAACTGATAATCAGAATGATGTAGAGCAATAATGCAGTTATTCTAAAAAATAATATAGTTTAAGGAAATATTGTAGGCAGGGGACACCTCAGACAGGGTGCGAGTCCATGACCGAACTCGTACACGCATTACAGTTGATTTAGAGATGTTAATTAGTCATACTGCATGTTTTGTAGTGCATTTATTTTATGAGCATGAAATGAAAATATCAGCGAAAACCTAAGAAATCATGAGACAACTAGAATCATGTAAGAGATTACTAGAGCTGCTTACTGCAGTATTAGCTGAAATCACTATTCAGCATGTGCACTCCTTCTTTGTGCTGCCTGACCAAAAACCCATCCACCTTTTGTGTGCAAGCTCCTCTACTGTAACTATGTTACGTTTAAGATTAACGTAATAGATTATTGTTGTCATGGCCTTGCTGGGAGCCTTGGTACCAGTGTGGCTCTAAGTAGCATCGCGCTGCAGCCTTTTATACAGCAGGGTGCAAAGGGCCAGCTTTGCGTCAGGCCCTGATTGGGGGGGGGGGGGGGCCGGTCAGTCTGATTTAGGAGAACAAAGCCTGCAGTATTATGCAGTTGCCATAGCTACCATATAAACAATGAGAAAATGCGTTAAAACAAAGCTGCACGTCGGAATGGTCGACGACATCGTTTAGCGTCTGGAAACTGTTTTCAGCATGAAGTGCTTTTTTTTCGCAGCTGTAGTAGTTTGCCATTTGACTGAAAGCTATTTGCTTCACGTTCTTCGGTACATACTTAAAAATGGCTCACTATGTGTTATCTGGCGCTCAGATGATAAATGGCTTGCTTTAAATAGAATGACACTGCATTTTGCTCTCCTGCTGCATAGGGTAACATAGAGACACAGTTGCAGAATAAGCGCATCATATCCCATATGTCTGACACAGCCTTACCCCCGCCACGACAGGTTCACACCCCCCTCCCCCCCGGTAAATTTCAAGGATTTTGATGTCCAACGTGGGTGTGGGGCTCTGCTAAGGGTGCACTCTTCACATGGAAACCGGACCAATTCCCCCCCTCCCGTCAGTAAATTACTCGTGAACAAGCTTGGTACTCTCATGCGGGAGGGGAAATAAAAAATCCCATAAACAATACAAGAGTTTTATTGCTTACAGCGCTGCGGACAACTGTGGGATTATTAGTTGCCGTGGCAACAGACAAATGTGCTCATGCAGGTTCGGCTGCCTCTGCCTGTCAGGCATTCCCATGTCCTTGCAGCACAGACCACTGTATACTTCCGCAAGATAGCAGCCTTTTCTAATGCCCCCTCCCCCACATGGAGTTGTCACGGTTACCCTGTCCTAGCATCTGGGCAGTTTAATGAATTTGGGTGAGGCATGTCATTTTTGAGACAGTGACGCATTTAAGGATGCATAGAAATCAGGTAACTGACCATACTTGAGGCCAGTGATCGCTGTTAATCTTTGGTGGAGCGATGGCCCTGCACTGCGCTGTTATGGGTTCCGCACTGTTTTCCCCTTTAGTGGTGATTTAAATACACTCAATTTACCATTTTAAAGAGTGTGATACAGCGGTTCCCCCAAAGGAGGAATATCAGCATGCTTGTTTGGTCAAGGCTACCCCTTGTTAACTAGCTGTTTAAAAAGGCTTCTGTTCATGGTCAGATTTCCATACCAAGGCTCCAAGTCACTTCTGTGTTGAAAGGTTGCTGTGGAAACAGCGCTTCAAAGTGTCCCCTCTGGTTAAAAAAAAAAAAAAAACATTGCACGCGTCAGAAATGCGGCTATGCATGCAAGAACCCCTTTTTCTGGGCCGCGCCGTTGTGCGCATGAAGGTCCAGGAGAATTAGCACGGCATTTTTCGTGAGCAGGCAGATCAGATCCTTCCACGCTGGTTGATGTCCTCTGTGATGAAATATTACCAGTCAAACCAAATCAAAATTTAATCCCCATGTACATTCCTGCAAAGTGGGACTATATCTTCTGATAGGTTATATCGCCACCCGATTGATGTGCTCCTTTCCTTGACAATAGGGAGGGCTCGCATTCAACTCTCATTAATATTTCCTCTGTGAAGTCTGACATGGTTGTGAGATTCTCAGAGAACCCCAAAGACTTGTGTAATGCTCTGCTAACGTGCTTTAAAAATAAATGTTTCCTGTCGCTCGCCTGAGAGGTTTTTCTGTGCCGTTTCAGCTACTGAAGTTAAGCACAGAATGCCCTGAAATGCTTCTTTTGAAGACCTCTTTGGTTTTGCAACAAATGTGATTATATGGTGAATTTGATAGGCTTTGAATTTTTTTTTTCTTCAGACCTTGGGTGGGGGGGGGGGGTGTTCCTAACTAGGTTAATTCAGGTGGGCCAACTTTATTTGGGCTCACATAATTAATTTTCGTCTGATTATAAGGGATACACCGGAAACATGATCTGAATCAGACAAGAATAGTGGAGCTGGATTTTATTAAAAATATTGTCTTTATTTCTCTTCTTGCAGCCTGAAAGTGAAGTGTCCACTACAGCGGAGGACTGTTCTTCAGAGGTACGGGCTTGAGGACATGTGAAACGCGAAGCTCTCTTTCCCGAACTGTTGTCTGCTCAGGGCTCAGAATAAGATCCTGCTTTTGATGTCAGCAGAGCTGCCCTATCATAGAGAGATGGTCTAAAAGGTTTACAGCTGTCACTCATTAAAATTATAAGCCAGTAGTTATGTTGTCTTGCTCTGAATGTTATTTGTTTGTAAATTAGTTCTTTCTGTGAATTGTTCTTTCAGCACAGTGAGTCAGTCCATTTGTTCAGATGTTTTATTTATTTATTTTATTTAATATGTTCTTGTGCTTGTTCTTATTGGGCATTTGCAACATTTTTTTTCTAATAAAGTAGATAAGCTGATAAACTAAAACACCAATACCACATTCCTCTTTAAATCACCGATTCTCTGGTGCTCCTGCTCTTAACCCACAAAAACACAAGGGTTGTTTACTCTGAGTACTTTTCTTCTGGATCATTCCATAGCAACCTAAAAACAGGCCTAGTATGGTGGGATGGAAGGTGATAATGTGAGCCCATGTAACAGGCAGTGTTGTGAATTAACAGGTCAATGGGGGCCACGTGGTGACAGAAAGTACAAAGGGATCTCGCAAGGATGTCACCTGGGTACGGTACTGCAGTTGGCCAGCTCTTTTGGCTGGCCGAGCCTTGGCTATAACCTTGCTCTGCCAGCTACCGGCACCCCTGTCCCTTTCGCTGAGCCGCCTGGCCCTCTGCAGCCTCCTCCTGTCTAATCCACTAACCGTTTTCATAAAAAAAATAAAAAAGGGAATAACTTCTGCTTCTGGATTCTGGCAGCTTCTGGAATTTGCCCATCTGATGCTCAACAAAGCTGGACCGTATACCTTTAACTGTACTGACTGCTGTCGCAACAGAGGGGCGACATTGATTGACATTTCACAGGCGTAAATTAGTCCCAGGTGATGATGCACAGGGTTGCTGGGCGATTGCCAACCAGGTGAGACAAAGGGCAACTCCGGATCTGGATGATGGCGAAAAGTTGCCCGCTGCCGGCCAGAGTTTTTAAAATAGATATTTGTTGCCCAATATCAATGGGAAGGTGCCTAAGCAACACTGGTCAGCAGTGTTACCTGACAGTATTGCTCAAAAAGTTGCCCTGTGCAGCATCTTAAGGGTTGGGAGTCAGTGGGGCTGGGAGGTGTGGAGGAGTTCTCTGCTCTGTGCCTCGTTACGGGAATCTCTCTCGTTATGTGGCTCCCCCTGTAGGAGGAAGACCTGCTGCTGTCTGGACCTCATTCCGAACATGAAGGCCTGGACTCCCAGACACGGCTGCAGATGGTGGAGGATGAACTGGCCGTGAAGAACCAGGAGGTGGAGGAGCTGAGGAGGGAGCTCCAGGACATAAGGGCCACCTTCGGGACGGAGGGAGTGCAGCAGGTATCCGCCGAACCGCGAACTGGCCGTGTGTCGGAATCTCCTGCCGGCCAGCGACAGAGAGCCCTTTACCTGTGTGAAGGCCGCCATGTTGATTTGCCATTTCCTTCTGCAACATGTCTACTTTTGAGTAGTAAATAATGGCTTCAGTTCACTGTACACTAATTGCCTTTAAACCTCCAGTGATCCTACTGTTCATTACTTCCTCTGGTGACATTAGTGCCACAGTTACTGTGTGTAAAACCTTTTACTGGGAACAGTATGCACTGTGTAAATTGCATTTTGAGTTGAGTTAGGGTGGCATGTTAATGTCAACTTAGTGAATACAAAGGTTATTTGAATAAACAGGGTCTCGCTCTGATTGCATGCGCTGGGAGCGTGAGCAACACACTTTCATTTTTCAAATCACCTGTGCAATCATGCCCTATTCGTACACCTGAGCTCATTGATACATTTCCAACAAACATACAGGCTGCCTGAAATGCCAAGTTTACCTTCGGATTCCTGTATCATGCCACACGTAAATCATATTTTCAAGTGAATTTTGGCACAGATGGGTCCTGATAAAGGTTTGTTTTACCGCTTAGGGTCTAAATGGATTCTGAGAGCATTCTGTCAGTGGAAGTGAAAAACAGTAGACTTGCATTTGTGCCTAGATGATGTCAGGAAAGGAAAAATTGAGATTTAACACCTGTCTACTAACTAGGTTTGAGGGCTTTTTTCTGGCTTGTTCTCGAATAGAATGGCTCTTGTATCGTCAGGTGTTTCATTTAGTGCATATTTGACAGATGATCATGGCACCAGGTTGCCATCTCTGGAAGTTTGACTGTTACTTGTTCTCCTAAAGCTCCAGGACTTTGAGGCTGCAATTAAGGACCGTGACGGCATCATCACTCAGCTCACGGCCAACCTGCAGCAAGCTCGCAAGGAGAAGGACGAAATTATGAGGGAGTTCCTGGAGATGACGGAGCAAAGTCAGAAACTGCAGATCCAGTTCCAGCAGGTGAGTACCAGCATGTTTTTCCATGCCGTGATCTATTTATGTTTGTCTCACTTCTCTCCACAAACCTGCCTTATTTTTGTGAGAAGTCCCTCGACGCGTGTTTCTGCCTGTGCCTTCATCTTGGTGACTAAGCTCCAAGCGGGAGAGACCTTGAGGAACACGAGTCACAGCAGCACGGCTGCGGACCTCCTGCATGCCAAGCAGCAGATTGTGACGTACCAGCAGCAGATCCACGAACGGGATGCAGAGCTGCAAGGACAGCAAGAGAGGAGTCAACAGCAACTGCTGCGGATCAACAGGCTGCAGGATCAACTTGCACAAAATGAAACGGTGAGATGCGGCAAAGTCGTGATGTTCTCCGCTACAGTTGTACTCATGGTTAACGTCACGTCATATCCTTTTTAATATAGCTGCTGAGGACACTAGAGGAATCGTACACTCAGAAGCTCAACGAGAAGGACTTATTAATCACCAAGCAACAGGAGCTGATATCAGAGCAGGAGAGCTCACTCACACGGTTGAAAGGGGAGCTCACAGCCTCCCAGAAGACGTCAGGTGAGCTTAACACTCAGGTTGCCATGAGGAATCAGGAATTGGAGAGCTACAGAAGCGAGCTGGCTGTTTCCAAGCTGAGAGAGAGTAGGTCATCAGACGAGATCCAGCAGTTGATGGCCACAGTGGAAGACCTGCAGAAACGCTGCCATAGGGAGAGCCAGTCGGAGAGTGACATCCTGCAACGAGTGGAAGCAGACCTGGAGAATAAGATGGAGCAACTCAGAGCAGAGCTAGATGAGATGTACGGGCAGCAGATTGTCCAGATGAAGCAGGAGATCCGTCTGCAGCATTGCCAGGAAATGGAGAAGCTGAAGGAACGTCACAAGGTGGAGCTGGAACGTGTGGGTGCACGGCCAGCTGTGGACCCAGAACAGGTGAGCACGCTGAACAAGACAATTGGCGAGATGCAGCAGATGTTGCGCAATGCTCAGATGCAGGAAGAGGAAGCGAACCGGGAGCTAAGCAGGGTGTCAGAAGAGAAGCTCAGCCTCGAGAGTCAGGTGGAGGATCTGTTGAAGGACCTGCGTGTCGCAAAGGGGAGAGTCGAAAGGGCATCGCAGAGCATAAGCTTCCAAGAGAAAAAGCTGAGTGAGACCGAGAAGCTCCACGGCGTCATTGGTGACCTGCGTGCTCAGCTGGCCGCCACGGCGGAAGCTACCAAGGAGCTGGAGGCCAAGCACGAATCCGAGGTGACCAACTACAAGATCAAGCTGGAGATGATGGAACGCGAGAAGGATGCCGTGCTGGACATGATGGCCGAGTCGCAGGAGGCCGAGCTGGAGAGACTGCGGACACAGCTCCTGTTCAGCCATGAAGAGGAGCTTGTCAAGCTCAGGGAGGACCTGCAGAGGGAGAACCTGCTCAACATTGAGAACCTCAAGGACGAGCTGGCCTCGAAACACAAACAAGGGCTCGAGAAGGTGCAGAGGAGTCTGGAGGAGCAGCTCCACATTGCGAAAAGCGAGAAGGATGGCGTGCAGAGCGAGAGAGACACACTGGTATTGGAGATCACTGCGCTGAGGAACCAACTGAACGAGTCACTGGAAAACGACAAATCAGAGGAGCTGACTTTGCGACTTGGGGAGCTTGAGGCAGAGATAGCTTCGTTAAGGAAAGAAGGAGAAGAGAAAGGGACCTTAGAAAGGGAAATCCAGGAGCTGATATGCCAGAATGATCATCTCGAGAAGCAGGACAAGGAAAGAGAGGCTTCCTGGCAGCGGATTCGCAAAGAGCTGCAATCAGAGAACATGGCTCTTAAGGAAGCCAACATGGCTGTCACACAGGAATCCCTGCACGCGCGTGAGAAAAATGAGCACCTGACCACTGAAATTGACCAGCTGAATAAGAGGATAAGTGACCTGGAACAGGGAGCAGAGGCTCAGAGAAACACTTTCTCCTTCGCTGAGAAGAACTTCGAAGTGAATTACCAGGAGCTTAAGGACGAGTATGCTTGCCTGGCCAGCTCAAAAGTAGAATTAGAGGAAAAGCTCCAGAAGAAGATCCTGGACTATGAGGCCAGGCTGAGGGACCTTCATTTACAGATCTGTGACCAACAGGGCCACGAGCATCGAGCCGGGGAGCAGCAAGGAGGCACCGGGAAGACCCGCAAGATGGATGAGGATTTCTACGACGCTGTTGAGGTACTGGAGAAGGATGCCTTTGAGCTCATGGAGAAGCTGGAGGTCGCGGAAAGGGAGAAAGACGGACTGCTGCTGCAGCTGGCAGACGTCTCCCAGCGGCTGGCCTCGAAGGAGAGTCGTGTGGAGGAGCTCGAAGTCAAGCTAGAAGCTGTCAGGGAGAAGAACCGGCGAATCGTGGAGAGGTGGGAGCAGGAGCCCCTTCAGCAAAGGGGAGGGGAGAGCCTCTCCGGCGATCCCCTTGGCCACGCAGTGTTTCAGGAGAAGGCGGCGGTCACGCTCCAGTCCTCCCTGCAGCTTGTCAAGGAGCAGAGCACAGAGGAGCAGCGCGCCGTACTCGAGCCCGGTGCTCCCGGGGGGGCACCTGTTGAGAGCAGCCCCGCCGCTACAGCTCTGCCGTCAGACGGAGAGAGCCTGAGGCAGCGGGGCGCGGCGGAGGACTCCCTGCACGTGGAGCTACAAGAGAAGGAGCAGGCTCTGGCTGCCGCAGAGCAGGAGATCCGGGATTTAAAGGAGACTCTCCGCATGCTGCGCGCCTGGAGGACTGAGGATGGGAAGGAGGTGGGAGAGCCAGGCTCCGGCGTTGTCAGCGAGGTAACCCTCTCTGTTTATACACCTGCATTTGCTGCAGTCCTACCAAATGCGCAGTGTTGCCTGTTTACATGCATCAGACTGCTGATATTTTCTCTTTAATCGCTGAGGTTTTATTGCCCAGATTAGATCAGGTACTGCGGAGCGGCTTCACTTTACTGCGTGCCATGTGGTTATTGCCATTTTAATGTACGCATACTAATATCACTCATGAATGCGCATACTTGCCTGCTTGTGTATTTATGCCCCCCTGCGTGCATCTCTGCCGGGGGAATAATAGACACTCCTGTTCCGTGTCTTATAGCAGCCTGTTGATAGCCCCCCCCCCCACCTCCCTTTGCAGGCTTGATTACAAATTGTTTGATCTCCCAAAGTACTCAGCTAATAGGAAATCTAAGCGTCACTGATAGAAATCATGCCAGGAGCCATTCCGTGTGCTGAGGGTCATCGAGGGGCTTGTAGTGAGCGGCAGGAACAGAAAATCGTTTCACCCAGCCGCTCGCTGCCTGGACTCCTACTCGGTCCTGGTGTTTAGTATTGCCAGCTGTCCTCTTGCTGTTATACAAAATGCATGTCAATTTTTATGCAAATGTGTTACTGTGCTTGCTGTCGGCAGGGAATATAGCATCGTGCATTTTGACAATATTCAGTTTAGCCTTCTTGATTTGTGCTTTGTGTGTGTAGATCTCAAGGTCAGCATGGGAAACTGCTTTCTGAAATAAAGAGCTGACTTCGTAACATTGAGTGTGGTGTTTCATGTAGTCGGGTCTGTGCCCGTGTTTGAGGACAGGTTGTCTCCTCAAGAAGCAGTGTAGTTAGTAAGTCCTTTAAATATGAAAATGTGCAGCAGAAGATCCAGGTCCAGACCTGGATAAGATTACGAGGATGGCTGACGATCCAGAAGTGAGCATCATGGAGAAATAAATAACGACTACGCAGGAATGGTTTACTGTAGGGGATATGGACTTGGATCTTGGATAGCAGCAATCACAGTTCAGAAATAATAGTTTTAAGCTTGCAGATAAAGTAGAATGTAATGAAGCTGGGTCTAATACTGCTATAGCAGAGCCCCTTCCGTGGTCACTGGGGCCCCATGTCAGAAAACACGGCCAAACACATTTCCCATAATTACCAGCTTAAAGGTTTCAAACCCGAGAAAAGGTCCTGGCAGCCTTATATCTCTGAAAGTGTGACAGAAGGACCTGGAAGGCACATGAGCCAGTCGTACAGCATCGTAACCAGGCCGATGGGCTGAGAGCTCCTTTATTAAAAACTGTGATTTACGAACATCAGGTCAGGAATGAAAGAAAGATGGAGGCCAGAGGAGTGAAAGCATCTGAGGGGAGAAACAAGGGTGACAGAGCTGTGAAATAAGCTTCTGGATACTTTCAAGAAGCTCTTTAGATTCTTTCCCATCAGGAAATTCAGGCAACGACTGGCTGTTAACTGTCTAAAGACCATGAATAGGTTGAATGCCACCTTCTGGATTTTAATATTTATATTTTAATACTTTTCTGGCTTTAAGGTACACGAATTCTATCGGATCAATATAGTAACGTGTTCAATATAGTAACGTGTGCATCTGGTTTTAAATGTCAGAAGTCGGAGTATAATTATGGTCTTCAAGCATAGATGTTCCATTTCTCCTATTTCGATTATTAACCAGAATTATCTCAGGACAAATATGTTGAGGGCAGACTGTGCTCTAGGGAAGGCCCCTGGCAGGATGTTGACGGACGCACCCTTCAGGCAACAAATCCTTGTCCTTAACTACCACGCCACCTAGTGGGCAGATTATTTTCTGTAATTTCAGTCAGGCTCTCAGCTGGTGCTCTGTTTACTTATATATGTGTTATTCTCCATGTTGTCTCCAGGATGAGTTCAGGCTCCAGATGGAGGCCCAGCGCATCAGCCTGTGCCAGATTCATGCGGCACAGCTGGAGCTGCAGCAGGAGAACCTGCAGGCAGAGAGAGAGGCCGCCCTGCACAGCCTGGAGCTGGAGCTACGCAGCTCCCACTGGCGGGAGCTGGAGAGGCTGCGGGAGGCACTGGACTTGAAAGGAGACGACTCAGGTAAGGGGTATCCCGGGGCCAGACGCCACGCCACAAAGCACCCCGTTCGTTTTGATCCATCATTCATGGCTGTGCCCTGTTTCCATGCCCTCCTGTGATGCTCACTGCCCGCTTTACAGACACATGTATGTCAGAGGCTTACAAGTGGATCTGTTACTCTGTCTGTCTGGATAAACAAAATGTCAAGAAATTATTTAGGAATGGTTTCTCTGTAACATGACTCTAATCTGTGTGTGTCCCTGTTTTAGCCAAACTGACTTTCACCAGCCAGTTTCAGACCACTTATGTTGACAGTCGTAGTATAATTATAATAATTTTAATTTGTGGCAGCCCCACATTAAGTATTTTTAATTCCTTTTCCACGTGATGGACAGAAAGCTACTCATCTGCTAAGCTCTTTATTGTGATTTTAAGGGAGCTGGATAATTCCTTGTTTGTCAAAACCTAATCAGTTGTTTTCATCATTAATTACTGTGAATGGTTTGAATGTACCGCCTGGGGATTATCATAAACCTGCATTAGCGCCGGCTTCAGCATCAGCATAAGCGCGGACGCACTCGTTAGCTGACGCATGACCCTTGCTCTGCTATTCTGGCACCCTTCCCCAGACCCCTCAGAGTGGCCGGAGGCCTGTCTGGGGCAGATAGAGAGGCTGAAGGCAGAGTTCCAGGAGCAGCAGGCTCAGCTGGAGGAGCGGCACGGCCTGGAGATAGAACACCTGCACTCCTACTACCAGCAGCAGGCTAAGGAGACGGAGGAGCGCTATGGTGCCGAGATCCTCCTGCTGCAGCACCGAGTCCAGGAGCTTGCTGGGGATGAGGCCCTGTCCAGGTATACCTGGGCACATGCCCTGCCCCTAACCTTCATGCAGGGTTCGGGCTCACCTCACTGCAGAGGATGAGTGCTTTCCTGATATCCATCCATCCATCCATCCATCCATCCATCCCATCCATCCATCCACTTTTTATCTGAATTTGGGCTGTGAGATACCCAGGTCTCCCTCTCTCTACCCACCCCCTGCAGCTCCTCCTGGGGAAGAGTAAGGTTCTCCCAGTTCAGACAAGACGCATAATTATGTACTAGGTCTGCCCCAGGGTCTACTCTTGGGTGGACAAGCCTCTTCTGATGCCTCTGTCCCATAAACTCGTAATGTGTCTCTTGCATTTGTGAACGTAAACGTTTTCAGGCTAAGAAACGACTATGAAATGTCCCAGAATCCACTTGTTCTCTGGTTTCACACCATCAATGAACAGGTGCAGGCCAAGCGCATGTAGGTTTCAGTCATGCTGGTGCCCCAGAATACGCCCAGACATGCCCGCTTTGTGGGTGTGGCTCTGAGCTCGGAACCCCGCCAGCAGCTGCGGATTGTCCCGCTGCCCAGCTGCCTGGTGGTTGCCGAGGACACTGGGGCCTGTTGTTTATCACTTATGCATCCATGCCAGTGTGGAAATGCAGGGGATTTTGTCCAATTAGCTGCCAGCGTGCATGAGCTTGCCAAAGCAAAGTGGCCTTCCTGCTTTTAATGAGTTTGTACGGCACAGGAATCCGATCAACTTTTTCCCACCGATTGCCCTAAATAAATGTTTTTTGGAGAATTAATTAAAAAAAAAAATTTAATCGCACTGTTAATCCCACTTTTGCAGTGTATGCATGTCTTCCTCGGGTACTCCAGTTTTGTCCTGCACTCCAGTGATGAGATGTGCCCTGTGCTGCCTGGGGCAAGCTCCAGGACGCTCTGCTTATTGGAAGAAAAAAAAATTATTGTAAAAATCGCATGTGGGCAGTTTTTATTTAGGCAAATTGTTCAGCTGAAATGTGTAGCGCCGTCTGGCCTGTTAGACTGGCAGCTGGAAGCTTATCACGGAAAACTGAGCGCAGAAGCCAAATTAAATCTGGCATCGCTCGTTCAGCACATACTATGGAATTAGTCTGAGAATCGTATTATCGGACCAGCAGAGGCCGGAAGGGACCCCAAGGTGGAGACATTGCCGTATGTGTTTAAGGTGTGATAATCCAACTTTGTGGAAGAGAAATTAAGGAAAGTGGAAATATTTCCACATCAGTGTGTGCCATTTTGAGGAAGGGAGGGCAGACTAGATGCTGCCAGCAGAGATAAGAGGAAAGCAGATGAGAAAGTGAGGTTTTATTTCCCTTCCAGGGGGCTTTCAAACATTCATGACGGTCCTGTTTGTCTGAAAGAGCATGGCGGTTTGTGAGAGTGGACATGTGATAGCAGCTCTTAGAGGATACTCGATAGGACCTACCGTCCCGCCTGCTTATTGGGAGAGTTAAGGTGGATCACATAACCGTCTTGGTGGTTTTATGTATAGGAGTCTTCAGCAAGGTATTTACATGGAAGTGTTTGCTTAAAATAGAACAGTATTTGCAGGTTGTCAGTGCGATTTACTCCTCTTGAGCACTGTTTGCTTGTAGTTTTTAATACCTTCTAAAAAAGGTGCAGTGCATATTTACCTGCTTTGCATACTCATCTAGTGGAGGGGTGCTGAAGCACTGGGCAGGGGACACTCTGAAGGAGATGCCAGCCCATAGTAAGGCACATTCACACCGACGGTAAATTTTAGAGATGCCTGCTCGATTCACTGCATATTTTTGAACTGTGGGAGAAAACCCATACTGGAGAGTGTGTGAACTGCACACACACAGCCAGAATTGAACCCTGGACCGTGGAGGCGTGAGACTACCATGCTACCCATTGAGCTGCTGTACTACCCCAAGCTATAATGAAATTTGTGCACACTTTTTTAGTCTCTTAGTTTAAAATGACAGTTTCAATTGTGACAATTGACAGTAGTTAACTGCATTTTGGCAAGGAAATTTATGCAAAACCACAATGTTGGTCTCAAAGTAAAATGCTGAGCTTTTTTGTGGTATTTTGGGAAGAATCTTCCCAAATGAAATGACCACTTGTACGTTTTGGATTAAATCCTGTAGTTTGTGTACTCTGATATGAGTATAAGTAGGTTAGTCACACATATTCAGGGTTGGGGATTTTGTTCACAAAAGCAATCAATTTCAGACAGAGGTGGAAAGTTCTGGTCTGGATTTTTGCTCTCTGGACCTGAACTTAACACCTCTGTAATGGATCACTTTTGTGAGTAACTTCCCCGACACTGCACATGCAAGGGTAAATTTTCTTCTAGTAATACTGCTGTGATACTGAGACACTGAAGAAGGTGAACGGGGCTCCTGAAGGGGTTAGACTCTAGCCCACAGATGAGGCAGAAAATTGACGACACCCCAGAAATTACATGTATGTATCATTAGTCTGACTCCAGTTTCTTTCATCTGCACACCCAAAATTTCTTGGAATCATTCAAGGAAACGCCACCTTTTTCTGCATTTTTGCTTGGCGTTACTACTTTTAGTAGGTGTGAAAATGAGAACAGCGATGCCATCTGCTGTCAAAACAGAAGCATTACAAGCAACCAGCCCCTGGAAAGATGTTGGTCTAATTAATTCTTATCAGCTAACACATTACACTGCTGTGCAGATAACCAGATTTTCTGTGTGGAGATGTAACAATGTAATGGATGAAAGATGTTTAACTATGTATGTGTAATTATTTAGAAATCCTTTTTTTTTTTTCTTCAATATAATTTGAGTATGTAGTACTCATTTCCAGAAGGTCCCAGAAGTAGAGTTTTACAAAAAGTTAAAGTGGTTCCATTTATTTAACATTTATACTACGGGGCCGTTGAATGCTTGAATCTGATTGGCTGACGAACGTTCTGAGGTGTGCAATTATTTTCAGGG
>JAABNX020000053.1:7879863-7894282 GCA_015163995.2 Mormyrus lacerda | reverse complement strand
GGGTTCCTTTAAATCAGAGCTAGATAAGATTTTAACAACTCTGAGCTATTAGTTAAGTTCTCCCCAAGCGAACTTGAGGGGCCGAATGGCCTCCTCTCGTTTGTATAGTTCTTATGTTCTTATTCATTTGTTTATTGTGCGTACCAATCCAAACATTGTGTACCAAACTGTTTAACTGTGTACATGTACCATTACAGCGCTAGTGTGTGGCATTTGACAGGGCTACATAACGAACAGTGGTGCAAGATGGTGGTTTTTAAGCGCCTTGTAGTTTCTGTGCCTGAAGTGTATGCCAGACAGGATTCAAACCAACTATGTGAACCGCTGGAATATTACCCTGAGGCCAGGGTCTGTCTGCCAGCTCTTGCTGCAATAGTCCAGGTTCAGCATCATTCTGTTCAGCGTCAGTTTCAATGTTAATCTCTCTGTGCTTTGGCTTATACTGTAGCAAGATTTGGCCTGTTGGGTATAATTAGCATCTGATATTCGGAGGATAGGATTGTTTGATTAGTCTAGACTAGTCAAGATCTTTTTTGCTGTCTTTTTTTTTTTTTTTTTTTGCTTAGCAGAAAACTGCCGTAATTGTTCTAGTACCTTTTATTTCTGATATATACTGCAGAGAATTATGGGTAATTGTCATCTACACCACAATATAAACTGGTGCATGTATGTAGGACTGCAAAAATGGCTTTGACCATCGATTTAATCATGTGATCAAGCAATCAACTAATAGAGTAGTTGTGCCAAAATGCAGGGTTTAAACAAAAGTGCAAATACTTTATTTTAAATAATAGTCACAGTGTAGAGAATCTCTATTTAAAGTGATGAAGTAGCATAGAAACTAATGAGTCACTGTCCCTGCCAGATTAAGCTTGGTATTTATTGTACTTTATACCACAGTAAATGTTATTTCGACAGTTTTTTGGGGGGTATTTTCACAAGCAATACATTTCCGCATTTTGAAATCTTTACAGTAGTTACAGATTAGGGGGGCATCTTATTTTGTCACCATGATTTCAAAATACCATAGTACCATAATATCACCCAAACCTAGTAACAATTTTCAAACTCTTCCTATAAGTTTCCCATTTCACTGCAATGCTTGTGTTTGTGTTGTTGTAATACATTTGCCCGCTGCTGGTCTGGTGGAATTTCATTGATTCACCGCAACCATCTGTGTCTACAGAGAAATGCAGTATGAACACTAACATTGCTAGGTGATGATGTCATATGTAATTTGCATATGCAAAAATGCAACCAGTCGATGACAAAATTCGTTGTCCACTGTTTTTAATAGAGATTGCTTTCGACATTATCGATCAGCCGTTGCAACCCTAAATATTTGTGAGGTAAGAATGAGCAAATGTGACCTTCCGATTCAGAGCTTCACGTGCGGTTGTGTGCGTGCGTTTAGGCCTCATCGACGGCTACACGGACGAGCGCGCCACTTTAGAGGCCCAGCTGCGAGAAAAGGAGGAGCTGCAGCTGCATCTGGAGCAGGAGCTGCGTGTGACGGGCAGCCGCCTGCAGGAGCTGGAGCAGGAGCGGCAGCAGATGGAGCAAGAGCGGGAGCTGCTGGCCAGGCAGCAGGGGGCCATGCGTGGCGTGGCGGGGCTCCGTGAGCTATGTACGTACACCGCCATCATCCTGGCAACAGCTCCCACCATCTGAGAAAATCAGTTCTTGTTAAAAGTTCTTTTAAAAGTTAGTCGTTTGGTATTATTAGCTTAGTTTGTTTTTATCTCGGTAATAGGCACAAATCCACAAATATGTATTTTTGACTATATAAACATCGCAAGTTGTTTTTGAAGGTGTTGTTTTTCTTTTTAAACATGTTGGGCTTGTTGACAGTATGGCAATCTACGCAAAGAAAGTTTGGCAATTACGGAAATTCTACATTTCAGACAGTTTCATATTTCAGGGAGTTTCAAAATAAACTCGTAAATAAACCCTACCCACCAGGCATGGCAACCGGTAGGTTCTCCAAGGAGGTGTTGCAGGATGGAGGACATGGCTTCCACTCTGACCTGACCTTTTCTTCACCACCACACCTCACCCACCTTCAGGCCGCGTCTGTGACCTGTTGAACCCTCTTTTTTTTGTTTTCCTCACTTTCTCCCCTTCTTGTAATGACAGCATGTTGTGCTTTTTTATCCTCCTAGGCCTAGTTGAAGCTGCAGTTGATGCAGCCCCTGAAGCAGGTGTGTTCACGTAAAGCATGGCCAGCCTATCTGTGCACTTAATGTCTAATCTGATCGATCGCTGGACACGTGACCCAGAGAAAATCTTGCTGGAAGCTTGGAGTTTACTTGCACCGGGCTCAGCTCACCCTCACTGATGGCTGCTTCAGCTTTAATTTAACTACCTTGTACTTGTTATGGCAGTATGTCACAAGGTCATTAAAATCTTTTCATTCTGAGCATGATTTAAAGTGGGGATTGGAAAATCCATTGCCCTAATTGGCAATCATCTCTCTCCACCTCTATTGAAAGATTCAAACGTAGCCCTGACTCTTTAGCTCTCCATCTCCCTGCTTTTCAGTTCCTGTCCCACCTTTCTAATGACTTTCCAAGAAGATGATTGCTCAATTTGGGATAATCCCACCCCTCTTCCCTCCCCCTCCCACCTGAGGCATGGGGCATGGACTATGTGGGCTCGATTTTCATCGCCGTGCTACAAGAGTCAGAGATTAGGCTGTTTGCCACATGAACAAACTGGGACTTGCAGGGGAAATAGTTATTGATTCTGAGTTTCATTTTTACACATAAAAATTTAGTGACAGATTACAGCTGTTTTTTGAGTTTAACGCTCAGCCTATTTACAGTGGGAGAAAAATGACCAGATTTTCTCACTGATTTTTCAGATGATTTTTTTCTTAGTGACATCTCTGCTTGAGTGATACGTGAGGTAATATATTTGTTTTGCGTAGTTTGTTTTACAAGAAGCCTTCAGTTAAAATTGTCGTTTTGCTTTTTAATAGTTGCATAGGCTTTTCTTGCCCAAACATAACTGATTCCATCCCAGCTTCTAATTTCAAATCCATTTTCCAGTGACGGATTATCCCAGGCTGGAGTACACCCCTGTTCTGTATTTCCCAGGTTGGGCTGTGGGTTACGCTACAACTGGATTCCCAAAGGGGTTACTGATAGAGGGTTTGAAGGATAGACCAATGATGCTGTAGGGTGTTTACAAAATAATGAGCTTACATGTGAAACAGGGGACTCGCTGGCTCACTTCATTAATCAGCCTAATGCTTGCACTTTCCCAGTACAGCACATTACATCATGTTAATATAATTGACCTTGTAGCCCAGCTAGCAGTTTTCTGTCATTCCTAAGGACAGTGGTGCTATGCTTCAGTGACCGCCGTGACTTTCCCCTGCAGACCCCTGCGTGGCGTGTGTGCGTAAACGGCACGAGAGCGTCGAAAGTCGGGCCCTCCGCATCATCCGCGGCTGTTTCGTGCTCATTCTGTCTCTGCACTTTCTTACCCCTTTGTTTTTTTGTTTTGTTTTGTTTTACTAATCCCAATGGGTTCTCATCGTGGAATAACAGTGTGGACTGGTGCTATGGTGGTAATAATTGAATGCGCCGGAGGGTTCTAATTGGGGTCAGGCCCTGGGAGAGGTATTTGTCCCGTTTGTAACTTGGGATCAGGGAATGAGATGATGATTTGGCTGCTTACTGCCCTGTACTGTTCGGCTACAGAAGCACTACATGTACAGGCTTTTTCCTCATTTTCTCTAACGATACTTCCAAATCTTTTGATGATAAAATCATCTTATATTGTATAACTATGATCTTATAGCTATAATGTAAAGTAATTAAGCAGTGACTTAAGACTGTGCTTTGTTTGGTGTATACTTATCAAAGATATGGTCTATCTAAAACACCAGCATTTTTAAGCAGCCTGCATCTGCTCTGTTCCGAAATCCCCCCAGTTTATAATCCAATAAACAATCCTACAATGGTGACCCCCGCACCTGAAGCAGAATCTAAAGGCCTGTTGACCTCATCATAGGTCTGCTGGAGGAGACTGAAAAACTAATGAAGGAGAAGGTGGAGGTGCAGCTGCAGGCCGAGAAGGACAACAGTGACCTCCAGAAACAGGTGAAGTGTCTGGAGATGGAGCTGGAGGAGCAGGTCAACAAGGCCATTGAGCTGGAGGAGGCTCATCGAGCCGAGAGCAGCGACCTGAGGCAGCAGATCCAGGCCCTGGAGAAACAGTTGGAAAACAACAGAAAGTTCCTGGATGTAAGAACCATATTTTTTTCCATGATTTTCCTTCATCCATTTATGTACTTTTTTTAATGTGACAGGAATGAAATGAATGCCTGTCATTGTACCTTACTGAAACTTCCCCTGCACGCTTCGAGCATAAGCCTTCATGAATCAGTGTATTGATACATGCCCACACCCTCTCTCCAATGTACAGGAACAGGCCGTCGACCGGGAGCACGAGCGAGATGTTTTCCAACAGGAAATCACCAAGTTAGAAGTGCAGCTGAAGAACAGCATGAAGCAGCAATCCAGCAATGAGGAGCGAACCCGAGAGGTACAGATCCTCCTGCCGACATCACGTGACCCGACACCTTGTGGTCTACGTGGTGACTATATGAGCTCCTCATGTTATGGAATTGGGCATTTTTAAGAGCCTGTGAGACTGGATATAGTTTAAACAATCCAGGGTGGAGAGTATGTACTGCAAATAGTGCCCTAAACCAGTCTGACCAGATCTGTTGACCTGGCTCTCCATTGTCTGCCTTTGTGGTTGATATTTTAAACTAAGCTTTCGATATTGATAATGAACATATCTCTTAGTTATTTTGGCACTTTCAGAGATTAGCGTGAGCCATTTCCTTGTTTTGGATGGCGAGCCGTGCTAAAAATGAATGTGAAACTCCAATCCCAAGAGCAACGCCTTTAGTATAATTCAGTGGTTCCCAATCTGCTGCCAGAATGTTTTCATTCCAATCCTTGCTGCGTTCGACCTGCCACATTCTTTATTAGCATATTAAGGGCCATATAAGCCTGACTGAGGTAGGGTTGGAATGAAAACATTCTGGCTGGAGGGCACCAGAGACAGAATTGAGAACCACTGGTATAATTCAAGTAGTAGCCTTGGACTACCCTAACATAATTATTTAGTCTGCTTCTGCCATTAAGTAGAAGTGTTTTGATTAACAATTCTACTGTACACACTCAAGCTACCTAGCTGCTCCCAGTCTCACCCAGTGCTCTCAGTCTTAATGAGATGCGTGCTGTGTTATGTCATGCGGCAGGTGGATCAGCTGACCATCCAGCTGAAGGAGAAATCTGATTGGTGCAGCGAGCTCCTGCTGGGCTCTGAGCAGCTGCAGAGGGACATCCAGGAACGGAACGAAGAGATCGAGAAGCTGGAGGGGCGCGTGCGGGAGCTGGAGCAGGCGCTGCTCACTAGCGCAGAGTCACCGCGGAAGGTGGGCCGCCGTCCTCCATGCAGTCTGCCGCCCCCGCCCCCCAAGCATGTTAGATGCAGGCGCCACACCACATGAATCTTAACGACCCTTTCTGCGGCAGAGCCTCCCCGAGTAAAGATGCGAGAGCATGGTTGCGCAGTGCCCGCGGCTGAGTGACGAAGGTCACGCCGGCTGCGTTCTCCTGGTAATGGTTTTTGTCATGTGATGTCATTCAGGGGGAGGACCAGAGGCAGACAGTCCTCATGCAGAAGACTGATGACTCAAGCCTGGAGGCCCAGCTGCAGACAGAAAGGGAGGCTTTAGACAGAAAGGAGAAAGAGGTACCACCTTTTCCACACTGACATCTCATATGGAAGGGATTTTCATCCAGTTTCGGGATAATCTTATTCATTTTTTCCAAAATTAGCCTCTCACTTGTTATTTTTATTGCTGTCATGTTATTAATATATTATTCACACTTCAGCAGCATTTAGTCACTTGTGTTCTGTACTGTGGAAAACACTGAGGTCTTTGTCCTGATATCTGAATCTGAACTCCTTGTAGATAAGTAATCTGGAGGAGCAGCTAGAACAGTTCAGGGAGGAGCTGGAGAACAAGAGTGAGGAGGTCCAGCAGCTTCAAATGCAACTGGAGATCCAGAGGAAGGAGCTGAACACCCAGCAGGAGGACCTGGAGCACAAGAGTGGCCTGCTTAAGGTAAAGTGTCTCCTCCCCCAGCTCCACTCTGCCATAGGGTCCCCTTCGCGGTCACTGGAAGCTCAATTCTTGTGGGTGCTCAGCCTCCATCTCCGGCGTGATTGTGAATAAAGGTCTTTGCAGCCAGTGTCATGCACTGTGTGCTCCTTTGGGTGGCTGTATTCAAGGTCCACTGGGAATTAAGATGTTTCTGTTGAGGACCAATGTATTATGATCTCCAACTTCTCTAAGGTCTTGGAAGAAAAGGACAGGCAGATAGCCCTTCTAAATCAGCAGCTCTCTATGCTTCAGAAAATGGGAACTGCACCCGATAACAAGGTAACATCATGCAAATATATGTGTGTAAACATCAACCCCTTGGTTGGTCTGTTGACGCATATATATTTTTCAGCAGCAGTGAATGTAAATGTTTGTTGGCCAGTCAAGTGAGCTCCTTCCTTGAATATATTTTTTCAAGTTTGAATTTTTTCATTCATTTAAAGCAAACGAAATACAAGGAAACATGAAGCTCACTTGTACTAGCCATGAGCATGATATCGGCAAGAACTAAGATATTAATTATGATATATGATGTCTGTTGTAGATGATTGAAGAAAAGAATGAGATATTGAGAGAGCTGGAATCGCAGGTTGAGTGTTTGAAGAGTGAACAGGAGCACCTGAGATGGAACAATGAACTCGAGGTCGATCAACTCAATGACGTCATTGAGAAGCTGCAGCAGGAGCTTTCAAAGATAGAGCACAAAAGCTCTGAGGAATATCTCCCAGACACAGAAGACCTGAGCGGTGCCTCCAGGGAAGAAGTCAGTTTGAGCAAGGAAGAGTTCGATGAAATGAAGCAGAAAATAGACGAGACTACTCAGGAACTGGACACACTGAAGGCTAATCACAACTTGCTGCAGGAGAAATGCAGAGGTCTAGAAGAAGAGAAGCTGGATGTATTGAGTGCCAAGGAGAACGAAAGGTCACTTGTTGAGGAGCTGGAGGAGGCGTTGCAGGAGAAGACCGCTGCGGCCATTGTCATGCAGGCACAGATTCAGGCCTTGGAGCAGAGCGCGAGCTCCAAAGTGGCTGATCTGACGAAACGAGTGGAGGAGTTGGAAGCCTGTGTGGAGGAGAAAGACTCTGAACTTACTGACTGTAGGTTGCGGGTGGAACAGGCTCAGGCTGAGGCTGTTGCACTTCAGCTTAAGATCTCCAGCCTAGAAGACAAACTCAGGGACAAGATCGCCGGTCTGATGGTGAGCCAGGCCCAGCTAAGTGCTATGCAGCTGGAGTCAGAAGAGGTACAAAGCAAAGAGCTGTGTGGTCAGACTTTTGAAGTAGAGGGTGTTCTGGAGTTTTGCCCTCGGGAGGCAGGGGAAGATGCCTTTGAACGGCCATCTTCAATCCCTGAAACAGCAGAAGAGGTCAGAGAAGCCAGAAGGACACCAGTTGCGAAAGTGATACATCTTGTGGAGAAGCTGAAGGACCTTGAGGAAGGCTTGCGTGAGATTCTGAAGGATCAGGAGCTACAGAAGCATCTCTTGTCCAGTTCAGAGGAGGAGGTGGTGGAGTATGAGAAGAGACTGACAGTACTAATGAACTTTCTCAACCAGATGACCGCAAAATCCATCCACAGAAAATCACCACCACTAAGCACAGTATGTGTATCGCATTCCTACTAATTTAGCACATTTATGGTCATGCTACTTTGCTGGAAGTAAAATTTTTCTGGATCACTAATTCAGTTATTCTAGTTTTCACCAGTTTGTGGTCCAATGAACTATTCCAACTGTGTATAAAGCCTCTTGCTGTTTCACCATTATGATCACCATTGCATGCTCCTGTTTCAGGAGTCCAGCAGTCTCGGTGAGGAGGACCCCGCCATCGACTCTGGGTTGCTCCTGGAGATGCAGGAGGTCCGACTGGAAGCTGCTGCCGTTAGAGAAGAACTTAGAACTTACAGGGAGCAGAGCAAGAGGCTGGAAAATGAGTTACAGGTATGTCACAAGATATGTGGCATGAAGGAAAGGGCAGAGGCCACTGCAATTATAAGGGAAAAAATGCCGACCTACTGGTACAACCGGCATCTTGGGTATGTTTTTGAAGGACTAGATCGCCAGTCCTCCGGTTTCACATGGTGCCAAGACTTTCAATATGCAAAATAAAAGAATGCAATAAGCTGTCTTCTGTGTGACTGTTCTGTTAAAGCAATTAATACATTGTGTAATCAGTACAATGGTCACTGTTTTGGTTGTTTTGGTGTCTGATTCCAAGTCTTAATATATTCAGGAGTTCATTAGCAATACTAAAGCATTTTGTGTCTAAGTATAAAACTGATGTTCTGAATAATCACTTGTGTGTTTTAGGTTAAAGAATTAACTATATCTCAGCTTCAAGAGGACCTTCAAAAGGTGAGAGACAAGCATCCCATTGTAACTTTCCCACTCATGTTTTGGTAGTCAAATCATAGTGATATTTAACAAACCCAATGATCTGTTAAATATATGTACATCTCGTGACATGCTGCTCTCTGCCACCCCTCTCTGGCACAGAAGTGCGATAGCGTGTTGAAGGAGTCAGAACTGCTCCAGGAGCTGCACGAGGTTCACCGGGAAGCTGCAGTCACCAAAGAGGAGCTGAGTGCCTACAGAGAGCGGTGTGAGCAGCTAGAGGAGGAGATGGAGGTACCCCTAGACTTGAAACTGAAAACTCTTCCTGTAGTAAACACTCCACTAGAGGGCAGCAAATCAGTTTTTACCTATGCGGTTTATCTGTATATCAGATTCTGTAATATTTTAAAATAGTGATTGCTTCAAATCTTTATTTCTTTAGGAGAGAGAAATGGCTATTGCTGGCCTCAAAGAGGATCTCCAAAGGGTAAATGGCTTTACCAGTTTCTATTTCTGCTCAAACACTTGGTGTACAAAGCATCAGGATGGTGTTCTAATATTGCAGTGTACCACCATTTGCCCTCAGGACAGACTTGGTTTGTCAGAAGCAGCAGGGTGTCGAATGCGCTCCACGGGGATGCTGTTCCATGGTGACTCTAGTGCCCCTTGTGGTTGTGTTGAGTTGGCAGATTCTGTTTAGGTGATGGACTGCTTCAGGGTGGCTCGAAGCAGCACACCTGGCCTCCGCTGTCATGCAGCATTCAAAGGCACATGCACAATCAGTGACCACTATCTCAGGCCTTAAAAATCATTCATTACCCTGTCTCCTCCCCTATTGTACAGTGATTGCACATCCATCCATCCATCTTTCATACATCCATTTCACCAACTGGGGGTGGGAGAAAATTTCAAAGTGGATCCAAACTCAGTCTTACTCTACGTGCCTGATTGGTAGCAACAGTTTCTGGTGGGGGTTTTAAACCTGTTATTTAAGTATGCAGCTTTGGGCCTGTCGAGGAGCCGGGAGACCCTCCCAGGAAGCACCGGGCATGAGGCAGGACGATACCCCAGACCAGATGCCAGTCCATCACAGAGCACAGTTTTTTCATGTTTTTCTAACTTTGATTCAGGTGTCTGATATAGAGAGAAAGGAGGCCTCCACTGCTGAGTCAGAGCTTCTGAAGGAGCTGCAGGAGGTCAGAGAGGAAGCCGCAGTCACCAAAGAGGAGCTGAACACCTACCGGGAGAGGAGTGACAAACTGAAAGAGGAACTTCAGCTCAGAGATGCCTCCCTGGCCAAGCTTCAAGAGGAGCTCCAGCAAGTGGGGGCTGCCTTGGCCAGGACCAAGGAGGAGCCGTATTCCCAAATGGAAGAGAAAGGGCGGAAACTCAAAGCCATAGAGGAGACCCGAACTTCTTCCCCCAAAGAGATGAGGAAAAACTCCATGTCCCAGACTGACAGGCCTCTCATCTCAAGCGGCGGCTTCCAGACGGAGCGGCTGGTTTTTATGGATGCAGGGGCCCAGGCAGATCTGGCCGTGCCAGGGCCCAACGCTTCGGAGGAGATCGCGGAGGTCATCTGCGAGTACGATGAGCGGATCGGGCAGATGCAGGACCTGCACGCGGCTGAGATCATGGACATGGAAGCCAGGCACATTTCTGAGAGTGAAGCCCTGAAGGGTGAAACCCAACTGCTGCAGCAGGAATGCCAGACGCTGAAGGTTGTCATCGAGAAGCTGAGGATTGCTGAGGTAATCTGCCCCATGGGCTTCCGTAGTTGGCCTGCTTCTGACCGTCGGCTCATTAGAATCTTACCTTACCCTCTTTATTGCTCTCTCTAAGTCTGTCTCATCTCGACCAGAGCAGCCCATCCTCTCACAGAGCAGAGATGAATACACCAGCGGTAAGCTGCCCTTTAAAAATGTGAACTGGCCAGAGTTGGGTAATTTAGGTCCAGTGAATACATATCCATACCAAGATTTTGTTTGAACCTACCAGTTGAATAAAGAGAGTCACTGTCACAGAATACTCAACTGGTTGGTTGAAACAAAACCATGGTCTAGATTTTTGCTCTCTGGACCAGAACTATCCACCACTGGAGCTAGCATCAATGCAAGAATGCATATGCCCATTGTAAATTATCTCTGTTGCAGTGCTCTAGTATTTATCCACACCTTCTGCTCACAGAAAGCGGTTCGGACTGGAGCCAGCACACTTGTGACGTCTTGAGCCTTAACCAGGAATTCAGAAGCACTCCAGAAGGGGGCAGGAGGGACAATGACACTGGGCAGGGTTCCATGGACATCTTGCCTGACAGGATTAAGGTGTGGTGCAAACTTTACTCCTTTACTCCTTTACTTTGTCCTCCATTCAGGTTATTAATCACATGTCAAGGTCATATTGCAGTTAGTGATATTTATAAGTCATTACTTATAAAATATGGCATTGTGTGGGGATCAAGTTTCAACCAGTCAACCTACACAAGTGTTTGCAGTGGACCTGCAACCCTGTGGGTGAAATTGGGTGTGTGCTAGAGTTTAAAAAATAAGGCAGTGTGGGGGACTTACAGAGACAATGTCTCACCCTGCAGGTTAAGTCCTGTGCCTCGGTCCGGTAGGTTGTGGGTTCAGATACTGTGACTTGCAGATTTAACAGATGCTGTAGTTTTTGAACTATTTTGCTGCCGTCTGTTCGGATTGAGGACCCTCCATGGGAACATTAACCAGCAGCGCAAGCACATCAATCACATGCTGCTTTCTTCTGGTGAACTTGTGACCTGCTGTTTTACAGAGCCTGCTGAGAGAGGTCCACCAGGAGGGCATGCAGGTGCTGTCCCTGTCCGAGCTACCCCTGCTGGAGGGGGAGCAGCCGGCCACCCCGCCGAGGCCCCAAGGATGGCTGAGGGAGCGAGAGGCCCTGCTGGCATCCATCGATTCCTTGAAGGCCCTCATTTCCAGGATGCAGGCCTCTAGAGAAGAACAGGTATGCAGTCAATGTCGCTGGAGAAAGATCATCTCAGCTGGCGTTCATGGTGAAGCATTCACAGATGTTGATAGCAGAGGTGGAGATTTCAGGTCCAGAGAGTACAAATCCAGACCAGGATTTTGTTTCAACCAACCAGTTCAGTACTCTGTGACTGTGACTCTTTATACTCAACTGGTTGGTTGAAACAAAATCCTGGTCTGGACTTGTACGCTCTGGAACTGAAATCTCCACCTCTGGTTGAGAGACTGAGAAGGTTAGATTGTGCTTCAATTCGACTTTTCCTAGACTTGACTTGTTTTGACCATGATATCCCACTTGAATTTATATAAATACAAATTGTGTGTGTGTGTGTGTGTGTTTGTGTATTACATTGTGGGGGCCAAATGCCAAAGCAATGGAGGATAAAGTTGTTTTGTTAGTTATTTATTAGTTATTGAGTACCAAAATAATTTCATCTTTTCATCTACTCAATTTTTGGTCTTCTAATTTTCTCTTCCAAGTTAGTGGCAATATTTGTGGTGAACCAATCAGCAAGCTATTGCTGGAGCGTCTCCCCAGTAGTATGCATTTGAACGAAAAGTACCTAGTCTGAAGTACGTCCTAAAAAAGCTCTGTGGAACTACAGTTGGTTCTGCCAGTGTGAAAACGCCTAAAGAAATGAATGGATGGTCCCCACAAAGTTATAAATACTAGTGTATATGTGTTCCATCAGTCTGGCCAGCAAGGAGAGGGTGCCACAGACTGGCGAATAGAGCTCCTGAGGGCAGTGCAGCAGGTCTTGGTGAGCGAGCGCGGTGTGCTCAAGAGCGCCCTCTATGCACGGCTGGAGCAGTTGGACACCAGTGATGTGGTCGTTCACCTCAACCAGCTGGAGCGCCGCCTATCGGAGCAGGTGAGGCAGCCTCAAGATCCTCAGCACATGTCAGCGGTGCCGAGGACATGAAAAACTTCTACAGGACACTTTGAATTTGCGTGATTTTGAGAACCTTGTTCAGTCAGATTAGTCAACTTGTTAACTGCTCGTGTTGTGGCAGGCGGCCCAGCACAGGGAGGCGGTGGAGATCCTGTGCGGTGCGGAGAGACGCAGCCTGCTCATGGAGGTCCAGCAGCTCCGTGCCCAGATGCATCTGGTCCAGCAGGAGCCTGGCCAGATGAAGATCTCCATACTGCAGCCTGCTCAGAGTCCCAGCCCAGGTAGACATGTGCACATGTACTATATTATTTCTGCTGGTTTTAATATGGTCAAGATATGGTGCATGAGTGAGGAGATCCTTATTCAGCAGTAGGAGTTTATGTAGGCCCTCACCATCCACCAGAATTCATGCATATATGATGCTTCCCACCAAGTATTTATTTGTCTGGCTGGTTGTCTTACTTGAGCAGTTCAGCTTGATTATCATTATCTTAGGCATCTTGACATTTGAACTGGCAACCTTCTGGTTGTGTTTTTAACCTCTGAGCCACCTTGCTTCTGTTACTGGCTGTACTGCTGGAAGAACTTAGCGAATCATCAAGGTAATGGAATGACACATCTATACATGTTTAGGTGAACGGGACAGGCAAGATGGCCAAGGGACCCCAAGTGGCGCCGGTGCATCTCAGGACCTCCGTGGGCTCCCCACAGACAGGATGGTGCTGGACGAACTGAAGGGTGAGCTGGCCCAGACCAAACTGGAGTTGGAAACCTCCTTGAAGGCACAGCACAAGTACCTGAAGGCTCTGGAGTCCCTCAGGTATGCTACCTCGCAGAGATGTGATCCTAGCTGGGTGCCATAGAAGGGAACAACTGAGAGAGCCTGCCCGTCCGTCTCTCTTGGCGCAGGAGCGAAGTCACAGAGAAGGTGGCTGAGGTGGACAGGTTGACCGAGGCTCTGGCGAGTGAGCAGAGGAAGTCAAGGGAGCTTCAGTGGGCGTTTGAGAAAGAGAAGTGCAAGCAGGACAAAAACGAGAAACAAGAGCAAGAGGAGCTGGAGGTGAGGCGTCGGATTGGGGAGATGAAAAACAGCCCATGGCACTCAGTAAATGTTGGGGCCTTGTTGGCTGATTGGCTCCGTGCTGCTGTATGTAGGACCTGAGGCTTGCTCTGGAGGAGCAGCAGAGCCGGGTAGCCCAGCTGAGTGAGAGCCTGGAGCAGCAGCAGGGGCTGACAGCCCAGCTCCAGCGAGAAGTGGACACCGGCCGGGCCCAGCTGTCCCGTGTGCAGAGCCGAGCATCCGAGCTCCGAGTGCAGCTGGAGTCGGCACGGGCCCGGGCCCTGGAGCTCGCTGGCGCCCTCGAGCAGGAACGGGAAATGCGGCAGCAGCACGGTGCTGGGGATCCCGAGGCTGAGGAGGGAGCCCAGTCCACTGGGGCCCTCCTGGAGGCGCTGCGGGCGCAGCTGGACGACAAGCATGGCCAGCTGGTGCGTTTAGTGGAGGAGGTGGAAAGGTACAAGCTGGAAGCGTCGCAGGCCGAGTTTCAGCGGGAGGAGGATGAGCGGGCGAACAGGATCAACACTCAGCAGGAGCAGGAGGCCCAGCTGAAGGTTCTGCAGGCCAAGGTGAAGGAGCTACAGAGACTGGTCCTGCAGCTGCAGCAGGAGAAGAACAGTCTGGAGAACAAAGTGGAGGAGCTACAGGCTTCTGCACGGCACGCGGAAGCTGGGGAGCCCACAGGGACGCCCTGGACCATCGCCTCAACTGTAAGTCATAATCCCTTTATCCAGGGATAGAATGTCACTGATGGACCAGGCCGTGTTTGTAGAGCCAACTGTTGTTCTAGAATTATTGTCCTGGCAAATGTTCTATTACTCTATATTAATGTAAAGTGTTTATATGAGTTTATACTACGGGGCCGTTAAATGCTTGAATCTGATTGGCTGACGAACGTTCTGAGGTGTGCAATTATTTTCAGGGAAACGCACGGCG
>JAABNX020000053.1:7832675-7845291 GCA_015163995.2 Mormyrus lacerda | reverse complement strand
TCACTATAATATCAAACAACAACACATTAAAAGATGGCAAATATATATATATATATATATATATATATATATATATTTCTAAGTAGATATAGCCTGTAACGGTTGGTGACAAATCAAGATTTCTGAGGGCTCTGCCACGATGTTGCTATGCGCCATAATCATAATGTCTTTATAAAGTAATCACGTCGCCTTGTTTTTAACCATACAGCACGCTCGTGGCTGCCTGTTCTGAACTATTCCTCACGTTCACTCACCCCGCCTACGCAACTACAAGAGCCAATCATGGCGCAGGTGTGGCTAGCTTCTTGGCCAATTAAACCCCGCTATAGCACGGTTCGGGGGGTCCCCAGACCGTTTGAGTGACTAAAATTGTACTTCCGGGTTGGACTCTGTGACGCAGCACTTCTGGTGTCGTGAACCTCAGATACAAAACAGAAAAGAAGCTCTCTTTGCTGTGGAGCCCAGATCTAAATGGGTGGGAGCGACGGCCGAGCGATGTGGATTTAAGGAATCGTGGGTTAGTCCCATGCTAACAAAGGCGAGGCTTTAGTCGCCATATACTGGATAATCGAGAGGACTGACTGTGTAAGTTATTTGCCGGTTAGGCAGCGTGTTTAGGTGGATGTCGATGGCAGAAGCTCACTGGCTAATACAATTTACTGTGGCTGTTTCGTTAGCTAAGTCAGCTGAGACGTCATCGCGAAGCTGGCGAAAAAACAGCACTCAAGTTCGGACATATGCACTGGCACTTAACGTTTTGCTCGTAACTGACTGCTTGTACCTGATTGGGCTTCACTGCTGGGCTGGTCGGCTTGTTATGGCCGTGCACGGAGCAGTTGGCCGTGTGGTTTATTTGGGAGGCAGAGAGGAGAGAGGCGAGGGCGATACGTGTGCCGTTTCTCATCGTAATCACTGTTGTATGTCCCAGCTGCTTGGGTGTAATTTCTTCATGACAGTATTCTCCTTAAGCTCTCTTTTATACGTGTGCATCGTAAGTCCTGCCACGCAGCATTAGGGGTTTTGCTGCTTTGATTAGCCGAGGCTTTGTGTTATTGTTTTGGACGGAGTTCAGCGTTAATCGGGCGTGCGTGTCTCGGATCGTCTGCCTTCCCCGTGCAGCCACCGGCTGGAGGCGAGCAGGCAGCCGCCGGGGCTCCATCTGAAATCCCCGGAGTTGCAGCCAACAGACGGTGACAGAGAAAAGTCGGCGTCGGGCGTCCGCTGATCGGTGCCAGGGGGTCCGCTCCAGCTGCACGATGGCTTCAGTGCCCGGTGCTGACACGGCGACGTTAAGCGCTGCCTCTCGGTGAAGGCGGTTCGGGCTCTGGTTCGTGATTTTACCGGAGCCACGAACCGCGTCAGCAAGGCGGGGAGGAGACAGAGCTGAGCCCGGTCGGGTCCGCTGGGCGCGGGACCGCAAGGTGAGGTTCGGCCAGGGTGGGTCCGGCGTTACTGCGCGCCCTCCGGGTGGTTTGTATCTATTAAGAGGCGTCTCATCCCTCTACATCTTGGAAATGCACTTAATAAAACAATCCGGTGCCCTTCCTCCAGCAGCAGCCATTGTACTTTCGGGTGTTTTCTACATGTGTGAACATACACAGATAAAGGTGTCTTTTTGCAAATCTCACCAGTTGCCTTCTTATAGTTTCGATTAATTTAACAGTCCACTATATCCACTCTTGTTATATTTTATATTCTTTTCTAAATTGTGTCTACTGTGGTGCCTTAAATGGCTGCATATTTTTAAAATCCATTATTCTGAAAACGGTGATTGAATTAAGGATTCAAGGATTCAAACGACCTTGTATGGAAATACTACTAATTTCATGGGCCTTTGACTCAGATTTCATTAATGTGTCTTGTAGGGACTCATCTTGTAATTTTCTATCCAGATTTGTAGGAAATGGTCATACTGATTACCGTGCAAACTGTAGTAATAATTTATATGTGAAGATAATGGGATATAGAGTAAAGGCTCTGATGTCATGGGCAGTGAGATTGGACTTTGAGATGGCAGCAGATGTATTGGTTTGTAGTGCAACCCTGCCTTTAATAATAGGGAGCAGATGAGCTGTCCAAAAACCCATTTGAACTCAATTGATAAGCGCTTCTGTTTCTCATGGGGGTTTTGTCTGGGGAACCTTGTGCTGTGTTTCTGTGCCGCTGTGTCTCATTTGGACATGCGCACCAAGCTTTTAGTTTGTGATATAACCAGCAAGGGGTAAGCGGTGAGGACCTTGCTGATCTTCTTCCAGTCACCTCTGGGCACTGTTCACATGGCAGACGAGCGGTCCTGCATGTCTCTGTGTTACTGTGTGAAAGTGCGGTTACCTAAAAAAGCACCCCCCCCCCCTCCAATTCATGACACAAATTGCCGGCTTCCTCTCCATGATCACAGCTTGGTTGCATCTCTACAGCTGTGTCACCTGGTGATGCATCCCGGGTCATGGCCACCAGTTAGCAAACGGACAGAGAAAGTGGAGAGTTTGAAACGAGATGAGACGGCATGTTTGGATTGTAGTATAAACCTCATCTGACATTACATGGCCTGGACAACTCGATATTAAACCCTTTTTTAGCTTTATATACTTTGGATCAAACAAATGGATCACGGTGTATCTAGTAACTGTCAGTCTCCACATTTAAGATCCTGTTTACCTTTTTAGTTTTACTTTTGCAAGCCAGGAGTTCTCTGCTGGTTTTTGTGAGTCTCTCCTGGTGTCGGTTTACCGCGCTTGATTAGTCGGCCTACACAAACACGCCAATTGCTGCAGTTTTAGATGTAAATCTCATACCACTATTTATCTTGTCTTCGCCATCTGCAACAACCCCCCCCAAATGGTATACCCCACAAGGTTTGGCACGTATGTCCGATCCACGTGCCACGGATCAGCGTCAGGGAGCCAACTGTAGCTTCTGTTTAAATTGTAAGCATGGAAACAGTTGGTATAGTTTGTTTAAATGGAGCAGGAGTACTTTGTGTGGACTTTTCTTGGAAGGAGTGTCAATCCCACAGCCCAATTTTATTGTTTTACCATAACAAAGTCTTTTACTTCACAGTTTCCAGTTTATCTCCTCCATGTAAAGAGAAATTGACACGTTGCTGTTTACGTTGACTTTGTTGCAATACAGTCCAGATGTAAACTGAATTATTGGCGCGGCTGACGACTCGATTCGATTTGGAACGTGATGCGTCTGATAAATGATGCAAGATTGTGGGTTGAGGTTTGGGGTCACTGGGGCCAATGGGGGGCGAGAGGGGGGTGGTAATGATCACTTTAACTCTTCTGAATGGGAGACATGTTGAAGACACCAACCTTTGAAATCAGCCCTCAGGGGAGAACGGCCAACCACCACATACTGAGACAATGCTTGACTTCAGCCGATAAATTGATCCAGTTAAGTTTTTTTTCCCCTCTTTTTCTTGTTTTCGAGATTCGATTAAACTCAGCTGTACTTTGCAGACTGAAAACCACTCAATGCAAAGCATTTTGTGTAGTGTCAATAAATTGATAGGGCAATTCGATTTGAACTGTGTCCATTTTCTTAAAAATAATTTTTACAATTCAATACTTGTACAATACTGTATTGCCGTCATTTTAAAACATTTTCAATTTAAACCAGTATTGTTTGATAAATTAGCATTTTTATGACATTTGATTAAAATGGCAAAAGTTTTAGCTGTAAAATTGACTTTTGGGCCCTGGGTTTACTGTTTTGTCAGTGAATTCATTACCGATGTTTATATCATTCAGCTTTTAGTATTATAGTATCATAGTATCAGTATTAGATTTACTACTGGAAAATCCTTCTTGCTTGCCTGAATATAACAAAACCATCGACACGGTGATTTAGATTTTCTTAAGCCTGTATTTCATTTGCTGGAAACTATTTACTTAAATAGGTGTAATTATGTTTATAGAGGGGAAATCCATTTTCATTCCCGAGGCAACATTTCCCACATTTGAGTTTTTATATCTAGGATATTTTTTCTCCTTATAAAAATCAGAGAAGTCTCCCTTTTGTGTGTTTTGGCTGCTGTGATTAATGGTGTTTAGCTCCTGACTGGAACTGACAGGGTGCCTCGGACTCCATCTCCGTTGTTTCGGCAGCGTCTTGAACTCGAGGTATTTCCTGCCGACGGATCATGTGATGCATCTCTTCTGGGCTCCTCCCCCATTCTTCTGATCCAGCCCTTGGGCCCGGCTCTCAGGAAATACTTCATCACGTGCTGTTGACTGACGCAAAGCGAAACTAGCTATTTGTTGTGTGCCAAAAGGAAAGATCAAAGATTGAAGCAGCACAATATCTTATATACACAACGGATCGAGTAGAAATAGGTTTCCTCCACAAAGACCTTTCTCTGATAACAGCACTGGGTATGGGACTGTCGTTGTTTGTGAATCTTCAGATCTTTCTTTGCGGGTGTCCCAAATTCTTATGGGATTTGTGTGCCTTCCTAACTGTTACGTAACAGCAATGAGATCCCACTTCCGCTCTGGACATTCCTGTATTCTGATTCCTGCTTATAGAAGCTGTAGTGACTGTTTTGACCATGGCTGTTCATAGGGTGAAATCTCTCCCCGCTTCTTTGTTTGAAGCTGAAATCGTAGCGGATCTGGGTAAAAGGTCTGTTGTTGTGCTTTGTTCAGACGTCTGTTCTTTTCACACTTAGGCTTGATGTGTATTTTTTTTTTTTTGTCTAATTTTTGAGAATCTGAAATGGCAGCGGAGCCTGTCCAATATAAAATGGCAGCAGACCCAACAGCAGCTACCCTGTAATAATCATACAGCCCTACCGCTGGCTGGGCTTGCGATTACGAGCCCTGGCTTAGAGCGTCGTCCACTACGTCTCTTTAGGTGTGGCCCCCAGAAGCAGCCCTCTGCACGCAGGTTCTTAACGCTCTCCGTGTAAGTGGGTCAGCACCAAGAGGTGCTCGCTTATCTCTCGGAGGCAGGCCGGGCCGGGTCGTGCGGGTATGGGGTCTTCATGGGCTTTAACTTCAAGTCTCGCTCCGTCGAGGGATGGGCACGCTTCTTGAGTCGGCTGGCCTCCGGCGAGGCAAGCATGCCGAAGAGCCGCCCTGAGACCAGAAGATCGGCATTTGTATGTAACGGTCTTTGATCTGATGATGGGGGCCTTCGGTTTGTGATGTATCTAAAGGAGTCATAAACAAAGCGGGTATGTAATTAGAGCTTATCCACTCCTAGAGATGTGATAAATCGGTGTATCTGCGGGGTCGTTTGATTGGATTATTTGCTGCTGGGACTGGGGCTGCCTTCCTCTTTTTATGGTAGAGATGGAAGGTCTCTGAAGTCTGAAGCAGGATCGAGCAGCTGGGAATTAAGCCACACCCACCCACATTCTTTTGAGTGGTAGTAATGGAATGGATGGGAATTAATTGATAATGAGGTAATAATCATAGTCATAATATTTAGAATGTGAACCTGAGGTGTCACTGTGGGGTTTGGAGGGATTCTGTGTCACGGATGTGTCCGCAGTCGGGGGTCAGGCTGCACGTTTGGGCGGCCGGTCGATGAGTTTGTGGTCGGGGGCGAGAAGCTTCCGGCGCTTGGAGGCGCGGAGGTCAGCAGATGGCGGCGGAAGCAGACCCCCGGCCGCGGTGCGACGAGGACCGGAGCCCGATCGTGTGTGGACACGTGGCACGTAGGCCGTGATCTACGCCCGGGGAGGGGGTGGGGGGTGTACACGGAGAGATCTAAAAATACTCCTTATTTCAGGCTTGTGTCTGCTGTTAGTGTCATGGCGCCTGAATGAGGGTCGCATTGACCTCCTTCCAAGGCAGAGCGCAGCCTCCACACCTCACCCACTTCACTGCGGGGCTGCCAGCACCTGCTCACGCAGACCTCCGGCTTGGTGTGACCGCGCGCTCTTGCTCCTCGCCCGCTGCCGTGTTCCCCGGAGACCCATGTTGAGTCATACCGCTAGTGCACATGTCTTGGTATGCCTTCTGCTGGTCTGCTGATCAATGTAGCAGAAAGGCTGGTTTAAAATTTCTTTTTTTTTTTTTAAATAAAAAGAAAAGGATGCTGCAAAAGTAGTGAAGAAAGCTTAGAGATTTTTTGCTTTGTTTTTATGTGGTCGCTCTCCTGTCTATGCCTTGTGTAATGCATCACGGGTGACGTCAGACGCTCACTGGTCCGCCTGGCTCAGGCTCCCAGCTTCGTGCCACTTCCTCATGCTCTACCAAACGGCGCTTCCTAGGGGGCGCTGCAGAGTCCTTCTGTCGCGGCTTAGTGGCGTGTCCTTTGGGGTCGCTCCCGGCTTCCGTGTGGCCTGACTTCAGGTGTGACACCGGTATCTGGCTCTGGAGTTTTTGGCAGCCTCCTGTGGGGGGGGGAGGGGGGTGTCAGTGCGTCATAAGCTGTATTTTTGAGGGTTTTATATCCAACCTTTGGTCTGAATTCTTTTAGAATTTAAATGTTTACGCCGCTATTTTGGTCCTTGGTCTCATCATGAAAGACGTGTACAGAACAAGTTCCTCATTATTCCTTTTTATTGTAGCCTCTTACTCAACCGTATTTTTCTGTTTGTGCGTATGTTTCGAATTTGCACGACTGTAGTAAATTGCTGAAGGGTACAGTAATAGCCCTGTGTAGCTGGCCGTCAGTAGGCCCGGGGGCCTGATTGAAGATGGTCTCTATCCAGTTGAGCTGCAGTGGGCCGGAGAGGCTTCCCTTAGAAGACATCGAGGCCGAGCTGGACGGTGTGCTGCTGTTTGGGCTTTTTATACTGTGCTATACTGGTGCTGGACTGATGATGTGTTCTTCAGTACATTTGTTCAGAGCTGTTCCCTTAGTGCACATGTTTGGTTTGTTTTGTTTGTTAAACTCTGATTTACTGACATTCCATCTAGTGTGTCCACAGCCTGGTACAGGCTGCCCCTCTGCCACCCAGACCAGAATAAGTTTGATGCAGGAAGGTCAGATACTGCTTTTTGTTTTTTTTTTTTTTTTTTCTTTCTTTTGAATTATTTATTGCCTATTATTATTATTTATTATTATTATTATTATTATTATTATTATTATTATTATTAGTGGTAGTAGTAGTAGTAGTAGTAGTCTAGTTAACCACAATAATAACATGGAAGTCACATAAATGGCCCCTCTTTCATTCCGTTTCCAGTGGTATGTTGTAGTGCTGTGCCTGTCCAGTAGAAGGCAGAAGCGAGCTTGTTTGTGTCTGCATGTGCTCGCCTGAAGTGCTGATGTCTTCGTGCCTCCCCCCAGGAGCCGCAGCATGCTGGCCCCGTGCGTCCTGAAGGGCTGAGGACGGGCCAGGAGATTAGCAGAGGCAGCAGGAGCAACAGTGTCCCCGGGGGGCCGAGTCATGGGGAACACGGCCACCAAGTTCCGCAAGGCCCTGATCAATGGGGACGAGACCCTGGCCTGCCAGCTCTACGAGAGTAACCCGCAGTTCAAGGAGTCCCTGGACCCCAACACCTCGTACGGGGAGCCGTACCAGCACAACACCCCTCTGCACTACGCCTCCAGGCATGCCATGACACGTCTGCTCAGGTCAGGACCCCTGCCCATTACACTGCCTGCCTCTTTCTCTCTGCCTCCCTCCATCTTGGCTGCCTCTCTTTGTCTGCCTGCCTCTCTCACTCTGCCTGCTTTTGACTGCTTCTGCCTTTGACTCTGTCTCACTCTCTGGATCTATGCTTTTCTGGCTCCCTCGATCTCTGTCTCTGTGTGTACCTCCGTCTGTCTCCCCCCATCTGTCTTTCTGCTTGTCTGTCTACCTGTATGTCTGTTGGTACCCACCTACGACAGCCTCAGCCAAATTAAATATAAAACACAGCTCCTGACATTTTAAACAGCATGCACTTCTAAATGGCTGTTGTTTCTATTTTAAATACAGGAGTTTATGGGTAACGTTTTAACTGGCCTTATGTTATTTTATGGTTTGAAAAGCAGGCCAGCTTTTCTTCAGGAGTGAAGGTGCTGAATGGAGCATTTTTCACGCTGGTTTAATGTGTCAGCCCTGCTCAGCACATTAACAGCATGATGGCTGCCATGTCCCTGTCAGCTGGCCGTCACTACTGCCGTCCCTCCCGGCTGATCTGCGATGGCTCGGGCCGTCTGGGTCAGCGGCCACACCTCGCCGGCTCTGCCCCAGGGGGTGGGGCGGGGGGCGGCTGGTGAGCAGAATGTGATTGACTGCTCGCCGTGCATCCACCCGGTCAGGGTCAGGCGGTTTTCTGTCTGTCAGGAATACTTGCCTCTCCAGCCATAAATCACTGCAGATACGCCCCCCCTTTAATTACCTTGACTCATTCGCTGAATGTCCAGCTCAGCACGGTGCTGCAAACCACCTTTAAGCTAATTACGGTAATGCGGTTGGATCTCATCGTCCAGATAGTGGCTGACTGGCAGTGCTGCAGACAGGGGTGGGTTTGCTGTTTCTGGGGTCCTGTGCCCACCCTAGTGTAATGATTATTTGTGGCCAACAGGGGATCCACGCAGATGCTTGGTTTGCATGATGGTACACACTGCTACTGGCTGTAGACGGAATACAGCAATCGGGTTACCCCCAAAACTGCAGGCCTTAATCGGCGAGTGCGGCCGCCCCACCTGTGACGTGCTTTACATGTTACACATGCCATTGTCATGGTTCATCGGAGGATGCTTGGCAACAGTCTGTTAGCATGGCGATGGTATGCCATGTGAAGGATGCTTGTTTCATGTGATATTTGGAAGGTTTCATCACCGGCCATTTGTCTTTTTTTTTTTTTTTTTTTATCTTTTGTTTTTGTTACTACAAACGGAGTTACTATCAGGCACGATAATGGTTAAGTTGTGTCAAACAAAGGTTGTTTGTCACAGTATAAAAATCATGTTGTAGTGTTTTTGGTCCAATAAATTTTTCTGCTACCTTTTGTAAAAGTCCATCTGCATCTGCATTTATTTGCTGGGCCGTGTGAACGTAGGGTTTGAGATGAGGGGGCGTTTGGCAAAAAGTGGGTTTAAAGCCTTTTAATGCTTTTTCACGCTGTTTTTGTTTCGACCGTTTACAGGATGGTTCTGAGTCAGGGTAGGCTGGACACGCTGGTTTAAATGTAACGAGAGGAAACGCGGACAGCTGAGTAAAGGACGCGGGTCACGTGCGTGTGTGCTGCTGCCCTCCCTGGGCTTCATGCTGAGGAAGTGAGTTTCCATGGGGGATCTGGAGCTGTGTCCTAAGCAGGCTGCCTGCTAGCGAACTTTTAAGATTCAATATTCAAAGCTTTATGTTCAGAAAACAATGGACCAGGTACAATGGAATTGCTCCTTGCAAATTCTCCACAGATTACTGAGTAACAAGACAAGCTCACAGTGGTACAGTAAAATAAGAATTGCGTAAAAAGAAAAAAGACACAGTAAATCCAACAAATAATATAAAATAGGTCAGATGGATAGTTCATGTGCAGAAAGACAAAATCTTGGTCTGGATTTTTAATCAGCCAACCAGTTCAGTATTACATTACTGTGACTCTTTTATAGTCAGATGGGTGGTTGAAACAAAATCTTGGTGTGGATTTTTACTTTCTGGACCTGAACTATCCACCTCTGAACAAGGGCTGTATGTTGAAACTTAATTGGGCAGTTTAGAGTCTGATGTTTAATTTAGAAAGTAAAAATGAACTTGATTTAACTTCTCTGTAATTACAAAATCTAGTAGCTAATCCAGTAGCTAATCCAGTAGCAGGTTTAGCCTGGTGAATGCTGCCACTGTTCTGCTGGGCCGCTCCCAGTCTAATCCCGGCTGTGATTTGTGTTGGGAGAGCTGAGATTGAGCCGCCTTCTTAACTTAACCAGATACTCAGTCTTGTGAGTCTGGGGTTAGGTGCTCTTTAGGGCACCGTAAGCCCACTTCAGGACTCCAACCCTGTCAGTGGTGTTTATAAGCAAGCGGCTTCCTTTCACTGAGCGCTGACATTTGGGACAAGCCTGTTCTGGAAGTCAGTCCCGATGCCACGTAAGAGCTTCCTGACTCGTGCGTCAGGCGGCACGGAGACGGGAAATGCGGCTTTGTTGCATCCGTCAGTCTATGATGTTTGTGGCCCTCTGTTATGGGGAGGGAAGGAGTTCTGATCCGAACTGCGATCGGCCAATCCCTGGGGGAGAGCGGCTAACTCATTGAGGCTGGAAGTTTTGAGAACTGATCCTTAACCGTAACACACAAGCATCAGACACAAAGCTTAAGCTTTGGGCAGTTCAGTTCAATTTAGTTAAGTTTTATTTGTGTAGCATTATTTTCACATTGTTACGGTACATTGTCTCAAAGCACTATACATTATCTCTGCCCAAAGCTCCCAGTGAGCAAGCCAGCGGCAATAGTGGCAAGGAAAAACTCCTTAGAAGGAAAAAACCTTGAGAGGATCCAGACTCAAAAGGGGGAGCCCGTCCTCCAGGGGCCGGCAGAGGAAGCCGAATGAACAGGATGACAAAATATCATCGTACACAGTCCAGATTTTAAGATTGGAGACGGGGAGGCATGAGATGATTTCATGCAGGTGCTGGTGCTGCTTCTGACGGCAGAATGAACATTGGTACAGCAGAAAGGCTTGCAGGACAGCCATCACAGGCAGTAGGGGTCAGCAGAATATATAATTTTTTTTTTTCTCCTTCAGTCTGGGCGTTTGTTAATCTTTTTCTCCCTGGGATAGGTCGAAATGGCTGCCGGTCTGGATTAGTGCCCCTGTGGTTGTGCGAGGCAGACCTGTAGCAGTGTGATTCTACATTCAGATCTTACTCTGGATGTCCTTCCCATAGCAAGTGCTCATAGAACAACAATAAATATATAAAGAGTGCAATTGCAATGTAAACTTTGTCAGTATTGATAAGTACGAGGCGGATGCCTGGTCAGTCCTGTGGGGAGGTTATAATGCAGCAGTCTGCCTCAGGCTCAGGAGTACAAGGGACCGGGTTGTTGTGCAAAGTCTACAGAAGCCCTTGTACCACATTTACTTGTCCTGTCTGGCTGTTTTCCCACAATATGATTAAAAACCTTTTTTTTTTTTTCTTTTTTTTTTTACTTTTTACAGTATGAGGCCCATTTTTTTGGGTTGTATAAACATCTGTGTCTGCAATCAAGAAACTGAAACTAAGTCTTGTATTTTGTTTTGTTACTTATGGTTAGTGCCCATAGCAATGGAGAGTCCCCACAAAAATCTAGCTACCTGCCTGTGTTGCATGCATGTGGGGGCGTTACAACCACAGTGTTTGCTGTCTGCTGCCGATCTCTCCTCCATTTGCAGGCCATGTGGGCTATAGCGGCCGTACTTTACAGACTCGTCCGTAATCAGATCAGCATGGAAATGCCTCCTGTCACCCCTGGGTTGGTGGGATAATGGCTTTATCTGCGATGTGTAAGCTTCTGGGGGGGGGTGGCTGTGCTTCAGCACTGAATCTCAGAGTAAATTTATCTCAGGTAAATGGTAGATCTTTATAATGGAATGATTGCATCCTTTGAGATTTTGCACTCTGATGTTCTTTGAGGGTACGAGAACATCACAAACATGGGGGAAAAAGGGTGGCCGGGTCCCAGACTAGTTTTAAATTTGTACAGGCTTGTTCTTGCTTGTCCAGGGTTCGTCTTCTGGGACTGAAAATCATGCCCCCCCCCCCCCTCCACCTCCATCTTCAAACCTTTGCACTCAAAGAAGAGCACTTGCTTGCGTGTAATAACTCCTGGCAGTTTTACAACTTCACATCTTACCGGTTTCAGAAATGGTGGAATGTTTGCTTTGAAATGTAGCTAACCCAGAAGACATCATTTTACGAATGAATTTCTACTCACTGCTCACCATTTTGTGTGCGTGTCTGTGTGTTTTGTACTGTTTTTATTATGTATTTATTACATTATTACATTTTGATGTTGTGGGGACATTTTTTTTCACCCCCCACTAGGAGAAACTCAATTCTATAAATTTTTTTGTCTGCAGTCAAAAAACTAAACGTGTCAGAAATCTTCCATTTTTGTTTGGTTGCTTATACTTATGGTTAAGGCTGTGTGTATGTTTGTAGTAGGCTGTGTGTATGTTTGTAGCTCACGACTCTATTTTAGTTTTTCTTCTAATTTTACTCTTGAATTCCTATCTGAAAAAGGAACTTATTCTTTCCCCCATCAGTGAAATATGTTTTTCCTCATTCCAAAAAATGAGTCCTTTTTTTTGTCGTCTTCCCAGCTGTTGAAATACCCTCCGCCGTTCATCTCTGGGGTTGAGGGCATCTGTAGTTACCCTGTAGCAGTGCTTTAATTGCTCTTTACATGCATGTGTGCCAAAGATGCAGAGCAAGCTGTCCCGTCAGCTCCATGGGGGATTGAAGTAGATGTCTAGAAAAAGTCAAGTCAGGATGAAGCAATTTAAGAGAAACAAGACTTTCAAAGGGCGCCGGGTTTTATTTGAATGTTCTTATGTTGTTTTCCAGAGAAAGGGATGAAGGTGCTTTAAAGACGGTCGTCGAGGTTGTGCTGGAATTGAAAATGATCATTTATGTTGGGTGCCTTTTAGTTGTGGCATTTGTCCCTCCCCCCCAGGGTGGGCTATGCGGTCTTCCGCGCGCCGTGTCGGGGGGGGGGGGGGGGGGGGGGGGGGGGGGGGGGGGG
>JAABNX020000053.1:7776157-7807388 GCA_015163995.2 Mormyrus lacerda | reverse complement strand
ACCCCCTTTTGGGTTGCAATACTCCAGTTGCGAACCACTGTTCTTAATGGTGGAATTTAATAAACAGATGGAGGTATTAAACTGACGAGGGGCTGCACACACCCAGTCCCGAACAGTATATTTATATTTAATCGAAAGCCTGGATTGGTGCACTGTGCCATCACGTGACCTGCTGATTTTTGTCTAAGGCCCTCCGTTCCCTTGACGACGACGACCCCAACATTCTACTAGCCATTCAGCTGTCCCTGCAAGAGTCCGGCTTAGATTTGGGCGGCGACACCCAGGAGTTCCTGAATAACGAGGCGTCGCTGGGGGCGATCGGCACCTCCCTGCCTTCCCGGCTGGACCCGGCACCCCGTACCGTGGAGGTGCCCCGCGCCGCCCTCAGCAGCTCCGAGCTGCTGGAGCTGGGCGACAGCCTGATGAGGTTGGGCGCTGTGGCTGGCCAGTATGCGCCTGAGCACTTCAGCGGCTCACACACCTTTGACGATGAGACAGGCAGCAGCCCCCCACAGTCTGAGGGTGCCAACCTCGACTCGCAGTGTCACGACCCCGCTGCCAATGCCAATCTACTGGGCAACATCATGGCCTGGTTCCATGACATGAATCCCCAAAGCATTGCCCTAATCCCCTCAGCCTCCTCTGAGCCTGGCCTGGACACGCAGCTGTCCGGCAGCCTGAAGGAAGGTCTGGAACCTCGGATTGAGGTCCAGGAGCAGGTGGATGAGGGGGAAGGCCATCTGGGGAAGGTGGGGCAATGTCTGCCATGCCAGGCTGGAGAGGACACTGAAACTATGAGGCCCACCCAACTGGAGTTGGAGCGTCTGGATGTTGTAACCGTGCCAGCCGTGGAGCAGGAGAACTACTGTAGCGCCAATCTCAGCCGCGCTGAAGGCCCTCAATGTGACTCTGACCCTGAGCACCAACAATGCAGCAGCGCCTCCCCAGACTGGGAGGAGCAAGTGCACCTGGTGTGAGAAATAAAATAGCTAGCCCACCCAGAAACCGCTCTGAGGGGCAAATTAGTAGCTCTAGCAGCAGTTGGAAGGTCAAAAGATGGTTTCTTATGGAAGCACAACAGAAAGGTCTCATTATGGGGGAGTGATGATAGGTATTTTTAATGAAAGATAAGAATGGTTAGAGGGCAATTGAATGCTGGAAGATTATACTTATCTGTGGAACTAGATATGGAAACTAGTCAAGTCCTATGATGGACGATAGTCAGGAAAGGCAGGGAGAAATTTGAATTTTTGCTTTTTGAATTTTTGCTTTTCAGAAATATGCGAAAGATTAGGCCATGAGATCAGCCTCATTAAAGTGCATTTTCCCCTCTTTCGGCTAACTGTAACCCCCGGAATAATCATTGTGGTTTTCTTATCAGGATGAGACCTACTACTGACAGGGGGACAGAGTTCAGCCCTCACAACCGTTAGGGGGCAGTGTTGCACCTTGCCGTGGTATCGGAATAGTAAACAGGCGGGTAAACCCCTTCCTGTCAATTCTCACCCGCCTCCTTTTTAAATGAAAAGGTGCCAAACTGTAACTATAGTATATATGTACCACGTTGTTAACATGCAAACCGTGCCTAAGTTGCTAAGATCCAATCACGTTTATTTCCTTCCCATAGTTACCCATTCTTAGTTGCACATTTGCTTGTGATATAGAGAAATGTGAACAAGACAGAGCTACTACGACAGGTTTTATTTTAAAATCATTGTTAAAACAGTCAAAGCTGGAAATGTAATAATGCAGAGTAGCAGTGGACACAATCATGGTGTGTATTAGAAATGCAGTTAGCTATTTATTTCTCTTAACCTAAGCACTGTAACACGCCTATGAGTATTTGAAAACGTAGGATTCATTTAAAATATGAACTTGCCGCGCAGGAAAGGGCTGTACCTTGAAGCGGATCTACTAAATTCATTACCGTGCCTTTATGTGAGAGTTTTTTAATTATTTTAAATTAATCACTGCGTCTCATGAGCTCTTTAGCGGTGTGGCTTACAAGCACTCGGTTCCCTGTGTGGTAGTCTATTCATTAACAGACTAACAAAGGTTTTCGAACCTTAGCATTAAGAAAAACACATTTGTATCCATTCTTAGCCTCTCTTGCTTGTTAGATTATTTCTACATTTTTTAAAAGCATTGAAAAATGGAATATAAATTTAAATGTAATTATAGTGAGCCAACGAATTATTGATCACCTTCGATTCAGTTGCATTTTATTAAGTATAAAATTGCCATTTGTTCGACTTAGTTTCTGATTTGGGGCATGCAGGAATCTAGTGCCAGAGAAGCAACGCTGTAAACGTATTATACAACGGTGCAGGTGTTTTTTTTACGGAGATCTGAAATGACACTAAGAAGCACGGAGTGGCACAGACATTTATACTTAACACGTTAAGGCATTTATTAAAAAGTGAAATCCCCTTGCAACTTTGAAACTTACCTTTAGATGTGTTGTCAAGGTATAAATTTGGATTGGATCATTTTCTGTGGCAAAACTGAACTTCGAAATAAACGGTTTTCCTTAAGGCTCCACTGAAAACGGTCTTTTTCTCAAGATAGGTGTGACTGTGCTGAAATACATGTTATCTGATGCTTAGAACAGCAGCGAAACGTGTGTGTCGCATTGAAGCAGTTTGTGAGAGTAACGTGCCGGAGTCCGTGACTTTCGTGGGACTTTTTTGTTCTGTACGTCCCTATTTAAGTTGTGGAGTTTGACCATCGTCTTCTGTGAAACAGTATGCTGTGCATGAAAAGGGTCCTACTATATACAGTTTTTTTTTTCCTTGATACTGAATTTGACCTGACAACAGAAATCACTTTAAATTGGCAAAACTATTTTATAACCCACTGAAATTTTATATTGTAAAGCAACGTAACCTTGAAATGCGATTTGCACTTTCATAACGATATACTTGATACATTCCCAGTTTATATGGAAGTAAGTAATGTTTGATGTCTGGCCAAAACATGAAAGTGTCGGTTAAGGTTGACTTAATAAAACTGTGTAAAAATCATACTTTGTAATATGTCATTCTTTTATTAAACATGTTGCGTTGGTGATACTGTATTAAAGATGGACAAATGGGTAATATTTTTCTTATAATAATCCATTCTAAAAGCCTCAATCTGCCGGCATGGGCACTTCTTTGAAAAGCAGAGGCGAAGTTTTCGGGTGCTACCATAGACCACCACCCGAGGGCGCCATGTACGGCGCTCTCCTCTCTGGTGTCATGGCTTTTACGGACCAGTGGACATTAGTCCTCCCACCACCAGAGGGTGTTATGCTCAACTGAGTCCTGTTTGTATTCGTCTTTGGAAGATTACAGACCAGTGAACATCCGTCTTCCCTCCACCAGAGGGTGCCATGTTCTTCCGCCTTCTCTTTTTTTGTTTGTTTACGAGCAGTCAGCCATGTTAGTTTGTACCGCTTGTGACAGTATTCGAATACCTCCATAGAAAACGGTAACAGTCGCTTTATGTTGTCTGGGGGACTTACTTGCTCGGATCGTAAGCTGGGGGTAAGTCTGAATAAAGCAGGCGCATGCACGTTGCTCGTTAGCAACCGACTGGCCCGTCTCCGTAGCGTGAAACATGCCGCTGGGTCTGAAGCCGTGCTGCGCCGTTTGCAAGACCAACTCGTCCTCCATGTGGAAGAAGGGAAATCAAGGAGAGATCCTGTGCAACAACTGCACCGGCAAGACCGCCAGCACGGGGGCCGCGGGGGCATCGGCCGCCTCCAGCACCCAGCAGAACAACGGCGGCGGAAAACAGGTAGCGAGGTCGACGGACATATCGTGTTCCGCGCCTGGATGCTGTGGCGGCGTGAGAGACGTGTCACTCTCCCCTAGTCTAAGCAGGAGATCCACCGGAGGTCGGCGCGCCTGAGAAGCACCAAGTACAAGGCTCCGGCCTCAGAGAAAAAGGTGTCCACCAAGGGCAAGGGCCGGCGGCACATCTTCAAGCTGAAAAACGTGAGTGGAGTGCCGTGCTCCGGTGATCCGTGGTGTGTTTCTGCTTATTAAGGGACACGCTGCTCTCTGCCTTTCAGCCCATCAAAGCCCCGGAGTCCGTGTCGACCATCATCACTTCCGAGTCGCTGTTTTACAAGGTACCCAATCGACCCAACCCGTTTACAGTATACTGTGTTATTGTCAGTTGGCACATTCCGCAATGTTATTTCATCCCCATATCGCACTGCTTGTGTATCATGTATTACCATGCAATTTGTATTCTTATATTTAACTGCCTTGTATTGCACTGCTGCCTATCTTATACCCCCATGTACCCACCCCGCGATATTGTGGTCCAAGAATATCACTATTTCCCGAGTACATGTGACAGTAAAACGTTATAACTACAGGGGCTGCGTTTTTGCTACCGATCTGTCGTGTGGCTCCTCTCGTCCCAGGGTGTGTATTACCAAATCGGAGACGTGATCAGAGTGATTGACGAGGAGGACGGGAAGCCGTACTACGCCCAGATCCGGGGCTTCGTTCAGGACCAGTACTGCGAGAAAAGCGCAGCTCTGACGTGGCTCCTGCCGACCCAGGCCAGTCCCAAGGACCAGTTTGATCCTGGCACTTACATCGTAGGTGGGTAACGACAATTATATTACTAGGAAAAACCAAATCTAAACAGTTGCGCACAGTTTTGTGCAAGGTGTGCAAATATAATCAAAAGAACATTAAGGGTAACAGTCACATTGAATACTGGAACACAAAGGTATAAAAATATATTATGTTCAGTAGATGGAAAAATATGTACAAAGACGCGTGCCGAGTGAGTGTTTTTGTGGTGCGAGGTTCTGGTATTGATAGAGCTGAGTCTCTTGCTGGAGGGAGGTAGTTTTTTGAACAGTCCGTCTTCGGGATGGGAGGGATTTGTCATAATCACTCCAGCCCACGTCAGGGTTCTGGAGCCGCGTAGGACACTGTAACCGTCACTGTCACCATTGTTATGTGTTTGTCAGCTTGTATAAGTGCAATACAAGTTCACCTGTCAGCTGTTTACAGGGAAGGCAGTGAAGTTTGTATGATGTGTAATTTCTCTGACATTTTTGAAATGTGCTCTGCATAACAGAGTTTCATCTCTCATAAATATGGAATTGTATTTTTTTTTTTTTTTTTGCTTTTAGGGCCTGAAGAAGATTTGCCAAGAAAAATGGAGTACCTAGAGTTCGTTTGCCATGCCCCCTCGGAGTATTTCAAATCGAGGAGTTGTCCTTTTCCTACTATACCAATCCGTCCGGAGAAGGGCTATATCTGGACACACGTTGGACCAACACCAGCGATTGCCATTAAGGAGTCTGTCAGCAGTAATAACTGACCGAATAAGACTGACTGAATCGGTCTCATGGACTTAACTGACTCCGGATAACGGAGGTTGTATATAGACGGCGACATGGTTGTGTAGCATTTAATTTTTCTACCACACCTGATGGTACTGCACTAAAACATTTCCTGAATTTTTATATTTGGTATATTGTACAGTCTGTCTACAAAATCTAGTTTTCTCAAGAAGAGTAAGGACTGATTCATTAACTTGCAATGTAAAAAAAAAAAAAGAAGTTTTTGACGCTGGCTCTTTCAGGCACTTTTTTGTATAGAGGATTAAACTGATGTTACCTGTAAATCTGCTATCTTTACCTCATTAAAAACGAAATCCTTGTGCGCTAAGTGAACAGGCTTTTCACTGGCTTAGGGAAAGTGGTTTTCATAGAGTGTATACATTATTAATGGACCTTTTAAGCTTTCTAATTCTAAAGATGATATTTTTTAGCTTTGATTTAAGCTCTTTATTTGGCAATGGAAGGATGTTTCACGCAAACATAACATTCTAGAATTTGTGGGAATGACATCTCAGCACTTCTGATGTTTAGTGCGAGTCGCAATTTCTCTCCATCTCAGACACGTGCATTATGGTGGCCTTGTCTTCAGCTCCCAGCCCATTCCAGGTGCACGGATAGTTAACGGCACACACAGACCATCTCTGGAGCTTTTTTAATCACCGGGGGACGTGCTTGGAGTGGTGGAGTATTACAATTCAGGATTGTTTAACTATGTTATAGTTTAATGATGACGTGTTTTCATCTGTGAGCAAAAGCAGGGCTTTACCGCAACCCCTTCAGTTAGTTTTATATACACATCTGGCACTGGGAAAATTAGCATTTTTGGAGCTTAGCAATGATGGTTTTAAGGTTCTTAATAACCATTTATATTTATAGCATCTCCTGGTATAGAGCAAGATGCTAATGAATTAAAAACTTATAATGCCTAATATTTGGACATGAATATTTGTATGAACCCAAGATTGATGTGGTAGGTCTCTGTGGTAAATGAGTCATACGTGTTTATAACTGCTTTGGTAATATGTCTATGTCTAGAAGGCAGCATAATAATTCACACATATTTAGTTTGAGTATAACCCCCTTTGTGTGTGGGGATTATGTTTATATTACACTGGGAATCAAATGTCCCCATAATGTAATAAAAACCTGCCTTTTTTTGCTTGGGACATTTCTCAGGTCCCAACAAAGATCTGTGACAGCAATCAAAAAACTGAAAATGCGAAAAGTCTTATATTTCGTTTAGTTACTTATGGTTAAAGTTAGGGCTGGGTTAGGGGTTATGGTCTTCGTGTTGGGATTGGAGTTTTCCCCCGAAGAATGAATGGAGAGTCCCCACAAAGAAATAATTACAAACCTATGTGTGTGGAGCTGTTATGTTCTCCCGGTGTCGTGGATTTCCTCGGAGGGCTACAGTTTGCATTTATTTATTTAGCAGGCCCTTTCATCCAAAGCAATATACACGTTAAGTCGTAGCGCAGACAGGTGGTTAGATTAACTGAAGTCTCTGAATCGCTTATGATTCATTGTGCGGGCGGACGTCCTATCCGAGTATACCCGCCTGGCAACCCGTCCAGGGTGTACCCCGCGTCTAAGCGGCTCTGACCCGCCCTAGTGCCCCGGGCTGTCTGGCATAGGCTCCAGCCATGTTTATTACCCTGTTCAAGAGACTAATGAGACAGGTGAATCTCCCGAGTCGTCAGTGGGAGGGATCAATGCTTTTTACTTGTTCTTATTGGTGTAAAATCAGTAAATGAGGCGTATATGCTTTGCATCGCTGGTATTTTACTGAAGCAATTTAAGTTAGGTTCCTAGGCGGTGCAATATCAGTATGTGCCCTTAAATAATATGCAATCCGTCTGCTCGGTCAACTTGTTGTTATAGCAAGTGTCTGATATATTTTATGACAAAACCCATTGCTGCATGCTTGTAATTAATGTACTTCAGGGATCCAGTGAAGGGAAACTGATCTGCCCGGGACGAGGCACCATATCGGGCAAAGTGGCTGGAGATGTTTTTTCTGTTTATGGACGTTTAGGTGCAGGATCGAGGCTGCCCTGGATTAATGTTTCGGATTTAAACAAAAAGCGTTATCACTGTTATCGCACACATATAAGCAAATTATTCGAGTATGCTATGTTTCTCAGGCAGGGGCTTATCCACTTTCTCTTCTAGAATTTCTGGAATGATCCATAACGATGATTTAATAATAAACCGTGTCAATTTCTGCAGCTTAAACCAAAAATGATTTTGCCCAGGCAGTTGTCAGTGGGTGTGATGGATGAGAATGTAACCGAAATTAGAATTCAGCACGTAAATGAAAGACCAGCCTCATTCTGGGAGATTTAATGCTGTTTTCTTCAAGGTAAAGTATGATTTCTGCTGATTTTCCCTTCAGAATAGTGACAAATCAATTAATATTTAAATATATTAAACTGTAATTACCCAGTACTGGCTCTGTTAATTTATGAAATGCAGACTGGAAAGAAAATCCATGTCTGAGAATTAAATACAGAATGATATTACTAGACATTCATTTTGCAAAAGTGTTTCACTGAATCAATACGTTAATGATGTAGAAAATAACATAAAACCCAATATTGTAAAATCATGATTTCAAACAGTACTAATAAATATATTGGAAAGTGTTTTTTTCAGATGCATGATTCGTGAACCTTAGAATCGAGTAGATGGCAGTCGGTGCAAGGACAAAAACCCGTCCTGGACTCTGGGGGGCAGTGCAACTCCACAGATTAGCTAAAGATTGCGGTGGGAGCCGAGCGTATTCTGCCAAACGGCTCGTGTGCAGCAGAGGAGGACAAACAATTGCGTCATTTTAAATAGAAGATGTAAAGGCGCTGTTGTCTAAAATCATGCAGGTACCACACTGGCATACTCCATGTTGAACAGATTAGCAAACTCTTAACACTGAATAATCCGTCTAGTGTTCCAGCAGTTTTCAGAATGACCACTGGCAAGAACTGTAAAACAGATGAGGAGAGATGTAATGACATCAAAAAAAGTCTAAACTGTCTCATGTAAGCACAGCGTATGTTTTGAGAGACTGCTAAATTCTAGGGGCAAGGTAAAATAAGTATTTCCTCCTGGTTAACGTGATGTATGATATTTGTTTAAACCTGCTGCCATGATAGCTGTAACTGGCGTACGTGGGTTTCATGCCAGCCATTAGGCATCGGCAAATGTAGGGTTTGTCATGGATGTCAGGAGTGATGATGCCTGGGTGACGGTGTTTCAGCTCCACCCCCCTCACATCTGTGTAATTGAGCTGTCTCTCCACACTCGAGGTAATGGCATTGCCCCCACCCTGGCCCTACAGAAGAGCAGAAGCATGTCATCTTCTAAACAGAGCACTTACGGCCGTTGTTCTGACGAGTTGAGCTACCTACAGTATCCAGACGTACTATCGAGCCTTTTTGCGCATGTGCAGTTCCACCGTTTGGGGGCTTGGGGTAAGGGTTTTAGGGGTTTTTGGGGGGTTAGGGTTTGGGCTATCGATTAGCACTACGGTAGCCTACCTCGAAAAAGTAGCTCGACAGAACACCGTCCGTATTTTAAACGGCATATGGAAAAGTCCCTGGAATGCACTCCAGTGCACCTCTGTGGGGTTCCATGGCATCCATCTGTATTTACAGCGCTGATCAAACGGGAGGAACAGTTGGGCGCGCGGAACTTGGGCATGAAACTTACCGAAAATGCCCGATTTCCCCCGATGGCTTTTACCCAAAACCCGAGTGCTTTGTAACATGGAGACTTCAGCTTTGATTGCCTGTACATCATTAGCCTTTCTCATATTTTACCTTCCATTTAAACAAGCTGTGTGATATCCCACATCCAGTATCACAATATTTAATATTTATGTTGTACCTTAATATTAAACCTCAACAGTCCAATAAAAAGGAGAGTTTTGCACAACTGCTAAAGTTGTAACTTATTTTATGGGCTCATTTTGTCTTCTTCAGTCCATTTCCACTCAAGGTTTGTGTCATCTCCCGGACAAAGAGAAAACAAAGCATGCAGTTGTGAGTTCTGTTATGTCAGAAAACAAAGAGCAAAACACAATGGCAGTTTGGCAGTCAATATGAAAGATGAAAGGGGGACCCATATCTTTAGTTCTGGTGTTCTGTATGTGTTAACTTATAGTGACGCTTTTGTTGAGAGAAATGCAGGGTTGCCAACTCTCACGCATCAGGCGTGACACTCACGCTTTCAGACTCACGCAAGAAATCTTACGACAAATCTATATTGTTCCATTATAAACTTAAAATTAGCTACGTCAAAAGTATTGGGGCAGTTTGCAAACCCTACAGACTATTTACAAGGTAATAAAACTGATATATGTGCATGTGTGCAGGCTTGTCTGGAATCGAAAATCTCACTGCAGCCAGTTGACCAAAGCTGGCAGCCTAGGAAATGTGAGGAGGCCATGTTTTGGTGTGATGCTGTGCCGAGGTGAGCTGGAGGAGCGAATGAGGAATGATTCCATTGGCAAGCGCCGTCTGGCATCCTGTCCACATGAAAGTGCTGGGCGGGTTTGGACCCTGATTTGCAGGTGCCCTCACCATCGGTCTTTGATACAGTAAAATGAAAGTAAACACTAGTTTCTCGGTTGACCTCTGTGTCTAGGCTAACACAATAATCACAAAGTTTCAAAGCACTTCACGGTGCAATATGGCTCTAAGGGTTTGTTATACTTCAAACAGATTTTTACAGTAACAGTACTGCTGATGCTAATGTGTGGTACCTTTAAATTTTTTTTTTAATAAATAGGGAATTATATCTTCTTTAAATGATCTATCAGAATCACACGTCGTGCACCTGGTCAACTTTCATCTCCCAGCTTTCATCAAGATTTTGCTGGATAAGAATGAGATAAAAAAAAAGAATATATATCAACATCATATTAATATGTGATTAAATTAAGCGTTGCTGTTTCTAACCAAAGGTGTGACACAAACGTTGTCATTTTTTTATTTTTTTTTTTGGCTTGCAGGAAAATCTCCTTCCCGTGCATTCTGGCATGCAGTGACACCTTTTCAGGAAGGAAAGCTTTCAGAAGCATTGCTTTTATACCGTGGCTTTTTCACCCAATACGTGCATTTTGATTAAATGTTTTTTTCATCCTTTCTTTTTTGAGGAGTCAGCGTTTCAGACCCCAGCCTGCGGAACGTGCATTAATCTGGATATAAAGCAGGTTCTTGCCAAAATGTCAGCTTCACTTGATGCATTATATTCTGTAAGCTCATGTATTATCTCCTAACATTGCCTGACAGAAATAAATGTCAAAGTTGAGTTCACATAACGCACTGAACCCTTGCTCAGATCCATAACTTTAGTTTTTAAGCATTGTGTTGCTTTTCTTACTTCATGATGCACATTTTGTAATATTTGTTGATGACACGGTGAATATTTTTTGTAGTATACGTATAAATCTTGTAATAAGGTTAATCAGCACAGAGTGTAGCAATTTCGGAATCATTCAAAAGTAAATCTAGAAGAATCTGAGCCCCCTGTCTCATAGTGAAGTCGGATCGCCATAGAACCGGGCCTGGGAGGGGTTTAGCTATGGGAGGAGCTGCATGCTAGCCTGTTAGCCGGCTGCCTGTTTATTATCACCGCCAACAGACCATTCAGCACCAAGGACAGTGGCATGTGCCATTGAGGCCAAGGTCTTCAGGTCTGTTGTCCTCCACGTTGACAAGCATCCGTGGGTGTACCTTCGCTTCCTGAGGAGGACAAAGTGTCCCCGTGTCTCCTGAGTGTTTTCCCAGCAAACAGGCCTCCATCTATGGTGCTCTGTCTCTAGAAGAATCTTAGCATTACAGTAGGTAAGTGCAGTGAGCCCAGGCTGGCAACCTGCAGCCTAGCATCCTTTGCATGCATATTTCTTTTATTTATTAATATTATTTAAGCATTGTTGTGAATGTGACACTCAGAGGGCAGCTTCTGACTTTAAAAATTGGCTATGATAGCAGTCATGCACACGACGCAAAGCCATGGGTTCAGCCATGATCACTGCAGCATTTCTTGCGTAACCCACAGGACTGAGACCTCCCGACAGTATCATCCCCATGTGACAGATCGTCACTTAGCTGTCGCTCAGATTATTCCCCTAGACCCACGTGCTGGAAGAGGTAATCCCAAGCAGGATGAGAAACACGACTTCAGCGTTTCTTCAGACCTTTTTCCCACGATTCACTGGTTTTTGCAGGAACAGTCCTACAGATGCTAATGTATGCCGTAACTTTCTAATGTTTTTTTGAATACATCTGGAACTACGTCTCCTTTAAATAACTGATACATGTGAATCATAGATCATGTGTTTGTAATCAGTATGGGGGGGGGGTCAGCACATAACCCCAATATTTAAGAATGCAGCCTCTAAACCTCATCAGTAACTCAGAAGTAGCTGCAAAGGAAAGTTATAGTGCTATAGCATGAAAAGGCTTTGATGGTAAGTGAACCAAACTTTGCTGTGGAAAGACACCCACATGTTCTCTCAGCTTCCTTTGCGACACATTTATAATGACGTCCTGTCCTGCTTTTAATGGCCTATCAACAAGCCTGGCGCAAGATGAAGAAATTCAAACCGCCAACTGAGCAACTTTGGCTCCCAAGGACATTTTACCGCTACAAGCTGTTTTCGGTTTCTCAGGAGATATACTGGAAGTCTACCTTTGCTCAGGGGATGTGCAAGGCATCTACTTTTAAAGATTGCTGCTTTTTTTCTAATATTGCTGAAGTGAAATTCTAAACTTTATAACCATGAAATCAAGAAAATGTAAATCATATAAGAAATAGTAGGAATTTTACAGTTTTACAATTACAGTTTTACAGTGGTAAGTCTCATCTATGTGTTTTGGTGAAATCATTAGGAGAATAATCAATGTCAATTATTAGGAGGATAACAGGCATGGTGGTGCAGTGGTTAGCACTGTGGCCTCACACCTCTGGGACCTGGGTTCCATGTGTGTGGAGTCGCATGTCCCCCCCGTGTCTTTATGAAGGGAGCTGATTGGCTACCTACAGCTTGCCAGTTCTTGAAGGTCTTGAATTTGAACCAATCAAAATATTTTGCTTATGTAATTCCGTTAAGCCCCTTGTTATTTTTCAGTGTGATAATATCCTGCTTATTAGCAGGATAACAAAACAGTTGCCCTCTTTGTTTTCCCAAACGTGCTATTCATAACCACTTGTGGCAGGGGGTGGCCTTTAATGTTGTTTGATATTAGCTCTCCCTTTTATTTCATCAAGAGCGAGGAGTTAATAAAGTATTATACTGCCATGAATAATTCGTTGAAGACAAAGTGTCGTTTTACAGGCATAGCTATCTGAGGTCATACCGAGTCCCTAGAGCTACTGAAGAGGGGACATAAAGTTTCACTCCATCTAAGAGAGAAGACAAACTGTCCATAAAATATGACTTCGGCCTATTTTGCTCTACTGGAATATACAGTTGCGCATTTCCACCGCTATCTGGCAATCAGCCTGTTAGCTAAAATTATCTTGTTAGCTAAATAGATGTTAAATAGATGCAGATAGGAGTGACAAAAGATAAAAGGCTATACTTGGCATGTAATTTCACAGTTTCAGTTTGCACCTGAAACAGGAAGTTGCTTAAATATTTTCTTCTCCTCTCCCCCTCCCCCTCACGTTCAGGTTGTATAAAATGCAGCCCCTTGTCTCAGCCCATTTATTATTGAACAGAAATATATTTGATCGTTTATTGCACCAAACACTTCACCTCTGGTGTTGCACATGAAAAGGATTTTAGTGGCTTGGAGGCCCACCTTCAGCGGCGGGAAGGAGGCCTTGGAATTCAACACTGAGGCTGGAATCAAATGATGTCACCCCCTCCGAGACCGGCAACGATTCTGTCATAATGGGACTAATATCCAATTTGTTCAGGCTAATTCTTAATTACCTCAAAGTTTAATCTCGTTGTGGCAACGGAACGGACACTTTTATTTTACAAATCAGCAAAATTTTTAAGCTTTACTTCTATGTTCAGTGTCAATTTGAAGAATTATTCATGAGTTGTAAACACAGACCTGCTCCATAAGGAAATCAGTGATAATCATAAGTGTTTTATTCAACTCTTAATGCTCAAAAGATCAGGGAGTAGAACCAAAATCCTTCTGGGGGAGCTTATTCTCTGGGTTCCATAACCTGTCAAACATTCTTTTGGAGCAAATCCAGATACCGATTGCTTTGTGTTTATCTTGATTTCGCTCAGCCAAGGACAAATTGGACACGGGGATAAAGACCTCGCTCCAGCCTGACTTGGGACCGGCCAGACGGATCCGGAGTGGCACGTAGAAACCTCAGATGTGCTCTGCGAGTGCTGGGTCCACTGGGCCAACTTGCAGTAAGGTAAGAAAGCTGCTAGTAAGGGGAATATTCAGGATTAATTGGACCTGTCCTGAAAAATAAAGGTGCCCTGGAAACTGTCTCCGTGACAACAGGGACAGGAGAAAAATACCCCTGATCAGTTTCAGTGACCCTTTATGTGAGACCTGCCCATCATAGCTAATGAAATGTGCTGTTTCCCAGGAAGGATGTCAAAATTAACAATGATTGCAATTATATTAGTGTTACACTAAAACAAATAAACACACACATTTGAGAATTCAATGTATAAATATTTATGATTATAAGTTTTAATATTAGGTGTGATTAATTGTGATTAGTCATAGAAAATTGTGTGATTAATTAGTTAATTTGTTTTTAATCGATTTCCAGCTCTAATAGCTGTGGATCAGGTTTGGTATCACAGCAGTAGGCAAACAGAAATGAGAATGAGGTTAATAAATGGGTGGTGACCCCCCCCCCCTCACCAGGATCAGTCATTAGTGGTTTTGATAGATGGATGGATGAAAAGAAGATGTGTATGATCATCATCGGTAGTTGTAACTGTGCTATATGCTGGGTTACCTGGAGAAGTGCTATTCTTGTATGAAGCAAAATTGCAAAATTCACTTTGACATTTCACAGTGATTCTTCATGGATTTGTTTAGTTTGTTTCTCGCTTGGGAACTTTTGATTCGGTGGATCGTGAATTCGTTCATTTGCCGGTAAGGAAGTTTAAAAAAAAAAAAAAAACCCGACTACCGTCTCATACAGTCACCAATGCATCTAACATTTTCCAGGTAATTGCAATAATATTTAGCAAGGCACAAAAACGACCTTTCAAAAGAACATTTCTAAGCCGATGTATCAGCGGCACCAGGCATTAAAGAGGAAAGCGGCTCCCTGTCCTTGTCCAGTGTTACCATAGTATCCACATGCGACGCAGTTAGCTGCTATTAGAATTAGCGTTAAATGATAGGGTGGTCCAAAGTGTCCCGTGGGAGTTGGGTGTCCGCTCTGATGACACGTGATGGCGCGAGACCTGCCTAAATTCTGTGGGCTGCAGTGCCGTGCGGCACGGCGTTTAATTGGATTAGGGGGAGGGGATTGGATGGAGCTGGAGACCGTGGCTTTTCATTACATCTGAGGCTTATCTGTAACAGCTTCATTTCATTATGCTTCCCCACCGTCTGCCTTTTTACTTGCCGCTTCAGGTTTATTACATTCCTGCAGTAACATTAGAAGTTTTTGTGAAGAAACTGCATTTACTGCTTGGCACCAGGAATCTGTAAAGAGCTCTCCGGGTGGGGGGTGCGGGGTGGAGCGGGTCATCATCGAAGATGGTGAAGGTATTATCGAAAGTCACGATTAAACATTCCTGAGATGTAAATAGAAGTGCCGTAATATGTTACTGGTGAGTCTTTGTTGTTTTAGTGAGCCCTACTCAGATCGGGCTCTTGATTCATTCACCTGACAGCCAATTGTTGTTTTAAATCACAGCATGACAATGACCGGCTGAACAGCTCCGCTGAACGAATGGCGACTAGGCAGCGAATTGGAAGTCAGAAGCACCTTCAGGGGGTTCAAGCCCTTTGAGAGCAACGGCGCCGCCGGTGGCCAATGATGCAACAGTCACCCGCGAGTTCCCCGCCTGTACCGGCACAGCGACGTGCGGACAGGGACCCGTGCCACTTTGCACACACTCTTCATACATGGAGAAGAGAGTGAAGATAAAAAAGGACGTGCAAAGTCCAAAGGGCCAGTTTGCAGTGAAGGTTAATAATAGATTAAACCTGCGACCCATAGATCTGTGGGTTCAATACCCAGGCGAGCCTTTGCTGTCGTAGCCTTAAGCGAGGCACTTCACCCTCACTTTAATAATTCCCACAGTAAGCAAACGGCAATAGCGGCCATGCGGCTGAGGGTGTGTAGAGTAGTACTGCAGAGTCCTCAGCAGGGTCTGCTCGCATGATGGCTCTGTGGAAGGAATCTGAAAGCTAAGCGTAGCGCTGTCACACACCCCAGGGCTACACGCTATATAATGCAGGAGAAAAAGTTCTGGTTCCATAAGGAAATCAAGCCCTTCGCTTCTGCCACCCTCTGGCCTCCTGAAGTTTCTGCCAATCAAACCTTTTCGAATTTCATATACAATCTGTGGCAGTTTTGAAGACTGTTCCAGCGTGTGGGTTTGCTGTTTGGTTGTTCTGAGAGCAAGTATGCAATTTTCAACTGTATATAGTCTGCAGAACTCAGGTTCATAATCTCCTTTACAAGTGCCATCCACTGTGGTTTAACGTTGTGTCAGGGAAGACTACGAGAAAGGTGACTCACACCCAGGGCAATGTTGTAAGATATGCAGATTTAATTTACAAGATTCATGTGTCATTTTTTCAGCAACACACTGAAGAAACATTACCAGAGATTGAAATCAGTTCAAACTAACAGCCAGACAGTCTCACCTAGTATGAGCTGGTCAGCATTAATCGCCAGTAGATATATTCAGAGGCTATTTTCAGTGCAGACCAATCAAATGAAACCATATCAAATGAAGTGTCCAAAAACATTAAAAAATGTTTAACTCAGTTAAAGAATATCTACTGGAAATGCCTCCTAGGGATCCTGCAGTGAGTTTGCCAAACAGAGACATCTGGATGTATAATAATATTGTTGTGCATAATATTCTGAAGGATTAAAATGTCTGTCTTAAGCTGATGACTGTGTACAGTAAATACAAATACATTTGTTTGGTATGGAAAGCAAGGTGTGGTGCTGAGACAGATTTAGAAATAAAGGGGCCGGCATGAATAAACAAGGACAGAAAGGAGAACAAAATTAGGAGCCCCACACCCACCTTGTTATTGATTCGATGCTTAAAAACATTCATTTATAGGCTTGCGGTGGGTCCCGCAGAATCCCCCTCGAATGAGAAAGTAGATCCTGGTGGGTATTCTTGGTGTTTAAAGTGCATTTGCCCTGCAGAAATGCGGGCAACACGAGGAACGAGAGCCAACTGACAAATTACATGCTGCTTTTATTCGCTGAATCCCATTTAATGAGGAATTTGCCCTCTGCAAATATTTATCTGACACTAGAATGCCTCCTCTTAATTCAAGTGCACTTATTTATTTTTTTTTTTTTTTGCATCTAAAATGTGGAAAGGGTCACGATTCCTTGCCGTTTCAGATCACGCCAGCCCTGCCCTTGAAACGATATCTCTGGGGCCGCACTTCAGCATGACCACGCTACTGCTCTGGACCAAAAGTCTAATTTTAGAGCCCTTTGACAAGGTCAGCCACCCACCGCTAGGTTGTAGTGGGCTAGGTGCGATTGTTCCTAAGAGTGTGTATGGAGAAACGGGAAGCAACAGAAATGAAAACAGGAAGGCGATTATAGGCTGGGTTCTCCCTCCTATTTACCGGCTCAAAGCACAGACACCCCACGACTGTGCCGCAGGTCCCCGACCCGCAAAGGCAGCGTTTGGTGCCTTCTCTCTGTCCGCCGTCCTCGGCGTTCTCCCCCCCGCGACCGTTTTGCATAAATCAGGGGCCCCGCATAAGGTAAAGGGACAGCCATTTCCATTGCACTGCTCCTCCGCTCCGTATGAATTTCCATTAGCCGGCCCTGACACCGGAGGAGCTTACTCTTAATTAAAAAAGATCCGTGCCCGTCCCTGCCTCGCGCCTGCCGGCTTCACCGAGCATCCATCCTCATACGGCGCCCACGACGACTGACCAGAACGGGCATACATCAACCCCGCAGTCAGGAGACGCTTGTACTCTGCAAGGCGTAAAATAAAGTGACCTTCAGCAACAGAAGAGGACTTCAGCACGCCTGTGGCCTCAGTTGGGCTGGTCGCACAGCCACCTCCCGGCTCACATCTGCCTTCACGTTGTGTCCCACAGTGGGCCAGCGAGGGACAGCGAGCATGGAAACAGTGCGGAGGGAATCTCGCGCTCTCTTGCTCTCTCCCAGACTGGGGGTGCAGTGGTATGTTTTATGATCTGTATTTCTGACAGGGGAGGTTCAGAACAGTAACATCTCACAGTTTCTGTGCTAACAAAACACCCAGGGTTCTATCCTAGATGGTGACATTCATTTAATTTGACTGTGGGCCTCAGGCAGCCTCAGGTATAATCATGTGATCGTCACATGAGTCAGCTGCCATAGCCTCTGACGGGAAAGGAAAGAGTCTGCAAGAAGGGCCGTTGTTAATGTCTTTCTACATCACAGGGGTTATAGTTCCTATTCAGGGTCACAGTGACACCCATGTCCCATACGAAGAGGGCGTCGCCGGACCATGGGGACCACAGACGTTAAATGCAGAATGTTGGTGGGTTTTTATTGCCGGCAGACTCAGAACCAGGCCCACTATTCCACACCTCAAACATGCATGTAAGCAATTATTTTCAAACAAAGGAAAGGAGGCAAAAAAAAACACTCCAGAAGACATTTTCAAAGACGTGGAAAACTTTGTGCTCCGTTTTAGATGTCACTAGCATCGTAAATGCAAATGAGCCATTATATCTAACTGCTGAAGGTTATAAATACGCAACTGGGATAAACCACTTTCTTTAAAGGTGTCTCTCATTACCGCTGTCATCGGTCACTTCCCCTCGATACGGTACTGAGCCACCGCCATCGCTTCAGCCAGTAATTTAAACGATGTCACTCACATAGCAGAGTTCTTTGGTCTCAGCTCCAGGTTCACGGTGGCAAAACAGAACAATTACCGGCATCCTTGATCTGCGAGCCACTCCGGAGCGGCGAGGAATGGCGAGCGGGCGTCTCAGGTCCTCATTAAAGATGGCCTTCGTGGCAGTCCTGTTATAACCTACTGTACCACGGACATGAAAGGCTGCTGTGAAATCAGCCTGACGTCTGCCTGGGCGTGGAGATTCGCTAAATCGCTACTCATATCAGAGGTTAGGTGAGTAAATTCTGCACTATTCCTGCTTAACTGGGACCACTGTTGGCCAGCACTGGTCAGGGTAATGCAGGACTTCAACCTTCATTCAAAAAATTGTATTTCCTGTTGCACACCTATATAATATGCATTTATTCATGCATGCACATAGTAGCGATATACTGTGTGTATATATATATATATATATATATTTTTTTTTTTATACACACACACACACACACACACACACATATATACACAGAAAAAGTTCCTAAACCTGGCGCTTGGCAGTTATGTGTTTTCCCCCCATGTAGACGATGATGTCCCATTAGGTCTGACCTCTCCGCTGCTTCACTGCTGCAGGTATGATGGTCGCAGATTCTCAGTTCTCGAGATCCGGGCTCCCTGACATCACGTAGGACACTCCACTGCAGAGCCACTCGCCCCAGATGCCTCCGGGCCTCTGCCTCCCAAGTCAGAGGTTTCTATTCCTGCTCAGCGAAGTCGCTGTTCCTCGTATGCCTCAGCCGCTCCTAGCCTGGGCTCCCGTGGCTCCCGGTTCTCCTTAAATATCCTCTGACAGACTCCCTGTTTCATTCGGGGAGGCTGCATTTCAAACTCCCAGCATGCATCGTTTTTATTTCGCCCCTGAGCTCATTCAAGTACATTTTCACAAGCAGCGTTTTGTTATTTACTTTTTTTTTGTGTTATGATATGCAACCTCCAAAAGTGTATTGTTAAAAACACCACGATTATGTTAAGTATTCAAATTTAAATTCCGGAACCGTTCCTTGAATTTGGCCTATCAGGTTATAGGAGTGCTGGACCACCTTCTCTCTAGACAGCATCGCAAATGCAGGGTCTTGTAAATATTTACCAGCGGCTTGGCCTGTAGCCTCCTGTTTACCGGGACACGTTTCGCTTCTGAATTAATTCATGACAGTGCAATATCGGATTTTCCATTTGCAGGCACTGCCCTTGAATGAAAACAGATCCCAGTAACATAGCGAAGATAATAAATCACTCCCAGTTGTAATCCAAAAGGAGAAATTCACCAAGGAATAAGCCTTAAACTCAGCATAGATGTGTTGATTAAAGCAGGTTATTCGAACTTTATTGCTAGTGTAAGCCAAAGTCCACAGGACACATGCTTTTCAACACCAAAATATTGTGTACAGATTAAATAAAAATTGTCTCAGCCTTAGTTTAGGGCTGCTTGTAGATTCCTGTTTCCTGCCTTTCTAGTTTCCATACTGTATCTGTAACATACATCCAGCCTCATTATCTGTTTACTACATCAAACAGGTTTGCTGCGCTATGAAAAGCACATTATTTGCATGCTACAGGATGAGCTTGAAAATAATGCATTACAGAGGCTCCTCTACTTGCGAATAAGATACGTTCCGAACGGCCGTTCGTAACTTGGAATGTTCATAAGTTGTTATTCAACATCATTTTAATGGTTTACGCAGGACTAGGATGCTGGGAGTACGCACGCTACGCTGCTGCGCAGCGGGAGTAGTGGCCAGAAGTTGTACTAGGTGGAATTGGCGTGCAGAAAAAAAAATGGAAAAGGAAACGGGAGCCCAAGGAACACAGTTTGGACTTACAGTCCTCTTCGTTCATAGGTCTACAGTAAAGGTTCGTAAGTTGAAAGTTGAGGAGCAGCTATACTTGGTGAAAAGACTTTGCATGTTACACTGAGCTCTCACCTGCTCCTTTTAGAGTACTTGGGTGGTAAATGAAATGTGTACAGGTCTCAATACTCATACAGGGTGCTGTGTCAGGGGGAACTGCAGGGTATGTGTCTTATCTATGTATGCCATCCAAATATATAGTAACATTCTCTGTATACATCTAAGCAGACATACTGACTTCATCTGAATTAACACCATTGAGGATAATTTGGGGTTTCACACTGAATATTTACTCCCATTTACCAAACTATTAAGACACATTCTATGGACAGATTTTAAAAGCATTCATTTCATTGAAACATTACTCTTTTGCCTGAGTTTGTTAAAACAGATTTAATCCGATTAAAAATCTTGCTGTGAAACACTTCACACACTTTCTCAGTTAACTACAAGAAAAGAATAATGTCTTTCTTTCCCCTGAACACTTGACCTCTGCATCCAGCCGTTATAGGCAGTTTACCATGCTGTGCTGAGGGACAGATGGAAATTTGGACTGAAAAACAAACCGGGATGCCACCAGCTTTGGCCAGATTAAAACACGGACTCCTCCCTGTGCAGGAAGCAAACTGACGTCTCATTGATCATGAAAGAAACAAAAATCAAAGATAAATAAGATAATACCAAACTGATGATAGTTCTTGACTCTTCAAGCATAAATAAATAATAGGAGTGGGCCATTTGCTTGAATTTATTTTAGGTTTATTTTCACAAATATTCCAACTCCTTTACCGTTACAATAAATTCCGATCACAGACTACAAGAGAAGCAGCTGAAAGATGTATGGATGGTAGAATTGGAAGTCTCGAGACCACTTTTATGTGGTCTTGGTCTTGTCACAGTCTCAACGGTCTTTGGTCTTGGTCTTGGATCCCTCGGTCTTGTCTCGCTCTCGCTGTCGTGGTCTTGCTGTCTCAGATCGACATAGTGGTCGGGAGATTTGGAGCGAAAAGTATCCATGACACACAGCGTAATGTTAGATAATGCAACATTATTATTATTTTGCCTTTCGCGCCCTTCAAATGCAACCAATCAAGGACATACATGCATTTTGTTGTGGTTCAGACATTGGCACTCATCCAATCAAAATGTGCATTATACTCGCAAAATAAGTGTAGCGCTAGTTAAACGTTAGTTAGATGTGTAATCACATGCCACTGCAGACATCAAGATGTCAGAATCATTTAAGCATTTGTCCTTGTTCTTATTAATGCACAATTTGATGTGCAGTTTGTATTGGTATATAGTATTTGTAGTTTGCATTTGATTCATGTGATGTGTGCGCATGTCTTTATATTGTTTGATTACACTATTTTAATTAAAATGGTGTTGACTAAATAAATATGACCACTGACTTTTAAATAACATCTGCATATCACGTTGTGTTGACTTAACAGGCCTAATCCATTTCAGGGAAGTTGATATCATACTACTACAATGGGACATTATGCAATTTCAAGTTTATAATTGTGTATCTTCAATTTGATGTTACAATTTCATCTAAAAATTGTTTAATTGAAATCAGTTACATATTTACCATTCTTTAATTGTTGGAGGTGTTTTGTCAGATGACTTTGGGACCAGTCAGTACCCGTCATGTCCTCAACAACACACAAAAGTTAAGGGAGTCTTTTTTTTCCGGCTCCGGTCTTAGTCTTGGTTTTGATTTGGTCTGTCTTGCTCTTAGTCTTGGTCTTGTCTTGTTAATGCCTTGGTCTTGGTTTAGGTGGTCTTGACTACAAGTGTAATGAATGGATGCTTAATGACTAAATTATGTAAATATCAAAGCCTTTGTTTAGGATAGGACTTTATTGATCCCACACCGGAGAAATTTACTCGTTGCTACAGCCAGTGAATAAAACATTGCTGAACAAACAGCCTTGTTAGGTAATGTGTTATATAATGTTACATATATTCAGAAAATATATATTCTGGTGCTGTCAAGTTGTCCTTTATTGTGCAGTATTCCACAACTTTAAAAGGAGTACCAACATCTACTTGGAGGTCTAACTGAATTCCACTCAACTGACTATAGACAATAAAACCGTTATTCCGTTCCTTTTTGTCCTTATTTTCCTTTATTTTGACTTCAGCAAGTTAAACGGTTTTGCCACTAAGTCAGTTAGGTAGAAAACCTTTAAACAAACAAGAAAAGAGCCCTAAGCTATTACATACACACAAGCATAACCGAAAGACAAGCATTAATGTGCAAAATACCTTCCCCCCACAACACACAAGGCACTTCTAGCTTGCCCTTATTATCACGTAAATTTCAGCTAAAAAATACAAGCTGCCGTTTATACTCCATATTCAAATTAAACAGAACAAAGTTCTTAATCATTAACAACCAATTATGCCAAACCACTTTAAGAAAAGCGCTACAGTCACTGACATAGCTACACTGATTATGAGCCACAACAGCACATTTCACCGGCGGCAGCAGTAACTTCATCGCAGTATGAATAACTTCTGTTCTTACCGGCTGCCTCTCCAGTCTTTTGGCACAGTATCCCACAGAATGCCGAAGCGGTAAAAAGCGTTTAGGAAACTTTCTTGTCCCTCCACTGAATCGTTTCAGCACTTCACCTTTCACCTGTTGCTTCCAGGCCACATGCATGATGTCATGGGGAATTTTACACTCATTGGACCATAATGACTCATGTTGTTTGACTGAACAGGTACAATTTAATTGGTAATAGAGCTGATCATGGGAGAGTGACCTTATACCTGAGGGAGTGTTGTTTTAATACCCCTCCCCCTAGTGATACCTTTGATGCCCCTCCCCCTGGCCATACCTTTTATGCCCCTCCCCCTAGCCATACGTTTGATGCCCCTCCCCCTGGCCATACCTTTTATGCCCCTCTCCCTAGCCATACGTTTGATGTTCCTCCCCCTGGCCATACCTTTTATGCCCCTCCCCCTAGCCATACGTTTGATGCCTCTCCCCCTGGCCGTACCTTTTATGTCTTTCCCCTTGGCCGTATCATTTACATCCTCCCTCCCCCCCCCCCGGCCATACGGTATTTGCATTATGTTGTAGCTGTCATATCTTCACTGGTGGTAACAGCCAGGGTGTCTGGTACCGTGGGCCTTGCTTGGGATAGGCTCACCTCGACCCCGGGCACAGCTAGAAACTATAAAGTAGTAGGAGCAGCAGTAGTATAAAGTGCTGGGCCCCTGAATGTCTCACCGACACCTCCCCCCCCCCCCGGAAAGGCCATCACGGACTTCTTGTAGCTGGTTTTAGCCGGTTTTAGCTTGTCTGCCCTTATTGTCTGCTTATGTAAGTACCTATTAAAACAGAATGTTACTGATTAATAACATGCTAATGAAAGTTTTTACTGCCTTGTATAGTACTACACTGCACTGTGTGCAAATAGATAAAAAATACCCTTTCAATCGACATATTCACATTGAATTATTCGTATTACACTCTAATGTTGTATTGATATTGTAATTTGAAGTTATATGTTTTTTGAAAAAGATTATAATTATCTGTCTGTAGTGTATCTGTTTACTGATCAGACACAAACAAGCAAATGAACATTAACCTGGGAATCACTTTTGCTCATATGTGATTATTCACAGTAACAGCACAAGGCTCTTGGGAATCTGCTCCATATACTACCAGCTCTGATCTGCAGGCCTGCTCAGACCTGTTCCAGGTGAGGGCCATATGTCCCGCTTCTGCTGAGCACTTAGCCCTGTCTTTGGCTGCGAATGTGCCATCCGGCCCCCCCGGCATCACATGACCGACGATAACTGGGAGTGGCAGATTAGCCAGGCAGCTGATCAGGCAGTCTTCAATCTCAGATTCACAGAAATTAAGACTGGATTTATTTATCTAATCCTCCCAGTTTCATCCCCCGTCCTTCCTTTTCTATACTACCACAGTCCTTGCCCTCTGACATGAAGATGGTTTTTCCCTCATTGCAATGTCAACTCTCATACCGCTGCCTCTCGGTGAGTCTCTCTCGCTCTCTGTCACGCACAACAACCTTCACTTGATCATTTTGATTCTGCTGTGCTTGTGTATTTTCTCCCATGGAATACAGTCAGGACTGTCTTCCCCTCCACGTTGCCGCCATTCCACATATATAATGAATGCGGGCTCCCGTTTCCGAGTCGTTTCCAAAGGAACTGGTAGTTTGAAGTTTGTTCTCTTCAGCGTAACAGTCCTGCTTTGCATTTGATCTAAGCTTTCATCTTTCATCTCACTTGGAGGCACTTGGCTTAGCAGTATTCCGCCGTCGCCTTGTTTTGGTTCATGGCTCCCGCTGTGCGTCACGTAATGCGTACGCAGCAGACCTGTACGTCCGCCAGTCCGTTTTTGATCTAGAGAGCGTGCTAACGTGATTGCGCTTTTCCACTAGCACCAAGCATGCATGAAAAGGTCCAGAAAGGCAGCCTGGATGTGTCGGTGTGCGCATGCAGGTTAAACCGGGCTCTACATCATCATTCATCATGTACTCAGAGACTTCTGTTCTCTGATGCTACATCTGATGGGGGCTACAGGGTCAGCGGCAGCAGGCTCAAACGTGCTTTCCTGCTTTATTTGTGCAATCAGAGACTTATTTCCGGTGGCCTTTACTACCAAGCGAGGTTACTGGCTTATCACAGTAACTTGTCGGATTTAAGGTAGTCTGGGCAAAATGTAAGTGAACGAATATGAAGTCCATTTAAACTGTGGTACCTTAAATCCGAGAAATTACCCCGATAAGACAGGAACCCCACTTTGTAGTACAGGTTACAGATCTTCTAACCCACCTAAAATATGTCCCTTAAAATAATCACAATAGACCCTTTATCAGCAGGGCTAGATAACGTAAGCTTGACATGATTCGGAAGTTAGCTTTCTTTTTAGCATTTATGTTAGTGTTACATATCAATTGCCCTGCTGAAAAAAACAGCTAGATCAGTTTAAGATGGTTGAGTTGGTTGACCAATTTACTGTATGATAGTTGACTAGCTTTAAAGTATGTCAGCGCATGATGGTTTGATGGTTTAACTAGTCATACCAGCTTATATTGGTCATTCTAACTAGTTTAGCTGGTCATATTAGCAAGATCAGCTTGATAGACTGGCCACCAGAGGTGGAAAGTTCGGGTCCAGAAAGTACGAATCCAGACCATGGTTTTGTTTCAACCAACCAGCTGAGCACTCTGTGACTGTGACTTTTTATAATCAACTGGTTGGTTGAAATGAAACCTTGCTCTGGATTTGTACTTTTTGGAACTGAACTTTCCACTGCTGCTGGACACACCTGCATGCTCAATTGGTGACTCACCCAGCTAAGCCAACCATCAAAGTACAGCAAGAGCTGGGGCATGACCATCTAAAATCGGCTAAAACCAACTACCAGCATGAGCTGGTTTTTAGCTGTTTTTTCAGCAGGGCGGCTCATAGCACACATGCCGGTGCTTACTTTCCGAGAAGCTGTCCCTTTTTCCTTCAGGTTGCAGGAATCCAGGGACACAATTTCCCACACAGCCAATGCTAACGGGTTTAATTTCATTACAGGGCATGTGACTCACTTAGCCGACGAGCCCAGAAACTTAATCAAGCACAGGCCCGTTAATTAACACACCAGCCCCCGATGGCTAAACATGTTAGCAAATACTCTGGCTTATGAACCAGGCCCAAGGCTTATACACCCAAGGATATTATTCGGAAATTAAATTTGAACTTTATAACCTTTTTTTTTGTACCTTTGCGGTAAATAGAGAATTTGATAAGGCTTGTTCTAATTCAAGATTCTCTGCTATTTAAGGGGTGTTATAAGTTTAACAGGTAATAATGACAGTGGCAGTAAGTCTTGTAATGACATCCGCAGGGAGATCAATGATGCAGTGATGCAGTGGAGTAAGTAGGAGTAACAGGCAGTGACAAGGCCCGCCCCCTCAGGTAAATTAGCCTGAGGGGAAAGTTTTCAGTGTGGAAGGAACAGCGCTCCGCACCACAGTAACAACAACTGCTGGGAGGTAGGAGGCGCCGGGGAGCGCTGGACTGACGCATGACTCATCGCGCCGCTCCATCTGACACCCGTGACGGCCATAATTAAGCAGGCTTGCGCTATTAGCATCCCTTCCTGACTGTTTCACGGTTTGCCAGCATGCCGTCTACGGGTGAAAACAATTATGGTGCATTAAGATCACACTCGCTCAACGCGTCCCGCCTTGAGGACAGAATGGTCTCGTTGAGAATCCGTTCAGAGCAAAAACCTGACAGATGTTTAAAATTCGGCCTCAGTGAAGCCTGTAGGTACAGACATCAGACGGCGTTCACGTGGCCCTTAGAGTTGTGCTTATAGACAGGATGCCCTGTCACCTAAAATGTATATACAAACTAGAGTCAGAATCCCTTTGCTAATATTGATCTATTACGGGGAAGGACCAGTGCTATGACTTAATCCTAAGAAGGGGGGGGGGGGCTTAATTCCATGGGGTGGCTGCCATATCCCTTAAGTCTGACATGCATATCAACATTAGTAATGCTAATTCCACTTAATACGTATTTGAAGTAACTAGTGAAGTATGGTCCCCAGCTGCTAAACTTAGAATGACTGTAATATGACGGCAAGGAAAACTGCCTCCTCATGCATCATCTCAGCAACCGCCACTCGGAAACCGGTGAGCTGGATTGTTTGGATTTAGTGATGCTTTTTTCTTTCTTTTTGATTTTAAAATAATCCAATGACAGCCGATAAAGGAAGAGTTCCTGCGGTGTAATACTGACTGCAGCTTGTCAGCTGGCTACTTCAGCTTTGCTCCCAGCTTCCTCCACTGCTTTATTTTTTAATACAGCTGCTATTTTGCATCTAGGTGCTTAAGATCCATCCCCATCTGGTCATTAGAGTTTCTCAACCTTCAGGAAATGTCTTAAGGCCCATCTGTTCCCGGAACACGTCAACTGGCTCGTCCACCAGCTCTGTCTTCAGCCGCTGTTTCTTGGCCGGTCTTTTCTCTGTCTTTGATACTCTTACATTTGGTTTGGTTAGTACTTGTTACTGGTCATTTATTGGAAGCTGTCTCAGCTGAAGGCTAGTGATACGCGTTCTGCTCTGCTTGGACATCATTTTGGAGAAGAATCTCTACTAAATAAATGATGCACTAACTATCACGGCAGATACAGAACCTCTAAGACTCAGGGTCTTCATATTGAAGTCAGATACAGAACCCAGCTACAGGAACCACATACTGAAGTCGGGTACAGAACCCAGCTACAGGAACCACATACTGAAGTCGGGTACAGAACTCAGACACAAAACACTAAGTACAAGAACCTGACAGCTAGAGGAACCAAATGATTTGGCTTAACAATTAATACCAGGACCTAACCGAGAACCCAGATACAGTTATTAGCTTAAAGGAACTAATTATGTTACTGTCTGGAAGGGTGAGTTGCTGCAGCCCGATGTGGGAACCAGGTCCAGGTGCAGACACTATTCTCAGGAGCTCAAACAAGGCTTTCCGGTACCATTTCCAACAAAGTACAAAGTGATATGATAACAAAGGCAAACTGAATGAAAGAAGCAAAACAGCTCTGCATTTCAGCATCATGTAATCATTAATATGTTAGAAATAAAAGTTGTTCACAAAATGGTTGTAGCCCTGTCGGATTCAGCCTTGCCTTCCCAACATGCATCAGCCAGCCGGGATAGACTGTCATATTACCTTCTAGCAGTGTTCTCCATAAAAATCCAAAATATGCAGTCACTGTAATAGGATCTGACTTCATAATATTTTCTTATTCATTTTAAGATCTGTTCAATTGACATTATAATAATAAAGTCCTCACGGTGCTCCGCAGAAGCCCTTTATTAGGTCATCACCGATATCAGCTTAGACAGTCCCATTAGGTCCCACCACACAAACAAAACATTTCCTGTCTCCACCCCACAATGCAGCACAGGTGGGCATAGAGCAGTATTTAACAGGCCATTGATTGATTCACAGAGCAAATGTTACGGAAATATTCTTAAACAAACCCTGAGACAAATTATATTAATTTTGTAACTCATTCTTTTGGACTGTAATTTTGGCTTTCTACATAAATGGCAGGAAGTAAATGCAAACGCAATCCATTGGCTTACAATTGTTAAACCCTGGAACCTTATTTACTAATTCACTCATATATGTAGTTAGTGCTTAAGTGTGTGTAAATACTAATATTTGATGTATGTAATCAGGCAGAAGGCTAAAGTCCAAACCTAGTTCAAATCTGCATAAAACAAGCATATGGTTTGATGACTCATTTTAGCCTCTGGTTTTAATTTCCTACAGGGGTGCTGCTTTCCCAGGGATTAATTGGCATTCCGTCCAGCTGAACCATTACCTCGTGTCCTGCGCTGCCTGGGATTGGCTCCATGACTCTGTCTGGCATTAGCTGTTGGAAGACGGATGGATGGATGTACATATTCCGCTGTATGTGAACGATGCAATGATCGTCTTTCTAGAAAACAGCATGTACTCCAGCAGACAGCCTGTCGTCAAGGAGTATTTATCCTGCTCTTCGGTGTAATCTGATTATTAATGGGCAAGGCAATCGCTGTGACACAAACAATGAATAAATCACAGCTGTCACAGATGTTATCACTAATACAGTTTATTACTCATGACCATGGTGCCATAAATAGACCCATGATGGGAAGAACAGCTGGGCTTTCCCTGGCTTTTTGCTGATTTTTCCTTGCAGACTGACACTGATGACATTGTGCAGATGACACACAAAAACCCAGCGATCATCATTCCGTTGATCACTGCGGCTTAAATCTATACAGACTTCACACCCACGCCCTCTGCCCAAAGTCACGTATGAAACATCCCTCTTGGGCCAGTAGGCTGGAAGTGGAGGGGTCTCCTGGAGGGGCATTGTACACACTACGGCCCTGCCAAGACAGTCCCCTACACTCTATCCTGAATATGTATGGGATCACATGTCCTTATATGTACGGGATCACATGTCCTTATATGTACGGGATCACATGTCCTTCAGGGATCTCCCACATCCTTCTAGCCTTACGCAACACATCAAAAGCTACCAAACTAAGGAGAACATAGTCAGTGCATCACTGCAGGGAGCGTAAAGTTTGCTGAGAATAAGGGAGGACCTACTGTACTTAACTGTTCCAGTCTCAGCAATTACTCAGCACTTACGTAACTGTTTAGAACTGATTGAAATTCCACTCCAGTGATGATGGTTAAGGACCTTCTGTGCTCGGCCACTGGTTTCCAAACAGACAGGTCTAACACAGCGGCCACATTATTCTTAACTAATTTCCCACATTGTTACACACTGATGATTTAAATATATTTTCAATAGCCCCAAGTCAAGGTTACTGCTATTTTACTTACTAATCAGTGTCTGTTTTTATTACATTAAAGTCAGTGTCACATCAGTTTCAATCTACAGTATATTTCAAACTAAATGATATAGACAACTGTACCAAACACAATATTAATTACTATACAGACTACTGTACCATACCCTAGGCAGTTAAATTACTATACATACAACTGAACAAATTTCCAGATTCACCAACTACTAAAACATACCCGGAATGACTGTTCAACTACTATACAAACTATTGTATAGTCCAGTGTTTCTCAAACCAGTCCCTGGGGACCATCAGACAGTTCACATTTTCCCCAGGAAGCAAAAATGCAGCCATTTCAGGAACACTGCTATAGACTATACAGTCTATACAGTCCCATACTGTCTGACCATTATACTGAGAAACACAACGTAAATATAATCATAAGTGTATCCGCCTGGTTGTGGTTATTCTTGACTTAGGTTCTATATTGTCAAGAATCTTCCGGAACCATCTGTCAGACACTGGCCAGACCTGTAGGGATCACCCACAAAGGCTGGAAGCACTTCAGAATTGCATTTGGATGCTCATAAGGCAAACTGCTGAGTCGTCATACTGGCCAGAATGAAAGGCGAGCTGATGGCTTAGAGAGACAGAGGACAGAGGGCTGCTGCCGTGCTCCTCCACAGATGATGGGGAGGGATCCCTGTGCTGCAATGCGATCGCTCTTCCTGGCCCCTCAGTTTATGGGGTTCACCTTTGCCACACTGGCTGCCCAAATGTAGTGATTGGCTGCCATTACCATGCTAATTAAACTTACCATTGTACTCTTTACTGAATTTTAGTAGCTGGTATTTAATGGTGCGATTAAATTAAATCAAAGATAAGTATCACACTCAACCCGGTGACCCTGTGCGGGATAAGAGGCTTGATGATGGATGGATGGATTCTACACTCAAGGGTAAAATAGAATTTTCCTTCATGGACTCATTTCTCGTAGTGTGCTTGGTTGCAAGATGCAAATGCAACGGCAAAGGGTAAAGATTAGGGCATGGGAGTAGGACGTGGAAGTGGTGTTAATGCATCTGCTGCCAGCTTTGAGAAGTGCTCCTCACACTCCTGCACGTCGCCCAGATCTTACCTGCGGCTTTGGAGGCTGGCAGTGGCTGACCTGAGGGTAGCTCCACTATGTGCTTGCATGAAATGTGGATCTTCAATGACAGGGGTGTCAGCTACAGATTTTTGGGTTTCCCCTCATTTAAGACACCTGATTCAACTTCTTGTACTAATTACCAAACAGCTCTTGAGCTGAATCATTTGTGGTGGAGCAGGGAAAGAACTAAACTACACAGGGCTCCGGCCCCTCAGGACTGGAGTTTGACACCCCTGTTTAATGAGATACTGAGAACCAGTGCCGATTCTAGGATGCTATAAAGGTAGGAGCAAAAGAGGGACCATGATCCGTACAGAGGGATCAACTTTACCATTAGCAAATTTGGTTATGGTTTAAAACCACGGGTGATGGGGTGGTGGCACTCCGGGGGCCAATCAGCTGGGGACACTGCCCCTGTATACACCCCGGCTGAGAACCGACAGCTGAT
>JAABNX020000053.1:7729034-7756204 GCA_015163995.2 Mormyrus lacerda | reverse complement strand
AGAGAGACAGACAGATAGTGAGAGAGAGACTGACAGACAGTGAGAGAGAGACAGACAGACAGATAGTGAGAGAGAGAGGGACAGACAAAGACAGACAGACAGAGAGAGATAGACACATAAAGAGTGGGGCAAGGAGAGAGACGGAGAGAGAAAAACAGACATGCAGACAGATAGAGAGAGGAGCAGACAGAGAGACAGACAGATAGAGAGTAGGGGCAGATAGAGAGAGAGAGAGAGAGAGAGAAACAGACATGCAGACAGATAGAGAGAGGGGCAGACAGAGAGAGAGACAGATAGAGAGTAGGGACAGATAGAGAGAGAGAGAGAGAGAGAGAGAGAGAGAGAGGTAACTCCCCAGGGGGCCCAGATTTCACAGTAGAACACAGACATGTGAAGTCAGTCGCCCTTAATTTGAGATTAACATGTGTGACGGCTTCCCCGTGAGCCGAAGAGCGCGGCTGTCAGGCATGATATTATGAGCTGTGTACCCAGGTACTCATTTAGAGAGAGGCTTCAGTACACAAACCCTCCAGTCAAGTGGATGAGAAGACAAGAAAACCAAGCGAATGCGAGGGAAAGTAAGAGAATGACCGGATTCCCCAAATGCGCGTAATTACACTGCAGGCTAAGGGACGTGATCAAATGAGCAGAACTGGCACCAGTAAGTAGATTACAATGAATACAGATATGGGGACACTGGCGAAGGCCGCCATAATGCTGAGCTCGCTTGTGAGGATTATTCATCTGACCTTCCGGGGATCAGAGAAGAGCAGCAACTTTGGCTCTTCGCTGCGGAACTGTACTAGATGGGAAATACAGGATCGGATGTGGCAGGTTCTCACTGTACTGTCGGGGTGGTCAAACGTGGAGAACGAGCCTTTCCTGTGCGGATGCATACGCCCCCTCTTAAACCCGAGTGGCCCTCTCCCATCCTGCCGTACAATAAGAGCACCCACGCGGCTTTTTATACATTGGTTCTGCCAAAAAAAAAAGGCGTGCAGGACATGCTGCTCACAGAGGTAGCCCTTCTACCGCAATTCGTGGGATGTAGCCGGTTGCCTCCGGAAATGGTTTCTGCCCCAGGAAAAACTAAAGAGTACAGTGAAAGACAGCAGGCCAGGACGGAGAACAAGGATGAGGATTAAGTTAAATCAGCTTAGGAGGAAACAGACTGCCATGCCCCATTCCACACCGGAGACGACCCAGAGACACAGAGGGCCCTGATGCAAAGCCCGTAATGGAATTAAAGAGGAAGTAGGCGGTAATGCCCATCTGTAAAACTGTGAACGGAGCAGGCTGTTCTGAGGGCGGGGTGCTCAGGGATTATAGGATGGCTACAGTATCAGCCACTCTGTCAGGCACCACAGGGTGGGGGTGGAGGGGACACATATCCACATGTCCCCTCCTGATGTGCCCCTCCCCAGGTCACCCAGGGATCTGAAGCGCCCTCCCCAGGTCACCCAGGGATCTGAAGCGCCCTCCCCAGGTCACCCAGGGATCTGAAGCGCCCCAAGAACATCACCAGAGCTGGCGCTTCGCTTTCCCTCCACGCCCACTGATGAGCAGCTGCCAGATGGGGTCACGTTGACCCAAACCCTGTCCTGTCAGTATATGCATATCCCCGGCCTGTTACAGGATAAACGCACACTCACCGACTCATCTGAACAGTGCATTAGGCACTGGGGAGCACCTGAGACGGCAGAGAGCCTGATCGTATCAGCCAAAGCTACTGGATGGTCGGCGGCCGAAAGACAGGAGACAGGGTTTCGATTAGCGTACCAGGGAGCAGTTCCTGATCATCCATGATCTGGTGATGATCCACATATCTCGGCCCTGCTGCTCCCTAGCAGGCATGCTGCCTACGACCGACGCGCTCTCACAGTCAGTCGGCCCGCGCTGACGGTCACAGCTGAATTGGAGACCTCCTGCCCCATAAGCGTGCCTCCCGCACACCCAGTGCTTATCTATGGGATTGAGCCCCGTGGTGATGTCATTTCACATGATCCCAGCTTACGCAGATTTCCGAGCTGCCGCCTCGCCGCAGGTTTTAAAGAGCGCTGCCGGCGTCGCTGTGAGCGCTTCTGTGCGGCAAAACAATGGCGTGAAAGACTCTTATTAAAAGTTTATCGAACTTCAGGTGCCGAGAAACATGGAGACCAAGCTGAAATACTCTGCAACAGAACTTCCATGATGAAACAAGAACTGAAAGCTTAATCGAGCCCAAGTCAAAGAATGGAAAATTTGTAGAGCGATTACCGTGGTAGAGAGCATCCAAGTTAAACCAGGAGCAAAAAAACGAGAGCTTCTCATTATGTTTGATGCTGAAATGGCCACACATTGTCCCAAAATGCCCCCCCCCCCCCACACACACACACACGGACAGGAGCTGGAAGCTACCTTTGCAGGCGGGCATGACACCACTCCACGTGCCGTTCCCGGTGCAGGTGCGGATCACAGAGCTGACAGGCTCCATCATGTAGCCAGGCTGGCAGACGAAGGTGATGTTCTGGTTGACGGTGAAGTCCTCACCATACCTCAGCCCATTGGCCGGGATGCCAGGGTCCCCACAGTTGATCACTACAAGGCAGAAGAACAGTGTGAGCAACCGAGGAATCTCGGTGGCGATTCCGCAGAGCTCCACCGGAAGATTCCAGAACGAAAGACCCACACACATTTCTGTTTGTACAGCAATTACGAAATTCTCAGGCCGCCTTAGTTTAATTATCCCTCTGTGGTAATCATAATGCGTAATGACTTAAACTAAATTTATCAAATCAAGTATGCAACAACGCAGACAGAATGTAAGCTTTGAAAAAAAATTGCCATTTGGAAAACCACAACAAAGGGAATGATAACATGATTATTGCCCATTTAGGTGTGGAATCCTGTGTGAAACAAAAGAGCAGGCAAAACAGACCACAGGAGGCCAGATTCACAAATCACCTCAAACAACATATTTATGCAGCGATCGAGGTGTCTCCAGATTGGGCTTTTCATTCAAAATGATAGATCTCACCATTATATAGGGGGGGGAGGAAAAATCAATGGGCGCCAACTGGCAAACTCTTTTCTCAAAGGTGTCCCTGAGGTTTAACTTCAGTAATCAATCCTGTAGATCTCTCACAATTACGTTTGTCTCCACTGGATGAAAAAGGGGGAAATGGCGCAGGAGGAGTGAGATCTGGTTGTGTTTGAGAGGAGCCGAGGGCAGATCAGCCATTCTCCTCTATGCTGTTTTAATGCCTATGTTTCAAAATGACTTATTGGGAGGGTGAGCTTTCAAAGACAAAACAAAAAAAAAACAGTTAGTGTTTTAAAACTGATCACATAGGTGACTCATGAATCTCTGATTTGGACCAGACAAGGTCAAATGTTACAATGCTTCTCAGTCTAAAAACACACAGAGATGTGGGTCTGTGGGGCCCATCTGAACGGCAAGATTAACTTAGGAAGGGAAAAGGGAAACAGGTGATTTTTACAGGCAGCAGTGGGGACAGCGTGTCGGAATTAACCCATTGCTGCCCATTGCTGACTGGGGATGCCCCCGGATTATGAGAAACACGGAGATTCCTTCGCTTTACTCACAGCAACAGAACCATGGGCAAGCTGCCATATTTTTCCATTTTGCTCAGTGATTCCTGCGACTCCAGCCAATCAGATAAGACTACTTTGTTAACACCCACCGATCACAATAGAGTTTGTCCACTCAGTCTAATGCAGCAAGTAATTACAAAAGGAAGTACAGTTCATTCAACTTGCTGCAGTCCTTTCTGAATCCTGTGTGGAAAAAGATGAGTATTTTCACAGATATAAGTGGTGGAAAAGACTACTTCTACCCACTCAGGCTGTCGAGGTGGCTACACAGGCCAGAATAGCTGTCTGTGATGTCACAGTACTTGAATTGGCTTTTTATGCAATGTTATACAAAGCTGAGAATATTTTAGTATTAAAAATCCCTCAGTAGCAAAAGCAACAGACCAAATAAACCTGGTTTATACAGTGTAATACTAAGGGTTTGGCTATATCTCAAGGCCTCGAATTATGTGCAGGTCGAGCGACTTAACACTTTTCAATTTAATAGGTTGGCAAGGCCCAAAGAAATATGGCGGACTTCTATTTGAACAGTTTTTACACAATCAAGGACGCAATATAAAGATGATTTATTTGTATTATCAGTAGGTTATTAGAAGTGCTTGTATTATTTATGGTTCACACTCTGACCAGCACTCTACTGTTCTCCAATTACAGCAGCATTAATCTCACGGCGCTTCCATTCCAGACATGGGCGTAACCTTCCTTCACGTAAACGTCTGGCTTTATAACGCGTCTGCTTTGGCGCTTAGGGGTCTGTCTCCATAGGCCGCTAAGGGTAAGTGAGCACTCGCGAGAGGATAGAAAACGCACTTCGGTGGTGGAGGAAACCCCCGGCCGGAGGAATGGATTTTCCCGGGTCCTGGGTTGCCCAGCATAGCAGGGAAGTTCGATTCATGCTTGAGGGGGGCGCTGAGCTACTTTGGCGGCACGCTAAAAAAAAACAAATGCCGGCTCAGGCTCTGTGCCGCCCCCCACCGCTAAGTGCAGTGGAGACGGAGTGAGCGGCTCGCTCGCCGCGACACTCCACCGCGACGCTCGTTTGTGCACATTTGTGTGTTTCTGCTCATCGGGCACAGCGAGCGTTTACGATCTCAGCCTCCGGTTCAGCTCTCTCAGCGACCGGCGCAGCGGGACGGCGTGAGTCAGCCAGGCGGGGTAAACGCCACCTTAAGGCTTGTCAGGCCCTTGCACACCGCCGGCTCCTCCTCCAAAAAGTTACCGGCGGCCTGCCTGCGTGACGGGGGCCAAGGTGAGAGCGTCTGGATGGGTGTGGGGAGGAGGGGTCACCAGAACGAAACGGAATGAGGAATCGCTCAGATGAGGAAAAATTATGAAAATTTTATTTGAAAAAAATCACATCAGACCCGTTTCTGATATTGACCACAATCCCACAGATACATTCTGCAGCTCATCAGCAGGTTACACATTTTCCATTGAGGTTCCAAATAACTGTATATGATACAAACAAAAAAAGACTAATCTCTGCAGCACCGGCAGGAAGTTTAAGCGGCACAGATTCCTTCATGCGATGGTGCAGATTCATGAATGCATGCAGACGCATGACCGGCCGCGTGGGGGGGCTGTTTCGACTTCCTGGAGAGGCGGTTGCCATGGCGTCCCTTGACCTCATCCTCTCTTCATTTTTGTGGCCATCCTTGGGAATCCTTACAGAACCCTGCTCTCTCATTCCGTTTCAACTTCTCTGCCCAAATAACTTCAAGACTATAATTCATGAGATCAATGAAGCTCCTTTTATGAGAGAAGCCCTGGACCGCGCCCTGCTCTCACTGGTTGATTTATTAAATGACACCCTTCTTCCCTGGAAACCCCTGACCCCTTCTGTCTAAGGGTTCGGCACATCATTTTCCAGAAGAAAGGTTTCCCACTTGTTGGTCGGACGAGATCTGAATCTCCAGTAGTGGGAGTGTGGGGTGTGGGATACTTACTGGTGCAGTTGGGGGCGCTGCCAGACCAGGTGCCGTTGGCCAGGCACTGACGTGTGGACGAGCCAGAGAGGATGTAGCCGTCCATGCAGGAGTAGATGACGGAGTGGGAGAAGCTGGTGCCGTCGAGGCGGAACACGCGGCCGTTGCTGGGCGTGCCGGGGTTCCCACACTGAACCGCTACATGGGGGAACGGGCACACCGTGGTCAGACGGCCACTCACGTGCAACAAGCCACATGCTGTCAAAGCAGACTCTGCCCTCTAAAAGCAAAAGTACTTGTGCACATGCAGAGGAGTGCCAATCTGCAATCTGGGAGCGTTTACGCCGTGCCACCAGGGAGGGCGGCGTCATTCAGATCGACCTTTTCATGACTGACACCTCTCTACAGTCTCCCAGTTTGTATCGGGAAATACACAAGGAATTCAAAGGAGGGAACAAAAAGGGGGGGGGGGGACATTAAATTAAAAGGCAAAGAGAAGTGTAAAAAAATAGTGCATTTATAAACATCTAAGAATAGCCAGGGACACGGTCGCTACGGGAGAGATTGAAAGAAAAAATTAGCAAAACGTCTGTTTGGGAGGCTGGAGGAGGAGAGGATGACAGGACGGGAAAAGATTTTAGATCAAGGATAAAAGGGCTGGGCTGGGGTGGGGGGGCTTAATCGTAGAGCGATTGCAGACCCCCAGGGCCAGGGAGTTAACAATCTGTTAATCTATTTAACTGCAAAACTAAACTGCGGCAGCAGAACGAAAATGTGTATGACAAGCACGTCCCGCTGAAAAGGGGAGGAGCTTGAAGTTGGGGAAGTGGGGGGTCGGGGGGTGATAGGTGTCTGTATCCGACCCATTTAGATGTCATCCGGAATGCACTCCGGTGTCGCTGGGGACACGCATCAGGACACACCAAGCGTGTAAAGTCTGCCTTTCAAAAGTGACCTGCGGACTGCGACTGAGAAAATGCTGCGTTCTGTCTCGGCGGGAGACTAGATCGAAAAGCGCACTTGCCGCATGGGACGTAAACAAGCTTCAGAGAGGGCCGGGATGCCTTTTCAGGGTGCAGCAGGCGTGGGAGTGGGTGGAGGCTGGGGCAAATCTAGGATGTTTTTTTTTAATGGGGAGAATAAGAGGGCCTTAATTCATACAAAGGGGATCAACATTACTGTTAGCTAATGATATGTTTGGAAATGGTGAGTGGCAGGGATTCGGCACTCCAGGGGCCAATCAGCTTTCAGCCCCGCCCCTACATACATCCCTAAGCCCATGATCACTAAGCGCGACTATCGAATAATCAGAGCCACTAGTCCAGATCATCTCACGGCTGGTGGGCAACACGACATGATTACCATGAACGGGAAGTGTGGACGTTTGTTACGGCTACGTGCGTGTGCCTGCAGGAGGCGACGGCGGCGGCTCACGTTTGCAGGAGGGCTGCCTCCCTGACCAGGTGCCGTTGGCGAAGCAGACGCGCTCGGCCGAGCCGTACAGCGTGTAGCCCGTGGCGCAGCTGAAGCGGACCTTGCTGCGGACCTTAAAGTCGCTCTCCTCCCTGCTGCCGTGGGATGGAGTGCCAGGGTCCCCGCAGGTTCCAGACGAGTCGCCTGTGCGGAGGGACGGGGGCAAAGGTCAGCCATATGCTTTCCAGCCAGGGAATATTCCATGACATGGGAACCTGCTTCCCCTTCTGGTGGCTCGTATTCCTGTTCAGTTGAGCATATTGGAATCTTGTCATATTCTGGTTCTGGTTGGAAGGAAATTGATGTTTCTGATTGATACGGGACAGCACATAGGCCACTGACTTCTTGAGCGACCCTGCTTTTTGCATGCGAATTGCGATCATCTATCTTCTGGGAGGATGCATCAGTTACACTGGCACTTTCTAGAAACAGCAAAAGCTTTTAAGCATAATCTGGCAGCAGGGGCACCATCCAGACTGCATGGGAGAATACATATATCAATACTCACTGAATTTAATTTCTGAGTGTACTTGGGTACTTTATTTGAGCGCTACCAAGTATTATACGTAATTAGCAAGGTAATACTGCAGTAACTTTCTGTGCGGTAACCTTAATAAGAGCTGGTTCAGGAAACGGCGAAAGCCCACTTGTTTTGGAGCTGCAGGTAGATGTTGCCTGTTGGGGACCCAGGGGATGGATTTCAGAAGCTGATATGAGAGCTACAGGCTGTTTCCTGTACTTATTAATGCATAAACAGGGCTGTTTTAGGCTCAGATCCTACCTTAGCTCTCCTTGAAAGCGAGATCTGTGTCACAGCCGGGTGAGGCTTACTTTTTGCTTGTCACCGTGGGACAGCGGCTGTCTCCAGCTCCGGCTTCATCCGGCCCAAGGGGACCAGCCCACTCTCCAGGGGCCGGACCGCCCAGCCAACAGAAAATACCTGCAGTACAGCCACTGGCTGCCAGGTGGCGAGCACGAGCAGGGCCTGTTTTAACAATGTCTTGGGAGGAGCCTAATCAGACATCATTACTCAGCCTGAATACCAGTTTAACTCTGAGTCTCAGAAAAACGGACTGGGTCTAGGGAAGGTGTGTCACCTGGCACCTCTGTGTCCAGAACGCGCCATCTGCCAGCAGACACGCCGGCCAATCGAACTGCTGACTAAGGTTTAAGGATGGTGCCAACCTGAGACTAGGGGCTGGGAATGAGGTTAGACAGTCAAAGGGGGGCAGGGACGAATGACTAATCATCTGGACGTGTTACCAATCATGTGGCCACTCGACAGATACTGACCAAATTTAACCAAATATCAGTGATTCAACGGAACCCTCCACAGGTTGACAAGTTTTACCAACTAGAGGACCCCAAAGACCTCTGACGCAATTCAAACATCCTTGTGCCCCCCCAGGAGGGCATTCTGGTTAGCTATGGGGTGTGGGATTAAACTGGGGAGGTGATCAGGGTGCAGGACTTAAAGCGACAGTGCAGACACTTCTCGCAGTGATACACAACTGACATCATCATAAGGCAGTGGGGGACCCAGGCAGGACTGGCTAAAGCCCTGTGCTTGGTGAAGCGGTCCAGGCTCATGTGATACAGCAGTGAAGCGGCCAAGGCTCATGTGATACAGCGGTTGGGATGTTTCGGTGTGACTTTGAATCGCGGTTCGTCCGTGGTCCAGGCTCATGTGATACAGCGGTTGGGATGTTTCGGTGTGACTTTGAATCGCGGTCCGTCCGCGGTCCAGGCTCATGTGATACAGCGGTTGGGATGTTTCGGTGTGACTTTGAATCGCGGTCCGTCCGTGGTCCAGGCTCATGTGATACAGCGGTTGGGATGTTTCGGTGTGACACGTGTGGCTTATATACGGTGCTGAATAAGAAGCACGGCCCGGTTGCATCCTCCTGCAGTGAGGAATTACAGAACCTTTCAAAGCAGCTAGGATTCCTCCGAAATGATGGGGGTTACAGGAAAAACAGGCAGTGTGGGTAGAACAAAGAAGAGTAATTACAGCAGTCTGGGGCCAGGGTACTGCCCCGGACCGGGAGGGGAGTGACCGGCCACCTATCTGCCACCGCGGGGCCACCGCAGCCCCAGTGACCCCCAGCCGCCTGCCTGTATGCCTGACTCAGGGGCAGGGTGTGTTAAGAAAAACAGAGTCGCTGTTTGAAAGGGGTGACTGTGCAAACCTGCATTAAGGGCTGAAGACAAATCGAAAATGATCGATGCAACAGTAATTAGCCACTTTATAATCTTTGGTGTCTGACATCGTTGTATATCAACCATGTGACTACATGTGCGCACGTGCACAAACACACACACACACACACACCTGTACTTATATCTTTGTGGGAATTCTCCATTAATTCCTTTTGGCAAAACCCTAATCGCAACAATTACGCCCTTAACCCCTACCCAGCCTTAACCTTAACTTAAGTAGCCAAGCAAAATACAAGACTTTTGATATTATTAGTGTTTTGATTGCAGTCACAGATTTTTATAAAATTGAGCTTCCTCTTATGGGGACTGAAAAATGATGCCCACCACAATGTAATATAGACCGAATCCACCACACACACACACACACACACACCCCAAGGTCCATAGATAAGGGCAAACTGAAGGGCATCTAAAGGGTCAGTGTCTGTAAGGAGGAGGACAGGCCAAGAGCCCCCACCCACCCCCACCAAGCCACAATCTGTTTTCCAGGTCAGGGAGCTCAGCACTGAGTGGGTTTGCGGTGGCATTTCACTTCGTGCTTGACAACGATTTTACGGATGAACAGCGTTGTCTGCGTACATCGGCTCCGAGGGACACGGCAGCTTGGGGGGGGGGATGTGAATTGTCACAGTCTCAGGGGAGGACGAGATGGATACAGAGTCTGGAATTTGGAGGCACTGAGATGGTCACTACTTACAGTACCAACAAAAACATGCCAGCCCCACCTTCTCATGCCCCCTCACCCCTCCCGCTGAGATAATTACCACCCATCTGTGTGCAAAATGTTCTCTTAATGAGCAGGAACCCTGCTGGGGTGAGACGTCACAGGGGCCTCTAAAACACGCGGCGCCAGCAGAGCCAGTGAGGACCACAGAGCTCAGCCGTCTCTGTGAGAATGACTTTGAAAACATCCAACAGCAACAACAGCCACCTGACGAACATGTTGGTCTTTGGGAATCTTGGAGTTTGGCACCTTATGTTCATACCGTGCAGAAGTGGGGTCTCCTGGCCAGATAAGAGAGGGCCGCTCTGACTGAGCTCCGCCCCCGTCTCTCTCTCGTGATATCTTCACGTGATAATTTAGCTCTGAAGGGTTTTCCTCATGATGACCGTCTCAAAATGGGGGAGGGGGGGGTGGAGAGCTCCTCAGGCGGAAAGAAGTAGCAGCAGCAAAACAGACCGCTTCGCTTTGCGATACGAAGACGTCAAACAGACCGCCACCGCCATCCATAGATCATTACCGTTGCTGGGGTGCCGTGGCTCTCGCGATTCGTTTCCGACAGAATGACAACATCCTGTCTGACGGACATCTTTCCAGAATTACATTGCCTCCCAAAGAGGTCATTGGAAAGTTGAATTAAATGGAGCCAGTTGACAGTTCCTTCCAAATTTGACCGGTAAAAGGTATTTACTGAGCTCAGCCACTGACTCAGAGAAGTACTGCTAGGTTTTGTGCGGCAAATGCATGGCGAACCAAAGGGATCAAAACTTTAAACAGACTTAAAAAGTTGATTATCTGCCATCTTAGTCTGTTTGAAGCCCCAGATGCAATAATTTCCTCTCTGGTCATTATAAAGATAGTACCCGGATGTCTGAGCTGAAATCGCTCACTGTGCCGCTTTTAAGTGCCCCTCTAATCATTCCTTTAGCTACTGTATGGTGAGCGTACTGGCACAGAATGGCTGCTGTCTCATGATCTTTGCTGTATCTCACATTCAGACCTCTAACCTTTTAAAGTATCATGAGTGTTTACAGGCTGTTGCAGCATGGAGGCCAGCAGGGCGGTGCTGCTACCTGAGCAGTATGGTATTGGGGCGCTCCAGTGGCCATTGAGCTGGCAGGTGCGTGACGCCTGCCCTTTCAGCTCCCTCCCACCGTTGCATGTGTAGCGCACCGTCGAGCCGAAGGTGAACTTGTCTCCGATTAGGACGCTGTTGGGGGGCGAGCCTGGGTGGCCGCAGTCGATGACTGAAAAGCAAGGGAAAGTTGTATTAGCATCTGGCGTGGCTAATGCGGGTAACCGCGGTCTTCCAGGTTGGTGGAGATGGGCCACAGCCGCCTCTACTTTCCGCTGAGGCCCCGAAATAAATGCAGCATGAAAGATCAACCTGACACGTTTCAAAGAGGCTGAACTTAACACTTGATTCTGTGCCCGATACAATGGTGTGGATAAAACAAAAACTATGTCCGGTTTTATCGGTAACAGGGAAATTAGATGACGTTTATTATTGTGCGTTCTGGTTATTATCAGCAGATTATCATTTCGGGAAAACTGTGATCCTTTCAAAAGGGGCGGGAGAGCAGGAGCCTATTCTGATTTTAGTAGACATGGTATTAATTTAGAAAGCTGTTACTGTTCGATGAAATGAGAACGTATCAGCAAAGAAGAAAGTAACCGTTTCTCATCCAGTAACTTTCATTTTTAGAAGATGTACCCTAAGTGTAGTCTCCTTTACACATCTGCCGTCTTGTACGGTATGCAGATGGATCTATAGAAAAGCCAAAAATACACACATTTATCTTGCATTTTTAGTCATGCCATTTTGCTTGAGAATTTTTCAGCCCCACCCCCTCACATCATGTGACCAGGAGTATAAAGCTGGTTGGACAGACATGGTCATGTGATCCTTCAGCCGTGTGAATGGCTCGTTAAGAGGGGCAGGGCCATCATCTCTGCCTACCTGGGCTGAGCTGAAACTTGGCGACATTAGCACGTAGCCCAGCTGTCCACCCTGTCGCTACGTCACCTTGCCGACCTTGAGCATCGGGGGCCCAGGGAGTAATCTGGGATCAATCAGTGTTAAATGGGGCACTTCAGGGTGGGCCCGACTCACCGATGCACTCGGGCAGTGGCTTGTCCCATTGCCCCGTGGGCTGGCAGGTGAGCACGGACGACCCGAAGAGGTAGTACCCGGGGCTGCAGTCGTAGAAGACTACAGTACCGAAGGTGAAGTTGCCATGTTCGATCTTACTCTCCCGGATGGAATTGGCTGGGATCCCGGGATCTGAGCAGTTCACCACTGAAAGCGACAAAAAAACAACAATCCAGCACAGAGTTATTTAGCAGAAACATGGCGGCCCCCCGATTTGACGTGGACGGCCCAATCCGCTTTGTCATTGGCAGGGGGATCTTTTCGGCTATTAAACTGATTGGTCGAAAAACTTGGGCGCCGGTTCGACACTTGAGGTGTTTATCATCGTGGCCATTGGGGTCGATAGGCCGGCCGCGCCTTTTGTGTTTACAACCCGGGCGATGTCCCTGAGTTGAAGTCATGTAATTAATGGCTTCTGTCGGGGGACTTAAAATCAATTTCAGACCCCAATTAGCTATGCTGCCAGACCACGCTGGCGTGAAGTGCACTCGGGTTCCGAGAGGTCGGCCCTGCCTTCCTCAAAAGGGCCTCAGGCGGTCTGCGGCAGACGGTCGTAATTCCCCGTGAAGGACAGCGTTTTAGCTGCAGATGACACGGTCCCCAGGCCAGCCACGCCCTGACTGCAGGCCCTGACAGCTATGCTCAAACACAGTACTGCTTACTAGAAACGTTTCCGTGTTATTCCCTGACGTATGGCCTCCATGCCCTCTGTACATCTTCCTAATGTTACTTTAATCGCAAAGTAACTGCATTTTCTCGATTGCGGTTTGGCGTCTGCTGTTTTAACCCCTGTGTACATACCTCAGGTTGCTAGCGACCTAGACGTAATGTTTACAGTTCTCCTGGGGTCATATGACTCATTGTGGAGGCTGTTCCCAGGGTCTGTCGGGTACTTTTTAACCATAATTACTTTACCAAATTTGTAGCTTGAAATTGTTGTTTTATGGTTATTTATCTGATAAAAAATATCGACTTGTTAGCCATCCAGATATGGTAAAATGTAGCTTTTAAACTACGCACAAACAAAATGATGATTTTTATCCCCCATAATTTCATCTCGCTTAATCAGAACCACTTAGAATCTCACTGAAATAAAGTAAAAACATTAGAAATGTGCTCATATTGACTGTTTTACCACTATTGCCCCTACTGGCACCCTTTGTGGGTGACAGGAGAAATGCCCCATTCACACCAAGTGCAAGGTGTGAATGGGGCATTATCTAGTGTTACTTTTTGCTATGTTTGTCCAATTTAGCTTGTTTTGTGGGTAAAGAACAGTAAGGGATTTTGATCACTGGACCCTAACAGAGGTACAAACACCAATGTCAGCATATTTTGATAGGTGGGTACTTTGCTACACTTGTAAATAAATAATAAGGTATATTTTGTCTGCCAGCTATTATGAAACAATATGGTATTATTATTTGTACATTATTTTGATCAGAAAATGATTTTAAATGGATAGAAAGTTTTAGATTTTTGCAGACATTTTTTAATTATTTTTTTTAGAATGCTGAATATCAAAAGAGTAACTTCAGGATTGCTGGAGAGTCTGTGTCTGAGAAGGAGATTTTTAAAATTAGTTTAAAATGACTATGTATGTATGCATACATACAGTGTCACTAAAGACCCAAGGTAAGTAATAGTGTTTCCTGAAAGTCCTACGTACACAAGAGTCTAGCTGTTTGTCTTTTTATCCCATAATACCACACCCACTGGACTTAATTTCTTTGGATTTGAATACAAAATGATTGTAAACATGTATGTTGTGACCAGTGGCACACTGGCATGGTCAGAGGCCTCTGGACTACTTGAACTGAAGTGGGGGGATGGGGGGTTGCTGACAACAGTAAGAGATGGTGGCGGTAAAGGTTGTTGACCTGGGGGTGGGGGTATATAATTGTGCACCCCTCCTTACCCACGATCCACTGCGGTGGCTCGGCGTGCAGGCAATGGGGGAGCTGTGAATGAATAAAAGACTTAACTTTTTTCCCCACCTTTACATGTCGGTGGTGGATGGCTCCACTGCCGGTTAGCCTGGCACTGGGCACGCGACGGGCCCTCCATGATGTAGCCCATGTTGCAGGAGAAGCTCACCACGTCGTTCAGGTTGAAGCCATTCCCAATGGTGCGCCCGTAGATGGGACTGCCAGGGTGACCGCAGCTGATAGCTTCACGAAGGACAGGGAGAGGGAAGAGAAGGATGGTGAAAAACAGGGAGCACTACGGGGCACCTGCTGGGCGCTACGGGGCACCTGCTGGGCGCTCGCATTGCATTACAGCATCCGGAACCTTACACAATGTGGCCAGAAAGTGAAGAACTATTCAACCAAACTATTTAAAAGTGTTAATCCAGTCTGAACTTCCACATGAAAATGAGAATCCCTTTCCAGGAAGGAAAAGTGTGGTCACCACCCAGGTGACACGTCTGCACTCCTCCGAATCCCCTGTCCTGAAGCGGCTCGCTGCACACCAGTAAGACGTCCCCGGACCCGACAGCTAGGCACATCGTGACAGATCACTTCAAGTTTCCCACTGACTGGAAGCTCACTGAAGGGCACATAACTCGCAGGAGCGTGGAGGTCCTTCTTCTGTGCAATGCACTGCAACGCTGCCATCTTCAGGCAACTGAGTCTGACCTGAGCAACTGCAGGTTACGTGCCTGGTCGTTGCTCCCCTGTAGAGGGCGGTCTGTCACAGGTGCGGCACTAGTCCATCGAAAATGCATATAATTATCTGCCATTAGTATTAGTACTGTATGGAGAAGTGCTTCGCTGAGGTGGGGGCCCTGGTGTGGGGGTAGGGGGGAAGTCTGTTTACGATGCACATGGAAGTGGTATCCTCCCATTTCACCGCGATGTTTTGTCCATAACTGGAATGTACCAATGCAGAAATGCATTAAAAGCTAGAGGCCACATTCTGGAAGCTTCTCATTGTGCTCACTGTGCACACTAAGTCGATGGTCTGGCACCATGAACAGTATCACCATGTTAAATACTCGCGCTCTTTGTTTCTAAACATCAGTCTGAAAAAAGGAAAAAAAAAAAGTTTCGAGATTTTTTTAATTAAAAAAAATGTATTGATTCAAATATTTTTAATGCAAGCTATGACCCTTCACTAATCCATAGAGCCAAATTCTCATTAGACTCGGAGGCGCCATTAAAAAAGCAGATATTCAACCAAATCAAATCGATACCAGAAACAAGCTAATGGAGGGGGGCTCAAACTCGAGGCTTAAAGCATGTGCATGCTGTTTAAGGTTCTCGCTTTGAACATTTCATCCCTCCGAGAATTTCCACAGCGAGGCCTCATACCCTTCCGTTCTATTCACCTTTTTGCACAGCACATACTTTCTGACACCGTTATTTAGTCGGGATCAGCTGTGGGAGCTCACCGTGGCTTTTGTCTGTCATTTTCTAGATGCGGTTTCCATTACTGCCACCCACTGTGAAGCCTGGCTTCTGCCGTTACTAATTAGTGGCACTGTAGAGCATTCCAGTGCACCGAGATGCCGGAACAATGGCCCATTAGCGTCCGTGGCAACGGTGTGAAAACAGGATGAGGGCCGGGGGACCAGATCCCATCTGCCTGTCTTTAATTGGAGAGCGAGCCCATGCATGGGGTCACCCCCGTCTTCATCGAGATGCCCCCCCTCACTCTCCTCCCTTCACCTCCGTGACCCGGTCCCGCATGTCACCCACTTCCCCCGGCCCCTGATCGGCAGGAATAGGGCACCTCCCTACTGTTCCTCAAACTGTGTGGTTATGATGGCACTTTCACTGTGGCAACACAAAGGAGTTTTAGTCTAGTCCCACAATGCACTGGGCTGTCGCATAAAATTATAGCTTTTAAGTGAAGTCAGATAGCAAGAAAAAACCTAAAATTGAAAGCGAGTGGCCGCCCCGGCTTAAATTATGGCCCCCTGGAGAACGGTGTGATTTACACAAATTTAACCTCTGAGCACAGGAAAAATACATAAGCAGCACTCGCGTAATTAAAGATTATCAATCTCTTTTAATGCAGCGTTCCCTCAAAAAGGGACACTGGCAGAGACAGCTAAAAAGGATCATCTTTAATTACGCGGGCGCTGGCTGTTTCATTTCGCACATGTCCAGTAGGACTTTCCCCTAACCTAGAGCGAAAATAACACTTGGTGGGCTCAGCTAAGTAATGACAGTGCCCTGAGTGGCCGTAGCGGCTCTGGGCTTTATTGGCACTGTGCGTTCGGCTCAGTTCAGTTTAATTGGGTTAATTTGCATATAGTGTCCTTCGCAATAACAGGGTTTACCAGCATCAATTAGGATCATCATCGCAGCTGGTGTCGCATTTTAGCTACCTGGGGAGGGAGGAGCAAGGAGTCAAACAGGAAACAAAAAAAGCCTGTGGTTGTTATTGCAAAAAAAGATATAAAGTAAATGGGACAGAGTCCCTTAGAAAGCAAAGCGAGGCAATCTGTGATTTCTCTTCTGGGGCCAGGGGGTTACTCACGGACGCAGGCCGGCAGCTGGCCCGACCAGTTGTGGTCCTGCTGGCAGATCCGGACAGAAGAGCCAATGAGGCGGAAGCCTGGAACGCACTGGTACACCACCGTGTCCCGGTAGCCGAAGTTCTCGCCGATCACCTGGCCATTGACAATCTGCTCTGGGACTCCGCAGTGACCGGCTGGGGGTGGGGGGACACATGACACGGTGGTCACGGCGGGGGCGACAGAGGAGGATTTCTCTCTGTCCTGCGTTCTTTCTCCCTAAATCCGCATAAGCTGTCTTTGTGGACAGAACCCTTCCCACTCGGATTAGCCGCTTAGCTAAGCTAGCACGGCAGAAACGCGAGAAGGCCGGCAGGGCTCCATTACCGAGGCACCGGGTCTCCGTCCCGCTCCAGAGCCCTGACGACAAGCACTCGCGCACGGTCGAGCCCACCAGCATGTAGCCCGCATCGCAGGTGAAGATGGCCGTGGCACCAAATGTCATCTGCGTGCCGATCTTCTTCCCGTTGGGGGGGGTGGGCAGCTCTCCACAAGAGATGACTGCGGGAAACAGGAAGCTAGTTAAACAAAAAAACCCATCGCATGCTGGGTATTGAACCCCCCACAACAACAACGTTATGGCTTCCTCAACACTGCCCCCTCCCGGAAAGGCAATAACGGCTTCTTGTTATGCTTTTAGCAATGGGACTTACATGCTGCAAGTGTAAAACTGCCATGTGTGGAAAAGTCAATGAGGCAGTAACTGGATGTATCTGAAGACTTATTAAGTGACACTTTTAAGGGGAACTGAATGAATATATAAAAGAAAAAACACATTTCAATAAAAGTAGTATACAAGCATAAATGCAGGTAAACATATACAAGTTCAGGTGTAATATGAGATCTAGATACAACCCATGTAATTTCTGAGATTTCTCACCAAGATTTACACCCTTGCAAACACCCCTGAATTTCTCAATGGTCAGCCTCCAGCTGTCGCAAAATCCCCAAACACATTTCGTACTATGATATCACCCCTGAGAGAATCCCTGTGAGAGAATCAACATCCACCCAGAGTTTTGATGCTGGGGGGAGAGGGCATGCGTGTGTGCTCACTCTGGCAGTGCGGCCGCTCATTCCTCCAGCTCCACGCGCCATTGGCCATGCACTGGATGTGGGAGGGGCCCAGTCGGTAGAAGCCGGGGTCGCAGCTGAAGATGATCTTGGTGCGGTATTCGTAGTGCGAGCCGTTGACAATGCGCCACCTCCCGTGTTCCAGGGAGAAGGAGCCGATGCTGGGGCACACCACCACTGTCCCGGGACCGGGGGAGGTGCAGGCGGGAGAACACAGACAGGAGGCGGCGGGAGAACAGGACAGATTTACCGGCGGAAAGAGGAGCGTGAAAACGAATTAATGGAACTAACGTGACTCTCTATCTCCTAACAGCACAATTCGAAAGAATGCGATGAAATATTTAGATGCTTTTGCATGCTGGAAGCTCTCGACTCTCTTCCCTCATCTTTCAAGCATCGAAGCCCCGCCCCAAACCCTCCTGCTTCCCATCGTACCTGAGCAGCGTGGAATCTTGTTGTGGTTACTCCACGTGCCGTCGGGCTGGCAGACGGCGCTCGTCAGCTCCTTCGCCGAGAGCCGGTATCCGTCGTTGCAGAAGTAGGTCACGCGGGTGGCCACCGAGAAGTCGGTCGTAAGCACCCCGCCATTAACTGGGGCCTTTGGAGCGCCACACGAGACAGCTGGGGAGGGTTGGGAGACATCATAAACCCTCACAGATAGACTCACCGACGGCCGAAAAACTCAGCATCAAGGCGGCCATCCTGTTCAGATACTCGCATCACGTTCCGTACCTTAAAGAGCGAGAGCTGAGCTGATTGGGTTAGCATTAGCATTAGCATTAGCCCGAAAGCCTTTTAACTGCGTTTTTGACACTGTCGATAAAAATATTCAACGTGAAGTGGCCTGCCTCTGCGCCAACAGGGTAAACAATGAAAGAGCGGCTCTGCTGCTACTGAAGTGGTGTCTAGCGTTAAGTATCCCCAGGTTCACTGCCCCCTGCTGTCTGCTCTAAGTATTTCCCTACCTCCTTACTTGCTATGGCGACCCTTGGGGTATGTAGCCCTGACACGCTATGGCTGCATTACTACACCAAGTTCAGCATGTCGTCGGTCAGGGTCATTATATTGCAGAGGTGTCTGGCAAACCCTGGATGCAAACATAAACCCCCTCGATTCCCACCCTAGCTGACATAAATGATGGCTGGTTATGTTCCTGTGCTCAGACACCTCCGGGCACAAAAGGAGGAAATGGATGGGGCTCTACCGGAGCTGGGGGTGGGGGGGGGCAGCTGCACCCTCACCCCCAGGTACAGCCCCTTCACCCAGGAAAGGGAGACAGTGAGGGAATGATATCAAAAACAGGTGGAATGGAAATAATCAGAGGCAAGCAGACGAAATAAAAACTTTAAAGAGATTAGAGAAACAGAAGCGCAGTGCTGCAGGGGCAGGGAAAATACGGATGTTGCAATATCCTTTCAAGTTCCTCAACTAAAAAAGCAATTAAACAGAATTAACCGTTTTAGCGTAACTGTCACTCTGAAGATAAAATGGCATTCTCCCGGTTTGCAGTGCATGATGTAAAGGAGATGCAATGTAACGGCACATGGAGAGCCCGTCTTAGATACCAGACGTGTGAACCGTGGCTCTTCGGCACCTCAGTGAGGAACGTGTAAAGGTGACACGGCCCCAAACATCACCGGAGTGTCGCCTGGAGCGTCGGAAGTGAGCACAGGGTGGAAACCATCAACTCTGTGAAATGGCAGCTCGCACGCACGGATGCCTGACTCACATTTGTGAAATGTTATGTTATCTTGTTAAATGTTACCTCGTGTCCCCTTGCGACAGACTGCCATCCCATCCTGGGTATATCTCTGCCTTGTGCCCTATGCTGCCTGTGATTGGCTACAGACTGACTCCAAGACCCTGATCAGGACATGCGACTGGAAGATTACTGACTGAGGGTTACTAAGGGCTCTTTGCCTGCTTATCACTGTCTGTTAGTGTGGGAAAGGTCCAGAGGTCTCACCCTGGCAGGCTGGCACGGGGGCATCCCACGCGTAATACCCATAGGGAGTCTTCTTGCACACGGCCGTGCCCTTGCCGATGAGGCGGTAGCCACGGTCGCAGGTCCAGCGCACCAGGCTGTTGAGCTGGCCGCCCGTCTGGCTGACGATAGAACCGTGCTGCGGCGAGTCCGGGGTGCTGCAGTACAGAGCTGTACAGAGAGGGGGAATCAGTGTGTCAGTACGTCATGGCTTCCGCAGCAATGCCGTCATCCAGTCATGCAAGTCTAGCTTAGATAAAGGGACATGGCTGGCCTCAAGCCCTATTACTATTGCTGCCTTCCCATGATGCAGTGCAGGAAGCACATCCATGACGGTGCCCATGCAAACTGCTATGTCATGTGACTTAAAGTGATCAAGTTACAAATATAACAATCAAAATGCTTATTCTTACACTAACGTTAACAGTAGTGCTTAGAGATTGGCCGAAAGGCATGTCAATCACCGACTGGTTTAACCCGCCTCCAAATGATTATTTTATAGGCTCCCATAACCTCCTAGTGACTGACAGGCCACATGTTGCCCATCCACCATACCTTTCAAAGTGATAATATTATCGTCATTGGTCAGCTATGATATAATAATACTCCTAATAAAAATACCATGACCAGTCATTACAGTTACGGAGTAATCATCTGATTTGAATTTGTGTTTCTCACTGTAGTTTCTTATACAAGGTCTTCCCTCCCCTACAGAACCCTCTCGAACAGGACTCTTCAAATCTGGCCCTTAATTCCAAATCCAGGCTTTGTTTTAAGTTCTCCCATGTAAATAGTCTAAAAACATTGATTCTGATTGGGCAGAAGCTTCACACCCAGCTCGCAGGTAAAGGAAAGCGGGAAAATCACCTGTGGAAAAATAAAGGACAAACACGACTCCAGTGTCTGAGGAGGACTTTTACACACTGAAGCTCTAAAGGCACATGCTTCACCGACCTGCAGCTAAAGCAGAAGGTGCCCCCACAGAGACGCATCGCTCTCAGCATTTCAAGTCTCTGTCAAGAACAATAATAAAAACGGCACAGAGCCGCCGTCGCGCCGCTTTAATATTCACGAGGAGGATTCCGCGCGGCACCGTTGCCAGCCGGAGTCGACGTCACACGTCACATTGATTGGACCGGACGGGGTGAAGGGATAAGGTCGGGGTCCGTGTCTGCTGGGGTCGGTGGGGGTTACATGGGGCCAAGCGTAGTCTGTGCGTAGTGGGCACGTTCAGCGGGCCGACACCCATCCACCGCTCAGAGAGCATCAGGGAGAGAGATGGGGAGTGATGTTAAGCGATGGTAGCAGCTGCCGCCCCATTCACCACAAGACCGGCTGTATTTAAAATTTGAGTCACTTTACATTCAATAAACTTTTATACAAGACACGCTTGTGGTTTGGAATCCCGTGTGAAGGTCCACGCTGGGTCACCTCCACAATGCGGCTTCTTGATGCACGTGGGGGTGCCATGCGAGTTTCCCCCCTCGCCGCATAGTGCTGAGCCACGGGCACAGAGGATATAAAAACCGTAATTTCTTCCGAAGCTCCCCAAAGCCAGACGTGGCCTGCAGCAGGAATGCTCTTGCTCACCTCCCCGGAAGTTCTCCTCAAACTTCAGTGATGGGGGATGGAGGAAGAGAATAGCAAAGACATAGAATGGGAGGTACGTGAAGGCAGCGGCCCCCAGCATGAGTGACCGCGTGCTATTAGCGCACGATACGCCGTCTGTCGATGACAGAGCATAGAGGTGCACAAGCAGGATGCCGGCTTTGGAGATAACGCACCGATCGCTATCTGGTCTGCTCATTCTGAATACCTCCAAAAACAAATCCCGCGAGAAATATGATCCATTATCCATAGACGTGCCCTTTATATGCAAGCATTGAAAAAAAATCTATTGGCAGAGATATTAAAGAACTTATTAAGCTGCTTTCTTTTGTTCACGGGTGAGGAAATATCTATTGGTCGACTGAATTCTTATTCAACAGCATGAAAAAAGTTAGAGGACCAGCAGAGGTAAATGCGACTGGGAAAAAATTGCGTCACATACATTGCATTTCTTGTGTGGTTACAGATTTTTGGGTGAGGTTATTACTACTACATTCAGAATGCCTGATTATTCCTGAAAGAGAGAGGGAGAGAAAGCGAGAGAATGAGAGGGACAGAGAGATGGAAGACGACTTAGGACATCTTGTATCCTGTAACACTGGAGCATGCCATGCAGATATCTCTCCACGAGTCTACAGATGTGTAGGCTGAATGTGAATAGATGGCCTTCACTGCACTGCCCATCCACGATGCATGACAGTACAAAGCATGTGCTCTTTTTTATTTCGGTTTAGGTCGAAACCGTAACTGGGTTATAAAAAAACAAACAAACAAAAAAATAGAAATGAAAGAGTGAAAACTGCTACCGATGATTTTCTGCGTAACAGTGAAATCCATCTGGAGGAAGAAGGAAAAACATGGCGGTTAATTCTCCCCTGGCCTTGCGTCTCCTTAAGCCTCCCAGCTGAAAACCACGGTAATTACTAAAAAAGATGCTGGCCTAGACAGGCTCAATTTACGCAAAGCCGTCATGGATGCTCCCGAAGCTCCGTCCGCGCGCCTCACCCATGTGGCCTAAGGCAGCAGGGTGGGACGTCCATAGTAAACACCCCCTTTCTTCTCATTAACCATGCTGCACCATTGCTTTTCGCCGACTCACTGAGCCCATGCGCCCTTGCCCTGCCAGCCATCCCCCCTCCCAACCCTCCATCAAGACCCTCAGTTGAACCCGGGACCCCGCAGGCTAGTAGACTGAGCTGCTAACAGCAGTGTTTAGCACGGTAGTCATCCAAGTCTCCTTGGACAAGCGGGTTTCTCCCTGGGGAGGGAGGGACCCATCGCAACACATAACATCTGTGGTGCTGCCACAGTTCCCTCTGTCTCCCCCGGGGGGGGGGGGGTGACCTTTCACCTTTCTCTCTCTTACAGCCAGGCTGGTTGCCTCTGGTGGACAAATACCACCCACTATGTGCTCTATGATAACTGACCGCACGGGGTCCCCAAACGGATAGGGCAGCTCCCCTGCTTCAGTCTGTACAACGCTCACATTCCTGGAGAATTGAGATTCAGCTGCTCCTGATGGGAGGGCAGGAAGAAAAATAAAGTGAACAAACCCTTGGGGGGGGGGCTGGAGGGGGGAGGGGGATGGGCTAGAGCGCAATGCTCCTGACAGCCTCTCCATGCAAGAGCTGAAATAAGACATACCCCCCCCCACACTGGCCTTCGAGTACAAACCCCGTTAGCTACCCCCGAGCCCTGCTCATGGGAGTTTTACCTAAACAAAAATGTTTTGAGAGCAGAAGAAAAACATGATTGGTTCAGAGAGATAGCCAATCAGACTGTAGAGGAGGCAGGTTCAAGCAAGTAGAGGAGGTAGGACCAACCAATCAGATGTCTGGGACCCACCTCCTTTACAATCTGATTGGTTAGCAATTGGTTAGCCTTCAGAATAATGTTCTTTGCGCAAGTAAAACACCCACAAGTGCAAACCTGTCCAATGCAAGCTGCTCAAGCTATCACTGCATGCTAGCTGAGCACAACAGACAGAGACGGGAAACGTGCAGGCGAAAGATATTGAAAAAAATGGGATACATACTTTGATACTCACCGACATATCTGACGCGGAAGCCCTTCTTGTTGGTGCCATGGTCGGAGGACCAGCGAAGCAGCAGCTGGTGGCCGCTGGTGGTGATGTTGAAGGGTGTGCTAAGGTCTCCACTCAGGGAGGCCAGGGTCGGGCTGTGGATGTTGGGGCCTGCAAGACAGGAGAGACAAAACAGGAAGGAAAGGGAGAAAAAGAGAGAAGAGGAGAGAGAGAAAGGGCCAATCAGAATCTGAGACCGGATCACTGTTTAAGCAGGCCAGCTTCGCCTTCGCAGAAGGTGAGACATGCCATGAAATGAAAACCCGCAGAGGCACTAGCTGAAGAGAGATTGGGCCTTTGTTAATTTGCAACAGATTTAATCTAGCTGGACTGAAATAAAATATGACAACGGAGTTTGAGTAATTGCCCATTATATTTACCGGCCTGTGGTATGTCTGCTACCACAGGAGGCAGAGCAAGCAAGCGGCAGCCCCTCAGAAGACGAAATCGCCGCAGGCAGAGGCGCCCCGCTTTCATCTGACTGCCCGCATTTCGGGGGAAAGGTGAACATACACACCGGGGCTCCGTGCTTCACTTCCTAGCGGGGACCAGCTAGCGGTGCGGCGCATGCATCCCGTTTGCTTTTCCCGGGCATCATGTGTGCAAACGCCATGTTATGCTTTCCACTGCCGACTGTTTCGCTTAAGAGCCGCACAGAAAACTAGATCAAACATTAAAGCAGGTGAGAATTCAAGGGAAATATACTGTTTGTGCAGCAAGTGATATGTACAAACGTAAGAGGGAATTCAGTAATAACAAAGGTGCCTATAGCAGACAAAATTCCCAGGATGCTACCTTGAAAGGTATCGAGGAGGAGAGAAAAGCTGCAGTGAGACATGATATATGGGGCTATATAGTATAGAGCAGGACAGAGAGGACTCACATGAAAGAGACAGAAAGGCGATACGTATAGAAGTCAGGGGAGAGACTTCAAAGCAGTTACCATCAAAGACTTCCAGGACGTCAAACTCGCGCTCCGTCTGGAAGAACTCGAAATACAGTGTGATGTTGTAGCCCTTCTCCACGTTGATGCTCCACGAGCACATCTGAAGGTTGGGGTAGCTGTCCGGGTAGCCTGGACTCAGGATGACCCCGCTGGAGTCAAAGCGAACATCATGGGCGGGGCATTGCACTGGGACAGAGCACAGGACATTCAAAGTCACTATAGGCGGGGCACAGCACTGAGACATAGCACAAGACACCTCTGAGACACTGCAGGTGAGGCACTGTACTGGAACAGAGCACAGGATACTCAGTCACAATAGACATAGCATTGCACTGGGACAGAGCATATGATTCTCTGAGTAACCACGGGTGGGCCCCTGTACTGGAAAACAGCACAAGGCACTTAGAGGCACTCTGGATGGGGCACTGCACTCTGACAGAGCACAGGACACTCAGAGTCACTGTGGGTGAGGCACTGCACTCTGGCAAAGCACAGGACATTCATATTCACTATGGACGGGACATTGCACTCCAACAGAGCACAGGACACTCAGAGTTACTATGGAAGAGGCACTGAGATGGGGAAGAGCACAGGACACTCAGGGTCACTGTGGAAGAGGCACTGGGAAGGGGAAGAGCACAGGACACTCAGGGTCACTGTGGAAGGGGCACTGGGATGGGGAAGAGCACAGGACACTCAGAGTCACTGTGGAAGGGGCACTGGGATGGGGAAGAGCACAGGACACTCAGGGTCACCATGGTCACAGGACATTCCGAAAATCTGAAGTTCCCAGGCTCCCTGGGGCATCGTTCACCCCCTTATCACGATGTCCAAATGCGTGTCACACCCAATTGTGATATGCTCCACTGATTTAGACACTCTGGATTTGGCATCTTTGAGATTTTCTGGTCTTTTCTTACATGGAAAGAGGAGGACAGACACCAACAATCTGATACTGTCCCGGAGGGTTCTGGGACCACACTGAAATATTAACTGAAACAGATGTTTGGGCCAAAAATGTATGGGTTGGGATGCAACACTGAAGGGATAAAATGGAGAAAATAACAGGGAGCGAGAGGCAGGTGTCATGACGACGTAAATGGGCTGTTAATACAGCCCACCAGACTCGGGAAGCCAACCTTGGCACATCGGAGGAGGACTGTCCATCTGCAGCCTCTCACCCAGCCGACAGGTCAGGATCTCACTGCCCACCAGCGTGAACCCAGGGTGACACTGGTACCTGATTATGTCTCCTGCGGGGAAGTCAGACAGAGTCAATCGTTAGCAGCAGAGCTACTCTAATTGAGTGGTTACAGTTAATTAATGAGGGGGGAGGCTGTCTTTCACTGCTCGTTTTGAGGTGAGTGTCGTAGACAGGGAGGGAGGGAGGCAGGGAAAAGGTTAGGGAAGATTGTCTGAAGATTGAGCTGAAAATAAAACGGAAAGGAGAGGCACCATCCCACACTGAAAGTTCTGCGATGGGCAGGGTTTCCATGGACACCATATACAGGAGCTGCTATATAACATGACCTCTGAACCTGCCTGGGGAAGAAAAAGGAGCTTTGTGCCTGTCACACGGCATCAGGTCCTCATGGTCATATGCACTTCTTAGGTGAAAAGTCGTTAGAATGAATCTGTGCAGCTTGTGAATAAAGTAAATAGCGTAGCACACATCTAATTGCAAGACGCACGACTGCTCACAGGGTTTTCATTACACGACTATTACATGACTGCTCTGAGCCTGCAAGCCCCAAAACCCTTCCTATGTTCTGGAAGCTTCCTGCCAGAGAAGGGCATGTGCTGTGCTGACACAAAATTGACTTTCCCCGAGTTTATTTCCAAAGGATGAGCAGAAACGGGGAGACTTCTGGAATTCACAAGCACCAGTGTTCTTCACTAGTGTTCTTCCCAGTATGTCTTAGTGCACCTGTGCTGGGATTTTGCTCTACCTTTTTCTTTGGGAAATTATGGGCTGACCGTGACAGAGAGCAGGGGGTTGGGGGGGCGGTTGGGCAAAGCTTACCGATTTCGAACTCGTCGTCCTCCATCAACACATCGGCGTTAAGGAGCCGTGGAGGGGGCTGGCACACCCTCAGCTGGTACGCTGGTCACGAAGAGAAACATGGATGTAGTGAGGAAGAGGATGCCTCATTAACTCGCTGCCACAGTCTTGACCTTAACTAACTGGCGTGATACAGTTTACCCAAGCCGCCCCTATAGAGTCTGTGACGTACAAACTGCCACGCTTGCCCGTGAAGATCGTCGACGGTAACCACGGCGAGAGCGGGTCTATGCAGAATGCTTTGTGACGCTGGGAATTAAACCGCAGCAGCATTAAAGTGAAAGATGAGTGTGACCTGCTTCCCCTGCAGTTAATAAAAAGGCTGAATTAACGGAGCATTTATGCTCCCGCGGACGTCACCGCTGGTGATTTCATGCTTTAATTACAATCTTCTGCAGTACTCTTCTCAACTTCTAAATTTAGGCCCGAGAGCTGTTGATACTGAACAAACTGTCCTGCCGTTTAATTGGGACGTTAACTATTTTGATGGCACTGGGATTCGAAACCACCGGGTAGCCGTGACAGAATCAATTCAGAGTCCCAACATGATGCCGCCATCATTCATTTTGCTGCAAAACGTGCTGCATTAGTAAAAACAATTTATTTATTTTTTTACCAGATTTGAAGTAATACTCTGGGACTGAACCATGATTAAACCAAAGGAAAGCCCTTAGCAAAAAGTAGCTTATTCAAGTGTACTACGTATATGTATACTTATTTTATACTAAAACTGAGGCAGTATACTTGAAGTTTACTTTTTATATACTATACTTTATATACTTAAGAATAGTATAGTGAAGTAT
>JAABNX020000053.1:7709728-7728934 GCA_015163995.2 Mormyrus lacerda | reverse complement strand
CAACATTCTGTCTTGTGATTTTGTAAATACATTGCAGTCTAGTGTACATACAGTATGAGTTAAATTTAAGAATACTTCAATAGTATTCAATAGTTCAAGTATATACATAGTATGCTACAAGTAATACACTAAGCAAACTTGCAAGAAGTAAGATGGTGGTGCAGGAGGTAGTGCTATCGTTTGGTAACTAGAGGGTTGCACACTTGGTTCCTCCTGACTCCATCAATTAAAATGCACTTAGTCTGGCATTCAACACGGCCCCTCAATAATATGCAGTTTTAATGATTACAAGGGAGAGAAGGTGGGCCCATGCAGACTATGTCAGGGAAGCCACACCCCCTCAATGTGACTGCGCTGTCATTGGACTTGATTTCTCCACCAATGACAGAGCCAGGTTTTGAAAAAGACCCACCCCATTCTGTTCACATTTCATTTTCTGATTTCCCAGCAGGTGGCGACAGAGGCGAGTTTCGCGTCACCTGGAAGGCATGGCCACAGCAACACTGGGCAAATGACCAACAAACTGCCCTCTAAATCAGGGCTCTTCAGTCTGGCCCTCGATTCCTAATGCAGACCTTGTTTTTAGTTCTCCCAGGTACTTAGTTTCATAATTACTGATTCTGACTGGCCACAGAGGCTTCACACTCGGCTCGCAGGTAAATCAGCAGAGTTTGGACCTTGAGGACAGTGATTTTAATAGCTCTGCTCTAAATGACAGGCTCTCACACCGGGGCATATGAAACCAGTACAGGACTGGCGGCAGATCATCGGGAAAGCATGGAGGTCGACAGGAGGTTCCCAAAACACATACATATGGCTGCTCTCGCGATTCCAGGATTAAAAAGCAGGAAAACCGAGTTTCCAGGCAGCAGCCTGAGATTCGAAGAGAGGAATCCTCTCCCTAGCAGAGGGATACAGGCTTCTCGTTTGCCTGTGTTATGAGAAAATCTCGTGAAGCATGATGGATGTCTTTTATTTTAACACAATATAAATGTTTTGACATACTGAGTGATTTTCGGCAAATATGCAAAATATGCAAAATACCCACTATCAGTCCCAGAAAGTGGAATGCAGTGAAATGTGCGGTCCTGGGACAGAGTGGGTAACGTGAATACCGGGGCACTGGGTAACACGCACCCCCAAACGCGGGAAAAATAAGCAAATGGGATGACCGATGTTATTCTGCTTGCCGTTAAGTTCCCTACAGCCCTAAGTAGATCATAATTATATTAAGTCTCCTTTAACGGAGATAGCAAATGAAATCGTATTTACTCCATAATTCCATATAGAGAGAATGTCTAAGGTGAATAATGAGACAATTGATTGTCAATGAAATAAAGATGAAACAACAAAAGCAATTCAGTGGGGCTTCACAGCACGACGGCTCAGGCGAGGTCCTGTGTAAGGCCTTCATGGCCATTTCATGAACTATACAAGCACTGCTGCTTTTGGAAGAAATGCAGCAGGTTTCATAAATGCTTAAAGAGGTGTTATGGAGGTCCTGGTAGGGCTCTTTATTCAAAGCATGACCATGCTCTACAGCAGAGCTGTTAGGGGACCTGTATTCTGATTATTCACGCTGGCAATCTGATGGAATTGCTACGACTGTAGCCTAAATACTAATTTACCGCAGACCCGGAGCAGGCAGACCTCAGCTGTACACCCATGTTATAAACACCACGGGACCATCGATATCTTAACCAATTCCACTTCCCATCACGCCGGGGTCTCGCTCCAGAGCCGGCATGTGGGATTACGGCGCCTGCACATCCAGCTCGGCGTCGGGGCCGCGGGAATGAATCTCTTCATCGTGCAGACGGCTCATTCGCAGAACGATGGGGGTAATGCTCCGAGGGGACGCGTATGCCCCCCCCAGGCCGGCTTACCGTGGTAGCTGAGGACAAAGAATCCACTGCCGCTGAAGTCGCTGTGGAATTTGATCAGGATCTGATTGGAGGTGCTGTAGACGGACTCCAGCGCCGTGTTTCCGCTGAACTGGCCGATCTGCGGCGAGCTTTGATCTGGGCCGTCCCTGCGGGAACAGTGATGGCCGTAGTAGACCGGATTTGCCAGTAAGCGACTAGAACGGATGTCAGGATGCAGAATGACAGCGCACTTTTTAGCCACAGAGCTAAAAATCCCCTAAAGGAGAGGCTGAGGACATATCAGACTCAGCAACAGGAGGATCTGTGAGTCTCCATACTGCTCTTAGGCAAAGTGATTTTTTTTCAATTGTCCTTAATCCTCTGAATCAATAAGACTGAACAAGAACAACACAAGGGGGCCTGTATTTCACAGTAGTACAGGCGTAAATTGGGACGCCTTATTGAGATGAATCTTGGAGTACATTCTCTCCTGTTGGCCAAATTAAACAGCAAAGCTGTCAGGAAAAAAACACGCCTTGACAGAAACGGGGTGACTGATGTTGAGGAGCGGAGCCAGAACATGCGGCAGCTGACAGACACACAAAGGCACCCCACACACCACGCTCAGCGCCCAGCCTCTTCCAGTACCAGGATAACAACATTCCATCTGCACACTTTCAGCAGAGAAAGGGCCAATAATGCAGTCTCAAAGACTGCTTCCCTGGTTAGATGGCCATAAAATGTAGCAGAAGTGCACAAGTGATTCAGGACAAAGATCCCAGAAAACTAGAATTTGCTTTCAAGCACAAGGTCTATCTTATAAAAGAATGACCTACCATAAAAGAAAAAATTATCGTTTCTCCTGTACAGTTCAACTGCTTATTGAACAGCCTTATTAACTGGGGTCACCCACTGCATGAATGCACCTGGACGACACAGTGGGCGTCGCCTTCCTGCCCTCCGTGCGACTTGATTGGTGGGAAGGCTGCGAGCCTCATGGATGGCAATGATGCAGTTCCCGCCTAGCGCTGAAGATGCATTATTTAGCAGCATTAATAAATAAAAATGTCCTCTGGATTTTTTAAACAAAGGAATATATGGAGTTATATGCAGCATAAAGGGGGACATTAATAATGAGGGAGTGTCATGTTTTGAATTCTGCTGCTCATTCATACAGCAGAAGCAGAAGGATTGTATCACAGAGACAAAGCAATTAATTATAAACCTATGGACCTCTGAAATACCAGTATGCTATTACAGTAAGTGGATTGGTGCTGCTCTTATCAATGGGGACGGCTGATGCTCTGCTCTCCAAAAGCTGCTATCTGAAATGAAACCATCTTTCTAAGCAAGAAGGTAAAATAAGGAGCCGATTCTAGAGCATGAACCCGTAACATATGGGCACGAGATGTATAAATGAACAGGGCGTCATACGGCTCACAGATCAAAGTAACAAAAGAAGCTTTATTATCGGGATGTAAAATGCCCAGACGATATTTATTATGATTAAAACAGACTCGAGAACGACTTGAAATGCAGATTTCATGAGCCTGAGTGCACTGTGGACATATCTGCTAAAAAATGAATGATCTGCCTCATCGGGGCTCTGGGCTACAACGCAGTTTCAGCCAAAATTTACTGCCTTAAAACGCTATAAACGGTGTATTATAAGAAAATATCTGAGTGTGCACGCCCAGTGAGCTCCTTCTCGAAGTGCCTGGCTGTGCACCTCTCTTGTCACCAGGCACATTTCTTCGCCGTGAGTGCACCCTGCACGTAACGTCAATTACTAACACATTCTCAGGATGGATTTGATACAGCAGCAACAAACCACGGTTTACAGGCAGTCTGTGATGGGAAATTAGAAAAAGAGGCTGTCTTTTTATGAAAAGCAAACAGAGTTTAAATGGTCTGTAGTCTCAGATATACTCCCTGAATCAGGGCGCATTCAATAGCTCTGTAAGCAACTGTCACGATTAACTTTGTAGAACCACTGACTGTCCCTCATTACATGCTCTGCATACATATAATAACGGCTTATTCCAACCTACGTACAACAGCAATGCTCATGTAGACTATAAACCCAATCATTTTCGATCCATATTTTTCATTACGAACTTTATGCATGGAAAAACAGAAGATAAATTACCTTGTATTTTGACATTCTATGATAATAAATCGATAATACTCTTTTTAATAAAACCCAAGAATGAGCCAAGAAATGTTTTCACAGAAGTTTTACAGAGTTTTCTGCTCATAATGGATGTTGTTTATCCGACGAGCGAAGCCTGAAGCAGCATCCACTCTGCTGCATGTTTGTACGGAGAATAAGCCCCTGTATCATTTACCTTTCTGAATTCGTGGGAGAGCACAAACAGCAGCATACAGTCACAGATAATACCATTACTCAGGCCCAATCGGCAATGATTAAGAACAGACAGGCCATATTTACTTTTGATTCTTCGAGACTCAGTATGGTTTGGAGTTTGAAACATGAATTGGAGAATGAAATTATTAAACTGCATTAATTAAAAGACAAATCTATTTGTTTATATGTGGGCTGGCTGCTGCAGTGGATTTATTATAAGCTCTCTATACTTTCCTTTCAGCCAGTTAAGGTAAGTGAGATCAATGGCTCATTAATTTCAACACAATTAAAGAGCTTACGTGGCCCCTCCCCCCCCTTTTTTGTGGGTCCCCACTTTAAGTTCCTAAATGTACCGATTGTTTGTATCGATTCACAATGTCTGGCATTCTTTCTAAATGAATAAAATCCACTTTGGTCTTCCTCCATACCGATGCCCACTATGCCCAGTTTATGGGCCCGAACGCCTGCAGCCTGTGAAGCCAAACCATTCTGACACGTCTCTCCTGGGTCCCACCCCCCAGGTACAAAGGGATATGCATGTTTCATCCCTCAGTACTTATCTGTTCAATCAATATGCACGGTGGCACAAACAAAACATTACAGACAAAGATCTAGTTAGGCTTCTAGCAAATGCTGCTCTGACTGCATAATAAGATAAAGCTGCATCTTTAGGATGATCCCGGATAATCTGGCCTTTGTATGCAGGTGATGTCACGAGCGGGTCCTTACCAAACAGTGATGTAGTCGTAGATGGGTTCTGTACTAAGCACGGTGAAGTTGATGTAGATCCCATTGCCAGGGGGAACCCTGACACTCCACACACAGTCCTGGAAGTGAGGGTACTCTGCGGGGTGTCCCGGGGAATAGATGGTCCCATTCATGGAGGTGATGTTCCCCCCACATAGAGCTGCAAAGAGAGGGAGAGGGGGCAGGGGTCATTGGTCATGTTGCCGAATCGAGACAACCACACGTCTCCCTGGCAACACCTGTGCCACGGCAACGGGCTTGTGATGGACACAGAGAGGACCGCTTCAATGATGAGGTATAACACAGAAACGCCGGGAACACCGAACTGGGAATGCACCCAAACTGGGAATGCACCACGCGGCGTTAAGCGGAGGAACATTTAAGACGACAGACGAAAGCCTCTGCTTCGTACACGTGGCAGCTGAACTCGTCACCCGTGGCACCACGTTACGTACGTGCTGACTGTCCCTGCTGCCTAACGAGCGTCACGGTGCTTCGTTAGGGCATCACAAACAAAGCGACAGGGACGAGCCAGATGAAAACAGCTCCGGAGGCTGCGAGTGACTAAACGAAACAGGCGACTGATTTATTCTCTTGGATCCAGAGTCTCGGTTGGAACGAAGGGGGCAGATTTTCATGCCCGTTACTGTCTGACAAAGAAGGATGTGCTCTGGGGGTGGCGCAGTGGCGGGCGGGTGACGCGTGTAAGCGCACCGCTGCCCGGTCCAGCAACCATTTAGTCAAAATTCAATCAAAGACTATATATATATATTTTATATCCACATTTGAAGTCAACACTATTCATAACCTAATGTAGCACAGAGTGCCTCTGCAGACCTGGAAATCAATTGCATGCGAATGTGTTTTTCTCCCAGCGGACACCGGCCACCAGCACAGAAGGACGGTCCAACAGTCTACAGCATCATACAAGTGTCAAACAAAATGGAGGACTGCTGTGATTATATTACCTTGGGGGGGTTATATTAATAGTGCACAGCAGGATTAAGGATTTACACAAACTGCATATACCACAATAGTCAGATTATCAGTGAAGTGCATTCCCATGTTCGCTAATGACTTGTTTGGCTACCTAATTATCTGTCTTAAGGACGACTTGGTAGCAGCATTATAGCAAAATCTGGGTCATCTTGTCTTCACAGTCCAAAAATAGCTTCCGATCTCACGACGCAGGACAAACATGGTCTAATGCTGTAGTTAAGATGATCATTCCCAGCTAAGTGTGCTGGGGTAATAAAAATGGTCAGATATGTTTTTTTAACTGAGAAAACAGACAAAATCTTGCAAAGTGAGCCTATAATGCAAAATAAAGGTAACTGATGTCTATTTCTGCTTTATGCTGGCATTTATTGGCACCCACCTTCGCAGCGTGGCACGGGGTGATTCCAGTTGCGGCTGATGCCATGCAGGCAGGTGAGCGAGGCCTCGCCGATCAGGGTGTATCCCGGCAGGCACTCGAACGACACGGTGAGGCCCACGCCGAAGTCGCTGCCGATGACGATGCCGTTGCGGAAGGGCCGTGGGTCGGGACAGCTCTGCAGCTGGTAGGCTTGGTGACAGGGGATATGGGGACATGCATGTCAAAAGATCAGCGGCCCCGTTCGCCACTCAAACAAACACACTACTGATTTCAGCAAGAGTGACATGACTTGACCCTCTCCTGACTCTGCAGTGGGCTAATTAATGATTTTTTGGCTTGAATAACCTTTTTATAACGTTAAACATGCTACAAATGGCTTTGAAGCAAAACGTTAGTCCTCAGATGATAAATTTCCGACTATTATTCATACCCTTCGCTGAGCTATATTTCAGCCCATCGTATCTATAAGAGTGATTAATGAGCGCTAAGAAATCGCTAAATAATTGTTCTTCCTAAGACTGGGTCAACTGGGCCGTAGGAGGGAAATGAAAGAGAGGCCTCACCCTGGTACGTGATGTGGAAACCCGGCTTGTTTTGGGAGTAGTCGCTGTGGAAGAAGAAGCTGGTCTCGTGGGTGGTGCTGAAGAAGGGCTCAGGCACTTGGGGGCCGCTGAACCTGTCGATCACCGTGCCCGTCTCCAGGGAGCCGCTGCGGACCTCCAGGTAGTCGTGGATGGCCTCCGTGGAGAAGTTCAGGAATTGCAGGTGGATTCCTTTATGGAACAAAAAAGAGGAAAACTGCAATTAGGGAGAAGCTTCAGCCTCTTTGATCATTTGGTTATATTATCTTAAAGAGGCTTTCTTGTATGAGTTTAGATATCAGAGTTCGCGTGAAGCCACCTTAGTTTAAATAGCACCTAAGTGCGTCACTAGAGAAGCTAACGGGCACACAAAGCAGAGGTGGCATACCAAAGCCGACTGGGAGGCTGACGGTCCAGGTGCAGTCCAAGCCGCTGGGGTAATTCCCGGGAAATCCGGGGCTCAGGATCACCCCGCTGAAGTCCGTCATGGAGCCACCACACTGAGCTGTGGAGACAAACCGGCGGCCATCACGACCCATCGTAAGCGCAAGCTGAGCGCGGAAGGGCTCTTATGCACAGGTCATCAGTCTGCTCATGTCACGATGACATTCTGAGGGTCAATTGCAGTAATTAGGAGACTCAAACACTGACACTCGCTGCAAGGATTTCATTTCCAATTGGGAAAAAAAAACCTCATTAACACACTTCAGTGGAATTCCACTAATTAAAACATAAAATGTAACACTGATGAGACTGCACGCCTCGCCGGCTATGACGCGTTTCGTTCTGTGCACCGAAGAGAACGACGACGCATGGCACGGCGCAGGAATAGCATGCTGTGCCGCAGAAACACCGACAACAGACAGCAGACGCCGTAAATGCAGGAATCAGTGGAGGCGACTGCCTAACTCAACAATCGCAGGTTCAGGTGTTCGGAGAGAGAAAGTCATTCCAATTAGCCGTGAGAAGCACATTCTTCTAAAACACACAAGTTAATGTACAATATAATGCAATAATCATTATAGATTCACAGGTGAAACGAAGGGGATTGTCTTAGTTTCCACGGCACTTCGGTGAATCCGGAATTGGCAGAATGAGAAGCGACAGAACATCCGCGGCACGTCGGGGGATATTTCCCGTAGAAGAGACACGAAGAGGCCTGAATGTAGCAAGTGATTTGTTTTGTTTTTTGTTTGTTTTGCACGGGCAGTGGTCCCCTCTGCCTTATGTGAGGCTTTAAAGACTCTAAAGAGGACGGGGGGCGGAGGGATCACATTTTTATTATTTAGCGGATGCTTTAATCCAAAATGAGGTACTTCTTTTGATGAAGGAGGGTCAGTCAATACCTGGAACAATTATGTTTAAGGGGTATGCTTAAGGGCTCAGCGGTGAAATCATTCTGCCAGCCCGGGGACCTGAACCAACGATCAGAGGCACAGCGTCCTAATCCACCGAGACGCAGCCCGGTCACCCCACATGACGCAAAAGGCCGGCTGGCGAGAGGGTATGGGGACCTGCGACCTCGGGACACCCGATGAAGCTGCTGAACGCCGACGTCTACAAAAACCAGCTGAAGATGACAAGGGGGAAACTTCAGGCGGATATGAAAGAGGAAACATTTATTTGAAAAGTATGTCTGGGAGTGACGGCGTATAGATGGGAGGACAGGGCAGATAAACACCCTGTCAGGCACACGGCACTGTTCACGTCTCCTTCAAAACACCGCAATGTCTCCTGTCAGAGGAAAGACTAAAAAAAGTCTCATTTATTGTTCCATAATAAAGCAAGGCCACACAGAAACATGCAAAGTATCTCCAATATTAGCATATTAGCCAAAAGTTTTACTCTACCCACAAAGTGTGTAGCTATTTTCGGTTTGTTTAACAAGCTCCTCGCTCCTGCAAACAGCCCTCGACAGCATGACCTGAAATGTCGGTAGATACGGGAATCTGTAGCCTCCGAGTCACGAACACGCGGGATCCAGCCGGGCTCCCGTTGTCAGGATCAGAGCCGAGGCTTGTTCGGCACCCGGGCTCTGACGGACTTCGTTCCCAAGCTGACCTTTGGTGAGCTTTCTTCACAATAAAGGCATGTGGCCCGGCCATAGGATGGGGGGGGGGGGGGGGGGGCAACACCCCTGCATCACGCAGATCCACCCCCAGCAGCATCCCAGAAAATGGGCAGAGTATTAATAAATGATAAAATATTATTCTACAGCCTGTTGTCTGATTCCAGTTCATGTCAACTATTTTTTTTCCTCCTTTCCTCAAAATAAATGAATTTACCTCACGCCAAAAAAAGATAAAATACATATTTGAGCTGCATGCAAGCTGACTGCCTTCTGTCATTCACTATTTAACTTAAAATACAAATGCTCGCGCTCAGTAACATTCCCGCTGAAATAGCACCCCCCCCAACCCCTTTCCGCTTTCTAATCCGTCCTTTCCCACAAATCCAAGCTGGTGCTATGAAAAGGTGAACAGCAGTCAAGATGATTAAAAACTGCTCACTGGAAACTGTGAATCCTGGCAGAAAAGTTAGTTATATTTAGCATAAGTTGCTAGTTTGTCACATCTTCACGAACGGCGTGCGAACTGACGGTATATTGGTGGGAATTATGGGGCCGTGGCGGCTGGTGTCAGACCCTGCCGCCGCACTTCTGAAGCTGCCTGTTTTCTGCCGTGCCGTGGAGAACTGTAGACTCCGGCAGCGGAAAGCGTTTTCTGGCGCCAAGTGCCATAGTCCGTTAGTTTCCCGGCGGCTGCGATCGCAGTTACGTCGGCCGCCTTCGACAGATGCCCGCTTGACTCTCAGCAGATCAGCTTTCGCTGAGGCTGGATAGTGAGACTTTGGTACAAACGAGTTGGACTGATTATGACCTAGAGGGGAATCCGTGCAGCCACTGTGACATCATTAAGTGCAACTTGGTTACCAGTAGAACAGTGGGGTCACTGCTCGATACGGTGGCCATGTCACATACAAATGTCACATGTCTGGGAGAAATCTTTCATTTAAACACTGCAGCCTAGTTCCTCTAAATCATATTGGAAAAAAAACGTATCGCCAAAAATACATATTTACCCAATAAAAATGAATGGCCTACTTCAGATGTATAAAGTCTGGTGCTATGCCTGCCATCTTCATTTGCTATTTTGTTTATTTTTTACTTTTAATATTGTTGAGATCTCTGCTGACTGACACCCTCTGGCCCCACTCCTTTGGTAATTTGGTGTGCAAATCAGACACTCCGAGTTTCTCTCTCTCTCTCTTTTTGAGGTTTTTCATAAAAGATGTGCGAGCAGATGTCACGGACCGAGAGTCGTCCATGATTTACAGTTGCACGCTCGAGCCGTCGCCTTGGGACTAATGCAGTTTCATTTAATTAAAAAACATTCCCTGTTTTTTCCTTTTATAAATAAAAGCTTGTTTGCGTATAGTTGCCCAGTGACTGAATCCTCGTTCGCGGAGTTTAATGACGGAGCTGCGATGTAACGATGCCTCGCTTGCCGTTCGCACAAGTACAAACACAAGTACTCTGGAAATGCTTCTTTTCATACATTCTGTCTTCTTCTCCTTTGAGACACACACAAACACACACGTAAGAGTGAGGAAGGTATTCGAATCGACAACCCACTGCAGACAGGCACAGAGGCCCATCCCACTGAGGCACACACCTCCCCCCAACACTTAATGATAATGCTTTAATTAGGGGAACAGCCCGAATGACGGGTCTGTCCAGTACTGTGGCAGGAGACGGCGTGTGACCCACCGGCTGATCACAATCGGCAGATACCCACTACCGTCATGCACATACCTAAACAGAGCGGCACGGGGTAGTTCCATCTTCTCACGGGTCCCGGCATGCAGGTTATGTACATGTTTCCCTGTGAGATAACAGGAAGAGGAATTTGTTAAGCATACAGACTGTGTCCCCAGATACTGCATGTGTGATACTGTATACAGGCAGAATGAACGAACACAGCGGAATGAGGGTTATGAGGGAGCGGATAGGGCCTCCTGGACACCTGCCCTTAAATGCTATGGTTTAATGGTGCCGCCCAGAAGATAATTAGTGTTGGGTGTGGAGATGAAGCCCCCCCTAGTGTGTGAACGGGGCACCGCAGGTGCACAAGTGATGTGTTATTAATCACTACAGCCCCGCTACAAAGCTTTCATCTCTCACAGTCGGCATCCGAGCTTGGTGGTGTCCCCCCAGAGCCAGGGGGCGGCAATGCCAGCAGAAGGGGGGGGGGGGCGTAACTGCAGGAGCAGCCCGGGACATGCTCATCAGGGCGGGCCCCGCGGTGGCCCCATAAGATCTCACCTGGAGGGAATAGCCCTGCTCACACTGGAACATCACCACATCTCCCACCATGTAGCGGTCGCCGACCCTGATGCCATTGTTGGGGGTCTGGGGCTCCGGACATGAATCCAAGCCTATAGCTTAGGAAGGACAGACAGTGACGTTTTTAGGTCAGGAGATTCACCGACAAGCTACGGAAACATTAACAGCGAAAGGAACTAATGAATAATTACGAGCGCGGCTTGCAGATACTACTAAAGGCAAAGCAAACGGGGTTTGCGCAAACAGCCGGAAGCCTGATAGCACAGCAGTGAGCTGGGCTTATCAGAGACAATACTCTCTAATTACACTGAAAGCCACAAACCTGACAGAGAGACTGGGACTTTATTTCTTGTTTATTGTATGGTATGTATGTTGGATATAATCCATCCATCCATCCATCCATCCATCCATCCATCCCTTATCCCTACCAGGATTACTGGAGTATATTTCGGGCAGCACAGGCCACAAAGATAACCTACAGCCTGGATGGAAAATCAGTCCAATGTATATATACCATCCATGTTCACCCTGATACTTTTTAGGCTATATAGAGATGATCCTAAATGCGTGTCTTTGGACTGCGGGTGGGAATCTGGAGTATCTGCAGAAAACCCATGTGACATGGAAAGAACTGTACACACACAGACCCGAGGTGGGGTGAGAACCCACAACACCGGATCTGTGAGCCATCATGTCACTAATTGCATCTAATGCAGCCGATTAAAATAAATAAATAAATAAATAAAAAAATAATAAATAATTTAACTGGTGTGTGAGTGTGCCCTGTGATGGGCTGGCCCCCTGTCCAGGGTTGTTCCCTGCCTCGTGCCCGTTGCTTCCGGGATAGGCTCCGGACCCCCCGCGACCCATTCGGATTAAGCGGATTGGAAAATGGATGGATGGATAAATAATTTATGGACAGTTCTCAAACGCAGTTTTAAAGCTGAAAAGCGATGGGGGCCGTGTGCAGTGAGCAGGGGACCTGCAGAACATGGGCAATAAGAGCGCTGCATGCTTGAGACGCCTGGACCCGGAGAACACCTGGGTCTGCTCCCATCCCGAGCCCATCAGCAAAGCCTGCGGCCCCGGTCCCCACGATGTCGGCCCATTCTCCACACGGCATCTGACAGGCATGCAAGGAAACACTTCCGGCGAAGAACGGGGGGCAATCAAGCCGTCCGGGAAATATTAACAAGCCGCTTCTTCTGATTACTGTACTTGAGGGCAGGAATCTCTGAAAACATTCCCTCGTTCTGATTGGCTCAGGCGTAAACTTCACACAAACAACCTATATAGAAGAAAAAAGGAAAGATCCCAGACTGAAGTGGCTTGGAGCCGAGAAGGTCAGGCAGGCCGGCTTGACTGTAAAGAAAGGCTTGCAGTAGCGTGAGCCCAGACCAGCGGTTATGAGCCAATATTTTGGTTCAATATATTCAATGAGCATGAGGGGGCGTGAGGCGTGATCCCGTCATACCTGTGTACTCCAGGTGGAAGCCGGCCGCAGAGACGCTGATGTCGGACTGGAAGTTCAGGTACAGGTTGTTTGAAGTGCTATTCAAAAGCTGTGGGATGGTGGTGCCTGAAGGGGAAAGAACTTCATCATCAAAGCAGCCTAGTCTCAAGGACAGAGCGTCTTCTGGGCAGACCGTGAGGAGCTCCCTGCATGGACTGCAGAGCAGGTTGGGCAGGTACGGCGTCAGCAGGTCACACTGCGCAGGTCCCTGTGCGCTTACAGCAGCACTAAATGATCAGACACAGACTCACTGTAACACGATAAACACAAACAGCTAATTCAAATTAACATCTCACCTAAGCGACACCTTCACATCACTTAGCTGAATGTGCTTAACACATTAACAGCAGCTTACTCACTAACCGAAGCTCCAGACAGATAGATTCTGAGCCACCCTGTGTTAGTCTTTTTTCGCACAGTATGGCCAGCGGGAGAAGCTAGTGGTACTGTAGCTATGGTTACTAACGGCCATGTTAACTCCATATGAGACATGAGACAGATAAGTGGGAAGAAAGGCCTTGTGTTGTGTTGTGATGTGGAGTTTATCGATACCAGCTGTATCCCGGTTGTTCCTGTAGAACAGTATTTCCCAATCCGGTCCTTGGGGACCCACAGCCGGTTCACATTTTTGCTCCCTCAGAGCTCCCGGCCAGACAGTCCACGTTTTTGCTGCATGTGGGTCCCAGGGACCGGATTGGGAAACACCATTGTGGAGTCATTTTACGGCCTGCGAATTTCAAAGTGCCCTCAGAGTCGCTGTATGAAGGAAGTGGCGGGCGTGCCGTGGCACTGGCCAGCAGGGGTCAGCGCACATTCTCGGGGGCCGCTTGTGACAAACAATAAGGCTCTAAGCTGTGGTCCCCTAAAGGACTAACGATAACTCACAATGAGTCAGGCTCTCGGTTATCCAGGAAAGCTCCGCAGATTCCTTCACACACCAATGGCGTTGGGCACCTTCTGGTCTGAGGTGGGATGAATCACCGGCAAGCATCCATCCCACTCCCCATCCCAAAAAGGCATCGAGGGCCGTTGGTCATCATATCGAGCGCGAGAAGGCAGTGTGGCACGTTTGAGTACAAAGCCCCTGATATCAGCGCTAAATACTGCCGTTTCCCTGGGGTGTAAACGAGGATTTGCCTTTAAGACCTCCTTATAATTCCCTGTTACAGGGGCAGACGTCGTGGGCTCTCGAGGGCCACGCTTCTGCAGCTTTTAAATAATCCATTTTAATTAACACTGACTGACAGGTGAAACACTCGGCGATTCGGCTTCTATCCACAATTACTTAAAGTCATTATGGGCTGAGGAACAGGGAAACAGGCTACGCTGCAATTCTCCAGGACCGGCCCCCCCAAATCCCCCAGCTGAGGGTCCCGACAGAAGGACAGTAAGCAGAAAATGAAGCGTTTGCATCGTTACCCTTTACAGAACAAAAGGGGGACACTTAGATTTAAGCAGCATCAAGCATACAGGTGTGGGAGGGATTCCTTCCCCATCAGCAGCTGGAACGATGCCGCAATGGCGCACAGCATAAAATTCACATTGATTTCCTGTATTCAGTGTGTCGCCATGACGACATTAAAAAGATCTCCCTGCTCATGTACTTTATTCCATTTAAATTGTAATAAAAATTCAATGTATCTGATATTTTACAGAGACAACCCTGCCTGCTTGCTGGTAATTCCTTGAAAATGTGCGCACATCCTTTTTGCGGAGGGACTCATTCTGCCTATTGGGTCCTGATCAAAAGTACATCTGTAACGAAAGTTCTGTCTGTCACAATGGATCCAAGTCTAGGATCAAAGTCCATCACTCAGCACCTGTGAATATACAGTTTGCACATCTATGTCCTGCCTTAATCCACCCCAACACCTGGAAACACCCGTATACCCAACCAGCCGATTAACGAGACGTCCATCCACCCAATTATGGATTTACGACGTAATTACATGACCTGTAAGCAGGGTTGCCAGCTCTCACGCTTCTGCTGTGACACTCATGCAAGAAATCTTACGGCAAATATATATTATTCCGTTATAAATCTAAAAATAGCTGCATCAAAAGCGGTGGGGTGGTTTGCAAACCATACAGACTATTTACAAAGCAATAAAAGTGCTACATACATGTAAATGAGTGTGTTGACTCAAATCGAAAATCTCAAGCCAGCCAGTTGTCCAAAGTTGACAACCTTGTGTAAGTAAACATATATCCAGCAGGGAAAATGCAGGAGGTGTGGCCTGTTGGAAGGTTCCAGAACACACCTGAGTAGCTGCCCAGTCTCGGTGCGTTGTTATCTGCTCCGTCATAGAAATCCAGGGAGTCCCAGTTGTGCTCTGTGGCGAAACTTATTACCTGGATCTGGGAGGCAAAAACGATCGAGGTCAGTCCACACATACATGCCATTTCCATGGAACCAAAGCAGAAATTACGCAAAAGGACAAAAAACATCTCATTCGATAAATCCACTGACAGAAAACTAACACGCAACGGGAGCTCAGCTTCAACATACGTTTTCCACATTGAATAAAACATTTGCTCTATTCATTATTCACCCTGTATTAAAAATTCCCTTTATCACAGCCTTTTACACTGGCAATAGTTTTAGGAGCTCAGATGCGTGAGACAAACTTCAAACTCACTTGGATCCCAGCGCCCTCGGGCACGGAGACCTTCCATACGCAATTGAGATTGTTGTCGTATGGTTCGGGGTAGCCGGGAGACAGGACGGTCCCTCTGCGCGCTGTCAAAATGCCTCCGCAGGGCACTGTGGGACATATTGGGAGGGGAGCATTATGGGATGTCAGCTGCCACTAAGCCCACACCCATCAGTCCCAACGACGGCAACAGAAGTGTAAGGAATTAATCTCAAGGGCAACTTGACGAGGCCAGAAACGGGACGTTTAAGGTATTGCGACAAATAAGATGCTGTGTGTGTTTCCAAACCATGGCGCGGTAGGAATGTCCTCTTCCATCATTTACAACAGTGACGTGCGTCAGTTTATGGGGAAAAGTTACAGTGCGACACAAACAACATTATATTTTTATGTAGCGATTTATGAAGATTCAGCAAATAAGGCAATAAAATGAAAGAAATGTGGTGAAAAAAGTATGATTCTTAACTATTCAAATTCACGCAGTCGTCAACAATGAGATTTTCACTTTTATATTCACACAACATGGCTGGTAACATTATTTTACTCCTATGTGGTAGTAGGTGCGTAACGGGCAGATCTCAGAGCCACGGGCTTCCCCGGGCTTGACAAAAGGCAACGTTCCCAAGCGTCGGTGAAATCGATTTAACATGACATGCCACACTTTTATTAACAAGCTTCATGTCGATGTTAATTGAGGTCCAATTGGTATGGATTTCACAGCTAGTACTTGTTTAAATAATTAAAGGCTACATTTCGCTCAAAGACCTGCAACCCTGACCAAGGAAAACAGCTAGAAAATGGATGGATGGGTTTTGCCCAAGAATTGGGACTGAGGAATATTTTAGACAGCACTGGGCAGATACAATAATTCCATAGAATATTCCTTTCCACCTTCACATTTCATGCAAAGTATGAATGTCTCTGTGGGACCTGACAGGGTGATGAAGTCTTGACAGGCTGTCCAAACACAGCTCAATCTGCCGGCACTTCGTGAGATGTACTGCGTCAGGACCGGGGCTTCTGAAATCCTCTACACTTCCATATTTCCTGGCTATGAAAATACGTCGGACCTTGGTGAAGCCCTTCATTCTTCATCACACCCTTGGCTGGATTCGGGGCTGGTCCGCATGGCGGGCAGCCGCAGGGATCATCAAGCTGACGGGATACGATGCGATGGATGGGCCTTTTACTGACCTGCTGAGACCCGCCTATCTTGTGATCTGCCCCTGAGGACTCACGGTTGGCCTGGACGCTCCCAGGAACAGCTGCTGTGTACCAGTGACATCTCACCAGGCACCGCCCAAGCACATTCTACACTTTCCTTAATTACGGTGTTATTTACGCACCTTTTTGAAGCACAAGTTACGCAAACGTTTCAGCCCTTAATGTGAAAAAGTAGTGTCATGAATCCCCAGCTGCAAATGAAAAACAACTCATGACAGAGCAGAGTAACTAGTAACAGGCATTTCATATCATATTAACAGCGAGCGCTAAGCTTCCCTCAGTATATGCAGGAGGTTACAGTTCTAGCTGGATCGGAGAATGTGCTTAATTCCAATATATCAACTAATTACGCCTCCAAGCAGCTTCAAATTCACTGCTGGCTTGATTATTCCCTTTTTTAACTCATATGGTTCAGTAGGTTATCATGAAATACTAAATAAAATGCTCTTTGAAATGCTAAAGAGTAATATATAGTGTGTGTATTTTATATATATATATATATATATATATATATATTGTATATTACACATGCAGAGAAATATCTCTGTTACGTGTATTACCCACCAATATCAACATAAATTATTTGCAACTACTGACTAACTACTCACCCTTGCCATTTGCCTACTTAGGCTCTCAACCCGAAATCATCTTCTACTGACCAAAAGCCTGTTTGACCTTGATCTCTCAAGGTTTCTCATTGATGGGATGACCTGCCTGTCATCATGACGTCATCAAGAGGGTGGTACATCCTCTCATATACTCTCATTGAAATGGCCTCCTCCTATTCAGATCTATATGCTTCCTCTCATACATTAGCTGGTTTTCCCAACAAGCTAAAATAATTGACATTCCACTTCAAATATTGTTATTTTGATTAATACTATTATTATATATTATATTAAGATTATATTTTCATTATTTATTTGAACCTTTTATTAGTCAGTAACATAACAGTAATAAAATCGTTAGATTTAAAGAATCTCTTTGAAATAAAAGCACAGGGGTTGGGCAGAGGCACTGTAAAAGGGAGAAAGTGAGGATGATTCCAAGAACCAGTGGGTAACAGGAGCTCTATAATATTTGAAACATAACTGGATTTCTCTGGGCTGGGGGCCCAATGTCACTCTTTGGTGGCCCCAAACTGTCTAGCAACATCTAGGAGATGGTGTAAAGGTAACCTCAAACGGGAATTTCTGAACGATGCGCATGTGAGCCCGGACCTGCACAGGAAGCCATGGTAGGAATTGGTGTGGCAAGGTGCGCTCTGGCTGCGCACGCGGCAGAGCCATGGCAGGCACGGGTGTGGCGAGGCGCGCTCCGGCTGCGCACGCGGCAGAGCCATGGGTGCAGTGAGGCGCACTCCGGCTGCGCACGTGGCAGAGCCATGGCAGGCATGGGTGTGGCGAGGCGCGCTCCGGCTGCGCACGTGGCAGCACCAAGGGATGCATGGGTGCAGTGAGGCGCGCTCCGGCTGCGCACGTGGCAGGGCCATGCGAGGCATGGGTGCAGTGAGGCGTGCTCCGGCTGCGCACGCGGCAGAGTCATGAGGCACACTGGATCATTTCTCCTCTTTCTTGACGGACTGGGCCCGATGGCATCAGCCATTCAGTGCGCCGTGTCGAGTCCCTCCCGGGACCTGAGCTCCCCGGTGTTTTTCCTGTCATCCGCAGCCAGTCATGAGATCAAGTGCGTCAACTCTGCTTCTCCTGTGCACACAGACGCGCGGCCCGGCTTTGTGTACAGGGGAGCGGCAGCGGATCTGCTTGATTGACTGATGGCGGCTGTTTGAATGGAGATTAGGGCAACTTCATTATAGGCGATGAAGTGGTGAATAACAGACATCGTGCGTAAAGAAAAAACCTCAGAGAGACTGGAAAACACCTTTTCATGTGTTCATTTCATGTTAAGGGCAAGTCCTTCAAACGCTGGGGAAGGTTAAGCCAGTCTGTCTGGCTGGAGCCACCCCCCCCCCCCCCCCAGGGAACCTGACCACAATAAGCAGCTAGAAGATGAAGAATGGATGAAAATAATAAGACAACAAGCAACGATCATCCATAACAAGGCAATTCATCCAGCATTATCTGGCTGTCTCTGGGTGATTCAGAGAACTCAGTATATAAAATATGTGTATACTTACACTATTATAAACTAGCAATAGCATCATACAGCATCATAAAACAATAAAAATCCATATTACTCACTGTTTACCCCCCCCGGGGGGGGGGGGCGTACATTAGGCCGATTCGAAGGGCCTTGGGGTGACAGTGGCCCGAAAAGACTTGCAACACAACTGGATTGGTCTGGACTGGGAGGGGGGGATATGATATTGGCCTTTTATGGCCCTTTGCCTCCCGACATTGTCATTTGGGGATAATAGTTTAGTGGTGTGCATAGTATTCATAATTTCAGCGACTATGTGAGCGTTAGCCTTTTGACCTGACAGCACCACTCCTGAACAAATTAAATGCACAGATTGCATTTAATACAGGATTAAGTGCAGAATTATCGATTAACACCGTAAAAGGATTACC
>JAABNX020000053.1:7683188-7706465 GCA_015163995.2 Mormyrus lacerda | reverse complement strand
AGAAGCACCCAATACAGAGAAGGCAGCCCCCAGTATGGGAATGCTCACAGAGAAGCACCCAATACAGAGAAGGCAGCTCACAGAGAAGAACTCACCTTGGTACACAAAGTGAAAGCCTTTGGCCGTCTCAGGACCCACTATGGTGAACTTGATGGTTATTTGGTTTCCAGTACTTAAGGGCAAAGACTCTCCTGGGGGAGGAAGAATATACATGTATACAGAACAGATACACAGAGAGTATAGTATACAGCACCAGTCAAAAGCATGGACACTCCTACCTATATAAAGATTTGTTTGTACTATTCTCTACACTTTAGAATAATCATGTAGGCAGCAAAAATATAAAATAACTTTATATGCAATTATGACCAAAAAAGCATTAAACAAAAAATTATATATTTTTTTTTGGGGGGGGAGGGGGCAGCTGTGTGGGTTTGGACCGAAAAAGTTTCCAGGTCAAATTCCACGGTCAGCAGAGTGATGCCACTAATGTGTCCTTGAGCAAGACCCTTAGCGCCAATTTCTCCGGGGACTGGGTGACCCCACGCACTGTCTCCCCTACGCCAGTTTCTTGAGGTGGCCTCCTGGGATGCTTTTCCAGCTGTCTTGAAGGAGGTCCCGCGTACATGCTGAGCACTCACTGGGCGCTTTTCCTCACTCTTCTCCAGAACTACTTCTACTGCGTTTAGGTCAGGTGGCTAGGTCATGTGATGCGAGACTCTATCACTGTCCTTTGTGGGTGGCCTGGCGTGCACAAACTTTTTACCTGTACAGTGATGTGACTCACTGAACACACCAACTCACATATTACTGCAGATCTCGTCATAACGACTCAGTAGGTCTGATGTGTCTTTTGTACTTTTCCTCACAAGTGGCCCTTTATGAAGGAGGAAAATGAAATGGTGAATGTGCGGAGGGCACACGGAGGCAGCCAGGCTGCTTTGATAAGTGGCGTCTGTCTTTTATTGATTGCCAATGAGTGTTTATCACCTCATTTCGTTCTCCCTGCTCACTCTCCATCACTGTCCGCGCAGCCCCGCGTCTGTAGTGCCGCTGCAGAGACGTTATAATTTTTCAAGTATGAGCTGAAAGCCGCCTCAGTTTTGGCCGCGCGCTGCTGAGATCCCTCTGTCTGGTGCGGCTGCGGGCCGCCACGATCCCTTTTGTTGTCGACTGACGAATGGAGGTTGATGCGTGCTTTAGGGTTCCGTAATTGTCGGAACAAAAGAGTGATAAATGTTCAAAAGCGCCCGTGTGAGTTCTGCTCGACCTGCTCCTTTAATGTGAAACTTTTCCAATAAACTTTTCTCTGTCCGCTCAGAAATAAGGCCAAGCTGCCCAACGTGGCCTATTGTTTGAATAGTTGCTTAGTAGGCAGACCTGAGCTTCAGCAGCATCACACTCATGCCGCCTGCACCTTAGCCACGTACCCAGCTGGCTATTTCTGCTCCAGCAGCTGATATTGAAATCCCTCCCCTCCAGGCCCCAGCAGCAATGCCCCCCTGTGAGACTGCTGGTCACATGTCCCATGGTCCTTAAGTCCCTACACTAACATTGTCCCCAATATAGCGATATTGAATTGTTAGATGATAAGGCAGCCAGGCTGTTGGTAATTGGGCCTTTCATCAACCTGAAACCAACTCGCAGGGTTTGCACAAAACCCATTTATCCACGAGCAAACTATTCACAATGAGACTCCCAGGGGTACTACCCCCCCTCCGACACGCCGCCCCCCCATTCCCCGAGAGTCTGGTCTCTCTGGCCAGCAGTTATTGGGAGATTTTATAAACCCTCAGTCATTCGGGGGTGTCGTGCAGCCCCCCACTCGGTAACGGAGCACCCTCCGTTCCGCTGAGAGGTTCTCGGCCCATTGTTCCACATAGCTTCACAGCCAGAACGGCGGAGGTCCGACCGGCTGGCTGTCCCCGACGCCATGGCAGGACGCACCCACCCCAGGCAGCTGATGCGCCAAGGTTTAATGGTGGCTGTGTGACAGTCACAGAACCGTGAGATCTTACTGGAAGTGTACTATTGATTCTAGGTGCCTCATAACAAGACCAGGTTGACTTTGGGGGTGGAGTGGGGGGGGGGGGGTCCTCGCAAGACTCCATAAGTAATGAGACCCAGGGGACAGGAAACAAAGAGCGATGAGGTTCCGGAAGGTTCCTCGTAAACAGGGGCAGGATGGAAGGATGGGAGAGCGAGTCGCACCTGAGTGGGAGCCGGACAGCGAGGACAACAGGGGGGATTGCTGGGTCGGCCCGTCGTAGATGTCCACCACGTCGTTGAGGGACGTTTGAAAGAAGACAAACTGGCCAAAGAGCACTGTGTAGGAGACAGGGAGAGGAGGTGAGCGTCAGAACAGCCGTTTCAATGTCACGCCTGTCACATGGAGACAGCCCCCGGCTGCTCCAGATCAAAGACATCGATCGGGCTCTGCGCTGCCTGGGGGAGGGGGCCTTCCACAGGAGGTCTGAACCACAAAGACGAGAGCTCAGGTATTATTTCACAGCCAGCTGCGGTACCAGCCACGAGACCCTCCAGGCAGTGGAGACACCGGGCTTCGGTACACAGGCCTCCAAACATTGAGAAACAAAAACACAAAGAAAGCCATTAACACATCAAATCAGAAAGTGATGCAAAGCGCCTTTTTTGGTAACTATATGCTCTGTATTACAGCTTCATCTTAAATATCAGGTATTGAAACAGATTTTTCATGTCAACAGTTGCCACATTTGATTGGTTTTTAATTATGCTAATTAAATTATACTAATGCACGATTATTCTCCATTATATCAGTGCACAGCAATGGTCATTGAAAAGTCCTGGAGGAACGGAGACTGTAGGTTTATTTAAATTTCTTAATTGGATGCCCCTTTGAGGTAGTCTTCATTGTGTTTAGACGTGTGGAGTTTTTACCTAAAGCGAGTAAACAAAGTCTAATTTATTATCTTCTTTGACAAAGTAATTCCAGACAGAAAAGCAACCTTTTCAAGAAAGGAGACCTGCCTACATCACGCAGCTGTGGAGCTGACCAGCGCTTTCAGCCCGTGTCACGTTTGTTATTCACCACGGCGCTGTCAGGGATGTCCTTAGTGATGGACTTTTGGGTAGAGAGGCCCGCCATGTGGGAAGGAGGCCTAAATGCAAGACAGTAACACCACGAGGAGGGGGGATGACGAGCGCGGCCGGACAAGCGCTTACAGCCCAGCAGCCCGGAGCCATCACAGAGAGCTGATGTTTCCCAGCATCTAAGTGCTTGTTAGGGGCATGTTAAAGATACTAATTAAACCTCAGGCTTCAGCAGGGCTCACGCACAGCCAGGAAACGCACCTTCCAGGGGGTTTGGCAGCTGGAAGCCCATCTGAATGTCCTTCCCGCAGCCACAAGCACAGCAGCCAGAAAACGAGGCCTTTGTAACACCCCAGTTTAAACCGAGCCGGCACACATTCGTAAGAAATAAACATCCCCACAGCACAATTCACATGAATATTTACCCAGATATCTTCCAAGCATGTTACATATGTTTATTATGCCAATGAAATAATAAGCTGAACATCAGTGCTTGTAAGTGGGGTGCAGAATTATAGTGGAAAGGACAAGCAGTGCATTGTGGGACGGATGTAAACAATCCCCCATTATTCAGCAGGCAGCAGTAGGAGATACAGTAAAAATACTAAAGCACTGCAACAAATGAGAGGCATACAGGGGCAGCATTATTAAGGGTTACATGCATGAAGCATGTTTGTCATTCCTGCGGTCCTACGGTGCTCTGACTGCCCAATGTCAGCCATGCAGGGGTGGGCAGCAACTGTGGCAAGATGAAAATGCTTTTAACTTGGTAAAAAAAAAAGCATCACCTTCTCAAGCAATCATCGCAGCTCCCAAGGAAATATTAGCCGTGCCAATAGACGCGTGTCTCCATAGCTGTGACGACGGCGGCTGTAATGCGCACCGTGAGCGGGTGCTTTAAACGCACTGGGTAGCCAGCCTTTGCAGAGATCGTATCTGAATATCGGTTTTCCGCCCTTGATTCAATTATAACACAGCGATGCATATCAATGAGCGTATTTAAAATCTTCTGAGCAGTTGAAACGCGTCAAACAAATGAGGTTTCGGCGCAGTGGGGATCGTACCCCGGGATATGAACAAACATTCCTCTTCAATAAGCCCACCAAGAGAACAACACAAAAACACACACACACAAACATTCATTACAGGCAAGGCACAAATAAATGCACTGTTGATGGCATTTCTTGGTTCCTGCACTGCATTTTGGGAAATTAATTCCGGCTCATTACTTTGAGCATGCCCTGGGAGCGGCCTGGTCCTGAATGCTTACGAACTACATGTACAGGAAGTGGTGCCAGTGGTTGTGGCACGGTGACATGACACCCCCCACGTAGTGTGTGAAGTCACCGCGATTTCCACCCACTCCTCGGGTCATATGAGCTGCATATTTTGAACTCTACAGGTCTAATGACCGTGTGATAAAGGCTGACAGAAAGTGGGAGGTGCAAACAACATGTTAATATGGAAACTGTGGTGCTGCTTCTTGGTTCCAGATGTGTTCTGCTCGTCACAGAGCAAAGCTTAGCCCTTTCTAACACGGCCTTTCCCTGCCTAGTTCATGAGCCCTGCTGAAGCCCACAGTAATCCAGTCAAACTGAACTTAATCAATGTTTTCTTTGTAAAAACAAAAGCACTCTGGCCTGCTCGGCCCCAATTACTCCAGACTGCAAGAGGGACACGGGAAGTCTGTGATCTCAGCCACATGCGCTCTTAACGCACTGGCGCCCATCTCCAGCTGAGACCTCCCTTCGCACGATGCGGGCACTGAGTTCACAACGAGAGCATGGCTTCTTTGAATATGCCTTGGGCTGAAAAGTGTGCCTCAGGATGCTGAAGAGACGGCTTCTCGTACTCAACAAGTCAACAAGCTCTTCAAGGTCATGAATACACCCCCGCCTCCCCATACTTTAGCTGACAAGCAACGGTGGATATTTGAGAGCTGTTAAGTGGAAAGTGACTTAATGAACAATCTGCCAGACCACTGTGAGTCAGCAAAATGCCCGTGGCCAACTGAAGGGACTTTGGTTAAAGAAGACCTCACTGTGTGCATACGGACAGTGACACTTAGCTGTGCACATGTCCGTCAACAATATAGGCACTGCCTACCTCCTAACAGAAGGTGGGTGGGATAACACAAAGAATATAAGTGTGGAGAGCAAGCCAGTGTTGTCGGGGGTTTGAGATCAGAAGAACTTGACAGATCTTGACCAGAGGCTCCACTCTCAAAGTCCACTAGTGCGGACAGACAGCTACCCCTGGATCTGGAGGCCCAGGGAAGTCAGCACAACCCGCAGAACTGCGGATGACAGTGGAGATCAATCAATCAGCATCGTCCCGTTAGACAAAAGAGACTAATCCTCCAGGAAGTGGCTTAAATGCGTCAGTGGGGGCGTGCAGAGAGGAAAGCCAGGAACGACAGCACAGGTCTGTCAGCAAAGTCGTTTGTTAGGCCGCTGCGTTAGCCAGCCATGACTGTGCTTGCGCTTGGCCTATCAGTACGTATTTATCCATCAGCGTTCGGGGTGATTTGAAACAGAGGCCTCACGTGGAAAAGCGAAGGGGATGGAAGGCATGTGGACGCTACAGTACGTAGCACAGCATGGAGCATACATGCCTGGCATGTGAAATATGCTACTCTCTCCCCCGTTGCTCCCCTTTTGTGCATGCTATGTGGCTAGACTCCCCAGGCCTGCATTTTAATCCAGAGAGTCTGACAGAGGAAACCTCACAGTATGAATGACATCAGGGTCCGGTCTGCAATATGTATGAGCTACCACCTCAACGATCTGTGACTTGATGATTCGTTAGTTCATCAGGACAGTGTCACACACCTAAAAGCTGTAATCCTCTCACCCCTAGATGAAAATGACCGCCTGTAAAGTTTCTAGACTACTAGTTGGTTATAGACAGAGGTGGATATTTCAGGTCTAGAAAATAAAAATTCAGACCAGGATTTTTTTTCAACCAAGCAGCTGAGCATAAAGAGTCACAGTCACAGAGTCACTCAAGTGGTCGGATGAAACAAAATCCTGGTCTGGATTCTTAATTTCTGGACTTATAAAGACATGGTACCTCTGCTGGCCCCAGTTTGCGTCGCCTTTCTCCTCTTGGTTTGAACTGTGGGTCGGTTTTAATTCAAAGGGAGGATGCAGATGCCACACGGTGATGGGGAATCCACCAGGCAGCAATAGCCAGCTGTGCGGGTGAAAACAAATCATATCTGATAACCGGACGGGTATGGTGTAGCTTGCAATCAATGGCTGTTCATAACTAACGCTAACCCGGATATGAATTTGTACAGCCTGTGGTTCCCCTTCTGCAGAACACAGAATGTAGGCATTCAGGATTTGGATGCCACCACTAAGGATCCTGCAGTTGTACCTTTGAGAAATCTGTCATACTGCGATTGTGCCATTAAAATGGGAACCCGTGTAAATGATTAAATATGACGGGCACCTCATCGCCCCCTAGCCAGACCTGCTTTTCGCCTCTTCGCGTTCTGGGCCACCATGGTTTGTGCGGGAGCCCCCCTCAGCATACCCCAGCTCTCAGACGCTGCTCCAGTGCGCACGCTTGCCATCTCCTGATGCATAACGCACCCTGACACACACTTACTAGCCTGTATGGAAATTAAAGCCATGATTAATTCTGACATTTTCAGTGAGGATGTTCCTGAAAAGTGCTCGCTTTTCCCTGACTGACTGACTGAGTTTTTCTGTTCACATCTGATTTCCATCTCATTCAGCAGAAACACGCTAATGAGAAATCCCCCCCCCCCCCCAGTGGCTCAGCGAAACTGCAGCCAGACAGAGGGCGTTTTTCCACCATACTTTCTCGAAGTACCAAAAGTTCAGTACTTCAAGGTGCCGGTTTTCCATTGGCGTAAAAACTGCTACAGGCACCGAATGACGTCATAGAGTGAGGCTGGTTTTTTAAACCGAATTCGAAAAATGGCTGAGCTGGGTGATGTGCAATATTAATACCAAAACTGATGCACATCCAATTCTTACATCGCTAGTCAACTACATTAAAATAAGGTTTTTCCCTACTTTCAATTCTGTACATTATAGTACAGCGGCTTTTCCTAAAACGTTTTTACTCCATTACTTTGCAATTTTAATTATTTTCCATTTTATAGATTCTTATATTTTTAAAAAATCAGTTTAAAGTTCACCTCCACTGCTTTTACCCGAGTGCTGCATGCGTTCTCTGAGACAATTGCAATCATTTTCATCCTTGCCGTTTAAATCTGGCTTGTGAGAAATTTATGAACTCCTTTATTGTTTTATAAATACCCCATTATTTATTACAACAAAATCACATTGCTATATTTTTAACTAAATCACATCAGTAGGACAGTACGCTATACATGTGCTGTATTACTATATTCAACAAAATACTTTTTAATTTCTTGTCATGCCATCCGGAGCTTTTTGCTGCATATGTTTCTACGACCAAATCACATCTCTTTTAACTTCATTTATCATTGTTTTCTGAGTTTCTAGCTGTTTTCAAGGCACCATTTCTATTGTGTTTAGAGGCCGACTATTTGCATAACGAATTAACAAAGAAAGTGTTTCAAGTCCCACCCGAAAGTACCCAAGTGCCCCAGCTGGTTTGGTACTTTCAGTATCAGAGCTTTTGCTACCGGTACTCAACTGGAAGTCAATGGAAAAGCGAAAGTACAAAAAGTACCATACTTGGTGTAGTGGAAAAGCACCCAAATGGGCAACACTGTCTGTACAATTCACAACACTTAGGGTGACGCTACATTAAATATAAAGATAGTTTTAAAAAAAAGGACAACCGAGATGAATATGCTGCTGTTACTGATTGCTTAATTGCTTAGCAGACATTTTTCATGCAGAGAGATTTGCAGGTTAAAGGTACAAATCTTAAAGATGGACACTCATTCAGCCTTATCTATGGTAAAAGCAAATCAGGTTAAATATCTGGCTAAACATCTTTAGCATACAAATTATGGGACCCTTGAACACTAATTTTACCACCTCAAAAATCAAAGGACCAGCCCCATTCGTACATATTGGCTGTAACCAGTAAAGAAAATAAAGCTAAAGTGATTGGTTATAGCCTCAAAGCCACAATTTCGTATTTCGTAAGGCGAAAACGCATTTTAATTCAGTACACCTAACCTAACAAACGTCACGGTTTGGCCAAGCCTACCATAAAAACATACTAGGAACACTTACATTAGTCTACAGTTAGGCAAAATAATTAAAATAAGGCTTAATTTATATTTAAAAAGTGTTGAATATCTTGTGTAACTTCTTGAATAATGTATTAAAAGTGAAAATCATTTCCCTACTGTAAAGTCAAAATATCGCAACCTGGGGAGCGTCTGTATTTAGAAAATATGAAAATGTACCTAAAAATCCAAAAGAATGTGTACTTCCAGCTTTGTTTTAAACAGTTATAAATACAGGGTGTTGCTTCATGCTAATTTTTTGTACCATATTTACTATATTTCAGCCCGATGTGCGATATTTCAAACAGAAAGCCTGGTGATGTGTGTATGTGTGCGTATGTGGCAGCCTTTCTGCCCGCCCACGTCGCCATCAGAAAACTGTCAGCGATGTTGTGGAGTCGTATCCAAGCCAGTGTGGCGACTGATGGGGAGCATGTTAATGAGGCTCTATTTAAGGGTATTTCGTATGCGGCGTAAGGTAATTAACCCTCCACCGCTGTCACCCACCATCAAAACTCAATCCGCACTCAGACCAGAGTTTGCTGTCGGCAGCTGTAACTGAAAAAATAAGCGAAAACTTTACAGTAAACAAAATCTAAAGGCCTCGTTGCCAATCTCTGAAAGCATATTTATGATGTTAATTAAAAAAAATATATATATGCAGTGTTTGCTAGATAAGCCTTGCAAATGGGTACTTGTGGGCAGCTGATGGACATACTTGCCATTAGTTGCACTTGTTTCATATTTTGTGAAAATTAGCTGCATTTTTCTTCATCGTTGTTGATGCAGAACATTCAGTATTAATCTAAATGGAAGGAAACATTATAAGCAGCATCAAATGCTTCACAGCATTACTACTGTACGTCACCAAGCACCTGGAGCAAAGCGACATCATCCGCAAGAAAGATCTAAGGTTAGCAATCCAAGACCCTCCAGTCAAATAGATGTAATTTAGGTGTAATAAGCTTGTGAAATATCCACGGAGTTTGTCCATTTAGAAAACAGGGGGGTGACATACATTATGTTCAAGTGAGTTCATTAGCAGGCTCTCAGAATTCAGCAGAGTTCAGAGCTCAGATGGATATAATCATGTCCCCATTGATTGGCGCGGCCGGCAGCCTGACTGAAGGGCCCCCCCACATAGCCCATGAGCGGGCGGCTTTTTCCGGGGAGAGAGGCGTGCCCATCGCAGAAGGCCTAACCGAGTTAGAGCGCCTGAGCGGCTCGCGATTGGTCACCCCTCTCGCTCAAGTTGCCAGGTGGAATTGCAGTTCTAATAAGCGAGCAGCACGCGACAGCCCTTGACCCCGGGCGACCGTGATCCGTCTCCGGTTTGTAAATACTGGATAGCAGCTGGATCCCTGTGAGATTGGCGTTCACTACGAGCTGCGCAGCCGGGAGCTGCCCTGCTGTTACACGGCCTCCTATGCAGCCTTTTGGAATGGGCGCGCGTATGACGAAAGCTACCACGGGTCAGCCCTCTGCAATGTTCCAGCCACGCCCAGGGGGACATCCAGGGGGACGTTCGAGGGGACATCCACTGAGGATGACAGCACTCGTGGGACAGGGAGGCACGCCGGGGAATGGATTCCGCTTCCTCTCCCCCCGAGAGAGCATCTTAAGGCCCAGTGGTTTACGCCGTCGCAATACCAACATGCTGCAATACGCTTGACATCGTGTCCCAAATACAAAAATGCGATCGTTAAAAGCTGAAGAAAAAAAACATGGAGTATCTTTATATCTTCGGTTCGAATGAGTACACTGGAGACCCATCCTTAATGCCCACTGTAAGTGTGAGTCACTGCATCTTCAATGCATCATGCATGTAGCTTTTTACAGTTTTGTCGAGTCACGAGTCGCATACAGCTACGGCTGCTTCCTGGCTGTTGCTATAGCAATATATGCTGATGCCACGTCATTTTCAGCCTGGCCGTCTACCCATCGCCCGCGGTCTCATTTCAACCACTGTCAATGCTGAATCAGTACCTGCCCCACCCCCGTCGTCCTAATAAATGCCCGAATCACCATCATCCTGACAGCTCCACTTCATCCAAACCTGTGTGGCGATCCTCGAGCTGCAGGGGGCGCCTCTGAGACAGACACTGGATGTGCACCCTGTCCCCACAGTGTCCCCGCCTTCTTAGCACTGTGAGCAGTGAAGTTATTCAAGGTGCCTGTCGAGCAGTAAACCCTATTCCCTTTTGTCGGACCATGACAGATGACGCCTGTGGACTCCCAATGCTCTAAGTTTTTTATATCTATTTTTGTTTTGGATGTACAGCCGTGCCTTGTACTCTGGAGTACAACGCTCCCACCACCTTTAATCTCTGTTTTAATTTGTGTTTACTTTCATCAAAACAGTAATGAAACATTTGCCCTTTGCCAGGACATCTACGTGCAAAAAAAATAAATAAAGCAATGGCATTAAGGAGCTCTCTTTTGAACTGACGCACCAATGAAAGGCAAAAAATCCGAACTGAAACCATGGCCACTCTGCCGCTGTGCTATCAGTGAGTCTCCCCTTTAATCTCAAGCCCTCAACATGACTGTTCTTTTATAGGAAGCGCAGCCCTCTGTTTTGCTCTCAATAATTAACGCGTCTCCCTACGTGTCCCGTTTTGTATATGCTGTTTTATGCTGCTTCATGTCGCGGACCGGGCAGCTCCCATCAGCCCCTGAGCCTCGGAGCGGTAATGCAGAGAACGCGGGAGAACTGATAAATTGCTTCTCAGGGGTTTCTACCACACGGTGGCGCCAGAGGTATCAGAGATCAGCTATCTTTGAAGGGTGGGTGTGGGGGGGGGGGGGGTATGTGACGCACCGAGGCCATGAAACTGGGGAATATGACAGGAAAGAGGAATAAATACAAGGAAATGACGACTGCACAGTACATAGGAAACTGGGATGCAGGGGGGGTGGATTTGGTGTGAGAAGGTCTGAGGCATGATAAGACAGGGATCAGGCTCTGGTGTGACTGAGAGCTGCTATCCTCAGGGACACTGACTCCCCCCCCCCACACACACACACACACACACACATTTGATTAGCCGGAGAATTCATTCCCCTGCACCAGAATACCAATATACTGATCCAGACGCACATGCGGTTACCGCAGGCAACCATCCAAGGCCCGTTTTTCAGGCCTAGCAGTTCATGAAATGACACATTTGACACACTGATCATTTTTCAGCTCCTGGATTGCCTTCTTTATTTATGCCCTTTATGTAAATAAACAAGCAAGCGAATAAATACAACGAACGCCAACTGGTTGGTAGGCATCATTCCTATAGACCTGCTACATATTGAAATAAAGAAACAAACACAAATAATAAACGCTATGTCGCATGTAAGGATATGATGGTATGATGGTTCATGTCACCAGGGTTGAAGGTGTAGAGGATTCTACACAAAAATCATGCTATCTAGCTGCCAGGCTCACTGGTATCATTACATTGCCCAGAGAGTATGACTGTGTGTGTTTCTATGCTCCATAGCATGCCAGGCTCTACCCCAGCCTGGTGCCCTATTCTGCCATGGATATGTTATACAGCTCAGTTCCATCTAGGTTGAGGCATATTCTGTTGTATAGCTATCAGGGTTGTATATAGGAGTGGGGCCACAATGGCATCTTAAAAAGATCCTAGGGTGTTTCTCAATGCCAAGAATGCAAAGATCGTGCTGTGTGGTCTTGGCAAGACCCGTCCAAGAAGGAACATACGGTGCAATGAATCATGGGAGTAGTGTAGTTTCAAGAGGATGCAACTGAAGTATCCTTGATATTTGGAACAGGGCAAGAACGTCTTTTTTTATCGTCCTTTGTGCCTCTGTTCTTAATATTGGAACCGGTCTTTGGCAAGTTTGGAAGATGATATAAAATGAGTACATGAGAACACAAATATAATTAAGTACGTATATTGAGAAACGCCCCCCAGAATCGCCATTGATTGCTGTAAACCAGTGTTTCCCAATCCAGGCCTCGGGGACCCACTGGCGGTCCACTTTTTTTTGCTCCCTTTCAGCTCCCCGCCTGACAGTTCACAATTTTGCTCCCAGCATTTAGGGGGGAGCCAAACCTTGCACTGTGCATGGGTCTGGAGGACTGGATTGGGAAACTAAACTAAAGGTGCAGCTAGTCAAGAAAGGAAAAAATGCAAGTTTCTAAAATCCTTATGCATATGGGACACAACAAGCAAGGTGAAGACCACACTAATGCATTCAGATTCACGGAGCGGAGCTAGCATAGCCAGGACATATGGCATGTACGCGGCATATTATTTATCTAGCATAGACACACATTTTTGTCAATCAGAAATGAATAACAAAAGAGACCAAGTGATTTGGGGATGCAGGTCTGGAGGCAGGAGAGCTGATGCCCTGATACCCAAAACATTCAAGTAAATATGAGGTTGGCAGTGTGGACACACCTTTCAATTTAATATGCCTTACGCATGCCATGTCAGGTCAAAGTCTTTGATGACTAAAAGAAGAGCTTTGATCACATGACCTTCCCAAAGATTATGAATTCATGCGAAGGATAACGGCTTTGGAGTACAGGTTAAACTGCCGTCTTGTGCGAAATGAAAAAAAAAAAAACTAAACGTCAACACTTTTTTATCTCTGCCAATAAAAGCACTTCCTTGAGCCTGAAAATGCTTCTCTTATATATTATACATCTTCAGGAGGAGCCAGGAAGACATGGTTCTTTTTTGCTCACATATATTTTTCACTCCGTTAAAAAAGTCAAAACTTTAACAAAGGGCTTTGCATATTCCTCCGGTCTTGGTAAAGCCTACACACCGTTTGTGTGCTTGTGCATTAGAGCGCTCTCTCTGCAGACGCCTTGGAGATGAGCGGAGGATGCTGCATTCGGCTTTGAGGAGGAGGTGGGTTAATTAGAACACAACTGGAATGGAAAAAGCAGGGGGCAGCAGATGGAGAGATGACTTAGGCGATGCATTCATCTCTGTGTCAAAGCATTTCAAAGAGGACTCATTAAGATGGCCGGCGGCCGATCGGGCACCGCACTAGAGAGAGGCCCGCGACCTCATGGACATTAAGGGACGGCCTCTGCGATGCAGGCTTTGATGAAGCTGATGCGCATTTGCACACGCAGTCGCAGAAAAGCAGGCTGCAAATGCGCAGACACCCAGACCACATGGTAACCTGATGCCTCCCAGGTGGGGGGGGGGCATGTGTCACTCTTCTTTAGGTTTCAGCACACACCTTCCCCCATCCCGTGCTTCCACCTGACAGGAGGTAACAGGCCCCTCTTCCTGTTCCCAAGGGTCCGTTGTGCAAAGGAGGGATCTCGTGTGAAATATAAGCGAAACCAAGTAACACCGATAAATAATGAAGCGCTCACAGGATGAACGCGCGCGATCGGGCCGCTCGGAGGAGGAATCCCCAGCGGCTTCGCTTATCAATCCATCATGCGCCGCGCGGGCCTCTGCCGTACAGCTTCGGGACGAATGAAATCCAGTTTAGCCGCGTTTAGCCCCTGCGCCGCTAATGTGGGGCCGTGCGGAGCTGTGGGAATCAGAGGAGACAGAAATCCGGCGAGCCTCGTGGCAGGAAGAGGAGAAACGCGTTCTTTCATCACCTTTGGTTGACGTCAAGGCAAATGTTTGATTTGTTTTTAATCAGTGACCACAAATTTGCCACATTTCTGACAAAAGGGAAGAAAGGAAATAAATTAGAAACGTAAATTGAATTAGCTGCTGTATCCAAAACTGTCAGGTGACTCACAGTCATTCTATTATTGTATTTTGACTAATCGCTATAATTGAGTCTGAACTAGAAGCAGTTTAATAAAAATAACATTTTTACACTGAAGCCTCTACCTCAAACGGCAGCAGCAGTGATGGCGGCGGTATTACAAGCCTGAGTGACTCGAACATGATAACACAGTAGCCCTGCATTCAGGATCCGCTAATGCTGGCCTGAGCTAAGAGATCTATCCGTTAACGCAGTAATCTGACAGAAAGAAACTACTTACAACAAAAGGAAAAACACAGAACACAACTTGGGATAGCATGTGGGAAGTATCATGGGCAGTCCCGTCAACATTGGCTTTAAAAGCATTGATTGGCACCACGCCCAAAAGTAATTAGCGAAATGAAGCCATTCTTGTAATTGTTTTATCGGTGGTTGTGTGATTACGCCCACAAGTTCATCATTATAGTATAAATAGTAAGTGTCAATAAAACGTTATTACAAACAAAGCACCCATAGTCAACACTGAAATAGCTGGGCATTAACACCAGCAGACAAGGCAGGACACAAAAGTTTCATTGAGATATTATATGCATGTTAATTATATCATTTATTTGGGGTTGCTAATCTGCAGAGTTTTGTCGATAAAGCTTCAATTTCCCTTTCAAATACATGCGAAAGATCATAGGTGATGCAATTACAGCAGAGACCGGCTAGTAAAGTTAAAACAGGCTACAATTTTTTAAGACAATATGAGCGACACAACAAGGCAAAAAGTTCATGTACTATTAAGCAGAAGCTAAATAATATCGGACAGAAGAACATCGTATCCATAGATTCACTAAACCCCTTGTGAGGAAAGAGCAGGCATGTGCAGGCCATTTCTCCAAGGATTCATGGCTTTCATTTCTGGCCGCTGAGGTGATTCTGTACATATCATGCGTGTATCATGAAACGAATTTCCGAGATCCGCAAAGCCGGCGGTATCATTTGCGGCGGCCCACCGCAAACAGAACAAATCGTTGTAATTGTAATCCCATGATGCCCCCCGCTCTGTTTTTTTGGGCCTGCAATATTTAACAGTTAGAAATCATTAAAGTTTTCAGAAAACACTGCGGAGCGGGAGCTGGCGAGAACGATCCCTCCGTGTGTTCGCAGAATGTGCCGACGGCAGACGATGGGCCACGGTGAATAATTTATCTTCTAGACTAAACCTGTCATTGTCTGAAATATTGCTGCTATCATTCTTTGTGACAGAATAATGAAACATTAAAGAAGGCTAGAGAGCAGTGCATTTTTAACACTGTTCTGGTGGTACGGAACACATCTATGAGCACGATATGTGTGTCCCGTGCCACATGTGCTTGGGGAGGCGTCAGCCTCGCTCCATCCTAACATTGCGCGCGGGAAGAAGGGGGAGTGTCTGTGGCTTCCCTGGCCGTCCGCCACGCCTCCAGGCTCGCCGCGTAGGCTAACCCTCAGCTGGGGAGCGGTCAGGCTAGGACTACCTGTCGCACCTGGCGTAACAGATCACAGATGAAGCGCGGACGTGGCCCGTGTCCACAGCGCCCGGTCTGAGCACGAGCTGCTGCCAAGCCGTTGTCAGGCATGACAAAATGCATATGTTTGAGTTCGTTGCTTACAAGCCACTTCCTGCTCCACCACAATCGGTCTGCCCTAATTACAGCTAACAGGGCGGCACCGCCAGACAGAACGGGCCCGTGGAGCAGACAGCACCTTCACAACACAGGAATATCGTGTCCTGGCACGGACCTTGCTAGATTTTTAGGGCAGACACCTAAACAGGCATCTACCTCAGAGGTCGGTAGTAATAGACAAAAATCTGAAGCATTTCAAATTTACTTCAGAGAATAAGCAAAAATCTTAAAAGGACGTCAACTTGACGGTTCTGTCATGTGGTTCCCCAATGGTAGAACTGAGCTGTTTGAAGGTCATCTCCACCTTCAAAAAAAGCATGAAGACCCATCTGTTCCTCTGCTAGCCTGATTACATCTGTATGCTTCCTGAATGTTCTGTTGAACTCTTGTTCCTTGAATAGTCTTATTAGGGCTCATGGGAGGCGGGGCTAACCAATCAGATTTTTTGGTCCTGCCTCCTCTAGTTGCTTGGACTCACCTCCCCTACAATCTGATTGGTTATTTCTCTGAACCAATTATTTCTCATTCTGCCCTCAGAACATTTTTGTGCAAGTAAAACTCCCAGGAGGCTTATTAGGTTCCAGCTTTGCTAAAAGTGGCTGTGTAGCTCCTGCTCCAATACTGCATATGCTAACCTGGGTATTCACTGAAGCTCAGCCTAGCTCCACTTAATTCTAGTTGCCTACTCGATGGCATGTATGTTTTAAATGTGCTATTTGCCGCACTTACATTTTGCTTTGGACAAAACGCCTGGCAAATGACTACAATGTATATGTAAAAATGTCATTCTGCCACTTTAAACTGTTAATCAACCTCAATGGCCGTAAATGTATGTTCATCGTATTTCCGGTAGCTGGTAGTGGGAGGTGGCACATAGTCCTAGCTGGTGCTCCCTCTGTCACAGAGTCACAACTGACAGAGCCCCACTCGAGTCATTAGATTTGTTTACACTCGGGAGGACGGCTGCCAGCACAGAGCCGCGTCGCTGATATCCTCTGCCTAATGGCCCCCGATTACCTCGCACACAAGCAGCAAATAGATACGTATCGGCACGCAGATGCATGATGTTGGATTAATAGCTGATTAATATTAAGATTAATTGCTGGTGGGTGGGGGGTGTGTGTGTGAGGGATGCTTTACTTTAGCCTCAAGCAACCCCTGAGCCAACAAATAACAGACGGAACAATGAAGAATGGAGCAAAATTGAAAGCAGTGCTCTCTCCGGTTCCATCGGTCTCCATTTTGGGATGACACTGTTTTCGATACTAAATCACATGAGTTCGTATCACCTGAGGATATAGCTACGATGCTAACATTTCAGCATTTGTCTGAACGAAGACAAATAACAATGAGGTCAGGATTCAACAGAACGGGGAGGAATGCTCTCTTTTATTCCACCGGCCTCCATTTCGGAAGCGTGCTTTCACCCCTCACTCTCCATATTAAACAATGTTACTATGTGCCGCTTGGGAATATCTCTCGTTCTGTAATTCAACAATTACGTCACGTCACAGTGCTCAGTCAATAAAACCTAATGGTTGAATCAGGAAATTAAAGTGGCACAAAATAAGCAAGCAGAAATATCATATGGGATATGTTCATATAAGTCCGCAGCACACATCACTGACATGGGGATTCGATGAAAGTCGATGCTGAGCCATAGCACTTTTGGATTTTTACTGCATTGTGGATTTAGGAAATCGGGTGAAGCTGCCACCTATTCTCAATGCTGCTGAACATTTCGTAATTGTTCTTCCAAAGATACTGAACATTTCTCGTGTGTGGTGCCGCCTTGCAGAAGTCCTGGATCCGGCTTGACTTTAGACGTTAATGAAGCCCAGAATCGTACAGCGCTCATCATTAATTCTGACAACCCCGAGAACACAATTACCACCAATACTTCGTCAGAGTGTGTTTAAGGCTGATTTCCAGAATTTGAAAAGATCTGAGACAAAATAATGGCCAATTATTAGCTGGCAACAGATTTGCTTTTACCACAGTGAATGCACATGGAATTTTAATGAATGTTATTTCTGTGTGATTTATATTTGTGGAATTCCTGTCAGTTTGCGAAGTCGTCAAATGTCTCTATACCTACACATTTCATTTATCCCTGAGCCGTCACCATCCAGAACAGCTAAATCCGGGTCTCTATTTTCACTGGCTTTACTTAAGACAGGTTTCTGCTCAATTATTCTGAATATGCTTCAGTCTGGCAGCTATTAGATATCCAAAACATCATTATAGAAGCTTCAGAACACCACCTAATATCATAAACATACATAAGTGCTGTTATACATCTCCAAACATTTATGTAAGCGTAAATGACCCCAGACACGGCAGCGTCATTAGTAATGAGCGGCATATTACCACTATCCAATTGGGAGAATTATGCTCTCAATACTGAACAGGAGCTGGCAGACAGACACAGCAACTGACAGCAGACAGTGGGAAAAAGGTTAATGCTAAAAAAAAAGGGTGTTGCAGAAAAGCAAAGCGTTAGCGGGGAGCAAAGTGATTTACGCTAACGTATGCTAAGCTAAGGCTAAGCTAAGGTCTCATCGTGAGAATACTTTATTTATTCGGGTTGCGGTGAGAAAAAAGTGCCTCAGGAGGGTGACGAGACCCTGGGTCACAAAGACATCAGCGAATGAGCAAGAAAACAGAAAACCTTTGTGACACTCTATCTATGCCTTTCGGACATTTAACTTATATTCCCCTTCACGATTACGATGTTTCTAAAGAAAAAGCTGATCAAGAAATGCAGCAATATTAAAAAAAGGAAGGATTACTGGTATATTTTCACCACACTGTCAGAAAAAGGGGTAATCAGCTTATACCTATGCTTGAAACTGAGGCTGTACCTTAGAATTCTGTACCTTTTAAGGACTCCCCAAGGTACAAACAAAATTAATGTACCCCCAATGGTACAAAAAATGTGCCTCAGAGTCCATTTCTGTACCTTAAAAGGTATAATTACCTACAGCTAGACCCTTGAGAGTACAGCCCCAGTGACCAAACCAAGGGTACAAACCGGTACTCTCTTTTCTGAGAGCGCACTTTCTTTTTCTAAATTATGATCTCTTGAGTAAATATTGTCTTCCATCAAAACAAGGAAAACAAACTTGCCCAATGGCAATTACAATGACCAGGATTTTTATCAGTAAAGTGAGCAGAGGTTAGGTAGCTGATGTTATGGACACTTTAAGCACATCTGTGTCTGTAGTGGCAGCTTGGGGCATATATATCTCAGTAAGCTGAGGGTCCGGTACTCTCCGTGTAAGCGAATCCACACCTTGTTGCTAAGTTACAGGTGTGTGCTTTTGTCCTTGCAGCCTGAATCCTCCAGAAAACAAAACAAAAAAAGAAAAAAACTCATCAGCAGGAAGAAATCTAATTCCTGCTGCAGTGAGGCGCTACGTGCAAGGGTTAGATCTGTCTCAGGTGAGGCTTCTAAAGGGGAGCCATGTGAGCGGCACCTCCCAAAACGGAAGCGTGCGAGCAGGAGCAAGGGGGCGGCCTTACCGAATTCTCTGGGCACGGAGATGGCGTAGACACAGCTATGGCCCGCTGTGTAGTTCCGGGGGTAGTTGGGTGACAGCACGGTCCCCTCGGTGCCCGTGGAGCGGCTGCCACATGGGGCTGTGGGGGGAGAGCAGATGTCAGGTGCTCGCTTGGTCGAGCCCCCCCGGGGATGGGGGCGTGCATCACCTTCGGCGAGCTCCACAGGGGGTTATCAGGGCAGACTGCAGCCGGCATATACGCCGTCGCTCCCCTCTCGGCCCCGCGGAGGATGGAGGCACTCGCTTCCCACGAGCCGCCGACCAGCTCGCCGTCCCTCAAAAACACCGGGGTCTGCCGTGCCTGATCATAATCCAGACTGAAAGCTACATTTCACAGGGATACGCCCGCTTAGCTTCCAGCACCAAGCCATTAGGAGCAAACAAACAAAATAATGCATCGAAACCACCAATGACTTATAGATACCGGAATTGGTTTTTGTCCAAAATATGCCGTAATATTTATGAAAAGTACACAGAATCTATCACCTGTATGGTGCCTTTGCTGTTGCGATTTGCTACTTACTTCCTGTATAAATCTGATTGTATTTACATTGACCAGTGCTGCCGCTGTCTAGGGGCAGAGTAATGTGCAGCCGATTGCTTTCTCACGCGCAGTTCCTAACTCAGGGAGCCATTTAGCAGGTGGGCGGCATGGGAGTGAGCCGAATGCCGTTTATCAAAGGCTTGGCGTCAGGCGCCGGAGTCAGGGAACGAGGCGGGAGCCTCTGGCAGGGACCCTCTGGCGAGGAGCCCCGGGCAGGCTCGCCTGTAGCAGCGTACCTGCCCCTTCTGCAGTACCATACAGCCAGCGGGCTGTTGATATGCTGGGAGGTTTGGCATCCGCGGGCTAGGAAGGATGGGTACGCGGCGCTAACGTGGCACGCTTGCGGCAAGGCCGCTTTCTGAAGCTGAGCACGGTTAAGGAAAGCTTAGGTTTACGTAAATTTGGACTATTATCCAAATGGTGCCTGACAATTATCAGGCACCATTTGGGAGAATGGCATAAAAAGGCTTAAGCACTCCAGCCAATGTTCATACGATACAACATACATGGTTCGTCCTTAAGTATGACAGAGTAATGTTTATTATTAAGCTGAGGTTTATTGTAAAGGCAAAGGCCCAAGCAGTCTTTGGCACGTTCCTCGATGACGTACCTTGACAGCTGGGCAGAACCCTGTTCCAGCCAGGCCGGCCGTCATCGCCCATGATGCAGGTGAGCGTGGAATAGCCCTGCAGCATGTAGCCGGGCTCGCAGTAGTACGTCACCGTGGAGCCCAGCTTGTAGTCACTTCCCACCCGTGTGCCGTTCATCACGCTTCCGGGATCGAAGCACGACTCCCGGAGCTTGGCTTCAAAGGAAATACAGGATTAAGGGCCGTCAGCCGGGGAGGGCGGGGCCTGCTGATGGGGTGGCGAAACAGCGCAGACTAAACGGCAGCTGGTTCCCACCACAACTGCAGTCAAGCGTGAAACATGTTCAGAAACATGCTTCCAAAAATACAGCCACGTCAGCCTACTGAAGACGCACATGCACAAATACAAACTTAAAGCTACACGTTGCTCTTCATGAACTGGTACTGAAAAATCTACAGGCTGAACCAAACAGCACAGAACAGTATCAATTTTATAACACTTCAGTAATAACGCACACGCTGATACATGCTGAAATAAATGCAACTATGCAGATTGAATATGCAACAGCATTTAAGTTTGGAGTCTCTCTCGTATGCAGTGATCTCTCATAAATTACTTCTGCCTTTGCAGTAGTTGCGGAGCAGTCTGGGACAGAATCAATGGTTATTGCAAATGCATGCAAAGTTCCCCCCGAAATGATCATAGATGCGTAAGTCTTCCACGGCGGCCCAGGGGCACGGTTCCGCTACCTTTGTACTCGAGGTGGAAGCCGGTGTAGCTGACCGAGCCGTCACTGCGGAAGGCCAGTTGCATGGTGTTGGAGCTGCTCTCGATGCGCTCAGGCAGCTTGCTGTCCTGGAAGCTGCCGATCAGCGGACTGCTGCTGTCCGGCCCGTCGTAGATGTACAGGAAGTCATAGTTGGGTTCGATGCTGAAGCTGATGGGGGAGGAGGGCGTGTAAAGGGCTACAGGCTTTGGAATAAGCAGCTCTGTAAAGCACGGAGATGTATGATGTGCTGCATCACTAAGAAACACAAGAGCAACTCAGGTTCCATCCATATCTGAGGTAATGTTCTCCTGGCTCCGGCATTGGTCCTGTACATCAGGTTTATGTAGTGGCTGACACAGAAGGGCATGTGTATATGTAGTACATGCCATTTTTTTCAAGCATATTTATAATACAGCATGGTAACACTTTACAACACTTTACTTAAAGTAGTCATCATAATTCATTATTGACATCTTCATAGTGCATTATAATGGTCAGTGTAAACCATTATAATGCATTGGGAAAGTATTTAAACTACATTTTACATGACAGCTTCATATAGCATTCATAATGATATGGCTTTTTATAAGTAGTTACAACCATGTCAATAATACTTAATGAATGCATTATAATGCATTATGAAAGTATCTATAATGCATTATATATGAGTGTTTAAGTATTATATAAAGCATTTTTTATTAACTGTACCTTCATAGAACATTCATTGCACCTTCAAAATGCATTTATAGGACATTCATAAGTAGCATGTAAGTATACCTTAACATCCTAACATTTCAATGTAGAGTGGTACCTCATAACTCGAACTTAATCCGTTCAGAACTCCGGATGGAATCCTAAAAAGTTCGAGCTCTGATCGAATTTTCCCCATAAGAAAATAATGGAAAACCATTTTTACTCGCCCCCAAAAAATACACCTAAATATGTTTTTTTTTTAAGCACTTAAACGCAAAATGAACCGGATAAAACAAGAAGAGCATATACTGTTCTAAACACATCTAAGCACATTTATCAAAACAGTAATTTGTAAAGTACGAAAATAAATTTATTCAAACAATGTATCCTGCCCCGATCGTCCGCTCCTTCCGTGTGCCACGCCCCCTCGTTAACCTCGTGTATAATCCCAGTGTGATCAGGTGTTTCTGGTTGTTTTCATTAGCTCTCTGTATTTTTTCCGCGTTTCGGTTTGTTTCCCCAGTCGGGTTATTGTATTGTCCGTGTGCGATTTGCCTGGTTTACCTGTAATTAAACCCCGTATTCCCTGACGTCTGCGTCTCCGCTCCATCCCCGCTTGGCACGACAATATTATTATAATTAAATGTATTAATGGTTTATTATTGATATTAAAATAATGAATAAGAAATCTTTTTTTAAATGTATTTTATTATATAATAATTACTGTGTATCTGTGTCTAAATGTATTTTTACTGTCTAAATATATGTATTCAGCTAGTGTAAACAGGCATATGATGCTATCACAGCGAATGCGAGGCTGAGACTGAAGCTTTACTCTTCGTTTCCGCTGAGAGACGTGTCGCGTGACTCATTCCCCCGCGAGTACAAGTTCTTAGGTCGGCGTTCACGTTTTGATTTCTGAGATTTAGATTGAGCTCTAGGTAATTTTTTTTTTTTTTTTTTTACTGGTTGGTTCGACTTTTAAAAAATTCGAGTTCTAATGAGTTCGAGAAGGTACCATTGTACATTAACAAACATTACATAATAACAAGCATTATAATATAATACGTATAGTCGTATAATGTTTATTATAAATGTACTAAAGCTGTCACGGTATGTTAGGTTGTTGAGGTATACATGCTTATGAATGTTCTGTGGATGAATAATGAATGCATTATGAAGATGCAGTTAATGTAAAATGTTATTGTGTTTTTCGTAGTTGTCAAAGGCCATAGAGCTGAAGATTCTGAATATGGGATTGTGGGCAACACCCCAGAGCGCAATGGGCTAATGACTCCGGATGCCCCAAAGCATAATTATATTATACTAACTTTCATATGGGCTACATGCTGTTTGTGTGAACATAAACCTACAAAGCGCACGAGTCAAAGAGTCATAGGAAGAACAGTGAGCCTCTAAATGTGTAACTATGGAAATGCAAACAATATTCTCCCTTAATAAGCACACAAT
>JAABNX020000053.1:7642663-7657368 GCA_015163995.2 Mormyrus lacerda | reverse complement strand
GACAGGCAGACTGAAGCACACGACAGGCAGACTGAAGCGCACGACAGGCAGACTGAAGCGCACGACAGGCAGATTGAAGCGCACGACAGGCAGACTGAACCTCATGACTTGACAGTGAGTGTCAGATTTCAGTAGATGATTTTCCAATACATAAAAATGGCTTTGCAAAAAGAGGTGAGTTAGCATTCCTTTCCAAAGATAGTTCTTGTTTAACTCTCTACAACCTCTCCAGTTTTTGTTTTATTTGGATTAATAATGAATGGCATCCAGATACAGGGGAGAACATCTTCGAAACGTTACCACAGTCCAACATTACTACTTGATTATCTCCCCTCTCTGAAGACAAGCTCCCATTTAGCCTCGAGTTAGTGACGGCTGTTGCTCAATCCTGAGCGGTGTATGCTCAGAGACTGCCCGGTGAATGTCAGCCATTTTGTGGGCCATTCTGTCCTTCATTACGAGACCTCAGTGCCCCTATGGCATGCACATCCCTGACGTGTGTCCCGTGGAGTTGCTTACAGGGTGATGACAGGCTGGGCTTGCAAAACCTGCCCCTCAGATGCCTGATCTCGCGTGGGGATCAGTTCCCATCAGCCACAGCAGCGATCACACTAAATTACCTTTCTGATTTTCCTTTTCAGACAGCCTAATGGCTTGTGCTGAATTGTATTGTCTCAGTTTGGCTAACTCAAAAAAGAAAATCTATAAAATCAAAAAGGAGACGCAAATTACTTAAAAAGATTCATCAGACGAAACGCGACTCCCCTTCCATCAGCCACAATTTACCTGAGATGTCACCGGCTCAGAAAAACAGCCACAGCTTTGCAAACACCTCGGTGCTCACAATCCACACTGGCAATTTCATGGCGGGGATATGCCACTAGCCAGTGACGGGCACTTCACTGGAAACACTGACTTAACAGATTAGCTGCTTCTTGCAAGATGACTCTGTCACGTAGTACGTGGGCGCCGCCTGGACAGATCTGCTGCTCGTTTAGTACAGCTCTGATTTGGTTTCGGGTGTCTATTGCTGGGGGGCATGATGCGGACTTGGCCTCACACCTCCAGGGTCGTGGTGATAACTTGTAGCCCCTACTGTGTGTGTTTGAGTTAGCATGCGCTAACCACACTCGCGTGGGTTTCCTCTGGGTCCACAGTCCTGCAGCTTTGCTCCATGGGTGTCTCTAAATTGGCATGTGTGCGGTTCCTGTTACGGGCTGGTATCCCGTCCAGGGAGTGCCTTGCTTCATACCCTGCCCTGGCTGGGACAGGCTCCAGGCTCCCCACAACTCTGTACTGCAGGAGCAGTTACAGAAACTAACCAGTATTTCAGATGTCCCTGTATAGTTATAAGCAAGTGCTATTGAGTTTCTGGCCTCAGCAAGCTAACCATTAGTAACGTGTTTAACGGGCAAAGACACGGACACTCATCAAAAGTTAAATGAGCATTTTCAGAAAATTGTACCTGAAAATAAAGCTGGCAAAACATAACCTTAACAAATAGCAGTAGACAGTTATATATTCAGTCATAATAATGCATGTACGGTATATTGTTTTTCGGGTTATTCGTATAGAGCCTTGCTGTTCTCTGACAGAAAGATACACTGTTTTTCTCCTTTGATATGTTCTCTAAATTGGAAGTAAGTGCCAGTGCTGTCTAAGGTGAAGGTTCAGGTGAGGGACATTTCCGAGCTTCACAAATCGGCTTCTATATTACTCTTAATAATCCCATTGAGACTGTGTCCAGCACCCTGAGGTCCACAGCTAAATGACAGATATCGATCCATTGTTGTCTTGAGGGAAACATCATTATCACTTTTATGGGGCAAAGCCTAATGTTATCTTACTCTTTCTCCTTCTCACATTTTTTTGTTGAATAAAAGTCCAATTACTTGGCTTTGGGGCAAGGTGGGGTGTATTTACAGAGAATGAAGATGTCTGCATTTTTATCACTCTGATGCCTGAGCACCCTGGCGATGAAGCCACACGTGGCTCACTGGAGACGCACCGTCGCACGTGGGCAGCGGGTGGCTCCACCAGTGATTCTTCTCGCACACTAGGGGCTCCTCGTGGTTCAGCCTGTAGCCGGGATCGCAGCCGAAGGAGACGGTGGACCCGATGGAGAAGTCCTGGCCGTAGCGTAGCCCATTGACTGGGATTCCTGGGTCTAGGCAGGAGTAGGTATCCACGGTGACACCTGGAACGGATACATAACCCCTAAATCAGCATACCCTCATCACTGCGCAAATCAATTACTTCTGTCTTAACACATTACCCGTGAGTGCTACTGTGAAGCTAATATATATTTTTCATATTATTACTGTATGATGTTATACTGGAGCAGCTACACAGAAATGACTGAAGGACAGTGTAAAAACAAAGGCTGCCAGCAGGCAGACCAGTGCCGCATCACTCTGACCAGCATCGGGGACCCAGGCCAGACGCGGCCACTTCGCTCACTTTCGTAGTAGATCTTGAAGCCGCTGTTGGAGCGGCTGTTATCCGTGGTGAAGAGCAGGTAGAGGTGGTTGCTGCTGCTGAACAGGAACTGGGGCACCTGGGTGCCGTTGAAGGAGCCAATGAGTGGCGACAGGACGTTGGGTCCATCGTGAAGCTCCAGGAAGTCGTAATTGAGCTCCGTCTGAAATCTGCCAGGATTAAAAGATAATGGACAAGGGACATAATTGCTGTTATATACATCTATATATAAATCACAAATATACCAACTTATACCAAAGCTAACACAGTGTGTGTGTGTGTGTGCATTTGTACATATAAATCACCACAATGAAGCCAGGCAAGGAGCAAAAGTAAGAATGTTTCGAATAGTTATGAAACTCATTTAAGCAACAAGTATAAATAAGCCGACCTTCGTCACGCATCATCAGGACGGTTGTAAGATTCAGTGACTCCTGACAAAAACGAGGCCCGTATCGATAGGGACCACGTACCTATCGAAGGTGATCTTGATAGAGCGGCCCGTCTCCGCCTCGATGACCCACTCGCAGCTCAGGGAGTCTTTGTAATACCCCGGCCACCCGGGGGACAGGATGACGCCACTGGGGGCCGAAAAATGGCCTCCGCAGGGGGCTGCACAGAACACAGGGATAAAAATAGAGAGCAGTTACTGACATCACCTTTACAGAATCAACAGTGTGGTTGTAGCACACTGTGACATACAGATGCTGGCTGAGGTCAGGTATTGCATTTATATCAGCTGGTCCTTTCACACTTTCCTAGTGACTCAAATTATAGCACATAACATTAAACAATAAGAAAACAACTTAAAGCTGAAATATTGCATGTTATTAATAAGGTCCGAAGAGAACAAAAAAACAGCAACATTTCATATAATATAACTTGCTGGTGTATGGTGGGCCTAGTCGGTTTCTGAAGAAAACCTTCTGAAAGTATTACGAAAGTTTTTGCATTGGATTTACATTGGAAAATAGAAATTTTATATTTTTCAAAATAGTAAATCATCAGCATTTCTTCCTCAGAACCAACACGTCATATATAGAATTTTAATGTTTTTCTCCCACCAAGCGTCGAGTTCAGCTTCCTAAGATAACATGCCCAAATTGCAATATTTACAAGGAATGAGAATCCCCAACGCCTCCCCTACTGTATGTAATCTCCAGTTTCCCATGAATTGCTGTTTTTTAAACTTGAATGAATGTACCACAGCAAACACGAAGAACAAGCAGTGAAAACCAGCCATCTGGACCCAGTGCGGCAGACGGTCCGCGACTCTCGTTCCCGACCCCATCTCAGGTATGCCTGCTGGGTGACAATACTGGTTGACCATGTAGCCGAAACCTGTTTTTGAGTAGTCATCTTCACTGTCATCATACCTTCACATTTGGGAATGGGTCCGCTCCACATCACCATGCCATTGTCTAATTCACAGGTGATGGTTTCCGTTCCCTGGGTCTTGATGAACCCCTCCTCGCAGATCACAGAGATGGAGCTGCCCAACTGGAAACTGTCTCCGAAGCGGCGGGCGTTTATAGGGATTCCTGGATCGGGACACTCATTGTGGCCAAAAGCTGAAATTATGTAGACAGAGCAGAGAATTGCATGATTTTTCTGGAGTTTAAACGCAAGAGGTAGTAAGATATTACATTGGCCTCATCACAAATTAACAAGTGCAATAGAATATATTGAGATAGCAGCAGCATTAACACGAGTTAAGAGAAATGAGGCCCATGGCTTTCATTATGATCTAAATTACAATAAACGAAAAATCTTTAAAACTTGTAATATTTTTATTGTTAAATTCCAAATGGTAGCTTAATGTCAAGAAAAATGAAGCCAGGTTTACAGCCTTATTCATTGTCAGTTATGAAACCATTATTGTTGCATAAGAAAATTAGAAAGTCAAATGATGTACAATAAATCACATTTTATTTCATTATTTTGACATCGCATTGCCGAATTACTGCACCGCTCAACAATCCTTCACAGAACTTTCTGGAGCTGACTAATGTGAAAGGACCTGAACCGTCGAGATGGGCGCATCCCCAGAAGCCTCCAAGCTGCCACCTCGCCAGCCCCTGTGATGATGTTTTTTAAAAATAACTGATTTCTGAAGGAGTAATTTTCTGAGTTCTTTGGCTTCCCTCGCCGCCACACGGTATCCAGAGATCCAGAGACAGGGAATTACGGCCCGAGTGTTATATAAACACACAGCGGACACCAACTCCCAGCTCTTTCTGAAGCTAACACCTAAAAATTAAATTAAAAAAATATATACCTGCACGCTCAATGGCACTCAACTACAGTAACACCACTCTGTGTCATATTGTGAAGAATATATATATATATAGATACTGCCTCAGGGCAAAGTACACAGTGGTAGAAGTGGCACAATGAAATAGGCATGTGGCCAGAAGGTTGCTGGTTCAGGTCTTAGGAGATTCCGAGTTCAGGACCCCTGCTAGGGTGCTACTGAGCATGCAAACATCTTAGCAGTGGTTTAACCCCCCCCCCCCAATCCACAATGCATATTCAAACTGGGTCTATGTCTGGCACAACGCTACTGTTAAGTGACTGGAGGATTGATCAAAAATAGTGTTTGAGAGCACCAGGTGTTTGGTAGCAAAAATGAGTTCTTTTTATAAAGCAGATTCTACATCATCTTCATATTCTATGACGTATCCTGCAGATATGTTTGAAAGCCCGATTTTTACATTCGGGCTAGAATCGGGGTTTTGGGATATTTTGGGATACTTTGGGATACTTTTATTTCTACGACGGTGCTGGATAACTGGAATCCTGGAGGACGACTGCACCCTGCAGAGGTTTGTGGTGCAGACGCTGTTCTCCTTGACTGCCAGCACGTCCCGTTTTGGGGCCTGACAGCCCGTGTCTGTGGACCAGGTGCACGTCGCAGAGGAACAAATGTAAGACGGTCATCCGATTAATGCGTCCAAAAGCCCCATGGGGATACCGCACACAGCAAGCATGATTTGCCTAAATATAGCTCTGACTCTACTTGGTGCTATGCTAAAGCCGGGAACCCGATGGCGCTAAATTCCCTTAAACGTCACGCTAAAGCCAAGCCAATGGATTTGAGTCTTCAAATGAGAGTCGAGCCTCGAGCCCCATGTGACACTCGTCAGAGAAGAAATCCAGGAGCAGTCAATCACGCATCTGACAGCCCCTCTACAGACAGCATGAAACAAGGCTGCCACTCATGCAATACAAGCCACCAAGGCCTTACAATGTCCCTAATGACTTGTGCGTAATGGTCACAGAAGCCAGGCTTTTTTTAGGCACTGGATGAGTTGTCATGACATTTCACAAGTCCTTAAAAAGTAACATCTATTACAGATTATACTATAGTAATAGATCTATTACAGATTATACTATAGTAATAGATCTATTACAGATTATACTATAGTAATAGATGAATATTCTTGTGGTTATCACAGAGCCACATGCTACTATGCAAAGCCAAATTATGTTGGCATTGATCAAAACAATCTAAAGGATCACTATCAATGCAGAATTTGGAATTCATTTACTAATTTAATAATCGATCCATCTTTTATATACGCTTGTCCTATGCAAGGTCTGGAGTCTACCCTGGAAATAACAGGCACAAGGCAATGAATAATCCAGGATGGGGCGCCAACCCATTGTGGGGTGCACACACCATTCACACACACAGACAACTTGGGAACTCCAGTCCAGCATATTTTTTGGACTGTGAGGAGAAAGCAGAGTTACCCGGAGGAAACCCCACAATGTCACGGGGAGAACATGCAAACTCCATACGCACGGAACCAGGGCCTCAAATCCTGGTCCCAGGATTGACTAATGCGCCACTGGGCCACCCCATAATTTAACAATAACAAAATTTAATTTATATTTTGTCAATGTCAGTATTATATGCTACATGCATAGTGTAGTCAATATTACTACCACAGCTGGCTTCAAATCGATTCTCAGGCTAACCCCGGGAATCACTTGAACAAAAAGGAAAAACAAGATGTATCATAACCACAGCAGTTCAGTGCTGAAATAAACTGTTTGAATAATGCCTAATTTGATCCTTGTGTTATTGTGAGTTATTGTGCATCACAAACACAAAAGTCAATCTGAGAGTTGATAGAACTCCTAAATAAGATACACGTTTTCTGTGATTTCCTCTGCATCAGAATAATTTTCAAAAACAAATGATTGTGAGGGCCATGAGTCGTTTTGTATTTGTGAGGACATGCCATTTATTCTGGGAGCAGTGTATGAAATTCTATAGTGAGGCTGTTAGCAAATCGGCAGCTTTCTGCATTTTAATGATGCTATATGGGCATCGAAAGTTGTCTTTAAAATGGTGGGAATGATAGAAATTGTTAAAACAAACTGTAATTCCGTGAGATAAAGTGCCTCTGTGTTTTTTTGGGATTCCACGTCTGAAATCAGGCCAGCCGTGGATCCCTGCAAATCGGCAACGCAGAAACATGGAGGTCAGCGGAATAGGGCAGCTGGAATTGTGAGTGCGAGAGCCTGGCCGTATTTCACAAAGCCGGGCATCCCCCAGAGATGCGCCGGGGAGGAGACGACAGAAAACACCTGGCGGCCGCCTGGCAGAGGCCTTTGTTTGGTGTTACACTCTTGAAAACTGAGGCCACGCTGACACTGCTAGCTTGACAAGCCCCACGCTGCGCCATCGCACTGAGCCACGCTGGCACCACATGGTCGCACTCACTGCTGTAGGTGATGTTGAAGCCGCGGCCTGACATCGAGTGATCCGCTTGGAACTCCAGTCGCAGGATATTGGTGTTACTGGTCAGGTGCGAGGGCACCTCGGCCCCGGAGAAGCGGCCCAGCACGGCCGAGTCCAGCAGCTCGCCGTCCTTTACCGTCAGGAAGTCGTAAGGAGCTTCCAGGTCGAAGTCGTTGAAAGCCAGGTGAATCCGGCTGCCCGGCTCCGAGATGATCAACCACACGCAGTTCAGGTTGTTCCCGTAACCCTCAGGGTAATCGGGCGACAGTACTGTTCCCATCGGAGCGGTGAAATTCGACAAGCACGGAACTGTGCGGAGAGGATGATAACACGGATGAAGAGACCTTGAACAAGAGCCACCATTTTTTAAATGCATATTTCTGTCCTCACACATGGAATCATCTCGGCGCTTGTCACAGGCCTTTGTCTGTGCATCCCCAGACTTTTGACTTTATCTCGAGTTGGCCGTTTAATACGCCAACCTGTGAGCCTCCCATGTACGTGTGAAGGGGCCGGCCGCGTTTATTTAGTACGATGCATGATAAATGGGGATGCAAACCAGCTGTGTAAACAGTGGCACCAGTACTACACTCTAACAGCCTGTCGATAGAATTATGCAAATTAAAGTGTTTGAAAACGGTCTTATACATATACGTTACACTGATAATTGGTAGATCAGACTTGGATGAAGTGAACTGCATGACTTCATCATTTACACTACTCCTGTATTGAGAGGTTTTTAATTGGTCTGTGAATGACTGTATTGTTGCCTGGTAGGAGCTATTTCTGTATAATCCACTTTAATCTGGTTCTTAAACCACCTAACTAGGCCGGTTAACCGGCCAAATACATGGAAAAATTAATCCAGAAATGTGACCATGAGTCAGACAAATGTTATTTCCAAAAATAGCAATGATTCTGTGAAGAACATTTCATTACAGGGGCAAGTAGTCACATGTTACATTTTTATTAATTCAACACTTGCTTCTATGCAAAACTACATTTTTTTTAAATAATGATAATCCCTGGTACACAGGAAATAAGTGTCTAGCCCATGGGGCCAATGGTGAAATAATTTTGCCAACCCTGGGATTCGAATCAGTGACCTTCTGGTCACAGCGTCCTAAACATGAAAGCATGGTTTATATTAAAAATATTATATTTCAATACATAAGATTACAAAAAATGCTGAATTAAATACTAAATTAAATAGTAAATTAATAATTTAATCTATGGCTGTCAGATTATCTAATGTTTAGACCCATCAGGCCTCCATTACTGTATTCTAAGGGTTCTCTGTGTTGCGCCTGTACCTAACTGTGCACCCCCTCAGTGATGACTCAGTCATCCTCACTATGAGCGGCAGCCCGTACTCACAGATGCAAATGGGGATGTTGGCTGACCACTGGTTGTTGTTCTGACAGGAGATTGTTCTCTCCCCGATGAGCTCAAAGCCAAACTGGCACTCGAAGCGCAGCACGTCCCCATTGGAGAAGCCGGTCCCTTCGCGAATCCCGTAGAGGGGAGTCCCCGGGTCGCCGCAGCTCTCCTTGTCGATCTCTGCGGACATAAAGTAGAAACCGACCTTCTGAGCATCTGCACCCGCTCAAGCGGCAAGAGTGACTCACGGAGATCGCAGCACCTCTGATACTTAAAGACGGCGCCTCTAATTTATCAATAAAACTGCAGGTAGCAGGAAACTTTCCTTATTAACAGCAGAGTGGAGTCAAGAAAGATGGACATTTCAGAAACGGGAGCTTACGGATATACCTGCACAAACAGAGAATCTGAAACTCAGACAGCGCAACATTTAGGGTTATGGGGGCACCATCCTCGCATTGTTTCCCCGTCTCACACCAGGTGATGAGCTGTCCTGCAGAATCTACAGTATTGCGAACATGGCATATTAGGCATCTAAAGTAGCAGCAGTCACGGATGCAGCTGAATGCACTTTTCATGCAGAATCCCATGCGATGTTGTCCAGCTATCTCACCGTTGATGCATTCGGTTTTGCCCTGACACTGTGCACAGACATTATATGTTATTTAAGTAATTATTGACCGCAAAATCGTGGCTGACCTTCCTAGCATCCTCAGAATTGCTGCAACCAGACTGCAAAACAACCTTAATACTACACAAATTAGTACTTTAAACACATACAAAGGGTAGGGAGAGAGGGAAAAAAAAGACTCCGAATGAAACTAGTGTTGGTCAGCATGTTATTGGGATTTGCCTCGAGTTATGAGAACAGCCATGGAAGAAAAAGGAGATGATATATTGCCTTAATTCCAGCCACGACATTGCGCTCAGTCCTCCCACTTTCCCACCTGGGCTGCTTGGCGTGGAGGCGTGGGTGCTGTAGGTTAGAACATATGTCCTGCTTTGTCTTTTAGGACAATAGAAAATTGAGAGCAAATAGCTTTAAAATCCACATTCATCCAAATCATCTCTGGAAAAAAAAAGGCTAGCTTACATGATATCCAAGTATACGAGAACAGCACAGAAACTACGCAAAGTAGATGAAATTTTCATGAGAAAGACGGCCGCAGCAAGGGAGAACGAGTTAAAAGGTTATAAGTTATAAGGCGAAAATAAAATGTGGCTGCTCTTCATGTGGCTGTCCGATGCATTACGAATTTGTTAAACACAGAAATGAACAAGGAGTGTGTGATGCTTGTACCATGTGACACGAGCAATTAATAAATGTGCGGTGTGAAGCCGGAAACCGTAATGCTCCTGAGAGCGACACGCTAACCGCAGTGGACCGTGACGCAACTTGCTAGAGAGAAAATGCGGACATGAGACCATAAATAACCACTGAGAAGTGGCAAAATTACACCATAATTCCCCATTTCTAGCTGATATAAAAGAATATTAAGATCTCATCAATAGCACATGATTTTCCAGACATCTCATCTGGGCTCATAAAATACATATTAAATTTGCAACCAAATCAATGTTCCACATATTTCACTAATGGATCCTGGTGGCCTTAAATCTGTAGACGGACACATATTCTTGCATTTCCTGCATTTAGAATCACTGCAGAAAATGTACTGTATTTTTTTCATATTCTGCATGACATCATAGAATTTCTTTACCTGAACTCACTCCAGAGAACCAATACATATATATATGCGCATATATATATATATATAGATATATATATATATATATATATATATAGAGAGAGAGAGAGAGAGAGAGAGAGAGAGATAGACAGACACACACAGGTAAATTTACCAGGTACACGCCTAGAATCAGATTTTGACCCACTGCTGTCTCTAAACCAACTGAATGGTCTAATCATTGCGCACTGTGGTACTGAGCTATTTCTTACTTGTGGAAAAACCAAGAGCCCAGAAGCCTGCAACCGCAGCATAGAGACATGGACTGAGGACCCGGCTGGGCGTTGAATATGTGCCAAAAGATACGCAGTTCAGCTAAGATGACCTTATAAAATGATTAAAATGAGAAATACATTCCATCGAATGGTGCTTTGTTTCCCTTTAACAAACACATGAAGCATGACCACCATCAAAAGAAAATGTCTGCCTGAATGGTAATAATCACCGAGATAATTACTGTAACGCTTCTCAACAGAAAATTGGCTTAATAATGAGCATCATATTAGGCCTGTTCTGCGCATCATTAATAAAACTCTTTATCAATAATAAAAAGTGGGACCCCTATTCCCCACTTCCCGCATCCTATTTTGGGCCTGAATCTATAATCTCCACTTCTGCAAAAAATATATTATACATTATTCTAATGGGTTTCACTAGTTACAGTCAGCCTGCTGAATATTTGGTCACGGATGTCAATCCCCTCATTGTACTGGACAGAGGCGCCTTCTCACAATTGTTTTTTTTTAAATACCACCATACAGTATTACTGAAAATTTACCCACTCATCATGTGACTCTTTACTTACTGGTTCTGCTGCCTCCTGAGGCAGCCTGTAGAATTGCACCCTGATCCCATTAGCCTATGCTCAGTCAGTCCTAAACCAAGTCGATTGCCACTAATATAATATACAGGCAACAAAATGCCAAAAACATTAGTAAAAACACCATGCATCATGCTCCATTTGTGAGATCACTACTGGGGAAACTTATAAATGTAAAGAAAAACGTTTTCTCTTGAGCAAACTGAGTTTGGCTCCCTGTGGTGATCTGGTGTTCTATTTTTAGAATCACGTTGCCGATTTGCCAGAGAACTATAATATACTGAAAATAAAAATACATATCTAAAAGCAAAATTCTTGCTCCATTCTGATGTACTTGCTCATTACTATCGTAAAGCTGGCTTTTTTGCTATTGTTATCGCGCGTCGAAATGGATCGATTTTCACTGCAGGACTGAAGCTCAGTTCAGAGTATATTGTGATATTTAAGCCTGGCCTCTTTCAGGTGCTTTTGATCACTCCCACCACGAGTCTCAGTCAGGCCTGCCGCTTGCAGGCCCACACAGTGGTCAGATCGACTCCCCCAAGATTTCTGCACTGAAATACTGAGCTCATTTTCGCCAGCTCTATACATCACAACGTAAATTATTCTGTTTAAAGAGAACATGGAACTTCAACGTGCTTTCCCATAGACTTTCATTGTGATTTATTCCTTTATAATTTGCTGTCCAGCATAACGATTGGAGAAAATAATCACAAAAAAGAAAACAAAGTCATACCTTTTCAGTTACCACAAATCCAACCAAGACCCATCTTTCAAAAGTAATGACATCAGATTTCCATTATATAAACAAAACAATAGCTATACAGATGGGATATTTGGGATGAGACAGTAGCTTTATGATGATGAATCACTCTCAAAAACATCTAGAAAAGATTATCTATTTGCTATCAATAATGTTCTGTTTTGCAAGACTTTCTTCAGGTTAATATTTTATTGTCATTTTCTCACTGAAATTCTTTACAATAAATCAGGTAGGAACTCAGCATTACCTGAAAATAGACTATTTTCCCAGTAGAACAGCAACTCATGACATTTTTCCAGGCTTTCAAAACACTTGTTACCATAACCCTGCACCAATTAACAACACGGCATATTTCCCACCGATTTCGTTTTTTTGAAAAGGATCAAATGTATTTCTAATTGCATTTACAGCAATTTTTCTTCCAAATAAGGTTCTTGGATACATATGTTTGAAGAAAAATAGCTCTCACCAGCTATCACAGTGGGATATTCATACCTAGAGTGACTTGCTATTGCAAACGCGCGATGCACATGGTGTGTTACTCACTGCCCGTTCCTCATCCATCAAGACACCTGCGAAGCGCAATACACACATGTGTAAAACCCAAAAGCTACAATTATTGAAATTAGGTGGGATTCCATTTGAGCTTCCTGTTCCCATTGTTAGGTGAAATAAATGGACGCTGTAAGGCCTTGTCTCTTAAATGACTGCTCATGTGGCATCGGCAAGCATTTATCGTTATGAATGGTAATGGTTGTTGGGCAAAATCTAATTCAAATCGCAGACTTTCCTCTTTTTTCAGGAGCATTATACACTGATGGCGGTTAATCTATTTATTCCCTTTTTCGTGTATTCCAACTCAAAGGAATTTCCCCTCTCTCTCCACCTAACTCTCCTGCCTTCATTAAAGGGGATGACATGCTATTCATCACCCAGACACTAATTTATTACAAAACCTTGAGCAAGGGGAAGATAATCAAAGATATGTATATAGAAATTGTACCTTGTGTTCAGCGGACATACCTCGTATTTGATGGATGAAAACCAGCCAGCTTCAGCTGGGTTTCCTAAAAGTAACTGATTTAGGTAATAACTTCCATATGGATCTCAATTTCTGTCTTTTAGTTGTCAGATGTTCTTATAAAAAGATGTTTTTATTGAACTCTCTGCCCTTTAAAGGTGTCAGAAACGACACCAGTCACCAGCTCAGCAGTCGGTATTCGATCCTTGTGATTACGCGGCAAGCAGGCGGGCAGGCAGAGGTAGGAGAATCAACAAATAAATAAAGATTCATCTTGTAAATGAGCAACTGCGTACAGGGGTCTCGGCAGGTTAAATGTCACACTTGATCTCGATTCCCCGGTGCTTCTCCAAAGAATGATCAGCCTGCTCCCTTCGAAAAACACACATATTTATGAGACACTGCAGATGAAAGCAAGGCTCCCTTAATTAATCCCCTCTTGTGTTGATTCATGTCGATTCACATTCAGTTTGTAGCTGGAGGCAGACGCAGGCTGAGCCGTAGTATGAGATTCAAGGGTAACGGCACACACTTAACCAGCCGAGGGCTCTTGGTCAGCGGCAGGAGAGGCGCATGAGGAGAACAGTGAGGAACTCACAAGGACCTACCTGAAATGTCATTTATTTGCTTTACTGGAGAGCGTGAATTTTGAATAAATAACCATGAAAATAATAAAACTATGGGAGATATAAACACCAGCATGTCATCGTTAAGTAGCTCCCAAGCCACGAAGCGGGGACATTTGCAGACCTTTCGAGATGATCTTGATGCCATGCCAGCACTCATGGGGGTGCCAGGTGGAGCCACCAAGAGAGAGACCTACCTTTGTAGTTGATCTTGAAGCCAATGGACCCCACACTCTCGTCGGACTGGAGGTGCAGCCACATCTGGTGGGTCATGCTGACGATGAGGTCAGGAACGAAGCTGCCCGTCAGGCTGAAGACACAGACGAACCAACCAAGTGCTTAGTAGTATGGTCAAGTAACTCATAACGAGACAGCATCCTGGCTGAAGTACAGCAAAGAATCAGGCATGCATGACAAAGAAAAAATGGAGGAAAGAACGATCACATTTGTGAAAACTTGTGAGGTTACTTGACTCACCCTCACGGGACAGGGATTAGCTCTGCCCGTCATCATATAACTTAATAAGTTAATGATTACACATTAGCGGCAATCCGGGTAGTGATTTTATGGGTAAAACGGGCAGTGTACAAGGACAGCCACCAATAAGTACATGTTCCACAAAAACGCTGACGGGCTTACACTTGCAGTATCGTCTTGGGATCACCGACTTCCCCTCCATCTCCGATGGTTAACGTGTCGTAGCCAATTTCCAGGTCAAACTCCTCAAAGTTAATCTGAATCACCTGTCGTGAGACATGAGGCACAGCAGTGTGAGTCAAAAGGCTGCAATCTCAGGCTACAGGCTGCGGTCTCAGGTTACAGGCTGCAATCTCAGGCTACAGGCTGCGGTCTCAGGCTACAGGGTGCGATCTCAGGCTACAGGCTGCGGTCTCAGGCTACAGGCAGCGATCTCAGGCTACAGGCTGCGATGTCAGGTTACAGGCAGCGATCTCAGGTTACAGGCTGCGATCTCAGGCTACAGGGTGCGATCTCAGGCTACAGGGTGCGGTCTCAGGCTACAGGCTGCGATCTCAGGCTACAGGCTGCGGTCTCAGGCTACAGGCTGCGATGTCAGGCTACAGGCTGCGATCTCAGGTTACAGGCTGCGGTCTCAGG
>JAABNX020000053.1:7617891-7633032 GCA_015163995.2 Mormyrus lacerda | reverse complement strand
GGGAGACCACAAGAGCCATATCTCCAAAAGCATTAAAGAAAGTGAGACCCACATTCATCAGGTCAGGGGAGACCACACCCTGAGGATCTCATTGCATCTTAAAACAATGGAATGATGTTACAATTCTCACCGCAATACATTCGTAGCTCCCAAACACGTTTATCAGAATTATCTTGTGTGCCTTTGGACACAGGTGAAGATCACCAGGCTCATTGCCCTATAAACAGGCTGCGAGGGAATTTGCAGAGGACGTATCCAGAATATTCCATTCTTTGATGGCATTAAAGCATCAGTATAGACACTGGAGACTACAGCTGCAGGATTGTCAATAAAAACAATGCCTGGAAGGAGAAAATGGTTTATTTCCTTAATTTATTACAGCAGTGTCATTTTCCCTCTATTAAAGCTGCCTCTGTAATGAGGTCTTGGCTTGTGCAAATTATGTCCTGCAGAGTGGACTTATTTTGCTTAATTCCACCCGATACAATGAGCGCATTCCGCTACGCTGGGTCAGGAATGTGCTTCTGTTCTCCCCCATCAATGCCCCCCCCCCCCCACTCATTACGCTGCTTTTAATGCTTAGATCTCAGTAGGCTCAGTAATTTCTGGATTCCGGTGCTCTTTGCGTAATTCCGAAGGGGAGTACGATCCCTGTGAAGCCCTAGGTATGTGGAATTGACTCAGGACTCCATTGGACGCTACTCCCTTCCCACAGTCCACAGACATAAATTTTGTTAATGGGCTGTAAATTTCCATGACTGTATGTGTCGCCCCTGGAGAGAAAGGCATTCTCTCCCAGCGGTACTCCAGGTTTCCGGGGATAGCTTCCGGATTAGAGTGATCCAAATCAGATACACGGCTGTTAAAAACTGTCAAATGCAATATGTAAGCAGATCTGATAAAGATCTTTATATGAATACAATAAGATTTAATTCTTTTAAAATCCAAATTCAAACCGGTCACAGAGCTCCCCGACTCAGCGTGAGGCTGACTTATCAGGATGGTCTATTTTTCTGAATAGAATCACACGCTGAAGACTAACCTCAATTAGCTGAACAGCAGATATGAGGAGAGAGAGAGGAAACTGCATCAGATACGACACCGAGACAACAGTCTAGGAGCTCTGATCTCGACGCTACTTGACCAGATTAAACATGAGCAGAAACGCAACACTAACATCATGCATTCGGTATCGATGCACTTTAAAATGGTGGTCGTAGCTCCGGGGGGGGGGGCGTGTGATATTTGCCCACGATCGCTAGCTTAGCCCTTCATTGTTTAATCCCTACTTCTTAATATTCAAGCCGCAGCTTCAGGACAAATGAGTACGAGCACTCAGATCAATTATCTGCTTCACTGTACATGGACAAAGTTGCACAGCCAGTAATTCACTTCCTCCTTTATTATTGTGAAACTAGCCACAGAGAAAGGACAGCGATAAGCAGAATCGATCCCGGTACCGTGAAGCTCTGTGCCGGAACTACTCGTCTCCGAGCCCACATCGGCCCTCACTCCCGACCACGTTTTGATTCTTATATAAAAATTCTCCCCCAGAGCGCACCTCTGAAATCCACGACTGGTGGAATACCAAGCGCAGTCGAGTGCGTAAGTCGGCAGAACCTGCAAACGCACCGATCCCTCCTGTGGTGCTTGGCTAATTGCTCCCAAGGGAGACCCCTACTGAAATCGACACACCACTGAGGAGAGCTCCAGCATGCAGATGAGATCCTTGGGCTGAGCGCAACCAATATAATAAAAAAGAAAAAAACAAAAGAGCTGTCCACTGACAGAAGTCACAGAGATACCCTGTGATGGCATCAAGTCCAACTGCCGTAGGACCTCCACCGGCTGGTGGGGGCATCTCGAATGCGCTGCCTCGGATCGATCGTGCCATGGCGATAGTACGCACCGGGCGGTCTTCCACAGAGTGGAATGCTCCCAGCATCATAATCTGTGTGCCGGCAATCCATGATGGAACAGCTGCGCCACGTCCAGAGGGACGCTAATAATTAAACGAACGGTCAAACGGCGGACGCAGACTCGCGGGGATGAGCTACTAGGCAGCAGCCTGCCTCTGCTCCCGCTCCTACTCTGGGGGGGAAAGTTATAGACTCTGCTGCGCATGAATGAGGGTTTATGGACCACTTCGGTGAAGCCGGTTAGACTCATGGTGGGTAAATTGAAGGCACATTCTTTTCACGCATCGCCTGATCAATTCTGCATTGCAAATTTTATAAGGGGCAAATAAGATGTGTGTAAGGGGCTGATTATTTCTAAGCCAGCAGTAACATGCAGCTCCGTATTCATCTGCACTGGGCAAAGATACGGCAGTCGAGCAAGCTGGCAGCATTTTTAATTTAAAACAGTCACAGGTCTGCGGGTTATCTGCTTAGCTGATGCTCGCGTCCAAAGTGATTTCAGGGCCATTATAAAATGGATAGTTTGCTCATGTTAAGTATTTGGGTTACTAGAGAGATACCAGTTGGAACTTGCAATTCAGAAATTTTAACTGGAACGCCCTCTGAAGTCAGAATTTCAACTTGGAAAGTCGGAAGAATCTATACAGTACAACCCCAGGCTCAGAATTCAAGATGGCTGCGCCCTTTACCAACAGAAGTTAAAGCTGTAGTTCTATACTGTTTATTAACACTTATGCGTTATTTGTGGCCATTAAATCAGTCACACACACTGTACGGTCCAACCAGTACCTATGTATGTGTTGCCACGGTGTTTTATATGCAAAATACCATGAAATTTGTTCAAATCAACTGATATTGCTAACAATGGCTTACAAGGAACTAGAACTGTAGCCTGTTTCAGAAAGTAGGATTTCGTACTTAGCTGGACAGCTTGTCAGACTTAAGGTAATCCAGGCTAAATGTAAGTTAACACAGATAAAGGCCATTTAAACCTGGCTAAATTAAATCTGACAAGTTATCTGGCTAAGCAAGAAATTGTGCTGTTTGAAACAGGTTCCTGGTACTGCTAAATGGTTTTCTGACTGTAGTAGAATGTTGTTAACTCTTGTGTGATGTCATTCCCCGTTCCAAGTTCCGACCTCTGAGGTAAATGGAACACAGCATTACACCTTGTCAGGGTCAGCCCCTGTTGTCCCACTGTATGGCCAGCAGGTGTCGCTGGTCATCCCGTCCCTCATGTTGGCAGTCTTTTGTGTTTTCCCCTGCTCCCTGTTAGCTGCATAGCTCAGCTTGGTTTTCTGTGAACACTTCTGTCCCGTGTTTAAATTCCACCTCCTCTGTTTTTATATTTGTTCCTAGTGTTTTCATTTCCTCGAGTTTTTCTAGTTCCCGTGTCGGGTGAGTTTCTTGTATTCTCTTTTGGATTCTTGTTATGTTTTATTGGGTTTTGTTACACCCAGTGTTTAGATTCTGTTTTTCCCCTTTTCTTGATTAGTTTAGTTTCCCTGTTTTAGTTCCTTTGAGTTTATTAGTTTCACCTGGGCCTGTTTTCCAGTCTTTGTTAATTAGTCTCACCTGTCCTGCGTTAGTCTTGTTACCCAGTTTTAGTTTCAGTATTTAAGTCCCTGCTTCTGTTCGGTTCCCCAGTGGTTCATTGATTTTGAATGTTTGTGATTGATTGTGATTCTCGGTGTTAGATGTGTATTCTGCTTACCTGCCCTGTTTTTGTTATTAGTCTTGTTTATTCCCATTTACTTTTGACCACTCATGGTCCTTTGTTTTGTTACTGCTTTTTGAGTTTTTAGTTCATTTAATAAACCCCGCTTTTGGACTGTGAGCTGCAAGTGGGTCGTCCATGATTTCTGCCTGCACCATGCCGCAGCCACGCCCACGCACTAAATCCGTCCGAGTCCATGACAGACCTCAGCATTAGGAAGCCTAATTAAAGCCCATCCAAAAATCCAAGTGAGGCCACCACATGTGAGAAGGCCTACCTTATTGGGATTGCTAGCGGTGATGATCCACACACACTGGGAGTTGCTCTCGTACTGAATCGGGAAGTTGGGGGACGTGAAGGTTCCTGCGGGGCCTTGTAGATTTGATCCACAGGTTTTCACTGAAAGAGGAAAAAAGAAAGTGTAATGTCATCTGATTAGACGTGACCATCACAGACAACCTATTCAAGTGCCATTACTGCAAGCCTGAGGCCGTTTTTTCATCAATGAATGTACGTTCAAGTTACTTTGCTCACTTCTTCACATATCCAAGAATCATCCGTGACGTCACGGCAACAAATGCATCTCCTCCAGGACATCTCATTTGCTAAACTTACTCTAAAATTATTTGTTATACAGAACTACATGAAGATGCATACAGAGTTATCTTTTAATGTCAAAACAGATTAAAAAAAAAGTCTGGTGATTGCGCCTCGTTCGATTTTCCTTCCCAGAGTGATGGCGTTGGGTTGAAAGACAAGGAGGCCTTATCTCCATCGAGTGCAGATGTTATCAATCACTGGGATCTTGAGCGCTTTGAAAATAAATAACTAATTATCTCTGAACAGATTGGGAAGCCATCGATATGTTCATCCTGCCGGAGCGTCATTGGCATGCGGCGCAGCTGGTGATCGGAGGATCAGCGATCTTCTGCCGAAACGGATGCTAAAACTCTGCAGTCAGTCTGCAAAGCCGCAGAGTGCGACTAAAAGCCTGTCCTATAGCAAAGGAAAGCAGAGGAGTCAGCTGCGGCATGAATCCATGACCTGATGCATAAAAATGGGCACCTCACTTACAGGAAAGACCAGGAGAGTCTCAAATGTTTGTGTTGTCTAGCGTGCTGATATCTGCACCTTAATATTCTCCATAGTAGATCCAGCACAAAAAAAAAGAAAAAAACATCAGGAACGTCCATTAAAATTCTTCTGGTTTTCTCTTTGTTCTTTAGCTTCCTGTCAGTTAGTAACATTTATTTTTAATACAGAATGACAGTAGAATTTTTGCAGGTATTCCAAACACTGCTAAGACAAAGACCATATTTGACCTCAGCTTTGTACTATAATCTGAGCTCCAGTTTTACTAACCTGCAAGCAACAGTCATTTTGAAGAAACAAAAAAAAACACAATTTAGTAGTTAAAACAGAATTATAATAAACATACCATACCCTTGGGCTGTCCTGAAAGTATAGATTTAGGCAATTTTCTGCATGATTTCATGTGGCATCGTAGTTAATTAGTTTGTGCAGCCTTTGCTGCGGGAACAAACAGACGCTTCAACAAAACCGAGCTTCTGGTTTAATGGGATGCAGGAGGTCAGGGCAGAGCTGTGATGGCGGACGGAAGGTGAGCCGGACAGCGCAGGGAGGGCATCGGGACCTGACTGCTACTTCAGATGAGCTGGAGGTAGGTGATCATGACTGAGCATCTTTGCATCTGGGGGTGTGTTACTGGTCCGGAGAGACGGGATGCGGTCGGGGAAATGGAGCCGGTTCTGAGTGGCCTGTGAGTCGGGCTGGACCACGGAATCACACACCGATGCACCCAGAGCGGTGGCTGGGCTTTGCGAGTCAGGAAACAGAAGATTCATGACAGGCATCCCCACGCCCCTTGTGCCGCCCCTTCTCCCAAATAATGGATCTCATTTCTGCTACATACGGCGATACCGCGCAGTTATCGAGGCTTCACCAGCGCTCATTTTTCACGCGGCGAACACCCACCTGGATATCGTTAATGATCACACATAAATTCACTGCACCTTTTGTGAACTTGGGAGAGAGCATGATTACACAAACATAAACAGGGGGATGTGTCGCTTTTATAAATCTCCGGTCCACCTCAGGGGCCTTTTCGGGAGCTGTAATATCCTGCATTGTGTGCGGCACCGGGAGGATGTACACAGGGCGGACCGACACCCAGGAGATGCAGGACTGAGCTGGAAGCCAGGAAGCTACGCGTAACAAAGTCGCACATCCGTAATACAAAACTGCAATTCTGAGAGTTTATAAAAATTCAAATAAAACTTGCATCCTGCTGAATGCAGCAGTGCAGCTTTACGGCAGGTTCTTCCGCAACGTGACGCATGCCGTGTTGGGAACAATGACTGCAGAGCCGTCCGTGTTCTTGCCCTGGATTGATCGCATTGGCCAGCCGATAAGTGACTCCTTGCTCGTCGCGTGCCCGTTCTGAACGTCGGAAACAGCCTGCAACCTTCCGGGTAGCTTATCTTCATCGACGATATCTTTTTTTCTTTTGTTTTTAACACACAGCAAACAAACCACTTCAATAGGTGCTTTATGCTCTGTAAGAATTTTAGAATATTTAGAATTATGCGATCAATTGTCATTTACGACACACCACAGCATACAACAAAGAAATGTGTCCGCTACATTTAACCCATATGTGCCAATGTGACAGCAGGGGGCAGATAATTCAGTGCCTGGGGAGCAGTGCTTGGGGGCGGTACCTTGCTCAGGGTACCTCAGTGGTGCCTTGCTGGTCGGGGATTCGAACCTGCAATCTTTCAATTACAAGTGTGATCCCCACATAAGTAGATTAGTTAGGAGAGGAGGCTGCATATCCGGGTGTTTTCCCATCTTTTAATCGCACGTGTGTAAAAAGCAAGATTCTGATAAGGCTGTTCTCCGAGATAAACGCCTTGGACAGATGCTGAATTACCCTGCACACCTGTCACTTTGGAACTACTTTCCTCAATTTTGACACCGAATGTTGCTGCTTTAGGTAAATTAGCTCATTAAATTTAGGTAGGGACACAATCTGGCTTAAAGGACTTGCACAAATAAAGAAGGAACAAATTATTTTCACAAGCAATTACAGTAAGACTCAAAACTTCCAGAACAGAGCTGGCCATCACCTCCATTCAAAGTGTGCGATATTATGGCTTACATAGAACCAAACGTCAAATATGTGCTCTGTACCTTCAGCATAAATGCTCATATTTATGCGGGGAGGACACGAACCAGCTGCACCACAAAGTAGATACACATTGTGATGGGAAGATGAATCCATATGAATGGCTGCCATATTGGTACCATCTGTTTGTTTGTCATGTGGCCATATGGCACTGTATTTACCCACAATAACTTTTAAAATATCATCTGCTGTCTAATATCACGGTCCGCTAGTGGATAAGTCATCTGTGGACAAAAGGAGATGGAGGGCTAGTCACAGACAGTCTCCCCATCAACAGGATCTTTAAAGTTGGTTATGAACCATTTCAAACTGCAAAATGACACAAAATCTATCAAAGTAATTCTGAATTTATGTAGCCAACTCCTTTTATACAACGCCTAGGAGTTGCCACAATTCGGGCTATTAACAGCAATAAAGGGATTTTGCGAAAAGCATTTGGTTATATATATGTTTGGTATATGGTCATGTACTGTACAAAGGGTTAAGCAGTGAAAGCAAATGATGTTTAAATGATCTTCATTTTGGTGTAAAACTATAACATCATGTCTGTCAAATGTGTCAGCTTAGCCATTTCAAAACCTCTCCTACAGTCATCCCACTATTTCCTGGTTTGACCACTAGCACACCTTACTTGGCCAATCAATACTTCAACAAGTTATTGAATTATTTAATCAAATCAATGAAGAGAGTTGGTGGTGAAATTTAGCGAATATGTGGAATGGTAGGTGGTCTGGGAACAGAAACGCTGTTCTCACCGTTCCAACACGACATCAGCAACTTTTTGGAGAAGAGAAAAAAATCTTATTTTTCTTATGATGTCACAGTAAATTTGCATATGCTATAATGTTAAATAATGTTATAATGTTTTTTTTTATTCTTAGCAAATATATATTTACTCCTAAGATAAATAATTTTAAATATTTTCTTTGACTGCCTAAGCCTTTTGTACTGCCCTGTATATAGACTGGTAACAGAGTAAATTTAATGTTAAGACGGGATACATAATTGTTATTATTGAACAAGCATAATCTAGATAAAAAAAAAAAAAAACCTGTCAAGACACCAGTTCACATATGACTGGAATTTCTTGTCAAACTCACATAAGATTGTTTACCAAAAAAGAAACACAAGCAAAAACCTTCTATAAAAACCAGCAACCTTCTCTGTTACAACTCATGAATATTCACTCCTACTACTGGAACTGTCCTGACTTCCTACGCAAAAAAACCACACATGTGCCAGTCAGTGGTGGTGGAGACCATGAAGAACGTCCTGGCACGCGTCTTCAAGTCTCATGCCTCTCAGTGACCTCTGGGAATTGACGTGACTCCACGTGAAGGGTAAGTCACGTTTCACGCCGGTGCTGCCGGTGCAGTACGTGAAAGAGCCGCAAACAGCATGGCACTGCTGTTAGCTCCTTGAAAATACCAATGCAATATATGAGGGCCGAGTTCCTAACATGTGATGGGACCCCATATAATTGATATCAGAATTGAATATGTGGATTTTAATTGACAAGATAACAATGCTGGTGCATTTCAGCAAAGCAATCAGAGGTGTATGCTTAATTAATGAGAAAGTATACGTCTCAAAGGGAACAAAATGCTTCCTGGTCTCCTGGTATGAAATACCAAGACAATAATTATACCTTGAAGTTGTTCTTGTCGCTCTAACTCATTTTAGTCCCTAATTACATGTAATTAAACTGTCTGCCTGAAATATTGAAACATTTTAATTTCCAGTGTTCATCTAAGAGCAGAAGGCGAATATGTGAAATAACGCATAACGAGTCAGCAGGATGATCTGAGCAGGAAACAGGGGTGTGTCGAGCCCCTGCCCACTGGGAACTGCCTTATCCATACTGCCTGTAATCCAGCAGGGGGTCAACAGCATCTGCCAATCAGAGACTAGGTGAGGTCCACCGTGTCGAGTTCTGGGTCAGTTTGTGGCTCTGCCTGTGCACCATTTATCCCCCTCCAGGTCTGTGACAGCGAGCAGATGGGTGAGCGGGCGTGAGGAGGGGGGGGGGGGAAGCTCACCTTTGCAGACCGGCCGGTGGTCGCTCCAGGCGGCAAACACCTCGGCCACCCTCTGGCAGGTGATGGTCTTGGAGCCCTGGAGCACATGGTCCTCGTCGCAGGTGAACTGAGCCGTGGCACCGATGCTGCTCACAGCACAGAGAACGCGGTTAGTGTCAGGAAGGTCTGCGTCTCGCCCTTCCCTGGGGATCAGTGGCAAGTTGTTGTGTGTTTTACAAGGATTTTGGCAACCTGATGTCCTTTAAAACCATGGCCACTTAACTGTCACATGCATGCCAAACATTTTTGTCATATGAGCAAGTTGACGATTATAATGAGTAATAACGTCAGACACAAATTTTTCCCCAAGTACAGTGACTATCAAATCTCTATCCAGATAAATTCAACAGGTAAGTGGTGGTATTCATTAACATTCTATTATTACTGCTGTTATTATTATCAATAATAATTTCCAGTGCCATTGTCAGCTTTCTACAGGGAAACATCATCATCTATTAAAAACATAAGCCCTTCATGGGTCAAAACCTGATTGGAATATAAACATGTAAAAATGGAAAACGATAGACCCAACGGCTCATGTGAGAATGCCTTTACAGATCAGAAGCTAATGAAGTCTTTGAAAAAGCCTTGTACAATAATAATAATGACAATGATAATATTGTTGGTAGTTGATCTGCTATTTAAATATCTCTCAGGACAGGGCCCTGAATTTCACTGGGTTTCTGACAACCCAGGTTACTGAAAGGACACTCTGTGAATGGAGGCGAGACACCAAGATATAATTGTTTGAGAAACCATTAATGAGCCGTTTCAAAACTTTTTTTCTGGACTGAGAAACATTAGCTGAAGCATGCCGTGGCACACACGGACATTTAGCTAATGCACGAGGTGATCGGAATACCCATGAGAGGTCGCTGCTGATGTACTGACTGAGTCTGTATATATGCAGTATATCACAAGCATAATATTTCCCAGCATGCACTAGTGCAAAGGACAGAAAAGAAGCTAGGACTGATGACAGCGTACCATCAAGCTGCCACTGGGAGCAACTACCAACAGAACTGTAAGAAAAGCATAGACAGGACCTTGGGAATGTAAGCATGGATGGTCTATTTCATAATCGGACCAGAGGGCGTAATTAGCTGCGATTTACATTCAGGCAGAACTATGACTTGGCATATGACACACAAAGGACACAACATTTCCCCAAAATTATGCATATTCCACTGTAGGGTAAAGTAATTTCTGTCCTGAGGGCCCGTAATCCTGCAGGTTCTTGAGATGCTCTTCAATTACCATTTCATTTACATGAGGGACCCTAGGAGAGGAATTCATATCCAAGCAGAGGCCAAGAATTACAAATGGGGCTGGAAAACAGCAGAGCTGTCCGACTGGCTTTGGAGAACCAGCCTGTCCAATTTTTAATCTACCACCTACTCCATCAGCTGCTCTGCGGCCTCATTTCACACAAACATTACAGCGTTTCTACAAAAACGAGAAATTACTGAAATGTCTCAATGTATAATTTAGTATAGCAACTTAAAATTGACTTTAATGACTATTGGCCATATATTATTCTGTATTGTTTTTAGTAATTATAAGGTTACTTAAATATTTTATGCTTTTCTTGCTAACGCTGCCAAGGGTGACTGATGTTACAAAATACTTATTTGAATTATTTAGGGAGATTTACAAACAGCTAGACAAGCAGGTAATGCATGACTAAATGTATGTGTCAAGCATTTATAAGCGTCATTAAAACATGTTCTCTCTGCAAAGATCAGTTCCATTAGCACGTATGGTAACACTTTACTTGAAGGGGCACAAATAACTTAGTAACTTAAGAGCAGATCCTTAAAAGCAGGTCTGTCACACAAACACCATGACTGATACGGGGAAGGAGGCCGCACTGGAACACATCTCCACGGCTTCCAGAAGACCGTGTTCTACAGTCCCCAACATGGAAGAGCGAATACCTAAAGTCGGAGCCAATGCGCTTCCCGTTCTCAGGTTCTCCAGGGTCCGGGCATGAATTGGACGCTTGCTTAATTCCTCCTTCGTTCACTAGAGAAGGAAAAAGATAACAGTGTCATCACACTCAGAGCGGCCCACAGGTTTAAAAGCAGAAGAAGAAGAAAGAGTCTGCAAGCGATACAGGCCTAGTTCATGCCACTGCCTTTCATCATAATGCAGCAACAACATTTATTCTTATGGGACAACAGGGGTAACCTGCAGTAGGAGACTGATTTTGCAGTACAGTAAGTGTGCTTCTCTGCACCAGAAGGATCTCTCCCGATGGCTTTATATATAGGTCACACAAAGAACGAGAAACCACATAATAACAGACAGCATATTTAATGGTAGTTTAGCTTGTGTGCTAACAGTAATTTGCGAGAGTTCCGACCATAAAGTTTCTGTCAGATTATCTCATGAAAAAAAGGTGTAGTGGGTATAGAGCATGGAGACGACGCAAAGATGATTTATCTGGAGCCCTTCCCATCTGAGGCAGACTGGTTAGTCACTTTGTATTTTCTTTCCGACTGAAACTCTTTGAAATGCTGTCTATTAGTATTCTGTGGCTGGGACTCTGTGGCCGTTTCTTACATAGTGCTAATTAAACTGAAGCTACTGCCCAGCCTTGATTTATATATTCAGCACACAATGATTCTTCTGGATAAGAGTAAAATCGGAGGATTTCCCCGATTTCCAGCACATTTGCAGCAAGGTAATACCCACCCAGGGTGGAGTTGCGGAAGGGGGGGATGGGGGGGGGGGGGGGGCTGTCTTCTAAACATGGAGTGAATGGAAAAGGATTTCAGTGGGAAAATCTCCAATTTCCAAAGCGACGTGCCAGAACGTTCTCCAGGACATCAAACACGGTGGGTTAAGGTTAGACGCTTAGGGGCTTATAGGCTTAAAGTAAGGCTCAGTGTATCCCACTAAACATGGATCACCCATGCCCTTTTATATGCCAGTGCAATCCCACCCTCCCTCAAAACAAATGAAGTGTCACTGCAGTGAGTGCATGAAAATTTCACAGCATATTTCATGTATCTGAGAAAATATTGTTATTCCCTGATATGCTTGGGGGGGGAAAGAACAAAACAAAAAGCATGACATGCTTTCTCACAGATGGTGCCCATTACTTTTTAATGATTGTGGGGACCGTCCGAGCATGTGCAGCACACTCGAAGCATCACAAATGCTGATTCTGTCTGCTCTGTTGATATCCATGCAGTGAAGACTGATGCTGAGCATATCACACAATGAAGAACAAAGATACGCACAATGAGAGCAAACCGCATGTCCGCAAGGACAGAACGGCAAAGTGTAACGCAGAGACGGCAATTTCAGTCGTACTGGTGAGATCACAAGTAAGTAAGCGGATTCAACAATGTTTGAAAGAGAGTGATATTGGACCTCTGGCTTCAAACCTCCTCTCTCTACCCCCCCACACACCGGCTTATGTTCCCAAATGACCTTCTTGCTCAAAGAATACCAAAGTTTTACATCCACACCGCTCGCTCTGTTCCTAGACCTATATGGACGAAATACATTACAGCAGCCTTTTCTGGGACTTGACATACCAATCATCAGGCTGCAAATCTGTTGCTCTAATTGCTAGGCTACCAGTGATTAAATTAAAAGCTAGTCTGCCCTATTTCCCTATTACGGGAGTAAAGCTCCTTAGCTTCATGAAGTGTTTTACAGAGTTCTGTAATCCCCAAGCCTTTTGCAGGGCTTGATGGTCATTTCATAAAATACATCTATCGTCAATGCTTTTAAATCCATTACTTAACAAACTCAATACATCCATATATATATATATATATGTATATATATTCTGCTCATAATTACGCTTTACATTCGTTTACACTTGAGTATACTCTTGGTTAATATCTCATATAAAATATAACTTCTTTTTTTTGTTAACATCCTCAATGTTTATAATTCAGACCCTTAATTGCATTAAAACTATGCTGTCAGTTTAAATTCCCCCTAAATAATTATTTATTATTTTTTTTATATTGAATGGGAATTTTTTGGTAAGACTCTTTGCTGCCTAGGGGATTGTTTTATTCTGTTACAATAGTAACTTGTTTGAAGCAAAAATGGGTTTAAATCAGAGCCAACACATACAATCTGAAAAAACATATTTGGGTGAAAAAGTGTGGTTCAGGCAATGTCTAACCCATAACCATTACCAACAAAACATCCGAGAAAAATACATTCAGCTGTATCAAACTGAATGAAAGACAGAAAAAAACTGAATCCAAAGCAACCTACCAGCTATCAATTCATTTTATTAATGTCCTTAATATACAAATATTTTTCATGAATGCATTTCTTTTTCCCGTCATATTTTTGTTATATTTATGAATTCTTTAAAACACCGATCAAATGAAATTCCACGATTGGGAGGCAAATTATGCAAAGCGAAATTCACCTTATGGGGGTTGCAAGAAGGTAATTTCTTTGCAGAATCTCATCGCACAAAGACAGATACGGCAAACAAATGCTAAATCGGAAGAAACAAAGATGTTCCTTCCCTGGAGCAAAGGCAAAAAGTGATGTGTTTTTAAAGTGACTGGCATCCCTCTCTCATTCTGATGCACATGAAAAGCTGTCAGTGCCTGCCCTTTGACCTTGCCTACACCTTCTCTATGTTGAATAACCCACAAAGACTGACTGCAATTTCACCACAATGACAAATAGCACCATCAGTCAATTACACTACGATTAGACATAGAGCATCCATAACTGTTCTGTGCATCGAGCACCATGCTGTGAGTACTAGGCCCTCTTCAAAGTATGATGCACAAATGGGCACCATGTTTCCTGCCTGCCGTTCCCAAGGTACTCTTGAATATTTCATGCCCGTGTTGTTTAATATGTCCACTTGTGTTTGTCCACTTGGTGGCTTTCAGGGGATGCAGCAGGATGTCATGTCTGAGATCATACAGGCACACGTCAGAAGCGAGTGATGGAAAAGGCTAATAGTGATAACCAACTAATCAACCAGACGGCCAGCAAACAAGCAAACAAATACAGAGACAAACACATTCTTTCCGGGGTTGCTTGACTTGGTTTTTGAAAAAAAAAAGTCAGAGATACACAGAGACACAGAGATGGTGTATGTATGTGACAGGCTAGTGATATTTGCTAATTAGGCTCTTGCACCCACATACACTTCCCACCTAGAATGGGCTTATATAACAACTTACAAAAAGACGGACTAATAAATGCCGTGGCAGCACGCGTTCTTGTGCTAGGTTGTGGAAAACATAAATAAGAGACATAAAATATTGCCATATGTCTAGGTTTAATAATAGCAAGGACATGATCATGCCTCTAACAGAGTCATCTAGCGCAAGGGCAATTTGGAGGAGGTACTCTGTACATTTGAACTGCACTGAATAGCCACTAGAGGACAGAAATCACCCTAGACTGTACTTCTCTCCATTAAACCATCATTTCCAAAAACCTTTTCAGAGCATCAGGTGCTGATATTCAGAATGCGCTGATTTTTCTCCACACTGGTAGTTTTCCATAAGGAGGCAAAACAAATCAATATTCTGATAGACTTTCTAAGGTGCACTGAAATAGAAAATATAACTGTCTAGAATAAAGTATAATATAAAAAAGACTGTGATGACTTTAAAAGGCTATCAGTTTATAGTTAAACATCACTGAAGCACAGGCTGAAGACCAGACAAGCTGATTAAGGCTTTCAGCCCGACACAAACAATGTTTTTCCATGGGGTGCTGGACAGACCTACTGTAATGGCTGGCAAATAGATAGATAGATAGATAGATAGATAGATAGATAGATAGATAGATAGAGGGATAGAGGGATGGATGAACAGATGGATGGATAGATGTCTCAAAACGAACAGTAGAAAAACACTATTCCGAAGAGGAAAGTCTGACATTCAAGTACTTCCGCAAAAAGGACTCGTTTTAATGATAATGCTATATTTCACAGGTGAAAAATCTTGATGGACGTGTTATACTGCACCAGCCCTAGGGGGCACCCAGGAAGAGGTGACCGCGGGCATGTTGCAGACACAGCTCCACAGAAGTCATGCATAGGAACCTCCTTAAAGAATTCAGGGCACCTTGCTTGATCCTGGAATGCTGGCACTGATGGCCTGCAAACGCTTATTGGTGTAGACAGTCGAGGTACAGATACATACATTTCAAATACGGAGCAAAGAAGGACATAGATGAGCAGCCCAGCATTTGAGTCCTCCTGGG
>JAABNX020000053.1:7604239-7617791 GCA_015163995.2 Mormyrus lacerda | reverse complement strand
AAATAAGGACATTTATCCAAACCCCCCCCCCCCCCCCCCAGATGGCAGAAAGATGAGGAATTATTTGATTCATATGCCATATATATCAAAAAAGCAAAAGGGAACTTGCATCAAAAGTTGTATGCAGCAGAACCATCACAGATATTTACCTGCAACACAAAGGATCACAAATACATACGTCTAAAATAGGGGAATGGGCATCCTTTGTGTCATGAAACATGTTAATCACAGTCTTTTTCATCCACCCACATCCAGAAGATACCTTCACCACTAAATCTCAAGGTCCATTTCACATTCCTTTCGCCTTACTTTATATTACACTGTCACCAAGAAAGCTTGTATGAAATCTCAATGTAGTCCCGCCGTACGTCTGTGAGACGACCCTCGCAGCGTTACTACTGTCATTAGCGCTGCCATATACGGCCTGGCTATGCCTGACCAAAGAGATGCTGCTGAAACTTGAGTAGCTACCAGAAATGAACCCCTGTCAGTATTTCATGGTGTAAATGAGCTCCCCTGTTCATCAAGCAGATCATGGGAAAAGCTAGGCTAATCAAATATCACAATTAATTAAAAATTATATGTAAAGGAAGAAGCCTAAACTCAAAGTAACGTTGTCCAGGAATTTCGCCTTGGTGTATGCAGGTTAATTGGGTTGTTACTTGTGCTCACAGCCATCCTTACTCCCATTTTGTTCAAATCATACTTTATGACAATGATAATGGTACATCTCTACAGTCGGACTGTACATGGCTGCTTTAAGCCGCCTGTGTCTTCCATCTCCATAGCTCCAGGAATGTCTCAAAGAATATGAATAACAACATTTATCACAGTAGAGAAGTATAGTCAACTGTAATTTGCTTGAAAAATAAAATCCTTCACTTTTGTGAAGTTGAAATGCCACAAAGCAGCCTTTTGTACAGCACCGCCACCTAAACATACCATATAGATTTCCTTGACCACTTTAGCTCCTGTCTCAAGTGTAAAGATTTGTTTTCATTAATGAAAAAAAATACAGTTGCAATTTCTCTGTCGATTCGGGGGACCTCTGGAGATCCTTCCTGTCCATGCAGAATGCTAGGATTTCATTTCACAGCTCAAATATGCCAGCGATTATTATACTCTTCTGATTTGTGCCTTTTTGCACAGCGCAGATATCTAACATCCAAAGAAAAGCAAAATCTGCAACCACAACTGGTTGGTTTCAATTCAATGTCAGGTTTCTTACACTGTTAAAGTACGGTCTGTGTATCGTGTTCTTGTCATTATAAGGTGCTGGCTCAGGAGTGGGATACACGACTAATTAGCAACCAGTGGTCGGATGAGTTAATGACCCACGCAAATGTCCCAGAATGCAACTTCTATGCATCTAAAAAAAAAAAACACTTGGCACATGCCTTTCATTCCAGACCTTAGTTCCTCTGTTCCATTAGTCTTATCCTTTGTTGTTTGGTTGTCAATGTGCACATAGCAGCATCTTCTGTGAATATCAGAATAGGAAGAAACAATTCCAGACTGGAAGCAAAGAACTGAATCTGAATCAAATTCAAAAGAAAAAACGAAACTTGTTAAATGCATTACAGTTTACGTCAAACAAAAAGCGGATTGTCAGAGACTTTGTTTTTAATCTTGTACAGATTTCCCCTGACAAATGAAAGATAAGTCTGGCACTCAGCTGAACGAGCAATAAGGAATTTCCAAGGATAATGACAAAGTTTTTGATTGTTAGTTCTAAATGGCTGTCACTGGATAAGCAGCATATGCATGATTCTTTGACACTCATATTTTGTCCTTTCAGTTCTTTAATCTGAAGCTAATTGGAAAAAATACTGTTTATCTGCTCATGGTCAATCAGCGGCAGTTCATGGTTTTCGTTTTGTTTTGTTTAATTAAAATGGCCCCCATTACAGGTAAACATTACAGGGTTTTTATGTCAGCAGGGGTCACCCCCATAGTGTACCTGGAACCTACGCTTGTTTTTTTTTCAAAAAGGCTTTCTTCTGAGATGTTCTTCTCACAACAAACACAAGGACACCTGGCTCCATGGAAAAGCCAGCCTGTCCTCGAGGACTGGCAGATCAACAGAATGCTTGTAAAACCATTAGCCTGACATCTCCGGTCTTTGTGTTCACAGCTACGTAGGAATCAAAGACATTTCTATAACGAGTCTTGGTGATGAACGATTAAAGCAGTAATCTTTTTGTTCTCAGGAGCTTAAGTCAGCCAGGGTAACACAGGTCCAGCACACATGGATTTAATGAAATCCTGGACACCTGTGTGGGCCTGATATGGGTAGCCGGCCATGCTGAGAAACGGCCTTCGTATAAATACCAGCTGGGAGTTACTGGTGTCATGTTCGGCATCACAATGGGACTGAGCAGGCAGAATTCGGGAATGTCATGATAGTTTGTGCAATTTATACAGTCAAACTGTGATACTGTATGTCCACTGCTATCGAAGAATGAGTACAGAATGTGATCAGAACACACGTTATGCTGGGGATTTCATTTTTAAAGTGAGCCTGCCTGCCTGTTGACAATCTACAGCAGTGTTTCCGAATCTAGTCCACAGGGACCCACAGACGGTCCATGTTTTTGCGGACTAAAATATGTACTGTCTGTGAGGGAGCTGGGAGGGAGCAAAAACATGGACTGTCTGTGAGGGAGCTGGGAGGGAGCAAAAACATGGACTGTCTGTGAGGGAGCTGGGAGGGAGCAAAGACATGGACTGTCTGTGAGGGAGCTGGGAGGGAGCAAAAACATGAAATGTTTGTGAGGGAGCTAGAAGGGAAACAATGACCAAAACATGAACTGCCTGCGGGTCCCAGAGAACCACATTGGGAAACAATAATCTACAGTATAGGGTGTATCCCCTATCTATCACCTATGTAATGTGGTTTGTTATGGGCATATCATGCGAAGAGCTTAATGGTTAGAAGAATGAAAATTCTTCAAAAACACTGATAAATATGTGGGGGCACGGTAGCTCATACCTCTGGGGGCTGGGGGTCTGCTCTCCACCCCGCTCTGTGAGCATGTGAGTTGCATGTTCTCCCTACATTATGGATATTTCCTCTCGCAGTCCAAAGACATGCTAACCGGTGCTTTCACCTCTGTGTGTCTGTGTCAGTATGTGCTTTGCGAAAGACTGGCATCCCATCCTGGGCACCCCGCCCTCATGCCCCCCCCTCATCCAGGCGAAGTGGTTAGAAAATGGATGGATGAAATAATACATGTTAATTCTGAGAGTGGATGGGGAATAGTGGAAAGCATTCTGCTAGGGAAATGAAGAAATAAATCTGCCTTTACATTCTGTTTTTTTTTTTCACCTACTAAACCACTGTCCGCTTGCTCGAAAGTGCAAAAGGAAAAGATAATTGGGTCTTAAATGCTTTTGAAGAGACCTTTTTTACCCCCCCATCCCTATTTTTGAGGGAAGAGAAAGATAAAAAGGGGCTGTGATTCGAGAAATGAAAGGCAGACAACACGAAGCCTCTCTAAAGCGCCGCCCGCACCCCCCCCCCCCCCCGGTCGCCACACACTCCCGATTCTGCCACGCTCTCACTTCCATGGGACATTAATTTTAGCTGTATTTACTTTTACTGTTTGTACTCACTGTGTTATGAGATAAAATGGGTGAGCATTTTACTGTAGGATTATTACCAGGAGGTTAACAAGTTTCAGCTTCAGAAGAGTAAAGCCGTTAACCCAAAGCCAGTAAATACTAGATAAAACCTCAGTCACAGAGCAGCTGCATTATCATAAACGGCTTTCTGTGTGGGTCGATTCTGTTTTAACCAAAAGAGCGCGAGAAAACACGTGCACTGTTAGCACTGAGCTACAGTACCATAAATGAACTTCTGTCACGAATAAAGGACATAAATTTCTAAATGGTTTTAATATATCCATAATAATGTATGGTCAACCTATAAAACAAAGGCACTAAAATGAGATTCAGCATGCCAGGTCCAATAAAGCTAGACACTCAAAGAGCTGACCATCGCACCCCGGTCCGTGGGAACACTGGCACCTTCAGGGTTCTGTCAGAAGACGGCAGCTGAAAGTCACATGACAACGGGCCACCAGATGGCTTCTGTAATTTCTGATGCGACTCGAGCATGCATTTGGCAGTAAGCTGCAGATTCAGCCTGGAAGCTTCACAGTGTCCTCTGCAAAGCGGGGTCGCTGGCCTTCAGACTCAACTTCTGTTACTCAGAAAGGCCACACTTGCAGGTCAGCAATGAGAAGATCAGGATAACCCCTTCACAACTGGTACAGGAATGTTCCTGCAGTGCGTCGGCTATGTCAGGTTCCCTTGGCATTATAAAACAAAGTAGTTTCTTGCCACTTTTCTTTGCAATTTAGGATCAACCTGCTCATTCTGAGGATGGGCATTCAATCCACATTTGTAAAATATAATACAAAGATTTAAGTTTGCTTAAGTAACCACTAAGTGATTGTTGCTGGCAGAGCTGGATAATTCAGATGTAGAAAAAAAGAATCCAGGCCAAGATTTTGTTTCAACCAACCAGTCGAGTACTCCGTGACTGTGACTCCTAGATTTCTACTTTCTGGACCTGAACAATCCACCTCTGGCTGCTGAACAGGAACAGTCAATGTACCCTTAAAAGTATTTTTGTCTTTTTTTGAACGATTTTTTTCTGTTGCAGGCACTTCCTTTACAGGTCATTTACACAGTCCTTTTTCTTCCTCAGAGCAGTCGTTAGGAGATAATTATTAAAATGGTCAATAGCTAGCACAAAGTATTCTGGGAGCTGCATCTTAGTGAACTGAGGAAATGTCCTGAATGAGTTCTAGAAGCATTCATCTCATTCAACCTCATATGTCTAAAACCTGTGATTATAAAATAATACATTTGAAATGTATAATTAATTACACAAAGGAATTTATACTTTTTGTAAGGTGTTCATTTCATCTATGAATTTAATTGACACATTTATCCAAAATTATAGCTACACAACAACTGGACTTAACACTACTAAATGTGCAGTTTATATAACCTTTTGATTCAATACAGCAAGCTAACCCGGGATAAGCAAAATCCAGTGTTGCATGAATGTTTCCCTAAATCATTTACTGTACTAGCCATTCTAGTGAAATGAGTAACTTCTCTGGATGCTACACGCAGGCAGTTACCTGTATTAATCTTAGTTTTATGTTTGTCACATTTGCTAGCATTGAGCTTTGAAAAATGTCAGTTAACACAAATTACCTTCTCAATAGGTGAACATTATAGCAGTGCATATATTCACATTCTAGACAAAATTAATGGATATAATGATAGATAATGTGGCTCTCTATGACCTGCATAAGACATTCAATGAATCGTATTTAATCCTGCCATTGAAGCTGCTGGTTGCTCATGCTTGTGCGTAAAGCTTGACTCATGAGGGTTATGCTGCCGGTCGAAGATGCGGCAGCAGAACTGCAGATAATTATCAACATGCGCGTAAACATGCAGGCGCATGCAAATGAAGATCAAAGAGTACAAACAGCAGGGCACATCTGGACGTCCATGCAAAGCATCCCATGCGAAGTGTCACATAACTCTCATGCAAGCAGAATAATAATAATAATAATAATAATACAAGTATGACACTGTATTTGCCAAAGAATACTGATGTTTGCAGTTTGTATGTCATCAATATTGAAAATTCTACCAACTACAATAAGCAGAAATGGATTTTATATGTATTATGAAAAAAACTGCCCCCAAAATGGAACATGCTGGTACCACACCTACTTCTTTTTCATTAGTTTAAGTCGGTATCAATTATGGTGCTGTTACAATTAGGAGGTAATGATCTTACTGTGTCATTGGCAGCAGTATTTCATACTCAATTAACCTGGAGTGGATAATTGTTTGCCGTACATAGACCCAAGCAATGAAGGATAGGGTCCATCAATGGGATTAACAGGCTATTACTGCGGTTTTTATCAAAAACAGTGTAACATTGTTATACTTCGAGGTTACAGAGTATCCAATGCTGATTCGTGTCCTGCTTTACTGCCAACTTCTGCGGGCGCTAAGAAATCCCAAAGACACTCTGTTCATGGGGATATTACGTCTTTTTTTAAAGCCTATACTTGACCCTGTAGCTGCGTATGTAAAATTTTTCTATAAACCCTTTGGAACGCATTGATAAACGAAGAGGGCATGTGGAAAGACCTACACATTTCAGCCTTGCTGACTTAATAATAGAGGCTACTATTAAGACTCTACAAACCAGGAATGTTGTTAGTCCTTTTTTAGGGGATCTTTCACCCCCCTAAAATGTTTTTTAGCTCCCCGAATAAAATGTTTTTTACCCCCTGAATAAATGTTTATTTATTATAAGGAATAGTTTTCCTAACCCCCCCCCCCCCCTCGGTCCCCCTATCCGTTCATCTTTAACTACTCCCCTGCAACAAACACATGCTGATGTGGGGTTCACAGAGGAAATAGACGCCTGAATCTCTGAACTTTATTTAACCTTGAGAGCAAACAATAACAACTTTAACTATCAAGAAAGCCTTAAGCCAAAGACATCACTGTAATATGGTGTAATATGACTAGTACTTAAATTTAAAATGAAAGAAAGTTAAATAAAAAACATTTTCTTGCTCTACGTCAAGTTATAACATAACCTTAAGCTGTGTGGAGTATTGTGTAATGCTATTTATTCTAAAACACACTGTTCCAAATTTAAAATAAATTTAAGTTTAAATTGCAGAAATAAAAACATGAAATTGTTTAAATCGTACATAGCAGTTTGTAATGGTCTGTATGGAAATTAGTTTTAGCTGCTAAAAAACACCCTATCTATGATATAATTTTGAAAAAAGAAGAACATCATACAAGAACAACATCCAAATGCTTCCACGCTAATCTGCTAACACTAAAGACATCAAAATGAAGCGAGGAAGGGTGTTTAATTTAACGCAGCGATTCGTCTGGCGGTGGCAGGAACCAGTCATGCAGGCGGCGTCAAAAGGTTAATATGCACAAAAGAAGCAAAGATTAAAAGAAGCATGGCGGGATGAAGCAGACAGGCGACACATACAGCACAGAAAATCACAGGTTCACCATAAAAAGTAACAAAGGGTAGAGACTCACAGATAGAAAACTTGTTGCTGTTGTCTTTGCCTGGGAATAATTTTACTCCTCTAGATTTAAAATCTACGGATCTTTTCACTAGTTAAGGGGAAACAAAAACATGAAATCAGGTGAAACAGGTTTTAAATAAATGTTCTGCAGAAAAGGAAATCATCTTCAAGCATATGAATAAATGCAAATTATATCTGTAACAATAATAACAATAATAAACATATTTCAGCATTGAAACGAAATGCAAGCCATGTAACGGGCGAGCTAAAATGGACAAAAGGAGGCATATTATTACAGGAATCTCATACACGGCTTCTGTTCGCAAGTCAGCCTGGGGATCATTGGCCAGCTCAGGATGTCCGCACTATGATACAGGTGCACTGCGGCCTGAACCTTTAGTGTCGTCCTCAGGGCCAGAGTTACCGGTCAGAGTTGCTGACAGATCATGGCAGACACAGCGTACCTGAGTCTCTGCTCTGAGAACAACAATGCAGGACCAGCCGACCAAGCCTAAAGGACAAACCACTGGAACAATGTGCTTTGTTTTAGTGAGTGAAATTCATAATATACGCTGCAAGACACTAAAAACAGTGCCTCCACCAAACAGAAGCCATGTAATGATAATGACAGGAATAATAATAATAATAATAACCATCATCATTATCAATGGTACTACTTTGAAACTCTGGGTATACCTCAAAATGCTTGAAAATATCAGAAGTGATGTTTTCCTTAACACTTCGCAATTTTTCTGTCTGTTGATGATGCGTGATACTGAGTAAAAACTGTAAATCAACAAAAAAATGGAAGAAACTCTACAGGAAGCACTTTATTATATGCCTGTGTTGTCATCGTTTCCCTAAGGCACAAGTTTCATCAGAGAACGTCCGAGGTTTCATCACCAGGTAGGCTGAGACGGTGGCAAGAGAATATGAGACTCCTCTTGTGGAACTTGAAGACCCTCTGCTTGCGGTGCTACCCTCCAAACCAGGCCCCCTGGGAGGGCTGCATTAATGTGCTGTTATAAAACTCGACACAAAAGTTATTCACACATGTAGTGGTTTCCGTTCTAATTTTATCCCATCACCTCGAACAGTATGTCACCTAGAGTGGATCTCCTCGGCCAAAGAACTCAGTCCTACTGCATATTGCTGGATGAAGATGGATGAAACAGTATGTTTGCCCACCCTTACCTCACCAATGCTGACTGCGACCATCTTGCTATGAGAACCCAAGAGAACCCAAGAGCTTCTTCAAAATATGGAGCGTGTAGCTCATAGATCGGGGCTCGTTTTACCTCCATGTGAGGCAATGAAGATGTCGGAGGTGACACAAAATAATCTCTTAAGATAAAGTGGCTTCCTTCTGTTTTTATAAGACTGAAAATAAAAATGACAGAAACACTGGTCCAAACCACTAACCCGGAGCATCCTTACACGTAACACAATGCCTAAGAGTCTTGCCCTTACTTACATTGGATGAGGATGTTACTTATGAGATTTCTGGGTAACCCAGGCAGGTAGTGCACTGCAGATTCGTACAGCGCAGATGAGACGTGAAATCTGAGCCAGTGACATCACCCACCATGGCTCAGTAACTGCTGATGCTGGACCGTGGGTGTTCATCTGTAGCGATGTTGCCGAGGGGGGCCACTGAATTATAGTGCGGGACATAATTTAATCATTATAATTTTAGTTTATTCTTTTGTCATCTGCCTTGGGAGTAATATAACACAGCCCGAAAGATTCATTTTAGTGGGAAAAAAGCACACCATTGTATTCATATCTTTGTGGGGACTCTCAATTCATTTCTTTGGGAAAAGCTCTAATCTCAACATTGACAACAATAATCCAGCCCTAATGTTAACCAAAAGCAACCAAACAAAATACAAGACATTTGACATGCTTAGTTTTTTGATTACAGTCACAGATTTTTATAATCTTAAATTTCCCTTCATGGGGACCGAAAAGGTAGTCCCCACAATATCAAAATAACATTTTTTTTATCACATTGCGGGGAAATTTCGTCCCACAATGTAATGTATACATAACCCACACACACACAGCTCAGTGTGGCTGGTACCATTGGATTAGTGCAACTTAGTAATATCAATAAAACACAAGAAATGGAAATAGGTATACGCCTGTAAAGTTCTACTGTCTTAAAGAATATAATGAAGCCAGATAACAGAGTCATTAGTTTGATGAAGGTGGTGAAATCGGGAGTCTTGCATTACCAAATATGAATAACCCTCCTTCAAAATAATTCATTTTTCATTAAATTGCCTCCAATCTCTTATTTCTTCAAAATGTGAGGGCAAACTACTCTGCCAATGCATTTTACTGTCAAAAATATGCTGCGAAAACCCTCCTGGGATATGAACCTGCAGAGCTTGAAATACATTTATTCCACGCTCTTACTGTAACCCTAACATGACCGGTATTTGCTTCATTAGGAATCAGACTTTCTTTTTTATCCCTCCTGTCGAAAGCCAGCTTAGCCCATTTTTCGTTTTTAGCTTGACACAGGGGGAGGTTTGAAGGACAGGTGGCAACGGTGAAGCAGAGGATCCTAACAACCCATTTTCTTATGATGATAATGCAGAGAAGTAATTTCCATCAGGGGACCAAGAGATGGAATATGGGAGGTGCGAACTCCTCAGATTGCTGGGTAAACAAAATGGAAGCGGGTCCTCCGAGATCTGCAGCTCTTTAAACAAGTCATGAAGTGTTTATACTTGAAACAACAGAGAGGGAAATAGTGGGGGCCAAGAGGGAGAGCAGGCCTGCATCTGCAGACAGCCAGAAGCCACTTGACCTGATCAATATACATGCCTACACAGCTTTGTGATTAGCTGGACTGCACGAAAGCAGAAGGGTGTGCATTTTCTACTCCACAGGAGACAGCAACTAAGTCTCCCGCACTGTTTCACATCATCTCTAGGCTGATTCATTCTGATAACCACGGCACCAGAGTGACTAGATGCGGAGAAAAAGTCAAGCCGACTGGAATCAGAGTCAGGATGTACAAGATAAACGGGTGGACCCCGGCTCATCCCGGCTTTTATGTTACAGCGAACAGACGTCTTGCTCCATTCAGAAGGACGCCACTCCTTCAGGCGATACATGGCAGACAAGCTAAAAAGGCTAAATCTGGCCAGCATGAGAAGTGAAACGTACCTGAGCATGAAATATACACGTCTATGTAAGAAACCACGCGGAAGAATGGCTGTGAAATATCAGAGCATGGAGGAGAGGCTGGATAAGAGTGAGAGGTTGCTAGGTCACGATGTGAGACAGCGTCTTCATGTCCAGCCGAGCTCGACTTAGGCCATAAATTAAGTAGCTAGCCATACTAACCTCACCATAGATTTATGAAGGGAAGGGGGCTAAGGTTGTTAAGGGGTAAGGTTGTACCAAGAGGGTCTGATTTTAAGATAATGACGGAGAATACACTATTTCAACAAATCAGTGTCCATTTATTTGGGAAACATGTAGAAACCGCCTGATGTCCCTGATAGGAGCGTTGAAGAAGAAACATGCCAAGGATCCATTATAATGTTCTGAAAATGAAGGGAACATCTGCAAATTCCAGAAAATATACTTTCCCCAAAAGTATAACTGTCGTGTCACACTGTTCCATGAAAAGCCCTAGACATGAACAAAATGAGCAAAAAAGAGCATCTCCTGGCACCACACAAGATAAGAAGCAGCAAATCATAATGATCTACTCTTGCAACGGGGGGTCAGCAGCCTCGATAAGATGACAGCAATGAACAGCCAGTGTATAATCGCCCCTCTGGTGATTTTCTACAATACCGCCATTGTGTCCGTGTATGTCCGCTAGACTGAAGCACAGCAGCGGCGGTGTGCTATTTCTTAAGGAACTTGATCAGGCCTGTGTAAATCCACAGATCCAGAGGCAAAGCTGCCCACCCTGATCGCCTGCTGCTCCTTCCACTACCCAGAGAGTGCCAGATGCAGTGTCCAGACCTTCATCTACATCAAGAAACACACCATCCCACCATACTGCTAAATACAGGAAGGCCATCTGTACGCAAACACACATAAAATCTCTCTGCTTCTCATGTGGTGTGTAACATAACCTCCAGCTGATTTATCCAAACTTAGCACAAATTGATTTTTTATTACGAGGAAAATATGTTAATTTCTGGAAATGTATTCCTCTACCAGACTACAAATAGCATCCGAAATAAAAATGTTCCTGAACTGCATTTTCTTAAGGGCTGGCAAAGCCAAAATAAAAGTTTGGGCAATAATTTAAAACTACCTGACAGTTTTTTAGAAAATTTCAAATTGGCTGGTTTGCAGCACAATGGATACATCTGTTTCTAAAAATAACACGATGGTTTAAACAAATCAAGGTCATCAGTGTGTCAGAATAAGTCAGCTGTAACTATACCTTGCTGTGCCAGTCTTTTAGCAGATGAGAACCAATGGAATCAACAAATCAATGTGGGACGCTTCCAATACAGATAATTTCAGTCCAACACTGAAAGACGGCTTGATAAAGGAAACATTAAAGTTGAAGTACTGTAAAACTACAGAACCGTTCTGCTTTATTGAAACGAGAATTATTTTTTTATCACTGTTTGTTAGATGGTTATGTATGCATTTATACTATATTTACGATGCTCACTGAAAGAGTTTGGTTATTGTGTCAATACTCAGCCATGCTGTCATTGTAGCCTGAAAAGTCAATATTTCATTTTTAACACAACCATTCTATTCACATGTGTGTCGTTATCAGGCAGATAATCTGAGCGACTTGCTTTATGTTTTTGTTTGTCTTCTTAGCTCTTGCCCATACCATCTTATCTACATCCACATTATACTGAGGACAGATCATTGCAACTGTGTTTGGTGCCAGAACATATACCTTCCCAAATTGGGCAAATCCTCATACAGATGTTTGTTATCAGTAGGAAGTGTCTAAACGATGTTGTTTCCCTTCCAGTTGCGTAACCTTCACCGTCATATTTGAGTTGCTGGCATCCTGGTCATTTGCATTTTGTGAACATTTCTGTGCTTGTTTATAAGTCATTGGCCCTTCATGGGTTGATGTGAGGAGCAGGAACTAAGTTATCCATGTGAATGAGGTCTAATGCAGCTGATGGCGAAAATGTCCGCCATCGTCTCAAACTCTCATCGCCTTACCCATGGGTTAAGAAACTCCATGAAATAGCCAACCAGACATGAGCAACAATGTTGCCACAAAGCTGTGCACAGATATATATAGTCGGTAATGACACCATTAGCCTTGATAATATTCAGAAATTAACAACACATGCTTATTTTCTCAATCCTTCTTTCTCAATCTACTAAATGCTTATCCTGAGCAGGTGTGAGCAGTTTTTAAAATTTTTTTTTACTAATTTCCAAATATAAAAATTATAGTTTTAATCAACTGTCAGATATGACACTCAAATGGCATTTATGAAGTGAAAGGGCAAATATATCATTAACGTCTCACTAAGGCATGTCTTTCCAATTCTGAAAGTTCACGTCGCCAGCTTTACGACAGATGGTTTGATTTAGAGTTCCTTCAGTATTCATGGTCAGCGGTTCTGTCTATGGGCATCTCCCACAGCCAAGCTCTCTGGAACAAAGACCTTCTTGCTGGCCCGCCCCTATCGAGAGTCGCCGGGCTCCAGTGCGCTAGGCAGTACTCGTGCCACTGGCCGACAGAACCTACTGCCAGCGCGTATGTTAAGTTGGCCTCGAGCCCTGGGACAGGAAAGAAAGTGGGAGCCGTGCAGACCTCCTGAGTCACAATAAGGAATGTACCATTCTGCCGTTTAGCCCTGACAAGAAGGGAAAGACCTCCTGAGTCACAATAAGGAATGTACCATTCTGCCGTTTAGCCCTGACAAGAAGGGAAAGACCTCCTGAGTCACAATAAGGAATGTACCATTCTGCCGTTTAGCCCTGACAACAAGGGAAAGACCTCCTGAATCACAATAAGGAATGTACCATTCTACTGTTTAGCCCTGACAAGGGAAACTGTTTATAGGCCACTCCAGAGACACTTTTTACTCAAAAGTTATGTATAAATGCCACATGCACGGAAGAACTACCTGCGGGCCTTCTGTTATGTATTCAGTTTACTTGCAAACAAGGATGCTCAGCCCTGTCACACGGTGTGGGGTAAAGTGCTGCCTTCCCTCCCAGCTCCATCCAAGACTGAGGAGACCAGCCAGCCGTGCATCTTCAGCAGTAACCATGCAGTAAAAGGCAGGCCAACAATGAGTGATGTGTACAGATCATTTAAAGCAGTGTTTCTAAACCCGGTCCTTTTTTTTCTTACCAGGAGCTGGAAGGGAGCAGAAATGTGTATTATATGGCAGGGAGCTGGAAGGGAGCAGAAATGTGTATTATATGGCAGGGAGCTGGAAGGGAGCAGAAATGTGTATTATATGGCAGAG
>JAABNX020000053.1:7568243-7580088 GCA_015163995.2 Mormyrus lacerda | reverse complement strand
AAGGCCTCAATGACAGGGTTTTCTTCTATCTGCTCGTCACGCTGTCTTACCCTCCTACTGTTCAAAATATGTCACAGCTGAATGCATGATACTGATGTCGAAGACTTGTGGGAAGTTCTAATGGAAATGTTTTATTCTTTTTGTAGCGCTGTGCATTACACAGAGCACTCAGACTGGGGATTCTCCTCCAGACATAGGATTACAACATGTTCTGAATGGATCACAGAAAGTTTTCGGGTATAATTCCAAATGGCTTCTCAGGGCTACGCTCTAGGACCTGGTACCTCGGCGGGCGCCTCAGAGAAACCTACCCAGCTGCACACTTAGAGTTTTGAAACTAGGCCAAATGATGCAAGGGAAATTAACGAGATCCCAGTCAGGCTCAGCTTATCGAATGGCTGTCCCTGACCAGGGATGAGAGGCTACATCACAAATGGATGGGACAGGCAAACAGCAATATAGCTATCACTGCCTAGGGCAAAGATGAAAAGGGGATATTTGCATGCATTCCACAGAAAGGGCGAGATGGTGCACAGGCCATGGAAGGGGAAGAAATGCGATGGCCAACACTGTGAGCTGCATAGCAACCAGAGATGGGAATACCAACAGGAGAACGTGGAAGACAGGCAGGAGCAATGGGACCAGCATTAAGACCCTGGAGACAGGCTAGAAGGGGAAGACCAACGCCAAGAATATGGGGGGCGGGTCCCTCCATTCCAGTAAGGCTGGTGATTAGGAATGAACCGCATACCTTTTTCTGCTATACATTGAGCGTGTAAATATTATGGTCTGCAGCCTAGTTATGAGGAACATGGACTCGTGGAATTTTCTGAACGGTGGGCCTTTTAATAAGCCAGTTATCATCTTCATCTTCTTCACACCTCTTTTCCTGGTGAGGGTTGCAATGGCAGGATGCCAAATAGGTCAGATGAGGCCTCCGTTACCAAGGCCATGGATTCTACCTTGATATGGGGGATCAGTGAGTACAACCAGAGATGAAAGGTTCAGGCCCATAAAATTACAATCCAGAAAGATTTTGTTACAAACAAACAGTTGTGTAAAGACTCACAGTCACAAAGTACTCAACTGGTTGGCTTGACGTGCAATATACTTTCTGGACTTGAACTATTCACCTCTGTTCACAAGCAATGGTTTTCACTTGTGCAGATCAGAGTAGCACAAAAGCAACCCCCAACGCTCCCTCTGTACCACCCTCGGCCTCGGACCTCTGACTGTTCCCACACCGGAGGTCTTTCAGCAATTGGATCCTCAGTGTAGGACATACTCTACCTCCAATCAAGATGTTTGATTCCACACGGTATGTCGGGGCAAGGTCAACTATATCTAGCTACTACCCTTCCATCTCAGACTCCTGAGAACCGCTCGCTATAGGAGGCCCAACCAGGATTGTTAAAGCTTACAAACCCTTCCTCCTTGCTAAGGTTATGATCCTTGGAGTGTATTTTAGATAAAAGATGCCAACTATTAAACTGACTCCAAGATCACTGAATGAATTCTTGTAGGGACATGTAAAGCATTCATTGACATTCAGAGTGACTGCATTCTTATACTCCCTTTCTTAAAATGCTTTTCTTTATTTTTTCTTTCCAAATGGACATTCAGTTTCCAAGTCATTACGGGGATTAGGGGCCCTGGAACCCATCTCAGAAATAGACTGGGTTGTGATTACTCTTAAATCCTCTTTCATTAATGGATTTGGACATGTTAGATTAAAGCCTATTTGTGTGGTTATGCCCTTAATACAGCGTGACCATCATGCCAATGTGTGAAACAGTAATATATTTACAGCAGTTTGAGCAACAACTCCACAACATGCAGTGACCCTTGTTGCTCTCAGTTTCATTACTGCAGAAACAAGCCAATCACTGAAGATGTAATCAAAAACGCAGATAATGCACTGAAATGCACGATCCCCTGCTCTACTGCATTAAAATAAGAAACTCTTCCTGCCAAGCCAATAAAATGACATAATTTATTCTGCTGTAAATATGCTTGGGTTTTCGGACCGGCCAACCGGTAACTGTAGTAAATTGTAATAAATTCCAACTAAAACATTTGAACTCTAAATTAAAAAAATGGTATGACCTGGCATAGTATTGTGCACCATTAAGAATACAACGCACAGCACCCACAATCAAAATACATATCATTACCAAAATCTGCTCAGATTGCCCGTGACACAGAAATATGTAAACATACATAAAATATGGGACCAAATAAACAAAGAATGTTGTCTCCAGGCATTCCGTTGCCGGTCTTGGCTGCATCTGACTGATCGTTGTTTGGACGGATAAAGAAAAGCCGCGACAGATAAAATGACAGTTTCAACACAGACTAATTGTCTTTGCCTTGCTACTCCCACCTAGGGTGGACCCAGTGAAGCAGCGATTACATATGGCAGTTTATGGTGTCACGTGCCCACGCTCAAGGAAAACACAACATATCCCAGCCCTGGATATGGCGACTTCTGTGGGAGCAGCCATGTGGTAGCTTGCTGGGGAGATTGTTTCCCAAGTCCCAGTGCCGTTTTCTAAATGCAAGGAGATTAATTTGCTTTTGAGTTGGCAGGATTCGGGCAAGCCGTTCACACTTTCCAGCTGATTCTTGTTCAACATTTTTTTTGCCTGTTTACTGGTGGGTCTGGTGCCATAAAATATTTAACTTGAGGTTTTACCTAGGTAGAAATGAACTATATTCAAGAATAAAATTTCATGTTACAGAACTTAGACTGGGTGTTATTCAATTATAACTGCAAAAAACACGTACCTATACAATTATTTATTATCTACACACTTACAAAAATAGAAATCACAGAGTTACAAAATTACAAATTCGTGTACCTTCTGTCATGCCCGGCTCGTCTGATCCTAGTGTGTGCCACGCCCCCTCATTTCCCACGTGTATTTCCCTGATTGTACTCGCCTGTTGCCTGTTAGTTTCTACTTGTCCTGTGTATTTAGTCCGCCTCTTACCCCAGTATGTCAGATCGGTCATTGATGTTCGTCGCCGCATGCTCCCCCGTCTATCTGTTAGCCCTATTAAACCCCTTTTCCCCATATCTACAGCTTGCCTGCCTTCTTCCCCGCTCGCCTGCCTCCCGGGTCACAACACCTTCACTGATATTAGAACATCAAAAAGTGAATTTAATAAAGAGAGACAAATACAATATTCATACTGAGTAAAGGCTAATCAGGTATCAGATAATGAAAATGTTTCAATATCAGTAATATTTAGGTTCATGACATCTCAGGAGATTTCATCATATCGTGTGTGGTCATATGTGAATGTGTAACACAGTTACACTAAGAGTGCTTTTCTCAAGTTTCAAAGCTTGACATTGAAGTGATTTATGCAACAATTTGTATTTTAAGGAGATTAAACCATCCTTGGTGTTTTTTTGTCATGCACTCGGTAACTTTGTTATAGATAATAATATTAATAAGGAAATGAAGATGACATCGGTGTCATGCTTCCACACGCCGTACTGTACAGTTAAGCATGCAACTAGCAAAGCTGCAGTGGGACCTTGTGGCTTTGGTCTGTCCTCCATCAAAGAATTAGCACTAGATGATGAAGACTTATGTGTGAACAGCAGTATAATAGCTCATTGGAGGGTTTGTTTCTCAAGCTCCAAATCTGTTGGAATTGTTATCTAGGCTTTGGCCACACAGACAAAAAAAAAGAAAGAAAAAACTTTAAGGGTCTTTTTCCCTGCCAAAGAGCAGTATTATGCCCTTAAGAACAAGCAAATGCTAAGAGAGAGAGACAGGAGAGAGAGTAAGGCAGCAGGAACACACATAAAATACCGTATATCACCCCCTCTCAGGATCATTGGAAAAATATGGGCAATTAATTTTTTACAAACAATATTAAAAATAATTATTGCGCTGCATTCAATACTGTGCACTTATAAATAAATAAAGAAAAAAGCAAAAATATAAATATGCACCCCAGATGGAGAATCAGTTCACAGAACAAGTCACACCCTAGCCGGTTTGGGACCTAATTAAAATGATGCCTCTAAATGTCACACTCTGGTACCAGAAACAGCCTATTAAAAGAGTGAATCAGTAGCTCTGTGCGAAAGGTATCTGCATCTTCAGCCCCTTCTACTGCATGTAGCAGCATTTAACTATATTTAGTTAAAGACCTAAACGAAAGTTGATTTTAGTTATGAAGTTTATTATCAGGGATTGATATATCTGGCAGGCAAGTACGCAGTCACCTTTAAAAGAGATACAAGATGTCATATCGGCGCAAATGTACATAAAATACTTACGCATTTGCCGTTACATTAACCGATTTCCACACGTATCGCTTTTAAAGGTGACTGCGTACTTGCGTGCCAGTTATGTCAATCCCTGTTTATTACAGATTGTACAACATAGTTTGAGGCATGCTAGAGGACTGGAGCACCGGTGGGAATCCCTTATAATCAGAGGGACAGTGAGCAAACTGCACACACAGAGCCGCGGTATGGAATGAACCACAATGCTACCCGCTGAACCCTCCACGATGAGAATAAATATTTTCATTATAGTAAAACTAATATTTTTTTAAGCTAGCTAGGTCTTCCCCTGCCCATATGTCAGTGTTGGCTTCAGAACTGCCCTCTTTATGGAAAAGCTTTAAATTATAGCAGCATCCCATTCACAAAAGCTGTAAATGACTCGCCACCCTCATGACAGACTCTGCCTGTTGCAAGCTGACAGATGTAGACGGCAGGGAGGTCACGTACAGTAATCTCCTTTTGGAGTGCCTTTGTTGATTGGGGCCTTATGCAAACTATATTCACTTGACATCCTTTTTCAGCACAGCCAGACAATTCTTTGGCAAGACAAAGTTTCCATATGGTTGCACTTCGACAAACTATCAGCGATGCAGAATACAGAGCAACCAGAGCAGAGCTGAGGTTTTCAAACAACGCAAAGTGACAAAATGTCAGTTATTATATGCGTTAGCAAACAAAAAAAAACATTCAAATATATTGTATTTTAAAAATAACTCTAATCAAGGAGTTTGGGTTGAACATTCGGGGGTGGGGCTAATTGGAGGGGGGGGTTTGTTTTGCAAAATGCATATGGCTGTTTCGCATGAAAGCGGAGGAGACAAACCAAAACAACAAAATATATACAGCTCTGGAAAAAAGGAGACTACAGCACAATTTTTGTGTTTCGCTCATTTCTCAATTTATGGGTGTGCGTCTGTGAATAGTATATACAGACACTCCTCTACTTATGAATGAGTTACGTTCTGAAAGGCCGTTTGTAACTTGAAATGTCCGCAAGTCGTTTTTCAACATCATTTACATTATACGGTATACGCAAGTACAAAGAACTAGGATGCTGGGAGTAGGCACGCTACGCTGCTGCGCGGCGGGAGTAGCGGCCAGAAGTCATACTAGGCAGAATTGGCGCACAGAAAAAAATGTATGTTTCAGAAAGAAAACGGAAGCCCAAGGAACACAGTTTGGACTCAAGTCCTCTTCGTTCGATTGTCTGAAAGTTCATAAGTTGAAAGTTCGTAGGTAGAGGAGCGTCTGCAAAAATTTTTTTTGCAAACCCCAGTCTGGCTTTTCCAAAGATGACATGGCCAAGGTCAGACGCCTTCCCGATCACTCCAGTTAGACTGTGCACTTTTATCTTTTACCTTCTTTTATCTTAAATTGTTTTTTTTTTCCTTATTTTTTTTCTATATTTTGTTATCATGTAACCCTGGTCACTCATTGCTCGGAGTGACCAGGGTTACATTCCACTATACTGCATGTTGTATGTTTACAACTGTGTACATACCGAATAAATCTCTTGAATCTTGAACCTCTGCTTCTCATTGATGAAGGGCCTGTTCCTTGCTTTATGGGACTTCAGTCCTGCTTCTAGGAGCCTGATACACACTGTCCTAGCAGTGCACTTAATGTTTCCAATTCCTTTTGAAGGTCACTTGATGTCAACCTCCGATTCATGAGAAACTACCGGATAATGGTCATCTTTGGCAGTAGAAAGTCGTTTCTGCCCTCTGCCTGGCTGGTTTCTGGTCCTTCCCAGTGTCTCCTGCTTAACCTTATTCTTGTGTACTGCTGTCTTAGAAACTTTGATCTTGAAAGCAACCTAATGCTCAGGTTATCCTTTCTACCAGCTAAACCAGGATTAAACCAGGATTTAACAATGCAAAAAAAAAAAAATAGTGATGAGATGTATATAGTAATCTTCTAATTTTTTCCAGAGCTGTATATTCCTGTTACCCCTGTATATTTCATGGGTATATTGGCCAGTTTTTTATTATTGAAGGGGTTACATCCCCCATGCCAATGTAATTTATGTGCATAATTCTAAATTCTGGCCTGTTTTCATTTGGGGGTTCTAGATTTAAGAAATGTCGAAGACCCTGGTATAGAGGAGTGCCTTTTTTTTCCGGCAAAAAGAGCATCCAATGGTCATGCTACTGATACCGTGGCTTCCCCGTGGATCCATCGAGATTGATGTCACGTAATAAAACTAAAATGGAAACGGGCTGCGATATGATCCTGTGAAGATGGCAAGCACAAACCAGGAAACAGAAAATTGTGGAAAAAAATACCCAAAAGGTGTCAGATCAAGAACAGAATCTGAAGTCATTTCATTTACCACCCAGTAGATTGCCCATTCCGAATCTGGGGTCAGATTTCCTTGGAAAAAACTTTCCAAGTTTTTGTGGAAATTCTAGGTATTCCACAGCAAATTGTAGGGTGTGTTACTTTGACTAAAAAATAAAACAATCAAAACTAAAATGCAAATATGATCAGAAAGTTTTTCAGAATCACATGGCCTTTCTGAGGATATGTAATATTCGTTTACCATTATTATAAAATACCTTTATTATACGTACTTTAAGGTGCTTTGGCACTCTGAATTGCTGTCAGTGGAAAAACTACTGAACAACAAATATGACCAAACAGTTGTTGTGACTGTTTCCAGGTACACAGAACGGTCATGATTACATAAAATTACATGTTAAATTGGGGGGGCAAACTGACATTTTGTCATGGGGGCATATGCCCCAGAATACTGCGGTATCATTAGGCCTGGATCTGATGTCCAGTAGGTGCAGCAGGTGACCCTGAAGGGCCCTTTGGCACCGGACTCCTCAAGCGCTAAAGAAATGCTGGTACTTCACTTGAGAATGAAGGGCATCAATCCCCACCACGCTCAGTTTGAATGTCTTTCGACATGTTCGGCATCTAGCCTTAATGCGATTGCTTGTTGATGCCAGCCGGCCTCCTTGTTTTTCATTCTCCAGCCATGTTTCATTGAATTTGCATTTCCCCATTTTTCTTCACAAACAATAAATGTGCAAAGTAAAGCTAGAAGACCAGGGCGAACATATGTGTGAATCTAAGCCAACTTCATGGAAACAATAGCTAATTATCATATGAGTTATGTTACTGTTTGAATGAATGGTGAGTGAGTGTGCCCTGCGAGGGGTTAGTGCCCCGTCCTGGGTGGTTCCCTGCCTTGTGCCTGTAGCCTCTGGGATACACTCTTGACCCCCCGCAACCCAGAATAAGACAAGTGGTTAAAGGAAATGGATGGATGGATGGATGGATGGATGGAGTTATGTTATGGTTATACAGGTACTACTCAATCAATCTTTCAACACCATCTCAGAATTTACCATCAAATACCAAAAAAGTTAATCTGTTTTAAGACATTTTAAGGTTTTTAATGATCCTCGGGACACCTGTTACTTAGCTGAGCTGACACTCGGGAGCAGCCTGCGATTTTCGCAGTACATGTGCTGATAAGTTCACAGGTGGCAGCAGCTGCAAGTCTTTGAATCGGGTTAGGCTTCCATGCAGCCGCAGCACTGAAAAACCAATGCTGGACCAATCACCTTCATTGATGTCTGCTGGCTGTTTGCTTGTGATGTATATTATCTGTCTCAACTGCACATTTCTTTGAACAAGAGCGTCTGTAATAAAAATATCAATGTATGTGTAAATGATGCTTTGGCTTCTACTCATGCAGTTAAAATGCAATAATAGAAAAAGAGGATTGAGGTAGATGAAACATGACAGATGCAAAACTCACCATTCCTGCTATCGTGTGACATCTCTTCTTCACGGAATCAAATGTCAATCTGGCCGTGTATAATTTTAGTCTGACCTAAAGGTCTCCTACACACTCACGCATTTGACCGTTCCATGTTTTTGAGGTGGACATACGTCACTGAAATTTAATTGGGGTCAATATGACCTGTAAGACTGGTAAGATGCGGCTAACCACAGATTCACCATCTTAGACTCAATTAGGAGCCAAATTAATTACCTGAGATGATAACAGGAAGTCACTGTGACCTGATGTGGCTGGCTGTTTGAGGTTCCTCCATGGTGACACATCCAGCCCCCAGACAGACGCTCTAACCACCCCCCCTCCCTCCCCCAACTCCATTTAGCTGACAGTGTTACTGTTACCAACCTAGCAATACACGTTTTATGCAATTTCACATCTACCCAAACCGGAACCCAAGTATTAATCAACAAACAGTAATATCTAAAAAGCTGACGAATAGTTATTAAGCATCATTTTTTGTTTGTGCTAACATCACATATCATTGGTATCAGTTACATCAGGTAAATTATTAGTGCAAATTATTGAATTTTCCTATTGACATTCATATCAAACTGGCAATATAATAAAGGTCTCCTAAAATAAAGGGCAGCATGTCTGGCAATCAATAACGTCCACTGCCGTAAAATGGTAGTTTGTAAAACACATTTAAACCAACACCCTACTGATTTCCCTGTCAGGGCAAATGACAAAGTTACAAGCTCTAAAGCCACTTCTCCATCCACATTATAGATCCAGTCATCCAAGGCAGGGCTGCAGAAGCCCGGAGCCGATCCCAGGGAGCACAGAGCATGTATGGGCAAATACAGGAGGCATCCGGTGGAGACCCACACATGGAGAACCCGTGAACGAGGAGAGCCGAGGGGGAATCAAAGCCTCGGTGGTGAAGGGCAGATGAAGGGCGAATGAAGGGCGGATGAAGGGCGGAGGCTGGCATCACACCTTGATTTCATTTCAGGCTCCCCATATAAATAAGCAGCTTAGAATACAAACTTTATTTCAATTTATCTATTAAGATGAATATCTGTGCATGGGACGTGTTTAGTGTATAAATGTGAAACATATTAATATATATTAATATTATATATGCATGCAATTCTAGAACCAAACTAGAACCATTACATAAGAAAAGGAAATAAGATTTTTGAAGCAAGCTGATCTTTTTTATGACTAATAGGACAGTTATTACCATTTCTATTGTGCTATATTACAGGATTACCTGTCAAATTATTGTAAGACTTGTAAGTAAGATTGTCACTATGGACAAAAAGTGGCATAATGTGATAAACATCTATTGACGCTATGTCGATTTGGTGATCAACATAAGGGATTGTACTGCTTCCTCTGTAAGTTTGTGACACTGTGACTGTGCAGAGCTGCTGACCCAAAGCGAGTTGCTACCCACAAGGAGGGGCTCTTCATTTCCTTTCCCTGTACACAAGCAGACTCCCCTGTGCTCCAACATCCAGCCAGGATTAGTGTCAGACCAGCACAAGAACATCCCCCCACCTGCACCTCACCTCCAGGTTTGAGCGTGAAGATGCTTACAATTATTGCAGGGCATGTCTGCACACACATTCACACACACATACATGCACACACACACACACACACACACTTACAGTCCATAAATACAGTATATAAATATATATAAAATCACTGTTAGATGTGACCAGAGTGGCTATTCAAATTAAAATTAAAGCCTGTAATGGGTGAGAAAAGTACTGCACCAATTATTAGCATAATTGAATTCTAAACTAAAATGAACAGATCAGACACAGGCAAAAGTCTGCTTTTGTGCTGAGTTTGAATATGCATGCAAACTCTGATGTGGAAGGTACTGGATTCTTTAAAGTGGATTACGGGGACTAATAAGGGAAAGTGCACAGTTCAAAGGCAGTCAGTTATACTTTGTGCTTGTTGCCCTGAAGACACTAACCTCACAGGAGACATCTTTCTATAAAATGGGTGTGGGTGATCAATAAAAAACCTTGATGGAAAAATGATGCAACGCTTCCCAAAACGGGAAGCCCACACGCAAGTGACTACTCCCCACTGCACAGAGGTTTTTTAAAAAAAAAACAACAAAGTGGCTCCTCTGTAGCTACGGTTTGTGCTAAACAAGGAGAGGCACCATTAACCATGTTTAAATATTCATTCATTCATTTTCCAACTCGCTTTATCCTATTGGGTTGCAGGGTGTCCAGAGCCTATCCCAGAAGCAATGGGCACGAGGCAGGGAACAACCCTGGACAGGGGGCCACCCCATCGCAGGGTGCACTCACACCATTCACTCACACCTACGGGAAATTTATTAACTCCAATCAGCCTCAGCATGTCTTTGGCCTGTGGGGGAAAACTGGAGGAAACCCCACGACGACACAGGGAGAACATGCAAACTCCATACACACGTAACCCAGGCGGAGACTCGAACCCGGATCCCAGAGGCGTGAGGCAACAGTGCTAACCACTGCACCACATGTCGCCCCATCATATTAAGATATGCAAAGGATATTTCAGAGAGTGAATTCCTCAGAGGCGAGTGCATTAAAAAGGTCTAGTTGTGTTCTGTGTATCTGCTAGAAGTGGGATGCTAAGCTGTTTTCAGGGCACAGTACTTCCTGTTCGGTGCTGGCCAATCTATCAAACTGTTAAACTTAAACTTACTAGCGTTCGCATGGTGTCAGAACTTGCACTTCTTCATTCCTTATGGGACTCACTGCCGGCAGCTAGAGGACAGCTAAAGCTCCTGACAGCTCTGCGGGCACCGTTTATGCAGTGCCCCCCTGGGCTCCCCCCCCATCGGGCTCGCTTAACAGGCTCTACCACTGCACAGCGCACTGACAGTTGTGATCTTTACACTGGATTCCCTGAAGCAGGCAGCACAGTCGTGTGGCCAACCATCTAAAGTCTTAAGGCAAAATCTGACAGATAACCATATACCATATACTAGACATCACATGTTAGACATTTGGCTTATGATTATTAAATGACTCAGCATTCTTCAGGTCCATTCCTGCAATGTACCACTGTGGTTTCATCTGCATCTACATGTGTATATCTGTGACAGCCTCCTGCAGGTGAGTCACTTCCTGGTGCAGACGGGTTTATTATGGGTTTATTGGGCCGTTGGAGGGGATCCACTGGGGAAACTGAGACAGCACGAGGCACATGTTCAGCATCAGGACCTTCTTCAAACACAAAACTTAAAGTCATGTCACTGGACTGAATCAAGCCCTTAAACAGTATTAGCGCTTTCCCAGATGTCATGCATTTCCACAAATCTCTAAGGATGTTTTTAAATCGGGGAATTACAAAAGGACGATGTGAAGGAGATAAGTAACCTAAGTAGTAATGCATTTACTCAAAAAATCGTCTATTATAAAGTCTTTATTGGTATAGATATACCCTATTTGAAGTACTTACTATATATTCATGATGTATTGTGTATGAGCACTGATGCGTTTTTCCACCTCCAGAAACTTGGAGCTCAACTCTTACTCCGCAGGAACACTGCAGAATATCAAGTACCGCCTTGGCTAGTTCAATCCACCTGACACTCTGCATTATAGACCATAACTTAGCCTATGGCAAGGACAAAGAAACACCCTGCAACCTCAGTGTCCATCATTCTACTGTAAGCAGCACTCTAATCAAAGCAATAATAACAATAATAACAATAATAATAATAATAATAATAATAATAATAATAATAATAA
>JAABNX020000053.1:7548523-7568143 GCA_015163995.2 Mormyrus lacerda | reverse complement strand
CAGCACTCTAATCAAAGCAATAATAACAATAATAACAATAATAATAATAATAATAATAATAATAATAATAATAATAAGGGCGACATGGTGGTGCAGTGGTTGGCACTGTTGTCTCACACCTCTGGGACCCGGGTTTGGGTCTCCACCTGGGTTACATGTGTGGAGTTTGCATGTTCTCCCTGTGTCATCATGGGGTTTCCTCCGGGCTAAGACATGCTGAGGCTAATTAGAGTTAATGAATTGCGCATAGGTGTGCATGTGTGAGTGAATGGTAACGGTGTGTGAGTGTGTCCTGCGATGGGCTGGCCCCCTGTCCAGGGTTGTTCCCTGCCTCGTGCCCAATGCTTCCGGGATAGGCTCCAGATTCCCTGCTACCCAATAGGATAAAGCAGGTTGGAAAATGAATGAATGATAATAATAATAATGGGTTAAAATCATGCTATATATTCAAGTGAACCAACCAACAACACTTATTCAGGAACATGTAAATTATAGCAAGTACTTTGTTGCTCCATTTTATTGCTAAACAGTTGAGTTTTTTGTTTTGCAGTAACAACACTAAAAATTAATCAAACTTGAGTCCAGTACAACTGGTTTCCTTTCTCCACAGGACAACAACTTCACAGCCAATTGCCTGATTCATGATGTACATTTTCTGGCATTGACTGTAACGCTCTACCCGAATAATTAAAATAGCAATTTTAACAGGGTTTTATTGAGCTCATCATACTCCATATCAAATTGCAATAATGTGCTATTAGCTCCTAATGGGTCCTACTCAATTAGAAGATCACAAACTGCTTAATTTCGTCATTAAAAAAAATAGGTGCTGAACTGGCAAACAATGCTATTTTTGTCCCTCTAAGACAGAGAGATACAGCTTTGTCTTCATATAACACGCCCCTTAAAACTGTCCCTAGAGAGACCCCTGTTATAGAAAAACTTCAGAAGATGGTCAGGTTCAAGGCACCATCGTCACATTGTGAAACCTACAACTCCCTTTATTTCTCCTGGGCCTCCAAGGAGGGACCATATCCCATTTAACTCTTTCACGCTCTAAGAACAGCAGCTTGGGTCTGATTAATATTTCAGGACAAGATGGACTCCCTGCTGAAAAAACGTGTACACATGCAAATGCATCTGTTGGTAAATAAAGCTGAGCTGTGAAGCTTCAGGGACATTCAGACATACCTTGAACAGCAGGGACTCTGAGTCTTTATTGTACATGTTGATGCTTTACGTGGAAGATTAAAACGGGCAAAAGGGGAATCTGGCAAAAAGTCACTAGAAGGAAATGAAACTGAAAATGAGACACGCAACTGGACGAAACCAGTGGGCATCATAACCTATCGCTCAGACACTGATGAGAGCACCCTCGATTCTTATTTTCAGTGCTCTTTAACTGGTCAAGGTTTTGCTTAGTTGCCGACGGCATCTGCCCTGGGACTGCCTACGTAATCTCGTGTCGCATTTCTTCTCCGTCTCAGACACTGGTGAGTCAAAAGATGAAAAAAGGTAGTGATGCTTCCTCGAGATGCATGGCTTGTTGTGAAAGGTCAGTCGGTGGGGGCGGGCGGAGGGATCCGTCAGACACCCGGGGCCGAACTGTAAACAAAATTGATCAATCCAATTCCGAGATTCAGTTCTAAGGTAAGACCAAACACTCAATTAAATACAGTGAAAGGTGCTCAAAATGCATCCCTCGTCTCAGGGAGAGCTCAATTCAAATGAATTAATTACGAGATCACAGTATTTTTAATTACATTTTGTATACACACTGTAATACTCATAGACATCTGCTGTGATTTCTTCATAAAAACAAACACAGAGGATGATCTGTTTATTATTTTCATTTGTATCAAAATGTATTAAGCAGGTGGATTGAGCAAAGGCGTGTGGTTTAATAAAAAAATGTTACACAGAAACTCATACCTTCACTATGGTCATTGCCAAACATATATCTGGTGATATTTCAGCAGAAATCAGCGTGGAACTATCTCTAATAAGGCTTGGAGGACCACAGTAGAGGGCAGTTTGATACACTTGGATAATTTTCCTCCGGATCTAGTCAAACTATGTGTAGCCAAATGCAAGGTAGACTGACTGCATGGACCTGGGTTAAACTGATCAGTTGTGCCTCCATGGTGATTGATCACCAGCTTTGGGGCCAACAGGCAGCTTGGGTAATGAAATCCAAGTGACCTCAATTAGGTTACTGTCCTCATCAGGGTCTTCTGGGTGCATGTAAGGAGTGAGAAAATATCAGGCACCCCTCTAGTAAACAGCAGCACAAAGCCGAGGTGTTTCGGAAAGCAGGAGTTGGTTTTCTGTGCTTTGCAGTTGTTATTTTTGGTTCTCTTAGTTGTTTTTGCAGCTTCTTCTCCCAATTTTGTTCTATATACTAGAATAAAGCTGAGGAAGACCTTACTTGAACAAGGTGCTGCGTGGTGCATCACTAAATTACTGCGCAACTTCAGGGAACAGACACTAATAAGTATTATTAAATAAATGAAAAGTCCAGCCCAGCTGTATCATCAATGCAAACATGGCTGCGTGTTCCAGGAATGAAAATCTGCATTTGAATACAAACAACTATAATCTTGGGGGCCAAATACTATGGTGAATAAAAGTTAAATCAGGCATCCCCAACTAAATGCACTTATTCCAAACCAGTCTAGACATGCATACATACACCAACCAATGACAAAAAAGACAAGTATGTTCAACACCTGGAATGACATCTGGAGCAGATGACAGCTTTACAAATGGAGACGACACAACAACCAAGAAGGCGATTCGAAAATAAAAAAAAAAATTATGACAGTACAGAGAATATCATCACATATTGATGGTATATTTTCCAAAACATAGGGAACTTTGGCCTTTCCATCCTAGTGTGGTGTGGTTAGAGAATCAGGAACTGCCCAAGAAATTTATTTACATCGGATTTATACAGACTGCTTCGAAAATGAGAAGAGTTTTGTCTTGTTTTTAGACTAAGCATTCAGCTTGACGCTTAAAAAAACGCACGCAAAACAGCACTTATTCATCTCTCCAGGCAATCCTGCTCAGTGGCTGAGCAGGTGTTTATCACGACATAGATGAAGCCACATCCACGGAGCACAGATTGTGGCTTTGAGTACAGGAAGACGTCAATAACACACTGCCAAAGGGCATGCAATCGATTTGATGTAAAATATTCATGATAATTCTCTTTATTTTGATTCCTTCAAAGTCAGCTTTGCAGGACAAAGGAAGACGTGAAAAAAAAAAAAACTCGGTCGCAATGTTAAAATATGTTTCTCGGCTACAGGTTACGTGAAAACTCACGTCGTTAGTTTTAAAAATCATAATTATTGTAAATAAATTTAAATGAAACTTGAGAAGAAGATGGAGTTGAGCCACAAAGCCCAAAGGAACATTCCAGGAAAAAAGGAACTGATGTTTGTATCTAGCACACAATGTCGAATGATATACAAAATACATAAATACATAAAATATATAAAAATGCAGCAGCAAAGATTTATGCACAAACAAGTAGTGTTTTAAGGCCCGTTTTAGAAATATTTCACCTTTATTCTTTGTATGGTAATTAAAAGCTTCCCTTAATTAACCACATCTTCTTCTCAGTGTTGGGTATTTCAGGTCCAGAATGTACAAATCCAGATCAAAATTTTGTTTTAACCAATCAGTTGAGTCTCTGTGACTGTGACTTTGTAACTGGTCGATAGAAACAAAATCTTGGTCTGGATTGGAGGTTTCTGCCCAACATTGCTTCTTGTTCCAATGAACTATAAGAAACCATTTGTCTTGTTTTTAGTTTAAAACTGGAGTGTTATTAGACATGCTGCACGTTTGCATTGCTGCAATGTATGAAATTACTACAAAGTTGAATGGTTAGTAAGAACCAGGACATCAGTCTCCTATGAGGAAAACGTAAGAGAGTTTTTATATTGAGAATTTTATTTTTGGCTTAGTATATTAAACCTATACGGTTTTTCACAAACACAGATCCTCCAGGTTCTGGTGCGTAGCTATAGCAAGGCATTCTGCAAAAATCACTTTCCCATCCAGCCAGAGCCAGTGCAAAATGCTCCTTTAAGCTGTGTGGATTTTACATAAAACTGCCACCACATTTCCAGATTTCAAGTTCCAAAAGCTGCTACAGTTTTTATTTTAAATTTATTCATTCAAATATGCTGCTTCCTTGGAATTGTGCCACATTTTAACCTCTAGATCGCTGGAACGAAAGAAAACCAAACAAAACATGATCTATCAGTCTGAATTCACAATTATTCTACCAAATGCTTGATGTTATGTTTAAGCACAGTATTCAATTACTTGCATTTTTTAAATGTTTTAAAATGTTTAAAATTTTAAAAATGTTTTTCACTATACATTCTGGTTGTATAAAGCAGTTTCCCAACCCGATCCTGAGGGACCCCCAGCAGTCCGCGTTTTTGGTCTTACCAGAGGACGGCAGCGAAGAAAAAATGTGGACTGTCTGGCAGGGAGTCGGGTGGAAGCAAAAACATGGACTGTCTAGCAGGGAGTCAGGTGGAAGCAAAAACATGGACTGTCTAACAGGGAGCCGGGAGGAAGCAAAAACATGGACTGTCTAACAGGGAGCCGGGAGGAAGCAAAAACATGGACTGTCTAGCAGGGAGTCGGGTGGAAGCAAAAACATGGACTGTCTAACAGGGAGCCGGGAGGAAGCAAAAACATGGACTGTCTAACAGGGAGCAGGGAGGAAGCAAAAACATGGACCATCTGTGGATCCCTGAGGACTGCGTTGGGAAACACAGACGTGAAGCTTTTAACCATACTTCTATCCGTCCGTGCAGGTGCAGATCTGGAGCCTAGTGTGATAACACAGCCTGGTGTGAGGAGCAAACTGTACTGGTGACCTGAATGTTTGCAAATATGCGTGTGGGTGCGAATGGAGGGCGGGCAGGCTTTTCATGACCAGTGCTGACCAGTGGCACCATTTGCATGCAAACAGTTTCCACCCACTTTAAGGACAAACATAACAGCACGTGGGAGCATCCTGACACGGTAAACGAAACCAAAAAAGAGAGGAGGGAGGGGAAAAAAACAACACAGAGAAACACAGGGAAACTCACCATATTGTTGGTGGCTCTGATCCTTCCACTTCTAAGTAGTCATACTTGTCCTCCATCTGGAAGTCTGTAAAAATGATGGAGATGGTGTCTCCGGGATCAGCAAGTATGGTCCACGTACAGTCCGCACTATTGTAATATTCACTGGGGAAATTGGGGCTTGAAATGATCCCACTTGAACCTCTCAGAGTACCACCACATGTGTCCTCAGCTGTCAATCAAACACGGAAAGACTTCTGTTAGGAATCTGACTTAGGTACTGCACAAATTATACAGTTGAAAATAACAGCTGAATCCCTTTTTTGATGGCCTCTGCCATTTGTATGTTTGTATATATTTACATATATACAATCATGTACACATACAGTATGTACTGTGTTGAAAAAAAAATCTATTTTCATTTCATATTTTATTATCTTTTATCTATTACCACTTTGGTTGTTATCAGACTGCTCAGTCTCACTGGGGATCAAACTTAAAGCTGTTTTTTTTTTACACGCGAATAAAAGCTGAACTTGGTGCGGAATTTGACTGCAGTCCGAGCCACTTCTTTCTGCTATTCTGTACCAAACTGAAATTAAGTGGAGGTTCTCCATCCCAAGGCTTCTCTGGCCTTTTCTACATTGTAAAAAAGCCACTGATTATTAAAAGAGCCTTTGGTGATAAACAGCTTTCATCTCCATCATCACTTTAAATGTTCTCCTCCAATACAAGGTTTTCTCCGTAAGAAAAAAAAGATCCCAGCTGCATTTTCTAACAGAGTATAGATTTTCCTCTTGTCTCTTTTCTCAAGGACTCCAATTTAATTGGAAATAACAAACTCTGATTTACAGTTTTAGAATCCGTCTATTTTTATACATCAGAATAATGTACAGATAAAGACACATGGACTGGTCTGTGCACACATTATGAATTATATACATATAATTTATACGTAAAGGCATATACGTATATATATGTCCATGCACACAATACATGGAAAGGTGTGCGTGTGTGTACAAATAAAATACATACAGACATAATGATTCTCACACCGTAATGAGAATCACATGTATGTCTGAAGGAGCTAGAACTTTCAAATATCTTCAACAAGAGTACATACATATATGCACACAGAGCATACAGACAGGTCAGTACATCCATGCAAGCATTCCTCAACCCCATAAAAGCCCCCCATTCCCCTGTAAGTATTCTCCAGCACGATGTGCACGCATAACACACAGACAGACATGCATGCTATGTGCTCGCGGCGACTCATTAACCTAATTAGACAGAAATATTTAAGATGTAAAACGTTTTTTTTTTTTTTTTTTTTTTTTTTTTTTTTAAATTTTAAGAAATGTATTTTTTTAATTGAATTTTTTTAGCATTCAAATTAAACCAAATTTGTTCATTAGCAAACTGGGGCAGGTGCAAAAACACGAGCGGAGGGAAAGGAATTCAGCAGAAAGCGAGGTTTTGAATGGAGTCAGGCTAATTAGCCATGGGGTTGCAGCATCTGCATCTGTAAAGCTTTGACTCACTGGACTGTGGCACCACCTGAATCCTCGTCAGCAAGGTCCTCTCGACCTCGGCGAAAGTCACGGCCAAACAGGCCACGGTCTCTACCTAAAAAGCACGGGGCTCGGAAGGATCGCCCCGGCCGGGCTGCACGCCCGGTCCCACGTCATCGCGGCTTCGTCCTAACGAAGGGCGCCGGACACGGGCATTTACACATGCCTTAATTCGGATCCAACGACCGGGCCCAAAGATCCGTGTTGACGAGCCGATGGGTTGGAGGCTGTCATAGCTGTCAGACTGCCATCCTGTCGGGACACCTTTTCACGGGGAGGGGGCGTGACACTGCGGGCATCACGTGCCCCCCAAAATGCCAGGAAAACACCCATATTTGTGCCCTGCTCTAAGAGGAGGGGGAGTGTGATATCAGTAACAGTCAGTGATCTGAAAAAAGGTTTTAAAAACCAGCAATGACATCTGACGTACTGGCTTGCCAGGTTCATTAAAATAATAAGAGACTTTTTAGTACAGCTGCGAATGACTAGAAATGATATTGCCAAAGGTAGTTTCAATAAATAAAAAAAAATCATCAAAAGGGCTTTAAAGTACACAGTGAGCATTTTGATATTCCGCACACTGAAGCTGAGAAGTGCCAGGATCATGCTGACGATGCCGCAGCCATAGATCATAATCCCTTTGGCAATCGATCTCTCCCATGCTCTTCCCGGCCCTGAGTCGTACCCTGAGGTATCTCAACCTGTTCCTCTTTGAGCAGGACGGCGTGTGAGAATCCCCGTGTGCTTCCCTCGACGGCTCAAGCGAAAGACGGGGACGTAGACGGGCATATGGGGAAACGGGAGGAAGTATGGGGTAAATAAATCATGTTTAGTGTCAGAGGATAGTAACGTAAATTGATGTTTCAATTTTTCACGCCTATCATTTGAGATGGCATCTGCATTTCCAAGCGATGACAGATCAGATGCTTCTGAAATGGAAAGGCTTCCATTAGCCACAGTTCCCACCCCACACCTAACTTCCCAACGCTGCCATCACCCTCTTGTACAAGGTGTCAGAAGACTCAAAAATAATAAATAAAATGAAACAACTTTTCACCGCCTCAGCCCAGAAACGCAAATCTTCCCCACGAATACGATGTCCTGGTGACCAAGTAGTCATCTTCACGCTCATCAGCAGTCCATTTCAGGGAATTCTCCGATAGCACATTAATGTTCCTTGGCATTTCAATGGACTGAAATTTTACCCTGGCAAAATATGTCAGGCTTAAGATGAACCCCGACCCAGAGGGAGGGACCTAAGATACAGCCAGCGTCCCTGCAAATGTGTCCTGGACTGATGCATGATCATTTTCATCATTCAAAGAAATGAAAATCCAATGACTGCAGCAACCATTTCAGAAATTGAAACAAAAAAAAATATTTCAAAGGATAACAATAAAACGTACTTAGTGACATGGTTTTTAGAATTCTGTACCCTCAGAAATTGGAAGCATATTTAAGCTGAAGTGTAAATGCAAGCAGGTTATTATTTTATGATTTATTTGTCTAGATTAAAGGTGCACAGAGTGGGCGGTTGCACGTACGGCTAATATTGATGGAATGCTAAGCGCACCTTCCCGATGATCAAATACATCTTTTAATTTAGCACTAAGTACCGCAGCACCATTATATTAAAGTTTCACCACTGAGGCTCGGATCCATGTTCTGGGCTGCCCTGGCATGAGCCAAAACAAGGGATTGGTCCTGGAGGGGCTGGGGAGCAGTGATGGGGTGGCAGGGAGCTGGGGTGGTATGCGTGGGCCGAAGGGGGGGGGGTTACTGTCCCTTTGATCACGACCTCGTTCTATTGGGTGCTGGCTACAACAATGGAACCGTGAGGCTGAAGTGACTGCTAATGAGACACAAATGTATGCCATTAATGGAGGGGGGGACCTGGGAGACCATCAGATCAAAGGACCTTCTTATTGGGAGGGAAGCCCCCCCCCCATTCTCAGTCCCACCCACTGCTTCCCATAGAGAGAAGAGAAATTCTATGCCATGGAACACTTCCCTTAAGGTCTTCTCTCAAACGCTACCACGGCATGCTGCTATTATTAATTTTATTAAATAAAATGTACACACGGGATCAGAAAAACACATACATGTACATACACACAGACACACACGCACGTGCGCACATGTACACCCCCACGCAGCGCAGAGAAGGGCCAGGTGCGGAGATGAATGAGCCACAGTCACGGAGAGTCACGCTCTGAAGGGAACCCTCCGAATCTGCCGGCCGCCACGTCCAGACTCGCTGCTCGCAGGCCGCCATGGCAGGGAGGTGTGCTCACCCACACTTTCGTCCTGTGCCAAAACCACGCCGCGTCCCGCCTTTCATGTCGCTGCCATTCAGCTCGGCGGATCGCCCCCGGCCCGCGTGAGATGGCGAGGCCGCGCTCCGTATAACTCGCGCACTGTTATGCCGGAGCCCTCCAGCACCTTCATCAATGACACGTTTAAAGCGTCAATACGGCTCGTTTTCTGGCAGACTCGCGCGTTTAAGCTGCAAAGTACCGTACCTTCTGGGAAACAGATCGCCCATGACATCCTTCAGCCGATCTCCCAATGCAACAGCTATCAGTAATCGACAGACCACCTGTTTTTAAGAGACACATCTTCCATAATTTTTTTCTTCCCGGATCACCACGCGGTTATGCAGGTTGAACGGTTATGCTCAGGCAACTCCTGTTAAATGCCGGGCGTTAGTGCGGCTCTGTGTCACAGTTGAACCCGTAACCTTGCTGTGGCTCGCACGGTCATTTAACTATGTGACTAATTGCTGCCTAATAGTCCTTCCCCATACACTCATTCATCACACACTGGTGGACCGATTTACACAGTGCCCAGTTCATCAGTAGATGATCGAAGGTTTTTAGTGTGAAGGTGTCTTTTGTCATTATGTTTAGTCTTAAACACCAAGGTATGGACTGGGAGTTCCGCGATACTAAATGTAAAATATTACTTCTCAATCTGTTTACAAGGATCATGTTTAAGATTACACAGTGAGGTGAGATGGGGGGGGTGTCACACTCGTTTTCCATACTGCTTTTAATCTGGATGAATAAATGCGACTGGGAAACACACCCAGACACCAATGCGCATCCCCACACCCAGCTCTTATTCTTGCATGACCTGTGAGTTGTCCCAGTACACCTGTTCTCTTTTTGGCCCTCAATACAATGCAGAAACTCCCCCCTCCCGACGAACACCCTATCGCGTTCCATCCCCGCGTCACATGGTTTTGGTCTCCATCCTAACTGGAGACAGTTTTAACAAGGTCTTGTGTCACAGTGCATGGCTGTTGTTATTGGATTTAGCCGAGCTGGTATTGGAGTTCTGTGTAATGGGCACAAGCTCATGTCACAAAACCGATGGTGACGCTCTGCAAAATTGAGAGAATTATTGAACCAGTGAAGGTATTCAGCTCCAAATGGGTAATGGATGCACAGATGGACAAGTCACATTCTCCTATTTACACAGCTAACGCTTTTTCCATTAAACAGACATGCAGTTTTGGGCTTAGGAACACACACATCTGCGAAGTTTGTATATAATTCAGTTCAGTAATTCAGAGCGATACGTGATGGAGTTTTAAAAGATTTCACAAGACATATTACTTTAGTTTTGTCAGGTAGCTTGAGTCAGTGATTTAATAAAAATGTACAAAATAAACGAAAAACTTTTTTTATTATAGCACTGATGGCTCACAGCTGTTTTCCTTCTCGCAGTTGTGTGACTAGTCCTCAGACAGCTAAGAACAGAAAAATATATATTCTAACAGGAAAAATGCAAGTCTTAGGTTTCCACTGGCTGTCAGGTTTTTTAAATCCTGTTGAAAGCACAGCATGATAATCCTATTCCTTACACAAAATTAAATTCATTAAACAATCAGATGTTTATATCACGATCACGGACAGACAGACAGACAGACAAACCTATGCATCAGTTAACATAGTGCTGAGATGCCACAAGCCATTTTCATACAGGCCATTACCACAATGTAAAGTACATATTTCTGAATCCTAATGCTTATTTTAAAAAAGCTATATTCAACAACTAATTTGGTTACTACTAATGGGCAATCAGTTTTGTTTTACAAATGGAAAAAAAGATAAATGCATTTGCATGTGCTATAAGGATGCTTGTGGTTCTGAACCCAAATATTCATTAAACACAATGACTTAATAGCAATTTTGCGTTAATTGCAATGGTTGCAAAATGGGCAGCTACAGAATTCCAATGTTTTTTTTTAATGTACGAATTCCTACAATATTCATTCACCTCCATCTGCATGCAAGAAGGAAGCTTTTATCATGGGTTGCATATGAACAAATGTATGCACGCTATTAATTGCTGAGGAATACACAGACACCAGCAAAGTGGCAAAACTAATCAGAAGAGCGCTGTTTCACACTGCGATGACAAATATGTTTTCTGTCTTTCTGCAGTTTAGCTTATGTTTGTGTGCATGACCTCACCTGCCTTCCACAGAGTTTTAGCACATTGTGAGTTTGTAGACAGGCTAAGGCACCACACTGTACTAAGCAGGTCAATATCTATTTGTATGTGATACAACTTACCGCATGTTCTATAGAGTATTAAAAGCCCATCTTAACCACTATGCCACTAGTGGCCGTTTTGCCACATTACACTGCCAATATGCTTCTTCAATTAGCACAATCCTTAATGCTCTGCAGGTGTGCTACCTTTCAGATAGATGAGTATGATCTAGCAATGCTCCAGCCACAGCAGACGCACGATACATCTAGACATTCCAAAAGAACAGCGTGACTTTTCATTACCATACAATAAAAGCCAAAATCTGCCACACTCACGTACCATTTAGCTATAATAACATACCATCCCAAGCAGTGATGTAAATTGGATAAATGATGCAACAGGAAGGACTAACTGGAAATGGCTTCAATAAATAAAGTTTAAAGGAGAAAAAAATCTAAGAGTGAATTTTTCTATTATGCTCAATTTTTTAGGTAGACTAGCCAGGTAGCTATAAATTTTAACTAGCCTTTAGGAGCGCAGTTGCTCATAAATCTCACTTACTTACTAATTACCCTATTTCCGTGGCTAAAAATTTTCCTAATACACGTTCTCATGGGACAATGGATTGGCAGCGCTAAAATCATATTTCAAACACCTGTTCACCTCCTTGTTTATAAATTAAACTTGAGCATACAGGACCCCGTTTGCTCAGGATCTAGCACTCACGTTATTATTAGCATTCAACACCAGATACAAAGTACATGGTAAACGGGAGGAATGACCAGGTTTAGAAAGAAATCAGAGCGTACAGTATGAACTGCCCCACGCAGCCGATCGCCGCTGCACTGCAGGCGCTCCGGTGGCGACCGGCTCTGCACCGGTGTACGACCCTGCAGGATATTCTAACCAACATTAATATTAAAGTCACATAGGAGAATTTTAGTTTTAGCCTAATGCTTCGTTCGTGCAATTCGTCACAGTTACTTAAAATTCCCCACAAATTCAGTCCCTCAAAAATAATAGGAATAAAAACAGTTTACCCTTTTCTGCCGACTCCTGCAATAAAATTATTATTTTTTTTTACACTTACACTCTACTGCTGCTTTAGTTATGAGGGGAAAACAGTCGGCGACTGTAAAAACATTATGACAAGATGTACTCTTTTAAAATAACTTTATACCTGCAATTATTCAAGCGCGCTGCATTTAGAATGCGGAAAAATATATATAATTTCTATAAAATATTAACAATGCCATCTGAAATCCACATGAAACGAATACACAGTGTATCACGACATGCCCGTAAGGCAGTTTTCGTGTGTCACATTATACATTATTGTAGACCCAGGGCAAACCGATAGCAGTGAAGGTACGTACACGGCTCCCTGAAAAAGGCTTAAGCGCCGATCCACCCAGCAGACTAACCCCCCCGGCTATTGCTCACTTTCTCTTATAAAATTCTACAATTAATTCGTTATCGAGTTAAGCAGCCACTGTAATTAAGGCTGGAGGTCTTTCACCCCCCCCGCCCTCCACGTTTTCAGCCAGTATAAGTTGTTTGTTTCAGTCTACTTTAAGCAAAGGGTTTGTTTTGCATTGGGCGTCAATTCATGGGATTTCTTCAAAGATACCAGACCATTTTCTGCGTTTTTTATCCCCCCCCCCCCCACTAAAAAGTGAGAATGAATCTTCCTTCACAGCAGCCGTTAATTTGTTTTCCTCATTATGACAGAAACATACCCTATTTCTATTTCACACTAACCTAAACAACCCACAACATCGCGTTCACTTGATTTCAGTGGGTTACTTAATTAAAATGTTGCGCTCAAGAAGGGTATAACGTGCCCCAAATGAAAGCTACATTTGAATAATTCATAAAATCAAGGTGTATTTGTTTAAGGTCGATAAAGAGAATACAGAGCACAGTTATTTTAAAAGTTATTTTGTACATACGGCACACACATGCAGAGCGGAATGGACGTATTTAATTTGGCGGTTTTATTGATTTTTTTTTTAGCTTTTTTGAACTATAGGCACTTGTCTTACGTTGCTAATTTGTTTCAAGGTTCACGAGCTAAAGCAGACAGTGAAAAACATGGTATTTACTATAAGAAGTGTGAAGTGCAGAAATCGCGTCTGTGATCATATATTCACTCAATGCAAAGTCACTGTTTCTATCGTCATCTTTAACTGGCAACATCAAATGTCAAACAATATGCTTGCTGTAACGCAACTTAGGATTTACACATATATAAAATGCAGTATACCACTGAAAGGCCCTGCAGTATCCACATGTACTATACACACAAAAAAATATAATAAAAATTAAATTATAATAAAGTTGCTGTCAATAACAGCAGTAATAATAATAATAATAATTATTATTATTATTATGCATTTTTATTTTGTAAGTATTAATAACCAAGAATATTTCCCTATATACAGTATATCTTCCTATTAACATTTTCCCTACCTTATATTACCTTATATTTATTGTTTTACTTTGAACACTATGTAAATTGGTCTTAGGGGGAGGGGTGTTCTGCCTAAATTTCACAATTAAGTGATAATGAATTACAGAACTCTGAAGCCCATCATGGCGGGGCGGAGTTCCCCCTTAATGAGCATAGGAGCCTGGATGCTGAGGGCTGGTCTGATGCTCACGTTCCCGCGGGCGATAACGCCGCCACTGAACTCGCCGAAACTACGCTAATGTCACTTGGCTGAGCAGGCGATGAGGAGAAGCCAATCAGGGGCAGAGGACTGCGGGACAGCAGCTCTGGCTGGCGGTATTTATAATCGCGGCATCCATACAGGGGAATTAACACAGAATATAAAACATTTTTAAATGATATGCCTTTGCATGTTGACCTAAAAGGCCCGCTGGGTACATTAATCTTTTTGTTTGTTATTTTGGCATAGCGCAGCCATGAAAAGTCACAAAATCTTTCATTAAATAAAAAAATTAAAAATCCTTTTTCGTGCTTAAATTTAGAGTTTGTTTGGTGCATCTTGTCCTGGGTATTGGTGAGCTGGAGCCAGACGTCTTTCCCGATTTACGCCGTAACATTCCCTATCCCCGGGTCATAACACATTACCAAAAGGGCTGGTTATATCTTCCAAGAGGAAAAATAAATGACTGCTTCTCGGGGAGGAGGGGAACAGTGAGGTGATTTGCTACCTCAGGGGCCAATTTCATGCACGTGTGGCTGGCTCAGTGCGGCACATGGCACAGACAGACATGCGGTCAGGTGTTTCCAGGAATTCGGGTCAAGAACTACAGGTCTCATCCAGAAAGAGGCTCACAGCTCACAGCCCCCCCCCCCCCCCAAACATATACAGCTATTATGAAGTGAAGGTGAAAACCCTGAGCGAAGGGCATCACCCGCGACCATTAACTAGCCTCCTTAAGCCTCAGTGACGTCAATCACTCCCTGATATCGGACCTCTGTGGTCCAATATCTTCACGTAGTCCCTCAGAAACATGCTCCCCACGACAATCAGGTTACGGGGGCAACACACGTGCAGCTACTGTGCTGTGTGTAACTTTCATCATTGAGAAGATCCTCTCAGTGGCATCTTATGTTCTTGATGTGTCAGTCAAGCTAAGATAGAGTGTCAATAAACACCTTTAAACACACAATTACGATACAACAAAACGACAATTAACGATAGAGTGAAGCAGATAGATCTAAGTGTGTAATAATACATTTTACTCCATCTGGGCACCCTTATCCAAAGATGGCTGCATTTTGATCTGCAGATCAATTGGACATCTGCAGATCGATCTGACACTACTCAGGGCTCCACATATTTGACCCTTATGAATTGCATTTCCCTGCATCCACTCACCATTATCAGTAAATAAATCTGTAAATGATTTTTGTTCCCCTAACAATGGCGGTTGTACAAGTGTCGATCCACCATGCTGAGTGATACAGGAAACATTCGGTACCAGCCTTTTTGTAGTGTAACTTTGCTGGCAAAGCTCTGCTGGCGCTGTAACTGAGCCAGATGTAACAATGTGTCTCGTGTAAATGCCAGTGTGAGGTTTAACATGTCCCATGAAGAATGTGTCTCCTGTTATTTCTGCACAATAAACTTCTGTTGTTGATTCTGTAGGTCTTTTGTTTAAAACTAATACAAAACTGGCACTGAGAATGAAGAAAACTGCTAACGAACATCTGTCACTTCAAGTAACACCAGAGATTATTTATTTTTTAAATGTTTTATTCCTTATTGTTACTGTTGATGGCCTATTGTATGCTGTAAGTCACTGGTACACTGAAAGGCTGTATTTTAAATTCTTATTCAGAACTGAAGTGCATTCATCTATAGAAACTGACAAACTCAATGTTAAGGGCCAGAAATTTTGGGGGTAAAAAAAATCATGTCATTATAAATGATGAAATTAGGTCAGATGTAATTTTCCATTTAGAATTGCATTGAAAAGAATGAGAGCTGGACAGAATGTCTGACATAAACCATTTTGTGATACTTTAAATCACAGGCAAAATTAGGGGTGGAAACTACACTTAAGGCTACCGCACATCATTCTGCATGAAAATGAAATTACATCGATTCAATAAAAATTAAATACATTGTGCCATCATGAATCATATAAAAATTAATAACACTGTGTTGTGCGTGATCATTTTAAGTTATTACTTGTTAAATTAATTGAACCAAATGCACGCCAGTCTTTTTGGCTTCTCTGAAATACGTATGAATAGCATTTTTTCCCTTAGTCCATTATTAGAGATGAAGCGGTTGTACAAGAATAGGTACATTTAATCCCGGTCTGAATACAGGCTTTGCTGGATACTTATGAGCATTGCTGCCATCGGTCACATTCTGTATGAATACCCTTTGCACAAGTCATTACTGAACAGCAGGGAAGGGGTCGTCTGCGAGCAACAGGCAGCCTTTCTTTCATTGTAGATTTCGGTGGAATTAAAAAATAAAAACATCGTAGTGAACATCAATAGCAGCAGCCATAAAATAGAACCAGCAGTTGGTTTTCCTTTTTAAATTCTAAACTTTAACTTTATTAGGTACCCCGATATATCGGGTAAGACCCCTTTTGTCTCCAGAACCACTTCAAGGGCTGGCAATTTGTGTGTTTGGAGCTGCCTTTCTGCACCCCACTGTTGTTCTGAGTTGTTATTTTTGCACTTTGCGGTCTTTCTGTTAGCTTTAACGAGTCTGGGCAGCCACCTCTAACTTTTCTCATGGTGGTTTCTGCAGTAGAACTGCCACTGACTGTATGTTATTTTCTGTCTAATCTCTGCAAACTCCATAGTATGTGAGGCTCCCTGGCAGGCCTTGGTTTCGGAGATGTCTGGCGTCTACGATCATGCGACGTTTACAGTCATTTAGATCTAACGCGTAGCCTCCAGGCTGAACCTCTTGACCCTGTCTGTTTGCTGTGTGTATTCGGTTGCAGCCGCACGTTCGGCTTTTTAGAGGAGCGGACTGCTCACATTAACAAGCAGGTGTGCAAAATAAACTGGCCACTATTCATTTATAAAGCCTGCAGGCTTCACATCACTTCACACTTTAAATAGGTCACCCGACAAAATATGGTGCAGCGTAGCTATACTGCTAATAAGATTGCCTGGTTATGATGGCAGGGAGTAAATAAGTACCCTATAGCTGGGAAGCCCTCAGGATCATGTTAGGTTTTGTTTCTGGGGATTTTAACCAGCCGCAGATACAATAAAGCCAATCTTATGGTTCTGAAATGAACACCGTGAGATGTCAAAGAGGGAGACGAATCGCTCCATCTCCATCACACACTGGGCTGCCAATGCAGCCTCCCGGAAAGTCACCTTCACCCATATAATCTCCCCAATCAAACGGATCTAGCACAAATTACATGTAGACGGTGCTTCTGTTCTACTGTTGGTGGATTAATCCCTTAATCCGAAAACTGTTGAAAGAAACTGAGGTGCCGACAAAGTGGAAACTCACTGCTATTGAATTTCTAGAAAAAAATCTTCATAATCTTCATAATTTTACTGTAGGACAATACTTCCTAACAACATGAAACCGTATAAAATAAATGTTCAGTCATAATCTAGACAATCGCTGTATACCTGCAGATGATCTCTGCCTGTTATTCTTGATCAGTCTCCCTTCATTTCCACTTTTCTGTGCAGTGAGCCTCTGGTATACTATGCAGCAAATTTTGCAGTCATATATCCAAGCACTTTGCTTGCTGCAAAATCGATGAAAAACACTCTCAGAAAGCAGCAACCTGTAACCACAAAGGTCAAAAAAAAGGTTTAGTATATTCTCTTTTAATCTTTTATTCATCATTAGCACCCGAAAGCAACTGGTCTTTGCAATGAACTGTACTTCGTCGGCTAAAGTCATCGAGTGACCTGTGTCTGATTAGTAATTGCCGGATGGCCATTGGCAGACAGTCAATCATCACTCGTTCTTCTAATTAGCATATCTGTCCAGCACTCAGAGAAACAGAATCACCTGTTTGCGGCCAAAGTAAACAACAGCTCTGACTTTCACATTCAGAACCAAGCACTTGGATCACATGCTCAGTGCGTTTCAGCCAGTGGGGATATTTGATGCACGCCCACATACTACGAATCACCACCATCCTCCACTAATCTCTAGGTTCAAGTGACCAGCCTTTGCCTTGTTCCCCCAAAAAGCTACATGAAAAAGCAATATGGAAGAGAGAGTCACTCAGCACAGTTGGGGTTTTGAAGAGTGTAATTCACAGCACTTACGATCCATAGGTCCAATCACAATCCCGAAGAGGGGAAGACTAACAACACAATAGGTAGGTGTGTTTCTACTCATGATGGCTGTTATCATGATCAAAGAGAACAGTGATATTTTATTAATCCAAATGGTGACACTGTCTTGCTGCCTATGTCCATCAGACACATATACTGTTCAGGTGAGAGCTTATGTTGAGGTCACAACACAGGGTCCAGTGGCCTATGCTCAGGGGCCCAACAGTGCCATCGGTTTGCTGGTCATGGGAGATGTGGTGCACACTGCCCCCAAAATGAGCTAGAAAACAGTTTTATGAAACACTAAACCATATACAACAATCAGTATATGCTAAATATGGATGGCCTGTATGGAAAGTCAGAAAATGTTTAAAGTATAAATCTGTTAAGGAAGGTAATTGATGTTGATGGTAAAAAAAACAGCGGGGTCCTGGTCTCCCCCCTCCCCCTCCCGTCCGCCCAAGGACCGAGCAATGGAGGAGGCTAGGGGAAAAATCGAGTGATGACGTTGGAGAGAGGCATTCTTCTGCCCAGAATGCGTGGCAGCCAGCGTGCGGGCTCGCTGCAAAGCATCATATCTGCCGTCAGCTTTCAGGAGCACTCATCCAATTAATTTCTCTTTCGATAAATCAGTGCTATGAGTTCAGGCAGGTCAAATGCTGTCAACAGCAAATATGAGCAAGTTTAATTGTGGCAGGAGGGACACAGGATGTAGGCATAGGTAATATTCAGTGAGGGAAGCGCATTTCATACTTCAGTGGTGAGGACTATAAAACACTATGTGTTGGACGCTGAAGGGCACGGCTTGGTGAACCTTGAACTGCCGGCTAAACCCCAGCAATAAAATTAAGGGAAAATAACAGAGGGTGCAGTGGGGAGCACTGTTGCTTCACACTTATAGGGCTGGGGGTTCAGCTCTCACCTCTGCGTGTGTGGTGATTGTACTCTCTCTCTCCGTTACAGTATATAACTTTCTTCACGCAGTCCAAAGACATGCAGTTAGGCTAACTGGCATCCCTGAATTGCCAATACTGTATGACTGTGTACATTTGTGCCCTGCAATGGACTGCTTTATTTTATATCTTTTACCCTGGGCTGCTTGGGAAAGGCTCCAGGGCCACTTATGAACCCGACCGGGATAAGCAGTTAGAAGATTAATGAAAACATTTACAGCTTCAGGGATCACAGGTTTTTCTGCAAAACTTTTCCTGATATGGTGTGTTCGAGACCCTATCGGTGGTTGCGTATTACAACTGGAAAAATGAAATCAATGAGACCGAATATGCCTTGATATAGTACACGTCTAGCTTTATAGGACCATAATACATTATTAAAGCACTGGAGTGCCAAGTGAGACACAATTCGTGGATTTAAAAGTGTTTTAATGGGTACCATTTCGTGGTAAATTAAATACTTGTGGTAAAAAGGAAAAGCTGTTGGGTCAAGAAATGCCCTTAGTCTTGGGGCACAGACAATGGGACTCTATCCCCCAGAACTCAGCAGCAGAAAATCCAGAACTGGGTGCCTCAGCATATTTCCAGGGTGATATTCCCGCTTACACGGTCCCTCAGCATATTTCCAGGGTAATATTCCCGCTTACACGGTCTCTCAGCATATTTCCAGGGTGATATTCCCGCTCACACGGTCCCTCAGCATATTTCCAGGGTGATATTCCCACTCACAC
>JAABNX020000053.1:7533902-7544025 GCA_015163995.2 Mormyrus lacerda | reverse complement strand
ACATTTTAAAACAAATGTAAAAACCAAACATTTCTAAGGGTAAAATTAGTTTTTTTTTACATTTACCATTTTTATGTTGATGGCATATGTACTGACACCTGAAACTCCTTTTCAGATATTTTAAGGCTTTGGTAGCTGGTACAGCAGAGAGAACTGTTGCGTTAGTCAGTACCCGCTTTGTAAACCATTTAAAATTTATTTTTCCCGTTCCTCCAAACAGATTTACATCTGAATGTAAAAACATCTTTTACATGTTGCTTGGAGACTGGATCTCTCCAGAGATTCCAGTCGCCATGGAGAGTCCATAGGACTGAAGTCGGAGGAACTCTAAGGGGGTGTCTCTCAGACACTTTTGGCTCTGTCCATTCAGTCAGCATGTTTTGCTTGGATAAGGCTTCCTTCAAACTGAGCGGGCCAGTGGAGAAAATGTTGGTGGAAAATGTCACTCTGAGGCAAACATGCACTTCAGTGACTGAGATGTGTATCAGTCGACAATATCCCGAAGAAGTTTGCAGAAAAGTTTTTACAGCTTGGGGGCAAGAACGAGGCTGTTTTTAAAAATAATCTAAAAGCACACATGCAACATGGCAACATGACCAAGATGATTGCTCATGGTGCTATTTAAAGCAGACGCTAAATCTGAGCTGTCAATCATGGAATGTTTAAACCCAATAGGATGTGGAGCAAAGCAGTTGATGATTGACGGCTTATTAAATAAATCCCAACCACCCTGTGTTTCCACACTTCACTTCTCCCATCACTAAATATATTTCAAATGTTTGTCTGCAAAACTGCATTGACATAGTAGAAAAAATTCTAAAGGTAATTTAGTCAAAGTCTTGTAGGCTGCTGATACTGTTTGCTTTACCGGCAAAAGTGTAAATGTTTAAAGGAAAAAGGAGACACCTTAGCAAAGGCAAAGGCGCTTTTCAGCTTCCCAATCTTGTTGCTCCTTATATCACACACTCTGGCTCGCTTGAGGGTCCCCCTTTGCAGACCTCATGGTAGCCAATCCCCACTTTGCAGACCTCATGGTAGCCAATCCCCCCTTTGCAGACCTCATGGTAGCCAATCCCCACTTTGCAGACCTCATGGTAGCCAATCCCCACTTTGCAGACCTCATGGTAGCCAATCCGCGGCCATTGCCCCCGAATACCGACGACACGGGTACATTGGGATACGGCTCATTTTTTTAAAACCAGTGGTACCACTCGCCATTTTTAGGTTGTCCAGTGACTGCTGTGCCATTTTCGAATAGCTAGAATGTATGGCTTCTTTTGCTAAGGGAATTACTTTAAATTAAAGGCAAAATTATGCTATGGCGATATACATCTATGAGATTTTAGTTTTAATATTTCTCTTTGATGAAAAAGAGATACATTATTGTACTTATACTTCCCTGGTTGAGATATGGACGTCATCAGCCTGATTTTAATGCATTAATACCATGTAGCCATTATTGCACTTGGGGAAAAAAAAAAGTATTAATGTAGGGCAATTCATTACAGCCTCTTTCCCCACCTTTTATGAAATACAGCACGAAAGTGGCCGATGCTTTGAATTAAAATGAAAAAGTGATGCAACCCATGGTATGGTGTGAAATTTGACATTTATTTTAAGCATTTCTGACCAGTAATGCTCAAATTAGTAAAGCACAAAAGCTGGACAACAAGTTTTTCCTTCCAAACTTTATGAAAGGTGTGACTTCCTTTCCAGTTCTTACCTGTACGCCTACAGCCCCAAAGACGTTAAGTGACTGAGGTGTGAACGACTGCGGCTATATACAGCTTACGGTACCGGCAATCCCTGGGTTAGCAAATTACAGACAACTCAAACTTACTGGTGGACTGTCATAAAGCACGTTACACTAAAAATTCTAGTTAAATACATTGGTTTGTAATAACGAACGCTTGGACTACTGTGTGACGCTCATGCAAACATTCAGTGGTTCGTCGGCTCAAGGTACAGCGCAGTACCGTATGTGGTCCCTTGCATTATTACTGCATAATTACCGACAAATTTGACTTAAAGACAGACTTTAAAGACAGTGCGTCTTGTTCGAAACCTGGGGACCGCCTATCTTAACTTTGGAGTAATTAGACACATTAGCAAATATGAAATCTGTTGCCAGACACGGGTGTTTACAAAGGGCGCATGGCCAAAGCTTTACAAGTGCTATTCTGTCTAATCAAAAATCAGCTTATTTCTGTGACCATCATCACAGTCACGTGACTCGTATCGTGTTCTGTCCAGGGTGTCCCTTACCTGGGGTGTTTCCTGGGATGGGATCCAGCACCCCCCTGTTCAGACACCATATTAACTTCTGTTACTAAATGATTTCATTCGACAATAGAGAGTTGGGTGTTCATATATGCCACGTCCATCTCATTCTTATTCTGCACTAAATCCTGTTGTATTTTATACTTTATTTTTTGCATACTTGTTCTTCAAGGGCATTTTTTGTATAGTAACTGACATTCTTATTTGCATTAAACCTGGTTAATGGGGAATAGTGAAATGACATTATTATTTTTATGTTTTATGCCAGGGCTGGGGTACACGGTGGTGCAGTGGTTGGCACTGCTGCCTCACACCTCTCGGTCCCGGGTTCGAGTGTCCGCCAGAGTTACATGTGTGTGGAGTTTGCATGTTCTCCCCGTGTCGTCCTGAGGTTTCCTCTGAGTACTCCGGTTTCTTCCCACAGTCCAAAAACATGCTGCGGCTAATCTGAGTTGCCAAATTGTCATAGATGTGCATGTGTAAGTGAATGGTGTGTGTGTGCCCTGCAAAGGGGTTGGCACCCCACTGCAGGGCTGTTCCCCACCTTGTGCCCGTAGCCTCCGGGATAGGCTCAGGACCCCTGCAACCCTGTATAGGACAAGCGTTTTCAGAAAATGAATAAATGAATGCCAGGGCTATTCAACTCACGGTCTCCAGGGGCCAACCACAGCCGATTTCCCAGCCTTCCCTTATCTGTGAGCCAGGTGTGAAGACTCAACAGCCAATCAGAATAGGTAATCATTAAACTAACTAACTGAAAACAAGGCCTGGATTTGGAATGGAGGTCCAGATATGAGGAGCTATGAGTGACTGTTGTCTTGTCATGAGCACACAAACAGATTCTTAAGCACTATGTTGTATAGCAATAAAGTTTTGAATCTTGAATCTTTAGAGATCTCAGTAGTTGCAGTTTTTACTTGTGCATTCCATGTCCAGCCGGATACCCAGTAATCATTTAGCACAGTGTTCTATGCTGGATATTGCTACCCATTTTTATGTATTAGTCCATTATAATGCAGATAGAAATTCAGGCAAGGTGCATTAATAAACAATGTCTTTTATGGATTTCCTATTTATCTTCACACTGCACTCAGCCACCAAGAAAGCCAGTCCATCATCAATAATAGAGCCATAGAAAGAGTTATTCTAGTCTCCTGTTTGCAGTTATGTTTTATTTAAAAGCTCACTTGTAAGTGAAAAAAGTATATGATCTGTAATTATATATTTATAAATATAAAGACTGCAGCACATTCGAGAATTGTTATGGGCCCTACATGTTTCATGTTTAGGGTTTTAATGTCCATAATCTTTTCTGTAACAATAAATATTTAATGCAGTATTCAGAAAAAATATTTTTCCCTCATATTGTGATTGTCTACAACAATGACACATTCAAGAGTAATATGCAAATCTGATAAGTTAATTATTAAATATTTGGATCAAAGTTTGAACGAGTAACCCTTATACATTCTGTATGAAATCTTGCAATTAACTTTGCCTGAAATATATATTCATAAATACACAAGCCACAAGACTGGGTGCACCCTGGGTGAAATGCCAGACTATCAAAGGACACATGTATACACTCACTCTTTGGACAATGTAGAGACACTAATTAGCTTAATTGCATGTCTTAAAACCATAGGAAGAAATTCACGCTGGAGAGCATGCAGACTTCACAAATACACAGCGGAGACAGGATTCAAACATCCAACTTTGAACGCAACAATGCCACTCATATATTACCACAGAAGTTTTATAAATATCTAACAATTTCAGCAAGCTGTTATTATCCCTCCGAATCTGGAGTGTTCACATGTAGGGGGTACACTGCTAAAACCTCGGAATCAAAAATGTTTTCATGGATTGTAAATAGTAGCAACATAAATTATTATGCACATTAATTTCTACTTTTAGTCACTCTCAAAACTAATTAGGCAAATTTGCCTTTGTACTTATGTATAACAAGCTGCAATTAACATACTTAAAAATGAAAAATTAACCGTTTTCCTTCATTAGTAAATTTACTTGCTGTTTTTCATATTGGTAATATACTGGTGAGACTATTTAATTGTTAGTTAGGTATAAATAAGAACAGATCTGAGATGGACTGACACAGTTACTGTGCAGGAAGAAACTGTCCAACGACTGGATGCAGAGCTGAGCAATTTGTACCAGAGGACCAACATGGAATAAACAAGACCCTAGAATTTTCCGTCCTTATTATTAGAAGGGCTGTTACAGCTTTGATACGGCTCAAAGCCCGTTAAGACGAATTGAACTGTAACGCTTTACGTAGGCAGCGTCCCCTCCATTAATCTCGAGTTCCCACTGGCATTCATTATTCTGTGATGGATATCTGTGGAGAGCTGGGATCCTTTTTGTTACCGCAGTTCCCTTGAGTTTCATCATGTCAAAGTTATACACCTTCAGCTCATCTTCATCAAATGCATGAGAGTTTCCTTACACTGATCACCTGGCTGATATGGGGGGGAGGTGTTTTATCATCGTGAAGATTGCCATAGCTCTGAGGAACTTATTCAAGGCTCTCGCCGCAGTCTTTGTGGGAGACATTACCACCTCCTCTTCTAAAGTGAGTAATGTGTCCGAGGGATTTCAAGGTCACGATTACAGAAGCTTCCATAATGAGGGGGGAGACTTGCTTGTCATTGACCTGGGGGGGCAGGGAAGGGCAACAGCTGACCAAGGTGGTTCCTATCAGAGCTAAGTAATGGCAAGTAGCAGGGTTCTGATCCTTAGACCAATTAAAGGTAGGGCTAGTGGCAGGTAATCGGCTGGGCGAATGGAATTTGGGTGGATTGGGGGGCGGAGGGGGTCAAAGAAGGTCAGCACGTTCTCTGGTTGGCGGTAAGAGGTTGTGTAGTAGACGGCTCTGCTGACTGGGAAACTCTAAGCTCTGCACCAGATTCATACAGTACGACTCTTTTTGCACGCAGCTGTTTATGTTGCCCCTCTGCTTCAGCTGACTCAAATGTTTGCACTGGAATCATTCACAATTACTATTCTACCAATTCTGCTGTGATAGGAAGACTGAACATCAGCTTGGAGCTTCAGAGACGGAAAGAAGGTTAAACACAAGCTTCTAGACTCGGGATTCGACACATGAATCCACCGATCTAGGCCCTGTCCTTGGGAATTTCTCACAGGTGGACAAGCTTAAGTCGAACAGCAGCAAACAGTGAGGTTGAAGATGTGGAAGGGGAAGTATCACATGACATCTGCACTCCTACCAAATGTAATAGCCATGGCAACGAGCATCAAGCAGAAAGCAGGAGGTGGCGCATGAAATACAGAAGCTTTTGATACGTCTGCACACAAATAAGACAAAGCATTTCGGTTAAGAGCAGAGATAATCCAGTAATCCCTGTAGTATGATGTTTACAGGCAAGAACAAATGAGTTTGTAGAATTTAAGCAATTTTCTGCTTTCACTGTAATACAAATATTCTTGATCACTTGTTTCATCCTTTTCTTGTGCATTTCCAGATATCTTTTCCGATGCTGCAAATACTCTTTATACTTATTTCCGGTATTGCCTGCATGCTTGATCCAACAGCAGTACGGCTGTTAAATCCAGTGCCAGCCAAAAGTTTGGATACACCAAGCCGCCTACAAAGGAGAGCGATAGCGCTGCATTAGATGGCCTGGCCACCTGACCGAAACACAGCAAAAAACGAGTTTGTTTGGGAGAGTTTGGCCAGAGAGTGAAGTAAAAGTGGCCAATAAGTGCTGAATATATATGTGAGATTTCACTGGAAAATCAATTGGGGTTAAAGGCCTTGCTTACCAGGACTGCAGAGCCCCCCTCCAAAAAATAGCAACCAATTATTATTTTTCGTTTAATATTTTTTTCATCAGTGCATACATTTTATTGCGCTACAATTTCACAACCTTTAAATAACTGACCACTGCATTGAGATTGTAATTCAGTACCCTGCATGGTGTCATTTGGTACACTGAGTATGCATAGTACAGATGCTCCTCTAATTATTCAACATCATTTTAAGGGTATACGCAAGTACAAAGAAGTAGGATGTTGGGAGTACGTACACTACACTGCTGCGCGGCGGGAGTAGCGGCGAGAAGTCATGCTAGGCAGAATTAGCTCTCAAAAAAAAATAAATCAATGTTGCGGAAAGGAAACGGGAGCCCAAGGAACACAATTTGGACTTACAGTCCTCTTCGTTCGTATGTCTGAAAGTTCGTAAGTAGAGGAGCGTCTGTATATATTGTGTATGCGGTATATAGTGTATGTTTATTATACCTATTGTATGCATATTGTATTTATTGTGTTGTATATATTGCTACATTTATTGTGTTGACTGTGCCCTGTGTTCTATGCTCCTTATGTCTGCAGGGAGGAACACCTTACATGTACATATCACAATGAAGTTCTGAATCTTGAATCTCTCTTAATGAACAAAACTGCACTATGTGAAAATATAATCACATAAGGACAGTATGAGAACTGTAAATAAGACATGACATTTCTAATTAATTGATAATTAATGTGGCAATTATTTAAAAGTTACACATTTAATTTCTCGAACATATAAATATAACCTATGACCTGGAAATATATACCTGGAATATTTAAAAAAAAATTAAATATATTTTTAATACATCAAAGCTCTCCATTGTGTTATTTTATTCTATTTTTATTGACTTCAATTTTATCCAACAGTACTGTTAACTGTCACATCAAAGTGTGAAGGAAAAAATCTAATAAAAAGATCAGCTGGGTCTGCTTTGGACAAATGAAATGGAAAGGAAAAGCCTTTGTCAAAGTAACGTTGTTTCAGAATACTTAACTAAGTTACAGCTATGCTGCTAGAGAGTCCAAATTAAACTGTCCTAAACGTAAGTCAAAGCTAGCATTAATACAAATACTCACACATCCTCTGAAGCTTTTTCATTAAACAAGCAAGGTTTCAGTGGTTATTATCCCATACAAAGTGAGCTTTCCTTGTTGACTGCACCGCAAGATATATGTGGTTAATCTCTTCTGCTCACCATTATTTATTTAATGTTCCCTTTTTAACTGCTGCAGCACTTCCGCTTGAACAATGCGTGAACACGGAGAACATTTGAGAAATAAGGAGTGACTCTCATCTTCTACTACATGACACTTGTCATCTTATACAGCCTTCATAAAGTCTACTAATCTATTGGGAATAAAAGAATAAATACCAATCACTTGGCAGTCACAGGAGACAAGACGCGGCAGATACAAAATTCTCAGCCCAAGGCCCCTTGCAAAAGACATTAAGGAGGACAAATTAATCTTGAAAGAAATAAGACTTCAGTTGAAAGTCTTGGATATCATCTATCCATCCATTCATCTTCTGTGACCACTTGTCCTATTCAAGGTTGCGGGGGTTCAGCGCCTATCCTGGAGGCTATGGGCGCAAGGCAGGGAACAACCCAGGATGGGGCGCCGACCCATCGCAGGGCGCACTCACACACACCATTCACAGCTAGGGGCAATTTGGGAATTGAAATGCACCTCAGCATGTTTTTTCACTGTGGGGGGAAACCAGAGTACCTGGGGGAAACCCCACGGCGACACGGGGAAAACGTGCAAACTCCACTGATGGATTCATGGCAGAGACTCAAACCCGGGTCCCAGAGGTATAAAACAACAGTGCTGTAATTATATTACAGAATGATATGGAAAACATGATTTGGGCTACACTTCACCCACTGCTAAGAAAAGTATAGGGTTTATACAAAGGAAAAATGTTTTATTGAAAATCTAGCATTATTACTGACTGCTTTTTTGTCACTAATCTATAAAGGGATTAAATGGATGGACAGCTGGAGATGTAATACATTGTCATAGTTAAACTAGAACTATGTATACGTGACGATACTGCTCAAATGAGATAGAAAGGGTGTTACGTTATTAGACATGTGGGATTATCATTGTAAATGTCAGAGGAAAGCTGCTCCCAAAGCTAGAATCAGGACTATGTAAGAGAAATCTTTAAACATCAAATGGCTTGTCGGATTCAGAGCTGCTGCCAAATTACATCATGATTAATCAGATTTCATCCAATGAAAAATGGAAAAATTGCTCATCACTATACTCAATTGAAATACAATTGAAATATTTTAAAGATCAGCTGTAATACATAAATGTGCATAATTAAAAAAATGCTGCAGAGATGAAATGGGGAAATGCTCTGTTTTTCTTCCACTTGATTTGCAAATTGTTTAGAACTTTATTATATTGTTTAATTTTCACTTGCAGCATTGTTACAATTAGAGTACGGGGTTGGAATTCAATTTACGCTCAAAAATTGAACCCCTTATTGTTTTCTGTCAACTTCTTCCACTGTAAAAAATGGAGATCCTTGGATAATTAGAACCAGAGCTGCACAATGTACAACATTAATGTCAACCTTGCATGTCATGCACATGCAATTCTCACATTGCAAGGACCACAAGAGTCAGCTGGGTTGAGAATAAGCTTGGGCTGTATCTAATTTTTCATACAGTCATACGTTCCAGACATTACACCAAGGTAAATAATATTTTCAAAAGCAACACTATTCCGAGATTTTGAAATCTTGATGATAAAACTCACTGAGATGAGGAAGTGTCCCAAAATAAATATTGCCAAGTGGCACGCAGAACATTTGAAAGTTCAACAATTGGTGAAAATAGTTTTCCGAAAACAGTTTAGTCTGTCATGGGAAACAAATCTTAGCCAGCTTTAACATTTGTAACAATTGTCCTTTTCAAGATTATCTAGATTTATGCTAAAAATCAGTGTAAAGTTTGCACAGAGGCATTTTCGTCATTGCTGTTTGACTCACTCACAGAAAATGTGGCTTGTTTTTGAGAAATTTAACAAACGGTGAGTGAGAAGGAGACAAGCTAACGAAGAATGAACCAAAAGACCAGAATATTTTTGATTCTGTGGAGACAATATTGAGCGAAATTTGTTGGCACAACTCATGGCAAAACCAGCAACATATTTAATTGACATTATTGCTAGGTGATAATTATTTTTAGCTATATTTGACTTTGGGTAAAAGCTCTTTTAAGCTTTATAAATAAACTAATATTTATCACATAAAATTCTTATATTTGTTATACCAATATCATGCTGTCCTAAAATTTAGAATATATGAAGTAATTAGGACACCCGAGTTAATCTAATACTAAACCTTTTGTTGGTGTTTTATGTATTTCAAATCCAGAGGCATGAAGATTGAAGCACGTGGCACACAGCTGTCAGTGTGATGATCCGGCCGTGGCTCTCGTGACCATCCTACAATAATAATTTCACCACAGAACTCATTTAGAAACTGTCTGCTCTTGCAATTCTGAAAGGTCATTTTAAAGGCGTGACTGTTGTATCAAGCTTTCTCCAGACATATTCATGGGTAATGGAGGGGAAGAAAATGTAAACTAAAGTTTACCAATAAGGCTGTGGTGACCAAGTCATATAAAAACTCATGTGAATGGGCCCAGCACAGTGACCACTCTGCCCATTTCGCAGCTGGGCTCGATCGCAGCATTTCTCTCTTCCTCAAGGACCTCTAAAGGCTCCCATTTCCTGTTAGCCATGATCTTAACAGATCACTAAAACGCACCATCATACTCGGCCTCCTTTTTATTAGGTGCTGGCTGTACTGATAGAGAAGCCCCAAGCAGTAATAAAACATCTCTGAGGGCCTGACAGAAAACATTTCAGACATTCTTTGCTTTAAACCCTCTGTTACCTTTCAGACATTAACATCAAACCAAATGACTCCATAAGACATAACTTGTACTGTATACATAAACTCCATCCATCCATCCATCCATCCATC
>JAABNX020000053.1:7514443-7533802 GCA_015163995.2 Mormyrus lacerda | reverse complement strand
ACATCAAACCAAATGACTCCATAAGACATAACTTGTACTGTATACATAAACTCCATCCATCCATCCATCCATCCATCTTCTGCAACCACTTGTCCAACTAAGAATCCTAGGTGTCCGGAGCCCACTATAGAAGCTACGGGTACAAGGCAGGGAATAACCCAAGATGGGGCACCAACCCATTGCAGGGCACACTCACACACCATTGTTAAACATAAACTTTATATTGATAGTTTTTTCAATATGTTCCTCGGCAACATGTAACGATCCCCTGCTTTCCTAGCGTGCAAACTGATGGAACATCTGTGCAGCATTTGACTTACAGTATGTGATGCACGTTCACGGTCGAGTCGGAAGCCCACACCAGGTAGAGCAGGAACTGGGCAACAAATATTCAGCACATGCCTTCTTATTTTTAACTTTACTTTTTATCTAATCTTTCTCTATTTATAAAAAAAATGAAGCTCAGGAAATTAAGTCAAGGGGACTGGAAAATATTCTACTTCCCTCCAACAGGCAATTCATAAACACCACCACATGTAAATTTACATTTTGCCAGCTTAGCTGATGCCCCTATACCTAGTTATTTAATTGTCTCAATTACTAAAAAATGTCAAGGACATGGACTGTTGACCAAAACGTTGGCAGTACTGCTCTCAAACTTAGAAGAGGCCCTTGAGCAGAGAACCACTACCTGGATTTTGTCAGCAAAAATTCCAGGCTGTATAAATGAATAAATAATAAGCTTTGTTAGTTGCTTTGGATAAAACTGTCTGATAAGCAAGTAAAATAAAATGAATGAATAATAAGTGCTACATGCTCATGTGCGAATATGAAGCATCTTAAAGAAGTGGTTCTATACGGTTCATTGGAACAGGTGTAACTTTTCACTGGTTCTAACACTCATTGGAGTTTTACTTACACAAAATGTTCTGAGGGCAGAAAATTGACTGGTTCAGAGTGATAACCAATCAGATTGTAGAAGAAGTGGGTCCAAGTAACTACAGGAGGCAGGACCAAGATATCTGATTGGTTGATAGCACCTCCTCTAGCTGTTTGGACCCACCGCCACTACAGTCTGATTGGTTAACTCTCTGAACCAATCATTTTTTGTTCCGCCCTCAGAACATTTTTGCGTAAATAAAACTTACATGAGTGGTTCTAACGGGTATTCCATGACGCCCTACCATTGAGGAGTGATTGCAGGATGTTATTGAGATCTGTATGGTAACTGAACAGTCTACAAAGTCTACTTCATTTCCAAATTTTACAGGGAAAAAAACAATAAATTCAAGGACACGCTAAAAGGCAATGCTTCCAGGTGATATTTCTTGCTAAGCAAATCTTTACAAATGTGATGAATCAGAGCCCAATAAGTACTAACTTCATTAGGACACAATTTAACCAAAGTAAACAAACAAACATCCCAACAGGAAGATTGAAGCAGCAGCCATTAAGATGGGCATGATCTCTGATAAAGTGTAGATAACTGTTAAATGAACAAAGCACTCAGCCTGATTAGAGCATCGGGAGGACAGCTCAGTGTGAATGGCTTGGCTCGTTTTACCTCAGCAAGGAAGCCCACTTTCTATGGTCTGCATTCTCTCAGAGGTGGGGTTCTTATTTCTACATTGCCTGACATACTTACATGTTTTACTTCGTTAAGGTGAAGCATGACAGAATATTGCCAAGGGAACAAAATACTGTTCTATAAATGTACTGGTACAGGAAATTATCACTAAACCCAAGGCAGCATTAACAGACTTATCTGTCCATTTTTTCTTTTATTTTGAGGGTAATTCAGTAATGGCCCTTTACTCATAGATAAAGGTCACCCTATTCCGTAACTGGAGAGCCAGTCTGCCACCCAGTTTGCAGATTTCCCTGCTCAGACACACCTATTAAGCCTGGTAATTGGCTGGTAAGCTGAGTAAAGTATGTTTGAGCAGGGAAATCAGCAAACTGTGTTGTAGACTGTCTCTCCTGGACCAGAACCGAAGAACCTTGTCATAGATCATACACTGTTTTATGAAGACACACTTGTGGAATGAGACGGCCACGAATTTGTACACTAAAAAAATCTGGGATAGATTTCATGAGATGTACAGAAAACCTATTGGAAAAGGATTAAGAAAAAAACAGGTACACCTACAGACAGACAATGTTCAGCTAACATACAGTACTGTGACGCAAGTGTTTCACCCAAAGAACAGCTGCAGAGCCTATTCAGCGACACCACACAACTAAGCACATAATATAACAATAAAGAAGAAAGTAAAACTCTCATTCAGATTGAAATAGAGTGAAACCAGTAATGGGGGGGGGGGTGGTCAGTCAAAGCCACAAAAATGTGTCACCCCTGTTCTCCATGCTTTTCTCCTCCACACGCTTGGAGCTTCTATAACTCACTGTTTTTAAGATACCCATATTGTACGTGTGCGTGTGCCCTGCGATGGAATGCACTCCTTTCTCTGCCCCCTGTCCTGTGCCCCATGCTTCCCGGGTCAAGCTCCAGGCTCAATGTCAGCCGGTAATGTTTTTGCAGTGGTGGAAGATTGATGGATGCAGTGAATTAATCTAAAAACACAATGCTCCAGCATTTCCCTCCAGAAGCTACATTATGAGATCTTGACGGATTTTTATTTTTTTTTTTTTGATTGGCCGCAGCTTAATTGTATCATGGCACGATATAGGCCTTAATGAAGACAAACCACTGTTCACTCCATATTTCATTCTACACTTAGATTAGCTATAAGATTTCAAAACAAAGCTAACCCTAAACCTCAGTTCACTGGAGCTGCACCGACGGGTAATGCAATTTCATCCATTGCCCGCTGACATCAAAATAAATAGAAAGTGCAACTGAACAGTAAATGCATGAAGATCGTAAGAGGTAGCTGCAATTAACAAAAGACAAACAGTTGGGTCTAGCAGCATATGGAAAGGAAGGTAATTATGATGCAGTGCCCCACCAAGGAACAACACAGTGCAAAACTCTGCAAACAGAGTGAGCATTTCAGTTCACACTGTTCACTGTTGACTGATCACAGTCACAATGGCACTCCATTTTTTTTCCAGAGAAAAATAACAAATGCTTTGTTGGGTATTAAGCACTGAGTCACAAATGTATGAACAGAAATTCATACCAATGCCCATATCCAGATAATGCATTTTATATGGCTTTCCCTGCATTTCTTCTACTGGAAACAGTAACTAAATGGCACAGTTGCTTCCTAAATAATTCAGTGCACATTAGATGTACATTTTAGTCACACCCAACCAAGTGTTATTCCAACATTGATCCTCCGGAGAGACTGATGTTTTATTTATTTATTTATTTTTGCACCAAACAGATAGTGGGGCTTTAATACAATGCCGTACGTCTTGCATGTAATGAGAATCAGAAAGTCTTATCATCACCAGTTACTACACCCGGACTCATTTCAATAACAAGACCGACGCTCCTGTTGATTACTTATTGTACCTTTACTCTCCAAGCCAGTTATTATTACACTGAGGACTTTCATTTATAGGGGAAAAATTAAATTAAGCATTTCAAACATGACACTACAGACTGTATACAGAATCTATATGGACTATTTGTAATAGAGTAACTGCATTATTTGTGGTGTTTTAAGTCACACCTTTCATTCTGTGACACTGAGTACATCAGGGGTGTCAACATCCAGTCCTGGGGGGCCGGAGTTCTGCACAGTTTTTGGTTTAACCTCATTTAACACACCTGATACAACACAGCTCTTGAGCTGAATCATTTGTGGTAGAATAGGAAAGAACTAAGCTACACGGGGCTCCGGCCCCCCAGGACTGGAGTTTGACACCCCTGGCGTACATCCTTACAGGTATATGTACTGGTGTATTTCAGGGTACTTCCAAGACAACTGTTGGACACAGCTGGCCATAGCGAATTGTACTGGAAGCAGCGAGGTATCTTTGGAACAATCCAGAAAATATGGTGGCAGAAGAAACGGAAAAAACATCTGACACAGGACCAAAACATACCCATGGCTCATTCTGCTGACAGGTGGCCCAAATGTCGACTGCCTTTGAGTTTAATGGGAAATATTTAAATATGAGAATTTGTGCCCTTTCATCTTTAAATCCGCAGAATATTTGATGGGTGGGTAGCATGTAGGCAGTGTGTACAACATGCATTCCCATGCTAATTTAAACTTAATCTGGTAATTCAGTGAAATAAACTCAGTTAATATGCCAGTTATCGGCACAAAGACACACGTGTTAAATCTGCAGTGATATACAGTGACTGCAAGGCTTTACATACAATTCGGCAGCATATAATGGTCAAATTCATACAAGTAGTGATCCCTGGCAGATTTGCTGCAAAGCAGTTAACGATGACAAATGATCATAAAACTCAATCATTATTGTTTGCCGCAGACAAAAGTTTTTATTAGACACATACTCCAAGAGCTTTTCAATTGAAATGTTACAAATTTAAATGGTTTTCTAAAAATCTGGACCCCTTGAAAGACCTTTAATCAGAAGCCCCCATTCTGCTTATTCTGCTTATGAAAACACCTATGAGTTTACCAGTGTTACAGCCATTCATATGCAAATTAATGCCACCTCTGGTTTACCTCGACACTCCATTTGCCGACCTTTGAAGCAGTTTTACATATCAATGGCTGACGGTTCCTCAGTCGCCTCCTAGGCAGGTGTGCCGCAGGTGTAGGACTTGGTGTTCGTACAGGCCAGGCCTCATGGGAGGCAGGCCCTAACTAGGCACCGTTACTGCCGACTTCATGCAAAGTTTGTGCTTTTAGCGAGGTGCCGCCAGCCTGTTACGCTCGTAACCCTAAGCTCTCACCCTCACCCCAACCCTCTAAAGCCTCGCATTTAAAAGTAGAAAAAGTTAGAGCGGAAGCAGTCACCTCTGAAAATCAGAATGCCGATATGCCAGGCACGCTGCAGACATTGAGATTCCCGGCACACGAACTGTGCGGATGCCGTCCTTTCCGCTAATACGCAAAGTGTGCCAACTACTCTGGCCACATTTACATTTCCAGATTATCTCGAGAAGTCTGTTCATGGCAGTGAATATTCATGCGATCGCAGGAAAGGACGTCTCCCCGTCACACTGCATAATTTAAAAGAGCATTGATATCATGACTTTCACACTATTCAAACTATTTTGTTCGATAAACTGACTTAAATTTTTATGCGAACGTTGCATGTGTTTTCATTAAAATTAAGACCAAGCAGTGTCATTATGGGAATGACATTTTGTAATATTTTGTTCATTATAAATGACCTGCTCATTCAATATGTGAAAAACACATATTATGAATGTTTAAGATTAAATGTTAAAAGATGGGCATGATCATTAATTGTATTTCCATTCTACGGTACAATAAAGAAGTTGTTTTTTCTAGCAATCCTTATCTAATCTCTTAGCATCCAAAAATGCAATTATTAGTCAGACTCTTCACATACACACTCTTATTACACATCACTGTTCTACAGGATGTTATTCTGTGATTCCTAAAAGCATTGATTCTCTAGTATATTCTACTAAAAATGTAGTACATTCATAATACTGACTGAATAGTCAGCCCGAATTCTCAACCAGCCTTTGTCTCACTTGTGAGAGACACAGGCCTTAAAAATCATCCAGTTTTAAAATGGAACATATTGATTCAATCCCAGTGTGAACTTCGCTGCCCTCCAAGGACAATAGCACAGAACCCACTAATGTATAATCACTGAAATGTCCTGTGACTCAAGTTGTTTTTGTTCCAGATTATAATAGACATGATGTAACTGCTGTCTTCTATACTCATTAAACGCATAGGATCAAAACTAATGATATCTACAGAGAGGGCCTTATTTAAAATGGTCATGGATAGTGGACAGTATAATTGGCCAGGACACAGGACGATAAATCTCAAAATGTTTAGAACAAGGACACTGCAACTATTACTGTGTATAGCTCCGAGCACGGATCATGTGAGTCAAAGCTTTAAGGTCCATGCAAACGGGCTCATCGTTTCTGTAAATGATCTTATTTCTCACACTAGCATGACAACCCCTTCTTTTTGACTAACGATGAATAGTTTGTGTGCGGAAAAAACATTCGAAAAGGAACATCATCGGTCTGTTTTACTCGTGGTTTGTTCCCCCCTCTTTGTAGTGAAGACTAAATGAACCCAAACAGGATCTCAAAAAGTTGACCTACATATGGCAAAAAGAAATAATTCATATCACAGAACCAGGCAGCAGTTCCACACGTACTGAGTAAAAAGTCTTTTGATTCCATCCTGCGGCACTTCATGCAGCCCACATATGAGACGAGGAGACATGCACACTAAACACAGATTACAGGTGCGCCCACTGGCAGGCAGGAGTGCATGCAGTACAGTCTCGGCGGCCCTCACACTCTCTTGCACGCTGCCGGCCCAGAGAGAGACAAGGCGTCAAGGTCGGGCTCACCTCTGCAGATGGGCACGGGGAAATCCCACACGGCAGCGTTGCCTGAGTTGGTGATGCAGGTCAGCTGCGGGTGTCCATCCAGCACGTAGCCCGTCACACAGCTATAGCGGATCTTGTCCCCCACATTGAAGCGCGTCCCGTACAAGATTCCTTTGGGGGGGACGCCCGGGTTTCCACAGGAACTGCTCTGCAATTCTGCAAGGGGGACGACGAGAGAATCAGCATACAGATGCTCTCCGGGTTTTTCGAGTTTACGATAAGCGAATGTTTTTCACTTTCAATACGTTATTCAATAAACTATAATCAAATAAATGACTGATTGAACACTTCATTATAAAATAGGCTTCATGTTGTTGATTTTGCCCAACTGTAGGCTAATGTAAGTGTTCTGAGCATGTTTAAGATAGGTTAGGCTAAGCGATCATGTTTTTTAGGTTAGGTGCACTGTATTGAACTGCATTTTCATACATTTCAGATGTTTATCGGAATGCGACCCCATCGTAACCTGTGGAGAGGTTGTATTACTATATTGTATATCTGTATGTACTGTACATGCAACCCAGGAAACTGTGATTAGATAAGGGTCAGATAGGTGGCTGACACAGAAATATGCGTGTTTCTCAAATTTTTTAGGTCTGCTTTTTCAGATATTCATTCAACTCTGGTCAATGCTGATCCTCGAAGGCATTGTCCCATTCTGTTTGTGCTTTTCTTCCCCCCGCCCTTCGTGTGAATCACGCCTCTTCTGTAGTGTCCCACCCTTGTTAGAAACCTCCGGCTAACAATCTGCCACAACACGGAATATTCCAGAGTCTCCAATAATCCAATAATACAAAGCAAGAGAAAGCTATATATATATAGAGAGAGATGGAAAAAGGCCCCTGCAAAAAGCAGAGGAATACTCTGTGAAGAAGTGATTAGATATGCACGCCCTCCCTCACTATATAGCGCACAGATCATATTTCTGGAGTTGGGAGCTGACGGTACAGAGCAGCCAGAAGCATGAATGTGGTGCGAGTAAGAAGCGCGCTTATGGTGATGGGTTTGAAGCGGTGAGTCAGGGAGACGGAGGAGGCCTGGAGGAGCAGCGGAGCGGCGCGGCCGAAAAAAGGAAAAGAAAAGCGTCCAAGCTGCCAGTGGCCCTCTCAGCACTATCCCTGTCACATGTCACCTAACCGACTCTGAGCCTGGAAGGGAGCAAGGAGTTATTGACACACAAAGACCAAAGGAGCAGCATGAGACTGCAGACCAGCCAGTAGGATACTGTGACCTGTTGCTACCATCTTATAATGAATGACAAAATGGAGAGGCCTTTCACACGTTCTGAGCCGCACGGCACATTCAAGCTAAGGGTGCCACATGGCAAAAATACGCAACTTACTAAAACGGACAAATTATGTGTTTTTTGTTATATATAAATATGACAATATATAAATGTATGTATATACCCACATACATACATACATACATATATACAAACACACACACATACGTATAATCTATTTATCTATCTATGTATCTATCTATACTCAACCCATTAACTTGCACTATTCGGACACCTAGCAAGCCTCAGTGTGTCCATAGGAGGCAAACTGTCCCCCCCAACAATCGGAGGCCCCCAGCACTGTCCTTCATGTGCTACAGCGATCCGGCTAAGTGCTACAAGCTGACAAACATGTGTGAGCTAACTCCAACTCCTCCATTTCTCTAATGACTTCATTAGGGACCCTGAAGTACTGCCACAATCAGAATTATTAATTAAACTGCCACCTGAAACGCCCCTCTGCTTTAATGATATAGGATCCTTACTGCTTTCATTAATTACCTTTTCTTATTTAAAATGCACGAGAAATATGCATATTAACAGATATTGCGTCAGGTACGAACTTGCATCAAGGATACAAAAAAATTAGGCTATAATTACAAACTATGCAATTAAAAACTTAAATATTTATAGAGCAAAAACAGATTCTTTGTTGAGGTAAATGACATGGAGGTTTGAATCTTACCAAAACATAATTTTCTATTTAGACTGTTGGAGGAGTCCTTTAATGAGTATATAATATGTCAGAGGAATGACAACAATAATATATCAAAGCGAAAAGATATCTGGGTGCCTAGAACACTACCTGCAATATGGCTACTGGGAATGAGCACTAGCCAGGCTGTGGGCGTCCCAGCATGAGCACCGACTCCTGCAGAGCCTGTTACTTTTTTTTTCCAACCAAGAAACAGGCCAGAGACAAGATGTCCCATTCATAAATGGGGCAGCATCTACACATGTATATACTTTAAATATAGAGCCATATTTTGAGTACACTGTGGATGTTTCTCACACGATTCAAATCACCACGAAGCTAGCAATACCGTAAACATATAAAACACGTTTTTATACATATGTATATGTACGTATGTGTGTGTACACAGCTGATGTAAATCGCAGGCATGCGTAAGGGCAGCCCAAACAGATCGCAGCAGAAGGGTCTCTGTTTCGTGTACTGCAGTAGCAGACAGTAGGGGGCAATATTTCAAAACCTAAATAACTGCTGCACCACAGCCTAGATCATCCACACACACATCACCGGCAAACCAAAGGATTTTTCAGCATGACCGTCAGACTGCTGGCACAAGTAACAATTCAATACACAACTGTAATTAAGCAATAAACATTTATGCATATGACAACATTAATTGAGTATAATAACACTACTCTAAATATTATACGGTATACATAGCAGTTTATTTCCAAAAATGAGTGGGCATGTAAATGTTTGGTAATTATTAGTTATCACTTGCTATTTCCTAGGGCTGGGAATTGAGGTAATCAACCTTAGTGTAAGGAGTTAGCCAGTACAGCAAGTGAACTTTATTTATATGGATGATTTATTGTGCATATATATCTCGTGAGACGGAAGGCTCCGCAGAGGCTCTGGGCTGAGACTCCATGGTATTTTGCGTTTGTATGGCAGTACGGCAGCTGTTCACCAGCCCCACTGCCAGCTGATATCCCAGTTATTGGACTCCAGGTATCCCAGCTGAGGCCTGGTTGGATGAATAGCTTTGTTAGGATTTTACAGGGTCAGCTGTGTGGACTCAGGGAGGCCAATGGGATGGAGACGTGGCGGAAATAAATGCACATTTATTTCGTTGTGTTTCTTTTTTTGCTACTGGAGGTTTGAACAGTTTTATTTTTCTTTAAGGAGGCCACGCCTCCACTTCGTCTGATGTTCTGCAATAACCCTGTAGTCCTGTGCCTCTGTTCCACTGGCCGCAATCGGCCATGCAGTTCAACTGGAGGCTGCCTGGAAAACGATGCAGAGCCGTGAATGTGAGGTTAATGGCAGATGCAGAAAGACAGGACAAAATTAAACAGTGGGTATTCTAGCATTATGACACCTAAGCATCTAATTGATTAACGTTTTTCTTAATTTAATTAAAGCATGGGGACACTAGTCATACGGGATAAGCAGTGGAGTGAGAAATGAGAAAATAGATGACAACATTTGATTTGTGTTGGGGTTTACCCATGGAGTAATCAAGTCAAAATGAAAAGCATAACCTCAAGTTTGTAAACAAGGTTCCATTAATACATTTTTGCATATGCAAATGACACGCTAATGCTTTCATAGCAACACAATGATGTTTTGTGTTCCTTTGAATTTTTACATTATCCTCTTAATTCTAAATTCAATAATCATCATGCTGTGTTGCTGGTAGAATAGGCTGGTCAGTGACTGAGCATTAACTGTGAAAAAATGCATTTTACTTCATCCCCAGAAGCAACTGAATTATAATCTTGACTTCAAGGTAATTCCTTAGCGATTCATTTATGAGCAATGGTGTACATTCAATGCATTTCAGACTGCATTTTCTATTCCCTTTTATTGTATGTAAAGTAAGAATCCATCTACTGTTATAATTCTGGTTTGCTACAGGCCAGATATACTTTCAATTCCTGGATAAAAATTCCAAAGAATATCTCCATTTTTTGCATTCTTTTTACGATGAACACCTTTTCATAATGCATTTTTTATGATTATGAATTCAAGTGCCTCAAATCTAGCCAATGACCATTTGCCATTGTTCCTTTGACAAAGTACTGTTCCGCCTCATGTAAAGATTACAGATCAGTAGGGGTTTTAATCTCAACTGCACAGCGATATGTAAAAGGTCCTTATCTTGCTAGTTTCCCTAAGAGTTCAGCAGCATAACCAAAACAGAAAATGTTGTAATGCAGCATAGAGATGGCATAAAGAAGATCATCATTTATAGGATGTGGAACAGACAGTGATATGGTCTTGTTCTGGTTAATTTTATAATGTCGCAATACGGTCTGTACTAGAAGGTTCCTCTACAGAAAATGTCAACTGAGAAACAGGTGAGACATACAGTAGATTATTTCTGAGAAACTATACATGTATGCGGTATTTATACCCAAAACACTGAAAAACTTTGTATGCAGGGATACCTGCATGTGGTTATTTCCCAGAGACTAGGAGGGATTTCTGCTTTATTGTGCTCTTCCAGGAATACCAGCATCCCTCGGTTCCTCCAGGCTTTTTGACCCTAAACCTTGAAGTAGCACAGAAGCCTGAATCCAATAAATTTTAAGGCATCTTAAAAGAGGGACCCAAGAATGAGCTGCACTCACTTATAATATTATGCCCTGAACTTCCATCTTCACAGCTCTCCACTAGAATGGAAAATAAAAACGGAAATATGGGCCCAAAACCAGAACAGGAGCGGTAATGAAACGCAGGCCTGATTCTGTCTCGCAACACAATGTTTCAAATACATAAAAAATTTAAAAATAGGCTTGTAGTAAAAAGTTCAACTTTTCTAAAACCCAAAGAGTTTAAAACCTATTAGAAGTTTTCTAGCCAAAGAATGCAGATAAAAAGAATTGTCAGTGGGAATTCTGGTGAAAAATAAAAAACAAAAGAAAATAAATATTTTATCATTAGAGAGCATGCAAAAGCCCATTAAGTCTTTTTCATGGCGTATATTACAGAAGATGTGTTTCTGCTACGTTTTCAGGTGTGTATTCATGAAGACGTACATTTTCAAGTCTCCACAAAGTATAAACGAAAACATTCTAATCATTTATGGGCATCACGGAGAGCGACCCAACAATCAATATACGCTCAGCACACCCTCTGATTGAAGAAAGATGTAACACCATCTGGTGCTTTGTGGCGCACTGAATTAGTGTTTTTGTGTAAGCAAAATGGTAATTATGCACACATATGCATGTAGAGTTCAATGGACTTGTATGGCGGGAAAAACGACAGTTGCTGATATTATGATATGCATCTGACAGGTTTTTCTTTGTTGTATTCTCAACACATGAATGGATGCCAGGCATTTGCAGCCAGGCAAAGAGTTCTTCCATTCAATAGCCTGTCTCATTACTCAATAATGGTGTGAGGATACATTCTCCTGGTATAATCTCGGCCGGCTCGTTCCGCTAGACGTCACACTATCTTACCATCTTTTTGTTGTCACACACATCCCATAACTACTTTTGCAATAAGGCCCTGAGTCCTGGCATGAACATCATGACAGTCAGGAACTACAGAGCTGTACATCTGTAGCCAATGAACACCAAGTCCAGGAATCCCACAAGGAAAAATTGCATGATATTCCTCTAGAAATGCCATAAACGTTCAATAGCTAGTGCATCTGTATATTTTACCATAGAAACCCATAGTGACCTGTTCCCGTATTCAGTTTCTTGTTCGGCCAAAGAAGCTCTAACATACTTGAAGTAAGGAATAACAGTGGAATTGGAAAGCTGTGGATTGAACTAATGCCTTTATGAGTTCTCTTTTAAGTAGCTATCAAATATCTTGACTGCATAATGACTTGGTGTATTCATTTCATTAGACTTCTCTCCCCCTTTGACCCAAAAATCTTTATGGTTTCGCCATTTTGCTTCTCAGCCCTTTAAGGATCAAACAGTTGCTATTAATTTGTGCCTTTTCCTGGGTAGAGCCACATTTTCTTTAGTTTTATTGTCATTACTAGAAAACATTTTTTGGCTTCAAAGGAAATCTGTTTTGACTAAAACGTAACTGCCTCCTAGGTTTGTTTTGCGGCCTTCACAGTATAAGCGCCAAATATGTCAATCTGTAGTCCACAAAGGCTGTCTGTTATACAGTAAACAGCTCACTTTCCTACAAATGAGCCCGAAATGAAGCACTCCAATGACCTTGAGCTGATTTCAAAAAGGAAAGGGACTTTGAAAATCCTTATGTTCTCTCGGGTTTGCTTATCTACAGACAGCTGCCACCACATCGGTCTTGGTCTACTGTCTCTCCTTGGATTTGCTTGCTGATAGCATTAGGCCTTGACTGGCATTTTCCAGTCTAGGGTCCTGCTAATACTGGGTCTATTGATTGCATTTCTAGACTGGGATGTAGACCTAAACGTGGTTTGAGGGGTTTGGCAACCAAAGCCGCAGTCCCCTGTGAACGTGAGGCTTTTCTCTTTAATACCTGCTGCAGCGGCCATCCTATTTTATTAACATTACATCACCTTATTTATTCACTTGGCAGCTGTCTCTAACTCGTGACCCGCAATACTTACAGTTTTTATGGCCTACGCATTCAGTAACTCATTGGTACAGCGGCACTTTACAAGAGCGATTGAGGGAGAGCAGCAGCTCAAGGGTATAACAGGAGTGTCCCACCTGAGACACAAATCCTCAGGCTTTCGGCTGCCGCACACCAAAGCATCGATCTCTTTTTTGAGCTATAATAATAATTTTTTAAATGAAGGAGCTCAGCATTAAATGTAAAAAGCACTCTCTCTCAGGCTCTATAAATTGTTACAGCTTTGATTTTGACCATCTTTTTCCCAACATGGACATTTATAGACAGATGTAAAAATAGCCCTCGATAGGAGCATTGGAACCAATGAGAGAATACCTAGAAGACGTTGTGCAACTCTATCTATCAAAATGATCAGTCTAAAGTGCTTCTGAGGTCACATGGAGAGAGAACAGAAAGGTGAGAAGGTTGATCCGCCTATCGCTAATGCAAAACCCTGAGACTGACAGTTTTGCAAGCCCCTCCCACCCCTGATGTACCCACAGCAGCCCCCTCTATCCCATCACCTCAACGACCGCTCTCTGTCAGCCAGCCTGACACGGACCGACATGCCAGACACAAGGCTCATGCTAATGAATTGCACTGCGCAGACCAGTTAATAGGTTAATAAATCGGCTAATCAAGTGACCAGCAGCTGCGTGGCAAAACAGACACAAGACGAAAGTGCTCCTTTGGAGGGAATACAAATGAGTGATTAACCCGTACTGAGAAAGCTGGACACTACGAACCCCAGCGGCAGGGATTTCCGAAAGGCCTGCCACAGTGCATATTACTGTTATAATTAGGGCTCTCTGCTAAGAGGGTGAAGTGTTGTGGGTATCTGTGTTCACCTCAGCTTTCATCTCATCTAACCCCAAACATGAATCAGTTTCCTGTTAGGATACAGTATTATGGTAATGATCGCACTGAGGGATGTATTTCTATCATATGGAAAACCGAAACTAAGACTTGCTTTCTGTCTGCCCCTTTGATAAAAATCCAATAGAGGGATTCTTCATTATTCCAGCCAGAACCGTTTTCTTTTTTTTGTTGTTTTCCCCACTGAACTGATGCCATAATGGAGAGATTCTGGGCTTCTGCTGGATGCTTGCGGAGCAGCCCCCATCTGACAGACTATTTATTTGTCCTTAGACAAGCAATTACAAGCACAGCTCTTTACTGAGCAGGTGAGGCATGGAGAGGTGAAATGTAAGCAGAGGGTACATGAAAAGTAAGCCTTTCAGGCACGCTCTCAATCACATTTTATTGTTGAGATAGATGATACGGCAAAAGAGAAGATGGAGGCGGGAGTGACACTGGCACCCAGAGGAAAAAATAGAAAGTTCCATAATAGCCCCACCCCCACCACATGTCAACGAATTGAGCGCAAGGCGGTGAGCTATTGAATGGGGTTAACGTTATGAGAAATAAATAACGTCAATTGAGTCTTTGTGGTACTTTAGTCTGCAAAGCAATATTTTTCTGTATTATTAATGTAGAATATTCTTTTTTGAAAATACGAGGCAATGCTCTTCCAACATTGCTCAATATCGCTGCCAATCAGATTGAATATGAAGATGGCTGCACACATACATACAAAAATCTGGTTGAATCCATAAACAAAAAGCTATTATGAGTTTACAATGTGTCAACACTTTGATCAACCGGGCAGTTTAACAAACAAAAAAAGGTTACATGTGAAACCGTTTAACTTCAGCAAAAGAGGTGGATCTCATAAACACTGATGCAATTCTGACCAAGGCCCTTAATGTTATGGGGTAGAACACAAAGATCACAGAACAACTCAATTGGGTATTGATTCCATACTTTAGTATGGAGGCATGGTGGCAATCCATCTTATTTTCAGGCAACATGCTGCACATCGATGAATGTGAACATCAGACATCCAGAAAAAGTAGCATAGACCAATGTTTCCCAACCCAGTCCTCGGGGGCCTCCAAACAGTCCACATTTAAGCTCCCTATACGGATCGGTGTAAGTAGCACTGGCATAAACAACACAGCAGCCCAATTTTGATCTGAATCACAGCGGTGGACATCCAGACTGTCGGGGAGTTCAAATGGCTTTCTATTAATATGGGTAGCACTTCTGTTGAGCAGAATACTGAACAATAGCAAATCTATAGGTGCAAAAATTTGTGATGGGGGGAGGGGTAAGTCAGGTGACCACCATTGTTCATGTTGATTGGCTGCAGCTGAACCCCATTCAGTGTCTCTAAACTTTACTGTCTTCTGTGTTTATTTTGAAACCGACCACAGAGCTGGCCATGCAGAAGTCCCCAGTGTTTGCATTTATTTTTCCTTCCTAGTTGAAACAACAATCTTTTGTCAATTTGCAAAAAAAATGGTTTCTTTTTGTCTGCCATTATAAGGTAATCCCCAGTTGAAATTCTGGCCCATTCATGGTCTAACACTCTGTCTTACAGAACAGATTTCCGGACACTTCTTTATTAAAACAGGTTCTGCATTAAGTTCAGCGCTATTGCATTAATATGCCAGCCAGCACACCACACTGTATACATACCCATAATGGAAGTCAAGGGCGATTAACCATAACACATTTCACAAGCACATCTCCTTCCCACCAGCCCTGATTTTGCACTGAAATATCAAACAGTGCCAATACAATACATAGACATGCAATGGTCACAGGTCTGCCTGATTTGTCTTAAGAATAGCATTCCTTGCTTTTAATCCAAATAGCAAAGCAACTAGAATTCAAGTGCTCTCTTTCTGTCAGAGTGTTGCCTTTTAGGATATGCAGGTATGACTACTTGCAATTCCAGAACATTCGCAATTGCATTATAGGTTTTCCGCACAGCAGGAGGTAGAAATGGAATACATTATTACATTATGCATTCATTTTTCTCCAGCATGCCCTTGCACAACAGATTCAGAAGATGCAGCCAAGAAATATGCTATATATCTGTGCCAAACTTCATTGGAACCTTTGTCTGCCTAGTACGTCAACGGCCCTGTCTGTGATGTTAGTTCCTCTTGTCCCTGGCAAGGACCGCTTGTCCAGCCACAGTGGTTCTAAACGGCACTTGATCTGGACAGCATTGTCGTCCGACCAGTTGCAGCATGCACTTCAAATGCTTTATGTTGTAAGGGTGATCCTTGGCTGCGATGACAAGCTGAAATACACCGAGATGCCCAGCTGGACCTTTCATAGTCAGGTGACAAGCAACTGAACGAGTGCAACTGATGGTATTAGTTTGGCAAAAGAATAAAACTCCTCAGAAGGAAACCGATGGCCATTGTCAGTAACCAAATATTCAGGCAATCCAACCTGGGCAACCAACACATGCAAGAGGTCTACTGTTTTTGCTCCTGCTTAGGAGCACAGTGTTTTGGGCCATGTGAAGTGGGCATCAACTAGAACTAAGACTATCTTCATCCACAATGACTACCAGAGGCTTGGTGAGCACTCCCACGGGTGAAGAAGAGCAGGCGGTACTAGCACCTGTGTCACAGTTGCTTCGGTTGGGATGAAAAACAGAACCGTGTCACATGGGAAAGGAGGAAGGGCACTAGGACAGACATGGGTTCTTGGTATGTTTACTGGCAAGTTTATCAAACACCTGTTGTACTAAGACAACAAGGAGCAGGTGGATTCGATTTGGCACTACTCCAGTCATCTGACTCTGCTGCCATCCTGAGTTAGCCATGCCTTTCATCCCGCATCTGCTGACAGCCACTGTATGCCCTCACTCTGTCTTCAATCTGGTGATCAATTACAAGACACTGGGTCTTCGTCGTTCTTTATCAAATAGAACATAGTTTTTCTTAGCTGCAGTTAAAGCTGTTGATGTAAAGGTGATTATGATTGGTTCATTTCTCCATCAGCCATTTTATGGGACAGCCCGGATCGGCGAGGCATCGTAGGAGAGCCTCACGGGCAAGCTGGGGCAAAGTGAGTGAGTGCTTTGTCAGATGTGACTAATGACTGCCTCTTCAAAAGTACGATTTCACTCCATGCACCAGTTTCGCTGTCCTTGTTACGAGAAATGTGTTGAGTGAGATTAAGGCTTGAGAGACTTATGGCAATCCTTGACTTTTGGGCAACATTCATGTTAAAGTTTTGCTGTACTCCGCGGTCACCATTCTTAACCCAAATAAATTTGCTTTTGTGCTTGTGTGCTCTCTGTCCCAATTTGGCAAGACCCATCGACGGGATTGTAAAATGCTTATTGTCATCAGCTTCAGTGACAATTATGTCATTATGGCTTGACCATGCTAGTATATTTCTGTGACTGACAGCATATTTTTGGAAGTGAAAAATTAGCCACATATTCTTGGGAAATCCACTACTTCCATTTGAAAATATGCTAGTGTGACATCAGTCCTGCATGTTTGCTTTCTGGCTCTTTAACGAAGCAGCAGTGGTCATGATGAAGTCCACCCACAGGTCCCGGGGATTTCGGGGTTTTTAAATCTCCACGTATGTCGCCTGAGCCGTTTCTCAATCGTGTCACACCTGTCCTCCTATATTCCTGGACATCAGACGTGAGGCTTTTTTGCGACTTCCCATGGCATCATCTTAAATGTGGCATCTTTAAACTGTGATTTCCCTGTTTTGAATGTACTTCTTTTCTATTATGAAAGACATTTTGCCAGTTAATATAAATGTGCTTTGGTCATTCACATCACATACTAAAGGGAGCCTTCTTTCTGTAGTACATCCAAAGTGCTTTGGTGTTACGCTTCACTTTTAGCACGAGTTTACATGCCCGCCCGCGTAGCTCTCTCACCTGTGTTTTCAGCCTCCTCTTAGAGGTAGGCAGCGGATACAATGAGGGAACAATGACGACTCCCTGACAAGCCAGATCCAATGTCTAACTCAATTTTCAGTGAAACTCCCACAACCTCAGAGGTAATTATTCACCTTCCAGCCACTCTGAAAGAGGAAAGTTCACAGCGAGCCAACCAGGAACCAGAGGGGGGTCTTCATTTCTTTGACCCGGCATGAATTTTTGTTCTTCTTCATTTGGGAGCTGAACATGGGGCTTTGTTCTGCACAGCTCTGAACGTGTCCTTGCTCCTGACGCCGTCTGCACTCTCTCTGTCAGCTAGCGACCGCCTGTGGTGCTGGAACCAGCCGTGGTGCCTCCCGCTTTACTCCGACCTTGTTTTTCAAATGATGGAGCCCCTGTGTGATTTCTGATGCAATGCAGTTGCATCTTTCTCAGCATTTCCCACTGAACCAATGGTCTTATTGGCACATTTCTATCACATAAGCTAATATGAGGTATAACGGCTCAGCACTATAGCCCCACGAGTCTGTGCAGTGCAAAAAACATACGGCGTCTCTAAACTGCCTATAGCTTGCCCATAACTCTGTGTATGTCCTGCAATGGCCTAGCATTCTGTTTAGGATACCCTGCTTACATTGTGCTTCCCCAAATAGGCTCCAGGATCACCATGCACTCAGAACGAATATGTAGTTATGGAAGACTTACTGTATGCATCACCTAAAAAGGACAGAAAGCTGCGACAATCTGGAATCCTCTTCCACTCAAGCACATATGACATGCATAAAACTGCCAATCAAATCGCCGAAATGAATGTACTTTACTGGCCATTAAACCATAACACATTTCACATACAAAAATGCATGTATCACTAGCATTTTTAAGCATGCTAAGTTTAGATGCTTTCATTCAGATACTATGTTTTCCTTCCAGAGGCCAAAGACATGCAGTTGGCTAAAACGGTGTCCGTAAAATGCTCACAGTGTGTGTCTGTGTGTGTGTCTGTGAGTGTGTCAGTGCCCTGAGATGGACTGGAATGCTGTCCAAAGTGTTCTCCTGTCTTGTGTTTTATGCTGCCTGGGACAAACTCCCGGTGACCCTGTACTGGATAAATGTTTGCAAGATGGATGGATGACGATGACTACCTCACCATTCACACAGCAGCTGAATCTCTATGTTTATCATTTTTCTTCAAATATTATTTTTCATGATTGACATATTAACTTTACTACCCTCACTTTCATCTGTAAAGAACTTTGCACAAAGATGTAAACAGGTTATAAAGTATTTTGCCAAAAACCTTGAATAATGGGAGCGAGAGAGGTAAGGAGCATACGCTGATACAGTGTGTGAGGAGCGTACGCTGATACAGTGCGTAAGGAGCGTACGCTGATGCATACACTGATACAGTGTGTAAGGAGCGTACGCTGATACAGTGCGTAAGGAGCGTACGCTGATACAGTGTGTAAGGAGCGTACGCTGATACAGTGTGTAAGGAGCGTACACTGATACAGTGCGTAAGGAGCGTAC
>JAABNX020000053.1:7475174-7491010 GCA_015163995.2 Mormyrus lacerda | reverse complement strand
TCTGAGCTATTAGTTAAGTTCTCCCCAAGCGAGCTTGATGGGCCGAATGGCCTCCTCTCGTTTGTATAGTTCTTATGCTCTTATGTTTCTTATATAGATACACACACACACATACAACAGTTATACACAGCTGAACATCCAGGGTGGCACCTAACAAAGGAATTGGGACATTAGTAGCAGGGGGTGTGGGGACGCAGAAAAGGGACCTTTTGGTGTGCTGTCCACAATGATGTGCCCGGCAAACAGGAACTATGTGTGTGCTGACCTGTCTGCGGCAAAGTCCTCTTCACTGTAGCTTTTAGGATGCAAAGCAGATAAGTGAATAGTGTGTTCATATAAAGGCTTGAGGCTGAGGCACTGAGCCCTGCAGAATGACAGCAGCTATTTGTGTGCACTAAACTCATTTGCCAAAACATGGAGACGTGCAAATGTACACATAAAAGCCCCTTGTGATCTTTAAGGAACTTCTCACCTGGGTTTCATTATAACTACTGGCAACATAGTTCGCTTACAAGAGCTAGAAATCTGAAACACTGCTACATTTTTCATTTTTAAGATTAATCCAATAACATCATAATTACGGCAAGCTAAATAATTACGAGAAATCGGAGTATAAACTGAAACAAACATGTAGGTGACGGAGGCATCGACAGCACAACGATAAGTAAATGACGAAAAGCATGACAGTACATGATAAAATAAATATTATAGCAGCATTACTTCAATGGCGGCTCTTCATGTTAATTTTGCGGAACAAATTAATATACAAGAACAAACAGGCACATACAGAGACATCTGTAATTATCGTAGCTTTTCCTCCGCTTTTGAACAAATAATTAAACAGTAGACCTTATGCGATACCAGCTACACTCTTTCAGATTAAGGCCTCTTGAGATTCTGTGTTTGCTGAACACTGAAGTATGTGTAAAATTGAAGCAACGTGCTAATGTTTATATGAAAGACAACCTTCATTTTTAAGAATAAAATGTATTCTTCGTATCTTGTGGCGTTACAGTTTGATCTTAGACCACCCAGTAATAATAATCTAATGAAGGCAAATTGGAAATTAAAGAATGCCTAAAAGTCTTACGTCTTACGCCTGTGTGGCATCCAAACTGAGAATTTGAGCCAAGCGAACTTAAATAAAAGACGGCAAAGTCACACAATATCAGCAGAAATGACCAGATGGTATCTTACCTTCATAATAAATTTTGAATCCATGGGCGCTCACAGCGAAGTCACTGGTGAGACGCAGGGAGAAGACGGATCCTGTGCTTGTCACCGGAGGGGGGATCTGGAACCCTGTTAACCTGAGGAGACAAAGGCGGGTGTCACAACCCCGTCTCGCATGACACACTGGCGTGACACGCCTTCACACGCTAAGAAAACCATGGGTTTTCACACTGATCTGGCATATGTACACAAAGACATGAACCCAAGCCTGTATAGATCAATCAATGTCAGTCTGATGTTTCACGTCAATCCTCCATTATATCCATTGGTTTCCATTGCCCGATTATCCTGTATGGGGCCGTGGAAGGCTGAAGCCTACACCACGAAGCTCAGGACTGGAGACATGCTGGATGAGACACTCTGATCCATTACAGTAAAATGTAATAGAATTGAAATTAATTAAAAACCGGCTATAAACTAATTACCCATAAAGTAGTATGACAATGCAAAACTACAACTCTATCTAGGGCATCAATGTGTCAAGTCTGAGCCCAAAGCATCCAGATCTTCCGTCTCAGGAGGGTTCCGAGGCATGTTTATGACTTGCTGTACAGCAGGGGAAATTAACCAGTGAAATTTTCTTTCATATTCTCCTCCTCACAAAGGCATTCCCACAAAGCAATAACTGAGATAAAGTACTCAGTAATTGTGCATTCAACCTTGACGCTTATAATGAGCGGTAACTCTGAGGCCGGTGATGTACTGCGGTTTCACTTCTTAAACGTGCACGCACGCACCGTTTCTGAGCATGAATCTCCCTCATTTAAATGGAAGGCCCAACCATCTGCAGACTTTAGTTCATTTGCTGCAGTGATAGATATTCTCAGTTTAACTCTCAGCAACAATTCCTTCCTATGAAGACAATCTGCATAATGAACAGGTAGTATAGATCTGCAGGAATATTTTTTAACACTTCCTGAATGTTATATAAGTCTTGGGTATTATTCACCTGATGCTTTATAAAACTGCAGCAGTATCGTGAAGTTCTTTTATTTAGGTTTTTACTTTTATGCCATTATTTTATGTTTCAATTTTGCAATTCTCAACCACTTTAAAAAGTGAACGTTCTATTTGACAATTATGCTTGTACTTTTATGCATGCATGCAAGTGCTTTGAAACAAAAGAGACAATCATTTAAAAGTTAGTCTTCCGTGTTTCATTAGATCTCATAATTTGTTTTTGGTTTAAAAAAAATGCCACCCCTCAGATGGCGCTGTAAGAGGAAGGACAGAGGGGGCAGCATCCAAAGACTTCCATGGCATGTCCCATTAAGGCCGTAGGCAGATGTGATGACATGGTTTAACGCTCCCAAAATGTGGTTGCTGGCTACCCGCCTCCCCCGGCCCCGGCGGATGTCGGTGGGTGGAGGTTCTGGCAGCTTGGTGCCCATTGGCATCCCCCCGCGTGCCAATTTCTGCCGCCTCAAAGCTCGGCACATGCTTTTTAGCGTGAGTTCTAGTGCGCAATGGCAGCATCTTTCCAGCAGAAAAGACCTCATGAGAATTATTCGAACTCAGCAGCTCAATGCCTTTCCTCTCGATTATTAAATACAAACTAAGTTGAAGGCAAAGCTACTATTTTCCGAAGTTGATTTAGCTTGGGCTTCTCTCTCTGCCCAGTGCGACTACAAGAAATACAGTATTATACACTTATTTCACGTATAAAATTTGTCAATGTTTAGACAATTGCCTAGGGTATCAAATGGCTTTCTTCATAAAGTAATTAACCTTTATATGAAAGAACTTTTGAGAAGGGCTCTTCTGTGCATGTAAATATAATTTTACAGAGACAAAGACTAAAAGCCTTTTTTGCTTTTCCCTTGTCAGATTTCCACATGAAAGGCTTTGTATATAATGAGCAGGGAAACCTTCATAATGTTAGTACAGCGGCCTAATACAGAAGCATGGAGAATGAAGATCCGCAGAGATGTACACGGTCATGAGTCACTCACGTTGTTATTTATTTATTTATCGTGTAAAGTCTGACGCCGTGTGCATTTTGTGATTCCCGAAGTTCATGTCTACCCCTTGCCAAGCGATGTAGAAAACAGTGACGTTTATCGACTCTGGCACCGAAGTGTGCATACAGTACGTACATGTAAACACTATACAGTTCTTCAATCCACATCGTGGGGGTTAGGGGTGCAGGCCCCCCGCTATCGGAAACAACCCCACAAAACCTCTTGGCGCTCGGCGAGCAAAGAGAAGTGAGAAGATACAAAGATCACTGTGAGATGTCACGCGAGAGACTGAGACTGCTGTAAACACACTTGGCGTCCTCCAGACCAGCACTCTACATATATTTTATGCATTTATGAGTTACTAAACTTTTTGTGTGTCATCTGCTGGCCTTCTCATGTTGTCTGTGGCATTCGTAAAACTCCCAAAAGCTTCCCATTTCATTTCTTATGCCAACCCTGAGATATATAGAAACCAACGACGGGGAAAGTCGTGATGCAGTAGGCTGACTGTATATAGTGTGCATATTATAAGGCCATTGTAAAAACACCGATAGAGACCTATGTTTGAAACTACTTTGCCAAAATCTCATTATTATATTGTGATGGAACCTACAAGACTTTCCAACTAATACTTTTTAATGCAAGCCATTATAAGTTATCTGCCCTTGATTAAATTAAAAGCAGAGGGAAAATACTAAAGACTAGTTACTATGATTGTTGCTCATTATTTGGCTTCCTTACAGGTTGGGGAAAAAAAACCTGTTATCATACTGATTCATTTACCATATGTTTCCAGTTACCTAGTAATTACAATCATAAAGTAGAGGCAATCAGCTTGATTTGTAAGGCTGTTTAACATAGATGTACCAATCCAATTCTAACAAGGTTTCTAATGGTTACACAATGCCATGGCCTCAGGGAATTTCTTGTGAATGTGTCACAAAATATATGTCTATTAAAGTATGGAAGCCAAAAATATGTTGTTTAAAAACCTTCGAGACTGCAAAGACAGCCTTTAAAGGGGATACATCCTTTCCACTATCTGTCAGATGTCTCAGAATGTCCTTAATGCTATTTAAAGGCAGTACGTACAGGGTGGGGACCATCATTTATTTTCAAATATTTTATCTTGGGTGTCAAAGTGAGGGCAGCCACTTTGCAGAGCCCAGGGAGCTGGGGGTCACAGGCCTTCCTTGCGGGCCAACAGCCAAAATGAGGCTCAGACCAGTGACCTTCTGGTTATAGGCACAGAGGATTAGCCCATTGAGCAACACACTAAAGCCAATATTACACGTAAGATACTGGTTTTAGAGCCTTAGTGTATGCTGCCCAAAGACACGCTTCATCATGCATCTTCAGTATTAATTACATCACTAAATGAGATTCAGTCCAATAATTCCAATATATAAACATTACAGAACTATTTGGGTTCAGTAGTTCACAACAAGGACATGCTACCCATGCTTCCTCCAGGTATGCAGGTTTAAATGTGTGATTATTTACTCCTCACACCTCCCTCATGTGCTTACGGATGGCCAGTCCTCTGTGCCCCTTAAAGCTGACTTTGGATCTGAATAAATGCTCGCAGAAACAGATCAATAAACCCACATATGGCTTCATAAAACAAAGTTCTATGCAAGAATCATCTGTTAATTTCAAAAGGGTCTCTTTGTGACAGCACAAGTTGTGCTGTGAAACCAAGCTGCCTTGTGACATCAGGCATCTGTTTTGAGCAAATCCACGCACAACAGGAGATTCCTGCTCGGCGGAATGAGCAAACAGCGCACGGTCACACACGCTTGAGTATTTTCACAGCTACATCCTACCGTTTCTGCCGAGGCTGCGAGGAATCTGCATCTCGCTGTGTCCACCGGCGGGGGTAATGAAGGCAGCGGGAATTACAGCGTACGCCTGCAGAGGTAAATGCCATCTCCCAGAAAACCATCGGGATCAACGGAGCAGGCAGAGTGCGGCAGCCGTCGGCTCAACCTCTGGCCAGCACCGCGGCACACTGAGAAGGTGCGGAGGACGTCATCAGGACGTAATCTATCAGCTCAGAGCGACTGATCCCGTCAAATGAAGCCAGTCTTACCACCTTATCTTTCCTGTGTCGGTTTAAGCCTGGGCACATCCTGGCATTAAAGAATCAGCCCAGGTGTTAACGCGGGCCAGGGCTTCAGTGTATGCCGATGATACCTTAAAAATAATCATTCAAAACATTTACAATGAGCCTACATAAACTATGAATAACATCACCATAAAATGAATGCAGCGTACATATTTAAGTTAGAGCAACTTATATAAAAGGTGAACATAGCTGACTCTATATTTCTGTTATATTCCCTCTGATTATGATTATGAAGCTGGAAAATATGCAAACGATCTCAACTGTACCTCTGTGCTCACCTGGAGCAATTTAATGCTGGTGTATAGATATACCTTCCATCTGGACTTAAATAATGGTGTCCAACTAGAAACTGCCCGGGTGTAGCTACACCTTTACAATCTGCAAAGGAAGCAAATTACTCACATGTGGATGTGATTTTATAGTATTAATGAATGGTTACATATAGTTATGGTTAAATATAATAAGGAGTGGATTGGATTTGGCTAAATGCTTTGGGTTACTGTTACATGCCATAAGCCAGGCACTGAAGGACCTCCTGACATGATCACAACAGTGTTATTTAAGCATGAACAGTATGGTGTTTACGGCGCCTGAGGGGGTCAGGAAGCATTTTTTAAACCACTCGGCAAATTGAAACAAATACATTTCTTGCCTTTGCCCTTAGCAAAAACAGCCGGAACAAAGGCGTTCCTCCTCGTCAGTGGAGCGCCGGGGCGGAACAGCTTAGACAGCAAAAATCTCTGCGGTGCACTGGGGTCGCCTTTGCCCTTTCAGAGCCTCGGACACCTTCTCACACAAGTACATGCTTCCGCTGTACCGACACGGCCGCCCCAGCTAGAGCTTGTTTCATCACTGAACACGTAATTTAAAGAGAAAGGAATCTGCACTCTCCGCAGGGCTATCCGAACCCCTCGCCATCGCAGACAGGCAATCTGGTGCGTATCAGAAGCAATTTGACGTCCAGAGGCCAAGGCAAGGTGGCTTTGGAGTACAAATGCAAGAGCTTGTTTGGGTACACACCGACTAGGGGGCTTTATAGACTGATTGACAGACTTGACTAAAGGTGTGAAAAAATGTCACCCGGAGATCTCATCAGGACAATCCAGCTCCAGCGCAAAGTGAAGCTATACAGTACTATAATTGGGAGTGCCACAGTGGCTGGGTACTGTCGCCTCGCACGTCTGGGGTTGGTGTCTTTGGGAGTTTGCATGATCTCCGCATTTCTGCTCAGTTCTCTAGGTACTCGAGGATCACCCAGCAGTCTAAAAACGTGCAGTTTGGTCAGTCTGTTTCTGTGCTTGATCGGCCAAGTGCGTGCTCTGTGAGCGACTGGAAATCCCACCTCCAGGCTCCAGGATGGCCGTGACCCTGTACTAGAGAAGTGGTTCTGGAAGATGGATGGCTGAACGGGTGAGGAGCATGTGCTGTCAAACACAGCACCTATCTCTTGGGTGTGTGAGTGGGGGGGGGGGGGGCAAACATCCATTGTTTTTTTTTTTTTATTATTACTGTTCAATAAGCTGTTGATTTACACATAGAAATCAATACTTTATTTTTTTCCCAAATGAGAACACTGACCTCTGTGATAGGATTAAGAATTACGGTAGCGCAAAAACTGAGAGCCCACGGCCCTCGATTGACCAGCACTTCCGAATCCCGATCTAACAAACTCATCTGTCCAATCGATGGTGTAAGCCAGAGGCATACACACCCATTTGAAGGTAAGTGATGAGCGCCCTACTCACACATTTCCCCAAGAATCATCTTACATTCACAGACGAGGCCGTAGCACAGCAGGATCATGCAGTGTGACACGCTTTATCCGGCGCCTCACTTTAACACGTGTAATATGTGTTTTTATGGCAGTTACATGGGCACAATCTCAAAGCCATAACCTGAGCAAGTGTGTGTCCTGGGAAGTTTGTGCAAAACAAAATGAATCTGAAAACTTTTTCCTCTGTTCAGCCCCACCTGCCTCATCTGATAAGCGTCTCAGCACCCACTCGCAGCGGGTCGATAAATCAAAGAGTGTAAATGCACCGGGCGGGTGGCTGTAATCTAGTAGCCATTGCCCGCAATATGCCTACATCCCTGACTAGTGCGCTGACCTGCTGGGCACGTTTCTAGCAAATTCCAAAATGCCAGAGTTCCTCCTAATAAAGAGCATACAGAGAATGTCAGCGCGCCTTTCAGAAACCACACTGCGTAATTTGTAAGATGAGATATACTTTGTGTATCCCAGAGGGAAATTCTTCTTAATCTATATAAAAATATAACAAAGGACACGTTAGTGCATTTCTTTACAGCTGCATCATCACTGCCTCAAAAAGCAGTTCATCACTGCATTAAGCATGATGTCCGTTTACGTTTCATGATATAGAATGTTAACATGCCATCATTGCTTCATTGTTGTTCCTAGCCTGCATACACATCAAAGCATCAAAATTTACTAGAGGATAATTATATTTAATTTTAGAAGTTTGATAGACCAGCTGATTAACGGGGAGAAATGGGGGGGGGGGGGTGTTGGGTCATGCTGACCCCACCACCTCTTCCGGTACTTCAGTCCATAAACCTCTTTGGTGCAGAGGCGTTAGATTTGAAGCACATCTCCTATCAGGGGATGAAAAAAGCTAGACACAGGTACTGTGCTGTGGTCTAGGTCTAGACTCGGGATTATAAATGGTTTGAGGATGGAGGGAGATTTAGAGGACATGCATTGGATAGAGGGTCACAAAATGAAAAAATGTACATGTGAGATACATGTGTGGTCTAGAACAGACCATTTAGTTCTTTGTTATTTGTTATCTTTCACTTGTGACTATTTGCATGATTTAAACTCACATAACAAAAATAAAATAAAATGACAAATAACATTAAGAAAACCCTCGGTGAGATGGGGACATACTCTCATATGATGCACACACACACACACACACTGATATGTCTGTATTCATACCTTTGTGGGGACCGTCCATTAAATTCTATGGGAAAAACCCTAATCCCAACTATGACAACTGATAACAACCTTAACCCCTACTCAGCCTCAACCACAAGTAAGCAAAAAAAAAAAAAAAAAAGACCTTTGGCATTCTTCATTTTTTCATTGCAGTAAATAGATTTTGTATAAAATTGAGTTTCGCTTTATGGGGACTAAAGAAAAAGTCCCCACAACATCATTTGGTCCCCACAATATAATACACACATCACACTGAAATGAACCACAAGTGCTTCTAATGACAATATATGCATTTCATTTCACGTCACACTGAGCTCTCACGGGCTGTACGGCATGTTTGCCCTGGCTGCCACTGGGCCCGCAGGCCGCATGTTGACAAACCTAGACACACTATGTATAAACAGAAACTAGTTCACTTCCTTGAGACAGTCGTGAATCCATCCTTAACCATTTTTGGGGTACAGATCTTTCCCTCTTTGGCAAACCGCTGCTCCACCATCACCCAAGCTGTCTCGTCAACCTAATACCGACATTTAACAAATGAACACAAAACTGACATCAAGGACACAGTGGCCCACACTCCTTTGAGGTGATAATCACATTCAGCCACGTTTCCTGAGCCATTTTATTTACTTTGTGAACAAGCCACTTCAACAAACCCTCATGAAAACGTCTTATAAACTTCTTTGTTGCAAAACATGGGAATGCACTCCAGCCAACAGCAGTGCACTGTGCACAATAAACGCAAACGAGGAGTCTCTGGGCTGGTAATAATGTCAAAGTTGCATTATTAGTCTTTGGGGTGCATTTGGACCATTGCTTTGGGAATCTGTCTCTGCAGAGATGCACTGATCACAAATGACCAAATGCGAGTCACTGAATCAAGCCAAAATTGTATTAATTATTTCGGAAAAATGCATGAGCTAAACATCATTTGGAAGAGCTTTCCGCTTAATCAGAGGTTGATGATTAGGCAAACAACTTGGCTCTTTATAATAAAGGCCTTATCTATATTACATGATAAAATGAGGGCATAAATAAAGCAGGTTACCTTTTAGCATATCCATCACTGACACAAAGCTACATGGTAACCAGGCTGTTAAGGATTCAGTGAATGACTTTCAAGTGATGAAATCTGAGCTGCTTTCTGAACTCGAGCCCCGCCTTGACAGAAGCGGATATTTGGATACTTATTAAAAGCGGATAAAGAGCACAGCTGCACAGAGATGCACAGGATAAACCATTCACCACCTACAGACTTCCCGGGGGCACACCATCGCCAACCGATTATCTCCGCTAATCCGAAAGTATCTTCAAAGTTAATGGATGACCACGCAGAAGTCCTCCATGATCGCGTCTAATGCTATTTTAATGTTTTTGTTGTACTTCTTCTTCATCAAAGGTGTTAGAAGCGCAGGGGGATTAATTACTAACGGAGCAGAACAGACATAAGCACATGGAAGGAGGTTCAGTTGCCTCCACCTCCCTCGCAATCACACAGACCTGCCCGTCTTTACTATGAACACCCACATATACCACTGGCTTTCTGTAAACCAGGTGAGGGTTTAGCTAATAAAGCTGCACTGGGCCTGTGCTGCTCACCCTCATGAAGCCGGGTAGAAAGTAGCACCTGCACTCAGTGAAGAGCCTAATAAACGTCAGTGTGTAAATATGTATGTATGCGCCCTGCGATGCACCTGTACCTCGTTCTGGGAGACTCCTGCTTAATGCCCCTCTCTGACTGGGACAGCATTCAGGCTTATTATTGTGGAAGGAACGAAGGAAGGAAGAGAGAGGAGGGAAGACGAAAGGAAAGGAAGGGACAGAGGGATTAATGAAAGAAGGATGGAAAAGAAAGAAGGAAGGAAGCAAGAAGGGGAGGAAGGAAGGAAATGAAGATTGAGGGAAGTAAGGAAGGGAGGAAAGAAAGAGGGAAGGAATCAATGAAGGGGGAGGAAGGAGGGAAGGAAGCAAGCGAGGGAATAAGGAAGGAAGGGACAGAGGGATGAAGGAAGAAAGGAAGGAAGAGAGAGAGAAAGAAAGAAAAAAGAAAGAAAAAAGGGAAGAAAACCAAAAAGCTCAAATGTACTGACAGTTTTTTTTAGTGACTAGAATTTTGACACATTGAACAACAGCAAAAATATCGAGTTTAGCTTGAGAAAAGAATTAAAAATAAATATGAAAATCACCTCCAGTGGTCTCCAGCATTAATATTTCACCGTTTCACAGTTGATGAGCTACAGCATGTGTCCTTCTGTTAAGGGGCAGGTGTTCTCCTCTAGCGCCATTCGGAAAACAGATCCTGCTGATCTTCACCAGGTCTTTATAAAGTCTGGTGGGTCCAACTTTTCCATTTCTATTTTTTCAAACCAGAACCACATTTCTGTCCTGTACACTATCTTGAATGTCTGGAAAGCACTTTAGTGCTTAGTGCTCTATTCTAAACTGAAATACTTTTCTTTGAAAATCCAGGTGAATATGTTAGACTCTCCTGAGTATCACTTGATTTAATTCAGGATAAGCCCATATTAGAAAGCATGCAAATTCCTTTAAAACACATAAATGCAACCCTTTTTACCAAACATTATTCCATTGCCCTGGACAGGTACATGAGAGACAGTAGCCTTAAATATTCATCCAGAGATTTATCCCACAGCATAACTTGATCAATGAAAACCGATAAAGCCCCATCGCCCAAAAGACACGGTCCCACATGTGAACACATCACTGAGCTTTCTCAAAACGGTCCCAACAACAACGAAAGCATCGCTGCAAGCTTAGGTTTAGGGCCATAACAAACAAGCCCGTGCAGCTTCCAGGAGCCAAAGGCAGATGTGCGATCGCATCTGACACACAATGGGACGGATATCAAATTAGTTCCAAACAAAGATACAAATTGAGAGTCACGAACGCTGTGCCGCACATCCCCCCTCTGCTCAATGGTCTGGCAGGACGAAACACAGGTCTGGCTATATTCTCTCTGGACCGTACCACCAGCACATGGGTAGGACCTCACTGTTCATGGCTGCTTCAAATGGTGGCAATCCATAGCTATCTACCCTTGCCAAAAGTACATAATTGACAATAGCAGCCGGTAGTATCACACTACACTTCCCAGCTGCGGAGGATGTCTCTCCTACCACCTGCCAATCATTCCTGGGCCCAATACGTCTCCTTCTGCATTTCATTAATGAAGTTTGTTGTGTCTGTCCCTTAGTGTTTAACAGTTTAATATGAAAAGGACAGGATGACATTGACTAGACTCCCACACAAGCATCGTCAAGGGAGAATTTCAAATCTCTCTTCCTCTCAGATTAAGTGGAACATCGTCTACCACCGTACATGTGTTAGGAAGGTTGATTTGTTCTTCGAATCCAGATGACGACAGCCAAGGTCTCATTATTTCACAAGAAAGCTGGAGCACTGCTTAGTGTGTGCTGGTATTTAGAAACACACGGTGAAATCGAAAGGTCCGTGACAGATGAGTTAAGTTCGTTCCACATATGAGTCACGTGTACATGGCACTGGAGGATTTCGGCTTCTCAGAACGCCCTTTGCTGGGCTGCTCCCATCTCGTACGCCGCAGTGATTCAGCACTCAGTCTTACACAACAACACTTAGAAAAAGGTCCCCAGAGATTCGTCTTGATTCATTCCTTCCTAAAAATAGTGGGGAGAAACAGGGAGAAACAGGGAGACTGGTACTTAGTCAAATACAGCTTCATTTTTATATCTTAATGTATCCCTACAGTCATAAAACTGTGTTATTTCCATAAGTGAGTTTAAAGAACTCAGGTCAGATAAAACGCAATTAACATATTTAATACTGATTAATAAACTTATAAATCCTCATGTAATGGAAATCATTGCTACGGATTTGGGTGCTAAATTATTTTAAATTCCTTGCCATTTTAATATTTACAGATTTCCACCAGTTTTAAATATTGCACATCACAGCTGTGATAACTGCAGGCTGGTTAATTTAAATAGCTGGGCTTTACACATCAGAATGAAGGGCTGGCTGTAAAAGCAGGCAATCGCTAAGCGCATTTCACATCCAAAACGTGACGTTAATAAATCGATTGGATGCTGGGCCAGAACCACATGTCCAGAGTATATGGCCGCGCTAGGGAACAATTGGCTACCTCTGCACTGGGAAACGAACGGCCCCCACCAAGCTCATCCAGACATAAATCGCAATCAAAAAGGGCATGAATTCCGTCACCGACCCATGAAAATGAGTCTGCTCAGCTGCCCCACGTAGAAACAGAGAGGCAGGGGAAAGAGAAAAAGAGACGGAACGATTGTACAAATCGTCAACAGGCCGAGGAGGTTTTCCTGGATCACACAGATCGTTTGGCTAAATTGTGCCTCAGCTGCTAATAACACAGCTCAATAACCCAAAGGAAAGTCCTTCTGCTTCCGCAAAGCCGGAGCAGACGAGCCACAGCGTGGAAAGCAACACTGACTCAGAACATCCTGTCAGCGAGGGCTGCAAAAAATAAAACATCTCTTTGGCCCTTTTACAGGTTAGTGTGATGCGTTGGCCCAATTTCTATTAAAATAGCATGTCCTGTTCTTTTACGTAAGAATCCCCTCGCATTGGCAGAAAATAGTAAATAATAAAAAAAAAAAAAAAAAGAGAGCATTATGCCTTATATGTATAACCATGAATGGGGGGAAAAATTCCAAGTATGAGTAAAGGTTTGTTCCCATGTGAGACCTGCTGGTGCAGCAATCTGGTCCAAAGTCACAGGAATAACTCAATGTGCATCTTTGCAGCTAAAGTGTAGCATTTCATTTGTTCTGATGGATACCAGAAGCTGTGTGTTTTTATCCGCCGTTCAAAGTATTAAGACACGTTAAAATGTACGGACATTATCTCATACTAAGCTGAGGCAAACAGGACTGTATCTCCTGAAAATATAATCTCCTAGCCCAAAGGGAAAAAACAAAAACTAAAGCCATTACTTTAGACATATTCTACTGACATCTGAAATGATACTGATGACAAGTGATGACAAAATCAGAGGTTAACAAAACTGTCTTTGAACAGAGCATTTAAAAAGCACATTCAAGGATTGTTTTGATAGCAAATATTTGAAATGTGGTACAGTAACCCTGGGCAGGAAAATAGTGTGAGTTAATGTGAAAGGAAAATGTGCCCAGGATCAGGGAGAGTATAATCTCTTAGCAGAGGACTGAACCATATGGGTGCTGCCACAGTATGGGGGTCAGTCACGCTGGTTTGGGGCATCCCCCTGTGGCACAGGGTTGGAGGGGGCAGGTGTATACACTAGGAGGTCCAGGCCTGCCTGATGAAGGGGGAGGTTCTCCTATATTACGCTCACTGGGAAGCCATGGGTGGCCCCGTCTGTTGCTCACGCCACTGCGCAGGGGTAGGTGAGGAGGTGAGCTGGACATCAGGGTTGGCGGCAGTCGTCTGTCGCAGATCCCCGGCGGTTAAATACCACCAGTCACGCATCACGCAGCTTCCACCAGCGGCTCGTTTGCCAACAAGCGAACTGAACTCTACACGAAGGCCCCTTCAGTAAAGTCGATCCCGTGAGCCGTGGGAAGCGTGCTGACTGTTTGAGACTTCCCGGGCATGGCGGGATGTTTCCGAGATTCCCCATTAACCGCGGTAATCGCATTTGTGCGGCTGAACGTGGATCAGTGCAGATCGGTGAATCTAAACCACTCGCTGGGTACATTCCGTGCACATGCCATGTCACCAGGGAAACCTGCTGCTCCTATATGGGGGAAAATTGGAACGACATCATTATCCACAAATAAATGAGGCGTGACAGCAACAAGCCACTAATCCTTTGATGCAACGACAACGTTTTATTTATGGATAAATATTGTACGTGCCACCTACCCTATAACTAAAGGTATTTATCCCCGAGTGTTAGCAGAGAAGTGCTCTAATGGCCAAAATCATTTTAACACTTACGCATAAATCTTAAAGACTGATCAAACAGATTCTTCTAAGGAAAAAACGACAGACCGCTCATTATAAATCCATTTATACAACTCAAACAGGGCAAGTAAAAAATCTTGAAAACTGTTGGTTTTATAGTGTAGGGTAAAAGATGCCTTTGTTAGGGTTTGCTACCACACTAATACTAAACCAATGACTATTCATTTTGTGTTCTTTTCTAATATTGCTGGACAACCAGAACATTCATGAAGAAACAGACAAGTTTTAAGTCGTTGCCCATTTAGGCGGAGGAGGAATAATCGTTGGAAAACAACGGTTTCGTTCCCAGAAGTTGGAGTGGGCTTTCTGGCAACAGTCCATGCTTCCATATATAGGGCAGTATGGCAGCTGGGAAATGAGCGTGTGGCCCCCCGCCTACCCTGCCAAGGACAACACGACGTCTCCAGTATGCGTACGTGTTGAAATGGCTGCTCCAGCACAGTGGGTACTCTTGGGAGTTTTACTTACACAAAAATGTTTCTGAGGGCAGGAGGAAAAATGATTGGTTCAGGGAGATATCCAATCAGATTGTAAATGAGTTTCTTGGACCCACCTCTTGTACAATGTCATTATCTCTCAGAACCAATCATTTTTCCATCTGCCCTCAACACTTTTTTATGCAAGTAAAACTCCCATGAGCCACAGGGGGCGGTGCGCACTCTGTCCCTCCTCCGGTGAGCAGAGAACTCAGGCATTTCACTGCACACACACCAATAGTTACATCTGCCCTGGACGAAAAGCCTTGGAGAAATTAGTTCTGGACAGATCAATTCCAAATACACTAAGGCTGATCAGCAACTAACGTGCTTTGGGTCTTGCGTTCAAATTCTTAATAATATAATTGAATCATCTACTGTGCTATGAGACCAATATCTATTGTGTTTCAAAATCTTACCTAGATTTCTGGTTTTCAGCTCACAGAGACAGTGATTACCAGGGCTTGCAGATTCACTGCAATTAGCAGGTTTCAGTTTCACATCAGTGCTTGATCTATTGTGAACATCACAGCATGGTCCTTTTAAGGGGGAACATCAATGTTTAGTTGAAGAAGGGTAAAATAAGCCCTTTCAGCAGTCGAATAAAATTATCATTCAGGTTAAAATCCCAGCACCTCCATTCACAAAAATTTCCATTAAAAGGAAAACAGGAACGATACATATTTATATTATGAATTATAATGAAAGAGAGCATCAGAGTTTTAAAAGAGGGGAGAATATACCTTGACACTGCAAATAATTTAATTACCGGAATTACATTTCACCCTGGCGTCCCCGACTCTCAAGCCCACAATCATGCCAGTGGGGTGATACCAGGGCACATATTTACGGTGCCTGTCCTACACTCACATGCAGCTGACAGCTAAACCGCTCCGTCGGCACTGTAAAATCCCCACTGGCAGAAGAGAGTGACAGAATACTCACAAGTGCTGCTGCTGGAGGCTAAAAACTATAATTAAGATTCAAAAGACAACGCGAGAAAAAGCGGTCTGCACAGATACACACAGACACACACGCAAACATACACACACAGCTGACATAAAATTCTAATATTATGAGTTTTATCCCATGTTGAA
>JAABNX020000053.1:7422298-7442299 GCA_015163995.2 Mormyrus lacerda | reverse complement strand
TTTTTATTTTTTTTTACGTGGTCAGCATCGCGGGCCGCATTTGCATTTGTGACGGGCCGCAGGTTGAGAACCACTGTGCTAAAGGTAGTCCGGTATTTAGATAATAAACAGAAAAGACCATATTACAAATAATTATTATTGTAAATTAAGCATTCTCTAACACAGAACTATCCAATTAAAATAAATATTATTTAAATTTATATCCCGTCAGAAAATTATTTTGTATCAAATACCATGGGTTTGCACATTAACCACAAATTATTTGACGGCCGGCCTTTCAAAATAACTGGAATTGAAATTCAAACATGTTTTTCTTTTTCTCTGGGTACCAAGAGATAATTAAATCAACCTTTTGAGAAACTACTCTTTTAATACTGGAGTCAGAAGGATTGGAGCAACCTGGTCATTTTTCTGCAAAGGCATATTTGACTTAGGAAATGTCTACAAAGAACCAGTCCAAGACCCAACATGCCGTATCGGACAAACCCCAGACCTAGAGTTGTCCTCCAAGAAAACACCGGCTGGAAGCCCAGACAGACTGTGCAGAGAGGTCCTCCAATAACCTTCTGCTTCGTCATGGCTGTCCAGACATCCAGGAGGGCTTATCTACTGCAAGGCTCCTCAGCTGCCTGCATCCAAGCCAAACATGCCGCCCCCAAGGCAGACCTACTTTCAAAGGACCGTCTCGGCCTCAGTAAAACAGGAAAACAAGAAAAGAAACGCATTTATGGTCACCTACATGTAGGCTACCAGTTGAAGTAGCAGCTCAGTTCTGCAATGGAAAACAAACACACTTGCTGCCAGACGCTATTGTGATGCTGCATGTCTGGGTATGGCTCCTGGCCTTCTAGAGATTATACTGTACACCTCAAGGTCGACAATCTCCCCATCCTCTGATCTACTTCAGTGCACTCATGGATGATGAAACGTGTCAGTGCAGCTGACCTTCCGGGATTAATTATTACTTTTAACCTCAGCTAGTAAGAATATATGTCTGGAAAGGCCACAAATACCTCTCACGGTCTTGGCTAGCTTCTGGGTTTGGCTTAGTTGCACTTCCTCTAGAGGCTTGCCTCCATCTGTACAAAAATGCTGCGCGCACAGCACGTCCAGTCAAAATACTGCTGGCGCATCTTGGCTTTTCATGAAACAATTTATTTTTAAATGACGACTGCCTCAGATTTGGTTGACCAATGTTTGCGATTATGAAAATAAATATTCAGTGAGTACTGGGACACTCCTGCTGGCTCCTATGCCCCCTTCTGGCCCTTAGGCACTGAAAAAAAACAATATCTGAGCACAAGTAATAAAATTGCTCATTGCAAAGTATAACTGCTTATTACAGACATGGGGTTGTAGAAAAAAAGCATTATTGTGGGTTAATGTGCAGCCTCTATACTGTAATTGTAAAACACGACTTGCATTTCTTCCCATTATATATAATTTTTGGAAATTATGGAAATGCTATTTAGCGATAATGGAAGAAAATCTGTTTATATTTATTACATTAGCCTATTGCTATGTGCTCAGAACAATTTAATTTATTGCATTTCTGCGGGGAAAAAAAATATAATTAAGGAGCATGTTAGTGATGTACGTACCCAATCAGGGGATTATATTACTGGATAATGACGTGTTTCAGATATATTAGCTGCTACCGGATAATATAGAATGAACAGCACGATGAACCATGTGGATAAAACACGCTTGGCTGATAACCAAGGTATCAAGGCTGGGTCTTAGATAAGTCAGTCAGCCTAGTACTGGAGGGCTGTGGGAAACAGTGCCGGAAAAGGAGGTCTACAGGTGTGCGGTGGCAGAAGAGGAGGCAATGACAGTACTGTTTTTAGTATGCTGAGAACGACAGGATTTCCATCCCTTAACGGAAAATGACTGCATTGTTTTGCCACAGTTTATGTAACAGGTACCTCCTCGCAGCGTCTTTTCCCCCCACTGTCGCGCCTAACGGCGGAGCGCACGCTCCTGTCTCGCTCTGGCTCCCGCGCACGCGAAGAGCCGCCGCCACGCTTCCTTCCCTGAGATGAAACGCCGCTCTGACCTTATCTCCAAGCCGGGCCCCAGAATGCAAAGCGAGGAGCAGTCACTGCGCTAGCGGGGAGCGCGCTTTACAGCACCCAGATGGGGCCAGCCTCGGCGTGAATCGGCGCCGCCCAGGAAGCTCCAGAAACGGCTCCGCTTATTAACCTTCAGCTTTTACCAAGCCATAGCGAAAAGAAATTTAATTTGCGTATATGTGTAGCTACTTAATTATTACTACTTGAAAAGAACACGCTTTAAGAAGCAGAAATAGACCGACTGGCTTGGACGAGTGCCTACGTGTGTCCGCAGATGTGAGCCTTATTGTGAGCGAAGCCAGTATTGACCAGCTAATTCAGCGCATGCATAATGAACGGGGATCCTTATTATAGCGCCAAAGATGTACGGACAGATAAACCGCAACTATTTAAATTTTTATGAATATTCTCTTCGGTGGCATGGTTTTTTTTCATTACCGAGGTACAATGGCGTGTACAGATGATAAATATTCTTATAAGTGTAACAATTATATCTATCATTTGTAGTGATAGCCTTCACTGTGGATGCCACAAAGGCCGCAGTTCTGGTTTTGTGTTCTGGGCAGTGTGCCGGCCGCATAGTAAATTAATTAGATTGGCGCCACGCCAGTCCGAGAACCAGTCCAAGGCGTCTTCGTGCAATCTCCACAGCATTTGCTTAATATATGTCGGATTTTATACGTGCTCTCAAAAAGTCACGAAGAAACCAATAACTAGCAGGAAAGACAAATAAATAAATAAAACTGCTCCTTGTTATGCTGCCTAAAAGTAAAAAGGACAGACCAGAACAGTCTCTTCCCTTGAAGTTATGAAAGGAGCTCATCTCAAAATTGGAGGGGGGCACACCAAAGGAGAAGGAATTAGATCAAGTTCCATGGTAGGATGCTGGACACAACTAAGTCACTCTGTGGCTGTGATATCCTGGACAAAGACAGCTTTTCCTTTCTAAGCTGTTGTTTACATTAGCGGCTAAAACTGTGGAAACACTTCCAATTTTTAGAGACTACAGAACTTTATTCCAGTTACTCCGGTTACTTATTTAATCATCCAAAGTATGATATTTGTTTATAAACATGACCGCTAATATTCCTGTAGTCATTTTTAAAGCGTAATGCCAAATCGGTGTTTCCACAATTCTGCCCGCTGCTTTACATTTTAACTTGCATTTAATATGTCATATTGGCCAATTCAAAACACATCCTTTAAGACCGCTTATTAAAGTCTGCCTTGTCCATGCACTTTGTCCAATCAGCTTTATTTCCTATGCTGCAATAAAATTAGGCCCAAGTTTTTGAAACATGGCAAAACTAAGCTATTGGCCATTTTCCACAAATGAACTGAAACAAAATGTACTAATCAAGCAGGCCAGGGCAGATAAATTTGCCTGCCAAGACCAGCTGTTTGGGTACAAGGCAGCGCCGCTGTTTTCAGCCGTGGGTCCAAGATCATACCTGCATGCATGAAAATCATTTTGCAATTCCCTTTAATCGCTATATTATTGTGGTACCTTTTGCAGGTTAACATATTAAGCATATGCAACAATTTTGCTCTCACTTACTCTCAGATTTACTTTTCTTTTTCTTAGCAAAGACGACAGGGTTTGGTGGTGCAGTGATCAGCACTGTTGCCTCACACATGTATGCCAGGGTTTGAGACTCGATTGCACATGTGTGGAGTTTGCCTGTTCTTCTCATGAACCCCCCCCCCTCCCCCCAAGTCCAAAAACATGCTAAGGTGAAAAGTAGTCACTAAACTGCCCATAGGTGTGAGCGTGCTCGGCAGTGGGTCGGTGCCCCCATACTGGGTTGTTGTTTCCTGCCTTGCGCCAGAAGGCTCTGGGTCCCCCCCAAAACCCTGAAGTGGACAAGCAAGTACAGAAAGTGGATGGATAGTAAACAAGTCAAAATATTCGTAATTCTTAAAGAACGAATCTGTAATAAGAAAGGTTTGAATTCACTTGTCACTGGACACATAAGTGACCATTTAAAATCCACCACTTTAATTACGCTGGCCTGCCAAAAACCTGGACTCTTTGTCTAAAGAATGAACTCATTCAACAGGTGTGTCCAGTAAGGCAAAACAAAAACTCTACCATCAAACAGCCCCACGGAAGTCTAATAGCTCACACTAGACATTTGATGTGAAATTATGGCATTTTTTCTAAAGCGTCCCATGCCTCTGTCTTCCTCATGAATAATTACCCTCTGTCTCATTCCCTTAACAGGGATGAAGTGATTAGGTCTCAAAATGAATACAGCCACAGTTGATCTTTGATAGACCTTTAAAGGGTCACCTGCTGTCTTTCGGGATTTATTGACTCGGTGTTGAGTGCAAGCGGATCAGGTGAAGGGAAAAACCATTCAGGTGAAATAAACAGCGCTTTTAGGTTTTCATTATTCCATTAGAGCGGAGGGTTTCATTTTTATGTCATAAATGTAGCACCTGCTTGTCAGATTGTGATATATAGTAATTAGAAGGTAATGACAGGGAGCCCAGAGTCTGCTGCATGCAAATGCACATCTACAAACTATATCAGGCACTTTATTATTAATGTGAGTTAGCCCAGGCAGCAATTAAAAAAATTCAGTGGGACTGAACCAAAATAATGCATTTTTTTTTCTGAATGAGGAATATTGTAAACGCATGAAACGAAAGCAACTTTCAGGTTAATTTCTTTCCTTCATAATTAAGTCGTCATACAGCCACTCCCAGTTCGAACCCTTGTTGCTAATTTATGAAAATTGTCATTCTGTTGAGTGAAAGTGGCAGCTCATCTGCAAACTGTATTTGGACACAACAGGTTGGAAAAAAAGTCTTATATGAGCAATGTGAATTTTAATTTTATTCATAACAGGCATTTTGTGTGTGTGTGTTGGATTGTATTTACTGTAACACATCCTAGTTTGAGAAAGGCGCTGATTTGTGGCCTTTACCTAATCGCGCCTTTCAGTAGTTAAAATAATTAAATTGTTTTATTCGTTACTCTTAATCAGAACATCAGTCATTCATAAAGCTCTTTTGTCATTTTTGTACACTGTTGTAAAACAAAGACTAAACACTTGCACAATACTCCCAAGTTCAAAGAACAAAAAAAAAAGGTGCCAGCTTTTTTGACAACTTCAGATGTTTGATTGGGAAATACAGCAGCAGGAAAATGTAGAATAAGTAACTATTATAACATAAAGGGAACCTTTTGATCTTTAAGTTTGGAGGAAAAACACTTAGTACTAGGAGTAGAAGATTTGTATTGCCAATTACAGCACAAACACAGAAAAATCTGTCCTTGTTACATTAACATACACATTTCTAATAATCTGCTACCATCTCTTCAGTCAGGTCCTCAGGTTATAATAATTAATTCCCCAATCCAACAATATTTTAATAAAAGCTTAAAATATTTGGGTTTTACAGAAAAAAAACAATTGCTGTCAAAATAGCACTTCGCTATGATATTAATTGCGGCATCAGTTTTGATGACATAATAGATTCACAAATAGCAGCACAGGATGATGCAGTGTTTACTAACAAAAAGGTGAGTTCACTGTTCCACAGAGAAGCGTTCAAGTCGTCAGCATGCAAGACTGATGCAACCAGAGGCAACGTAACTTCTCACAGACTCAAGTGGGACCCACAAGATCCGCAGCAGAATATGAATCGTTTCCCCCTGCCATATATATATATATATATATATATATATATATATATATATACCCTACTTATTTAAGTCTGGATCACTTCTCCAAGAATGCACAATTTAAGAATTTAAGGGAGGAAAAAAAAAAGAAACACGTACATGGGAGTTAATTACAGTTGCCTTTTAAATGACTGACTCAAGGCTATTAGAAAGTAGCTTTCTTAAGAGGGGGAGACGGCGACTCGCCTGCAGTGGGATGTTTTGAATGATGAGATTGCACAGAGGCTTGTGTGTCAGGATTCCCCGGTGGAAGACAGGAGAGAGACTCATTCATCCTATGATTAAAAGTGGATAAGGCTGGGACACAGCCAGGCCCTCCCAGCAATCCTAGCATGATGACGATTAGCCGTGTCATGTGTATATTACATTTATACCAATACCCAGAAAGCTGAGGTATGTAGGTGTTAAATGGAGCATCACGCATAACAATGGGCCTGGCGTTAGCGTACGGCACTTATCTGCCAGCGTGTAGTTAGCCTGGCTGCGGGAAAGAGCGCAAGACATGCATGGGGCGTCCGGCGTCTTGCCGCTGGCTGCTGCTCCTGCTCCTGGACATAGAGGTTGGGGGCTGGGAGCTCCGGAAATAGCACACCATGCACCTCTCCTTACCTCACCAGCTCCTGATCTGCAGGAATCCTGCCATAATCAGACATCTCTCTTAGCTGCTGCCTGGTATGTTTTAAGCTCTCCCTCTCCACCTTCGCTCCTGCCTCAAGCGCACTGGCACTTGGAGACGCACTCTTCTGGAAAAGCTTTATGGGGAAGAGCCCACAGGCACAATAGGCTCCTTTGCATTTTACACGTGTATGATTGCTGTCGGGGGGGGGGTTGCTTACTTCATGATATCATCCCCTGGGATGCAAAGTGAACCACCTGAAGTGACCTAAGAACGGGTGGGATGTGCAGGGGGGAAGCCGTGACACCCATCGTCAACAATGGCGGTAATGGCACAATTTGGTCGCTGGGCTGGAAATTGGGGTCAGTCTTCTGATGTGGCATTGCAGTATATAAATCGGTGAGGCACCGTCATGACTGGCTCCAGCTGCTTCCTAAGGCATCAGGAGTGTTTGCTTGGTGCCACAATGTCTGCCTCAGGACCCTCATAGCAAACCAGGGCCCTGCCTGACCGTCTGAGACTGACAGCTGTATACAATGTTCTTACAGTAAGTGTGGCTGCTAAACTAAACTGATTTCAATTAAGCACTGAGTTCTTGCTGTGTACTGATTGGTCAGGCTCCTATAATCATGTCACTGATGATAACATGAAACAGCTGGATGAGTCTTTAAATCAAGGAAACAAAGTAAAGAGCAAGAATAGCTGAAGTATTTAGCCAAGGATCGGTGCCTTTCGGTTTTAAAGCAGCTTGTAAAACCTGAAATAGCTCAAAGTGTCCTCTCTGACAGGGATTAGGTGGTCACCGTGATACCCAGAGTTGGGTAATTCAGGTCCAGAGAGTACAAGTCCAGAACAGGGTTTAAAAAAACCCATTGAATATTCTGTAATTGTGACTCTTCATGCTCTACTGGTTGATTATCCAAGTTCCACAGTCCCACATAGGACCCCAAAATACCCGTCCTGTGAAACATTCGCTTAGCTAGTCCATGGGACACAAGGACTGTTCAGCTGCATGTTGTTTATTGCAGAATATTGTCAAATATGATCATAAGCAACTAAGAAATTAACTACTTTAGTTATCCTACTGATTCTTTTAAGTAAAATTTTGACATGCGTGCAATAGGAGGTATTAGAATTTTTGTGTGTTTTCACTATTTATGTATACAATATAACTATATTACATTGTTTTTCTAAATACTAATTATTGGATAAATACAAAAACATAAAATTCTTTTTAAAGGTAAATATGAAAAATTCTAAAATACACTGCTATAGGCCTAGTACTCCTTTGACTGTCATAATAAATATTTACCATGGTGTGATACTGAAGAGAGAAATCTTTTACTTTTTGCAAACAGAAACTCCTCTCTGGAGGTGAACTGATGCTGATGAGTCTCTGACATCTTTATCGCAGCTGGGATACAAACATGCGACATGTCTAGTGGCTAAAATCCATGATGAGGAACAATTCAGCAGGTGCATTAATACTAGGATGCCGGCATGTTGCAGCAACCAGATAACAGGGATAATCACTGCATGATGTTTGGTCACTAAAGTTGTTTAGCCAGTAAAGTTTCAAGAGTGTGTCAACACTGGATCCGTTGGGCATGGAGTCATATGCCCTATACCAGTGTTTCCCAACCCGGGGTCCTCAGGGACTCCCAGATAGTCCATGTATTTGCCTCCTCCCAACTCCTGGTTGGGAGCAAAAATGAGGACTGTCTGGCAGGGAGCTGGGAGGGAGCAAGGACTGGAATGAGTAACACTGTTGTGAACCAACGTGGTTGAAATATGGCCAGACAATCAGCAAGCACTGGCTGAACCAAACAGGCAAGTTTCTTCCAAAAAATTACTGCTCTCTCACCTGAATTAGGGACAGCTAGCACAATCATTAGTGACTTTCAAGGCTGAAGATATTAAATCCCAATTTGAAAATGGCTTCAGGAAGATACAAGCCTTTCCTTTTATCCCCATGTATTTTTCTGTTCGGCTCACAAAATCAGCTAAAACAAAACACAACTTTTTGTAGCCCATCTATCAGTTGTATGTTTTAATAGTGCAATCTATGAATTATGAGGCCATTTTCTAAAACTCCACACTACCTGCTCCCCTGTTTTATTGTCCCAAATGCACCATGATCACTACAATAATCATCATTATTATTCATTTGGAAGAAAAAAAAATAGCATTGTTAAACGAGGGTGGATCGTTCGTCACTGAAAACTGCAAATGGTACACTGCACTTTACAGTCTCAGTGGGAGAGTCTCACGCTGTCTCTATATATTTTTTTACTGTGCTAGAACCATTGGGATAAAACCACTTTTTTTTTTTTTGGTTTCCTCATCGGAGGTCGTGTTTACCAGCACGGTGAGTGGGGATGCGAGGAGGATGCTGTTATTTCCAGTCTGGCCCATGAAAGAGAGCCTGCTATTTTGCACCTGGCCTCCGGATGACACTGGCATCCCAGTGACACACTGCATCCCAATTCAACATGCTAATGAGCAGCCTGGGGGCATGACAGGGGACACTTATCCCCTTCAAGCACTGGAGGGGCATGTTGGCGGAGGACGGGCTTCGACGTCAGCCTCCCCCTCCTCTGAGGATTACCTGACAGGCACGGACACACACACCAAGCTCGATTCCCACGATCGCGCAAATCCTAACGTGACATGAAGATACCCTAATTACTCACAGCAGGCCCCACTGTCAGTCCTTAACAAACGTGCTTGTTTACACAGTAAAGTCAAAGGAAATGATACCAGTCGTAAGCAAGGCAACCGTCAGCGCTGGATATGATTGGAGATAATCACGGCGATGACGGTGGAGGCAGTGGCCTCTAGCGTGCCGCGGTGAAGCTAATGACCAGTAGTCATGGGAGACCTGTGTTTTCATCACGCTGCGAGAACTTAGAATACTTCCAAGAACGTTTACTAAAAACAGATTACTTAAATTACAAAATTCATCTGGTAGACTTAAATGTCCATGGAGTTTTTCTACAACTTGAAAATCACACTTACAATAGATGCCATTTACACACTCACCAATATATATATATATATACACACACAAACACACACACACAAGCGGTGCTTGAATTGAATGATACTCAGCTTTTATACAGAATTTATATCCAATGCAGAATGGATTTTGCCGGGGAGCTGAACATACGGACATACAGATCCCACAGTGTCTCTGGTGTGATTAGTGTAAGCATTCACCATGCAGACTGAAGCATTCACAAGCTGGCTAATATATACCCAGAAGGTAAAACACTCATTCATTCAAACAACTGGAAATAATGACTGTTTTCCCTGACGGGGAGAAAGAAAAGTAGTGCTGAGAATGATAGAAAAAGGTCACATACACCAGTCAGGAAGAAAGGAAGATGATTAAAGGAATTTAAAATGAGTCGATACCTAGTGTGAACATGTATGATGAGTATTAACATTGTGCTGTCTCCAACCACAGCTTATTATTGACATGGTGAAGGATTTTTGTGATTGCCCGATCAAATGTATCCCAACAGTTTTGGGCTTTTATTGCACAGAGAGACACGAAGATCTCAGAGAGCAGACCCTGAAAACATATAAGCAAATAATAGCCTCAATTTCTGGATCTTGCAAAGCAAAGGAGAAAACCCAGAGAAAACCTGGAAAACTTTATGCGAAATACACATTTTCTGAGTGCTTTGCCCCAGCATGGGATCTGAACCCCGCCGTTAAATTCACATAATCACTCAGAGGACAGACACTTCAAAGTTAGAATGCTGATGGCATCAGATTCCTACTCATCCTCAGCCAGTAAGAGAGTTTCACAAAACCAGAAAGGTCAAAAAGGTCTCAAAGTCCGGACAGATGGTCTCACACCTTAATTACACACAGGGTCTCCCTCGAAAGGAAGCAGGATGGGCACCAAATCTGAAGCCCCATCCTAGCGTTGAAGGAAACAGCATGTTTGTGGTGGTGGCAGATATTAAAGAATGTCTTAAGATGAAGAAAAATAAGAAAAAAACATTAATGTAGACTAATATCTCATATAAGTGTCTATAGAGTGGTGTGTGAGTATGCCCTGCGATGGATAAGTGTCTATATTTATTGTGTCTTCTATTCATTCAACTTTTTTCTGCTTCCCGTGAATTTCTTCAAATATATGCATCTGTACCATATTTCAGGAAATGTTTAAAATTGAAATGATGAAAATCAATTGATCACTTTCAGCCAGGCACATATCGCCATGGAAACAGGAAGGACACCTAATTAAAGTGAGAAACAAGACCACAATTTCAGTTACGTAATCCGTCGTTCAGAAACCGCTGAAAACACTGTGCCACTTATAACCACATGGTTTTTTTTTGCCAAGTTGTATTTTTAATTATCATTTTGAATTAAAAGATAAATCACAAAGGCTTAATTGGTACCAGCTCGAATCTTGCTGTTCTATAGAACCAGCCCGCAGCTTTACTGATGACAGTACATGGCGACGGGTCAGGTTCTTAATTAATTCCCTGCTCCTGAACACATACATCATGGACGTGTCCTGGAAGCTTACTGGGCAAAAAGTGGAGACTCCGCTTAAAATAGAAACACATCCTTCTGCCGCAGCTCTCTGCGAAAAAACTACTGCTTTTTAATCTCCAAAATAGGTCAATGAAAGTCCTGTGTAACAGTGTGTGTTTCTGGGGAGCTGTCTGCACTTCCCCGCAGGCCTCCCGTGCGACTTTAACCCAGCAGCCTGAAGGCCATGCGTGCCACCAGGGTGCGCTCTCTCTCACGTTTACCTGATAAATGGAGGCAGCCTTGTTCCCAGACATTTCTCACGGATCATACGGCATGGTCCCATGACTGGTTACCGCTGACGTTCATCTTCCCCAGCCGAGGTGCACTGGGGCTGGGGTGTGCTTGTAAACGTGCAAACAAACATCTCCGTCCTCCCACCCCCCAAACACATTTAAGTCACAGGAACCCTGTAGAGTGATTAGCAGACACCCTGCCAGACGCCCTGTAGTCCTATGTGAAGTATGAAAGTCTTTGCAGATTGAAATCTCTCCATTACGATTTTGGAACCCTTTGATCTGACTCTGTCTTCTAATTAGTTCTACACAATTTAAGGCTTGTTGAAGAGATACTGTCTCTGGCCTTCTGCACACTCATGGGAGTTTTACTTGCACAAAAATGTTCTGAGGGCAGAAGGAAAAATGATTGGTTCAGAGAGATAACCAATCAGATTATAGAGGAGGCTGGATCAACCAATTGGATATTTTGGTCCCACCTCCTCTAGTTGCTTGGACCCATGTCTTCTACATGCCTTCTGCATGTCGCTGTCGTAGAACACTGACAGCATGACGAATGACTCCTTTATTATTGTTATTATTATTTTTTATAATAAACAATGCCATTTGACTGAAGATACTCAGATTCTCATGTATAGCAGGGCATAGAGAGAACACCTCCAGCAGGGCGGCGACAACACTCAGCAGGCGGTTGGTTATTGTGCCCAGCTGAATACGATCCCTGTGGCTCTCCCTGGGACTTTACAGAGCACCTCCCACACCAAACTACCTGGAGAATAGGAACATTCTAACCCCTGTGTGGACAGTCTCACCAAAAACGGACGCAGACTGACAGCTGAGGCACACGACCGCCGCCCGCCTGCCCCCCCCCCAAAGCCCTGCATGAAGACTCCACAGCCCCCATTGACCGCTGAGCGCCAAGGATGACGCACCTGGTCTCCTCAGACTTCACCTCCCTCCTGCTCGCCTACGCGCTCTGTGGATAAACGCACTCCTCCGGAGGCTAAATGGCTTCCTCTGTCTCCGGCCCCTTCCTACATGTGGCAGGTGCCATTTACACCTGGCATGCCGCCCTGTTGTTTTTAACACATTTTTTCTAAAGAAAGGCTGAAACACACTTATAGTCAGTAATGCATGCATTTCCACCTTATACGAAAATACAAATTTCCTTACGCATATCAGTGCCAATAGAAATAGAAAATTCATTAAGCCATCTATGACTGATGGCTGTAGTTAATTAGCAGTCAGAATCTGTAGGAGGATGCAAACGTGATCATTTCACAAATAACGACGCCGACGTCCTGCAACCGTAGCAGAAAACGGAGACACACTGAGTGCCATCAAGCGCTCGGGCTAATGTACAGAATCTGGCATTAACAGTGAGTAGAGGGGGAGCAATAAAGAGAGTCCGTAAAAAAGCTTATCACACAACTGCAGGACTTTCTCAGGGGTGACTGGCTGAAAGTTATCACAGTAACAGAGGCAAGTGAGCAAAGTCTTTAGCAAAGTCAGATTAGGGCACTAAAAGGGACGCACTGGAGAGAGGGAAGAAAGTCAGAAAAACAGCAACCACCTCCTCACACCCTGGACAGCAATACAGACCAGGCACCAAATCAAGGCCTGACCTTTGAACCCCCCCAGTTCTAAAAAGAAAACAAACAAACAAACCATCCTTAACATATGGGCGCTTTACAGCAGTGATTTTAAGTTTCACCTAGAAGTTTCCTTAAAGGGATACAATATTACAACCCACACACAACTATACTTAAAGGGATACAATATTACAACCCACACACAACTATACTTAAAGGGATACAATATTACAACCCACACACAACTATACTTAAAGGGGTACAATATTGCCACCTACATTACACAAAACTATACTTAAAGGCATATAATATTATAAGCAATACTGCACATGACTGCGTATATACACTGTCGGAATAAAATACCAATTTGTACCTTGTAACTCGTCACTGTGGCTGTACCCTCAAAGGTCTGCCAATTGTACCCTTAGCTGTAGGTAACTGTACCTTTTAAGGTACTGAAATGGACCTTTTGAAACATTTTTGTACCACTGGGCTGTACCCTTTTTTCCAGCGATATAGGGTGCATAACTGCATCTATACAAACAAAAATCATACGGGTAAAATGTCAGGTAAAGAACAAGTCTAGCATTAGTTTGACTATGATGTCTGCCTCCCTTTGGAAATGATCCCTGTTGTGTAAAGCTAATGATTATAGAAAAAACATGACGGAGACTTTCCAATGTCTGTGGCTCTGAAATTAACCACAGTCATCTGGAATTATGTTTTGAATTCATATTTGTAATGAAGTATAATGAAGAATGCTCATTAAAGTTAAACAGGCGTTTTTAAGGGTCACAGAGATACAGTATCTGCCCCCCCTGCTTATTATCTTTAGCTTGAAATATACAATGCAAACACCTTTGAAGTTTTTTCACAGATACTGTACATTTAAAATGTTATTTTTGTGCAAATGAATAAATCTCACTTTTCACAGTGTGTTAATTATTAAAGCAGCTTCCCGGCATGTATAATGTCAATTGCTTTACTGACTGGGTCCTACCACAGTAACAGGGTTAGGCACAATTACATATTAGTGTGTGTGTGTGTGTGTATTATATTTATATTACATTGTGGGGACCAAAGTCCCCCACAAATTAATAAAAACCTGTTATTTTGACGTTGTGGGGACCATTTTTCCAGGTCTCCACAGAGATCTGTGAATGCACTGAAAAAACTAAAAATGCCCTAAGTCTGATTTTTCGTTTGGTTACTTATGGTTAAGGTCAGGGCTGGGTAGGGGTTAAGGTCTTCATGTTAGGGTTAGAGTTTTCTCCATAGAAATGAATGGAGAGTCTCCACAAAGCTAAAATTACAAACCAGCGCGTGTCTGAGTGAGAAAGAGATTTTACGTAAAGGCAATAGTTCTTCCACACTTTTGCCTCACTGTGAATGCAGCGTTCACCTCTGAAACAGCAGCCTGATCCTCTTCAGACAGCCACACAGCTGGAAAGCAGCATATGGAGGTTCTGAGCAGCTCAGAGTCACCTGCATGACCTAACCCCAAAATTCTTAATCAGTTTGTAGGGGGATGGGGGGGGGGTTGGTCCATGGGGGAATCTGAAGTTAACAAGACATTATGGAGAGAACATACAAACTCCACACACATAGTGCTGGGGACGAAGACTTGAACCTTGGTCCCAGATGCATGCGGCAACAGTACCAAGCACCGCAGCACCATGAATCATTTTTTATTTTTCTGCAATATGATAGATTTCAATTAATAATTTTTTTACAGCACTATAATGTACTATATAAAGTACTGCTCACACGAATCAATATGTAACTCATCAGTTACACATTTACCATTCTCAGGATTTAGTTTTCAGATTTCATGTTGACTGACATTCCAGTGTTAGACAGCTGTGTATGTTTATCGATGACAAAATTGACAAATTTCAAATGGTATTTTTAAAGCCGCCACCCAATGATCTTATGCTTGGTAATTAAACAGGAACATTAAACATTAATTTTTTTTTCCCTTTTATGGAACCCGAGATAAATTCTCTCTATAACACACATCAGCTGCAGTGGAAGGAAATCAGCTGTCAGCATAGAAAAACTTGCAGGCATCATTTGGTGAAATAAGGTTAATGAAGGACGAAAGACATGTTTTGTCTGACATTAAGGCAGCCTAGCATGAAGTGTTCGTTACAGGAGCAGCACGGATCGATACCAGACCAGGCAGAGACTTGCCTGACATGGAAGATAACGAGACCCCGTTCCACCATTGACACATGCTCTGACTTTTTCTCATGTTTGTGTGTGAGATCTTGCATCTGCTTGTATGTATGTATGTGTGTGTGTGTGTGTGTGTGTGTGTGTGTAGCATACAAATAAAAATAAAAAAAAAAAGCCCTTGACATTTCATACAGAGCTTGGAAAACCCTGCAGAAATACTGCATACAATAACACATTTGTATTAGGAACCAGAAAGAGAATAAAATGGCATGAATCAGACTTAAGTGGCAGTAACTCTCCAGGTCTGACATTTGGGTTCAGAGTCCGGGGAATTGGCTGATATGCCGTCCCTCTGCTGGCCCGGTGTGGCCTTCACTATGTCAGTTAAATGTGACAAGGATAGTGCTGCAGGTGGCTCCAATTGCAACTTGAATGTATCGACACCGGTAGGAATGACGGGCACAGGAGCAACAACCCCATGATCCAGTCTTTACGCCATTGTCCGGCTTCCATCAGCACAGATTAATGATTCAAAGACGTTTCATTCCCTTTTCACGTAAAGAAAGAGATACTGTGTCACAAATGAACCGAAATTCTAATTGAGGATGCTGTTTGATTGAGGTGTTATTTCATGTAAAAACTAACCAAATATAACATATTGTATAATTGTATTTATGTTCAGTGCAGAGGAAATGGGACGTAAACATTGTCCAGTGACATAAAGGCCAAACCAGATAACATTCTACAGCCTAAATTACAAAACAAAAACAAATTGTGGATCAAACCAGTAGACCTTTTCGACTAGTATCAACTGGTAAGGACTTCTTACTGGGGGTAACAGATTGAATTGGCGAAACTGACCTTCTATTTGAAAACAAACCATGAAACCAGTCAAAAAACAAATTTAAAAGACAGCAGAAAATTAAACTGCTATTGCACTGGAAATTTGTACAGAGGAAATGGGAAGCAGCACATGACATGAGAGGCTCCTGTCAATTCTCATAAGGATGTGAGATTTGAGAGTTTGCACGTGGTGTAACTGAATAAGTAATACCAGTGGGAGGCCTCATTATTGCTCTTTTACCATGGATAGGGATCGATCAAGTAAGTGGCCTACAAGATGTGTGCTATGTATATAGATAATAACTAATCCATTTTTATTAAAACACACCGGTTTAAATTCCAGTTTTTAAATAAGGTCTGCTTGATATTGCTTCAGACAGTAGTCCACGTTTGGTCCCTGTCAATGTGCCTGAAATGCAGTTAGTCAGTGTTTATTTTGACCTGACATTCAAGAAATATTGATCCATAGTCTGATAGGCATTTACATGTGGTCAGATCTCAACACACTAAGTTGTCAAAAACACTTATGAAGGCTTAATCTCATTTAACTGTCTATGAGTACAATGGTGAAGAAGTGTAGTGCTTCAGTTCTAAACATTCCATAAGAAGCCGTGGTTCAACAGTGCAGTGATATGTCAACTAGAGAAGATTAATGACATACAATAAGCTATATAAAAGTGGGGGCGTACAACGAAAAAGCCAGGGTGAACAGCAACATATAAAATGAACATTGTACATTGCAAAAGGCCAGTGTTGTGTATTCAGTTCACCAGTGACCCAACTCAAGAAGACTTCATTTGTGATGCACGAGTCTGCGCGGCAACGCAGGCTGTCAAGCAAGTTTCCAAACATGTCATTTCCATGGAGCAGTAACCTCGTGTGCAAAAGGCCAAAAGTCTACAGCTAGAAGCCTTGGAAAGATACCAGATGAGCTCTGACAGGTGCTGAAAACATAAGCCAAGGATAAAGATGGAAGGAAAATCAAAACGTCTACCCAAGACTAACAGAAACTGACTAAATGTAAGATGTTCTCTGCCATATCTGATATTCAGTCTGCAGTTATTGTCTGCTTGTTATTTACCAGTCATGAAACTTCAATGCCAACCATATATCTTCTGCATTCCTAATTTTGCTTGTTTGGCATAAAAAAACATAAATAAGATTTCTCTTCATAATTCATCCTATTAAATTAATTACCCGTAAAAATGTCACTGACATAGTCAGATCATTACAAAGAGTGAGATTTTCTGTCCTAGTACGTACGGGGAATTGTAAAAATCTCCATTTGTCATTCTTCAGTTTTGCTTCATACATAACAACATTTGCTACTAACAAGGAATATGTATGCTGTTTCTGCTCTTCCCCCGTACGGAGATTATTACATTATCTGTCCCAGCGGTCCACCAGCGATTCCCTGCTGATCTGACATCTATTGACACCTCGCTCTTTGAAATAAAGCAGATTGTTTGTCTTGCAAAGGGGCCCCTCTTGGTGTTCTGATGGGGAAAAAAACTGAAGCGAGACATTTGCAATATCAGACACCTGCAGTTCGCGTCGCAATTACAGCTCACTCCTCGACACCTTCCTGTACATGTGCTCGTCGAACATTTACACTTGTGATAGGCACTGTCATCGCACGTGTGCACTTACAAACGGCACAGATGGAAATGTAAATCGTCTCTTTAATGATAACATACATAGTGACTCGCTAACAGAGAGCAATTAGCTGTTGCTCACTTTATAGATCTGAGCCTAATTTTGGAGTAATCCCACACTGACAAATTATAAATAAATGATCACTATTAATATTATTATTAAGGATAATAATATCAACACCCTTTTGAGACAACACAAATTCAATGGATCATTTAATACTTTGCTGTTTTAAACATGAACAGAATGAAAAAACAAAAGACTAAAACAAAGTGTGTGTGTGTATATATATATATATATATATATATATATATACATGCACACACACACCTACTACATAAAATGCACAAGTTAAAGCAGTATTGCTAATCTGGGACCGTCACGTAGACTTAGGGTGCGAATGTGACCCTTACGGAGACAAACAGAGCACTGATCACAAGGATAGTCAGCGGCTCCCTACACGTCATGTAATGTTTGATAGGTTACACCCAGGATTTACTCCGCATCAGAAAAAGTTAGGATGTATGTTAAATTAAAATTTATAATGAAAAGATTGACCTGCAAATTATCTTTGACCTGTTTTACATTGTGAACAAGACAACATCACAATTTGATGTTTTACCTTGTGAATTTTGTGGGGTGTTTTTTCAAAATAAACAAATAAAGACATATTTAAATCTATGTGTATTTCAAATAAGGGCGACATGGTGGTGCAGTGGTTAGCACTGTTGCCTCTCACCTCTGGGACCCGGGTAAATGAATGAATGTATTTCAAATAAAGTTGGAACAGTAAAGCATTTTGTAATGTCTGCTTGTCATATTTTGCATTTCAAACTGCACCACACATTCTCGGTCAGGACTGTTAGGCTAGTGCAGCACCTGCACCCTCTTCTGCAGCCATGCCTTTGTGATGTGTGCAAAATGTGGTATTGCATTGTCTTCTTGAAATACGCATGGGCGTCCCCGGAAAAGATGTTGTCTTGAAGGCAGCATATGTTGTTCCAAAATCTCCATGTACTTTCCAGCATTGATAGTCTCTAAAGGCGCATTAAAGTCACCTTTGCCAAAGGTGCTGAAACAACCCTGGTTTTTGGACTTGTTACACAGTCTGGGTGCCTCTTTTCATCTCTTCGTCTGTGAGACGGTCCAGAGCACATGGCTTACATTTCTTCCAAAAAAAAAAATATTCATTTGTCTGACCACGATACACATTTCCACTGTATGACTGTCCATCCCAGATGCCTCAGAGCCCAGTGAATTCGGTGCTTCTGGACACGGTTAACCTATGCCTTTCTTTTGGCACTGTAAAGATATATCTGGCATGTGTGAATGTAAATTCATATTAAAATGCTTGACAAAGGTTTGCCAAAGCAATCCTGAGGCCATATGGTTATATCGATTATAGATGAATGACAGTTCTTGAGCAAGTACCACCTGAGGGATCGGAGATCACGGTTATTAAGCTTAGGCTTGTGATCTTACCCTTTATGCATTGAAATCTTTCTTTGAGAAACATTATTTTTAAACTTCTCAATGACTTTCACACACGTTAGCTGGTGATCCTCAGTCCATTTTTGCTCATTCGGGGCTGGGGCTTTCCTGGATGCTGCTTTTGTTCCAGATCATGATTACAATCATCTGCTGACATTACCTGTTCCAAATCATTCCATTACTTAATTATTTTACCTCATTACTAATCCTAAATTGCTCCTGTCCTGACTTTTCTTGGAATGTGTTGCACGCATAAATGACTGGAATGGATGTATATTTACAAATGAAATAAAGCTGATCTGACAAAACATGAAATATCTTGCGTTCATACTGTCTGCAATGGAATACAAGTCAAAGTAATTTTAGAAATTACTGCTTTCTTTTTTTATTTGCATTCTCTATACTGTCCTAACTTTTTCTGATTTGGGGTTGTAGCCCAGATCCAGCTCCTTATGTCCAAATTGCTCCTTGTCAGAGCCCAGCTCCGCCTCCTTCTGCCCAAATTGCATTTGTCAGAGCCCAACTTCACCTCCTTATGTCCAAATTGCACCTTGTCAGAGCCCAACTCCGCCCCCCTATGTCCAAATTTCACCTTGTCAGACCCCAGCTCCGCCTCCTTATGCCCAAATTGCACCTTGTCAGAGCCCAGTTCCCACCCCCTTATGCCCAAATTGCACATTGTCAGAGCAGAGCTCCGCCCCCTTATCTCCAAATTGCACCTTGTCAGAGCCCAGCTCCGCCTCCTTATGCCCAAATTGCACCTTGTTAGAACCCAACTCCACCTCCTTATGCTCAAATTGCACCTTGTCAGAGCACAGCTCCGCCCCCTTATGTGCAAATTGCACCTTGTCAGAGCCCAAACCTCACCTCCTTATGCCCAAATTGCACCTTGTTAGAACCCAACTCCACCTCCTTATGCCCAAATTGCACCTTGTCAGAGCAGAGCTCCGCCCCCTTATGTGCAAATTGCACCTTGCCGGGGCCCAGCTCCGCCTCCTTATGCCCAAATTGCACCTTGTCAGAGCAGAGCTCCGCCCCCTTATGTGCAAATTGCACCTTGCCGGGGCCC
>JAABNX020000053.1:7403869-7422198 GCA_015163995.2 Mormyrus lacerda | reverse complement strand
AGCTCTGCCTCCTTATGCCCAAATCGAACCTTTCTGGAGTGCAGCTCAGCCTCCTTCAATATTAAACTTTTTTCTTAATGTCCAAAAATTTAGGAAAATATTTCAAATGAAGAGTTTAATTAAAGGTCAGTTAAGGGCAAAAATCATATTTTTTTCATTCAGCTTTAATATTAATTTTCATTGGTATCTCTGACTAGACATTCATTTCTGGATGAGATATTCCTACAAGATACCTTGATTTCTGCCCCATGTTTTGGTCTTTTCACTCATTCCACTTAATATACTGCTGGCAAAACTTCACTTACCAGCTAGAGGTAAGATCTGTGTAAGAAGTAATCCCTGAATAACTTGATAATTTATTGCAATTTCATAGGGACATTATGAATGAAGCAAAAATATGACTTTTAATAATAAGCCATTTTGATGCATTTTAAAATTTTATTTACATGTTTCTTTTAATCAAGTACTATTTAACCACATGATATGTACAATACCCATATCAAATAAAAATAACTTTTTGAACATACTGCATCTTTAAGTCCTCCGACAGGACCACCCTTCCTCTCTGATTCTAATTTAACCCCTGGTTATTCCAGCACGCAAACGGTAGCCCCATGTGAATGGAGTGCTGTGAGTGCACCATCTTTAAAAGGAACTGGCCTGTAAACATTACACTGCACACTGCAAGCTTCTAACACTGAACTCACTGCTGTAAAAACGTCCGGCTTGATTAATTTATTGCTGCCATGACAACCAGGTTTAATAATGCCCAGAAGCTAACAGCTGTGGCCACTGTCACGGCAGGTGAGATGAGCTTGTGGTTCACTGCTTGCTTCTTTATGACCCGCCGGCTACCTGGGTCTCCGTTGACGTGCTACATCACGTATCGCATGTGCTTTTATGGCTGAGATTTACAGCGTATGCTTTATTTAACACCCGCCGCGCGAAGCGTCATGCTGCAGCATAGAAAGGCTCTGAGCCGACTGGATATTGCACAGGTGTGGTGATAAAAAAGACAATGGAAAAAGGGCAGAAAGAGGAAGCAAGAGCTGCTAAGACCCAAAGGCCGTTAAAGTTTAACATATTGCTGTTTAATTTTAGATGCTCAAATGGGTCTCATGATGCACCTTGGAGGGTTGGTACTGGTACCAGAATGCCATGACCCCCATGCAAGGGTGGTCACCAGGGTAACCGTGAGTGATTGGCTATATATGTACCGGGAACAAGACCTTCAGAGTGTGATGAGTTCCTGGATTATCAAAAATCCTGGAATTTACCCCACCGATCCCAGAAGCACTTAAGACACCAAAGCCACACTGATGGACGCCTTTGACCACAGGTGTGATGTGTGTGAGAGACAAAACAAGAATAAATATATAGAAAAATAAATAAAATAAAGCCTATAAAAGCACTACGAGGTATTAACGAAGCAAGATGAATATGCCAAATGATTGATAAAGAAAGGCATTCCAGGCAGAGGAGTGCCCACAACCTGTTGGATAAATCAGGACTATCACTCATTCAAAGAGAGCACAGGGATATTATTTCAGAACAAGAGAGAATATAATGGCAATAATGATGGAGAATCTTTGTATTGAATGACAAAATATTCAGGACTTACTAGAAAGCAACATGTCGGAAAATCACAGACAGTATCAGGCTTCAGCGAAAGAACAAAAAGGCAAAATTGATAAACACAATAATGATGTGATGTAAACAATTATAATAATAAATATTTGGTATTAGAGTCAGAAAGTCGCGTTTGTGACACACGTCAGTGCTTCCCAACCTTTTCTCTGCCACAGGATGCTAGGTGAAAAATACTGTTATACATAAAACATGCCTAAGTCATACAATCAATTCTGAATCATTACTGGCAAACTTGTGTATGAATAACAGAAAGGAAAGCACGGCATTCTTGTAACAAGGCGCCGCGTGTTGCTGTGATTTCGGCGCCGTGTGGCTTCCTGCATGCAGCACAGCGGCAGAGACCCTCATTTCCTGTAGCGCCAGAGGTCTCCTGAAGCCCAAAGCACTTCCACTAAGGGGAGAGTGAAAAATGACACTCCTGGTGTCAGCCAACAGGTACTCAACCTCAAAACTAAGGCTCTTTATAGTTCCAATAGACCGGACAGCCATTAATTTACTGGGCCAGAGGAATTGTCGCTCTTTTTAATGCCTTATATTTCAGGCCCCCTTGCAAAGTCTACAAATGCTTGGTCTTAGTCTTCAGTGGTCACATTAAATGATCTGTTTGTATGTATTGCCTGCATTTTTTGAGGGGTTCTAATGCACCTGCAAGATGGGTCTCATCTCTATACGACAGTGTTTCCCAAACCGGTCCTCAGGGACCCACAGACAGTCCCGGCAACAAGCTGGGAGGGAGCAAAATTGTTTACCGTCTGGCAGGGAGATCAGGGGGAGCAAAATGCGGACCTGCTGCGGGTCCCTGAGGACCGGATTGGGAAACACTGCTGTATGCGGAATAGCCCCCAGCACTCTAGGCGCGAGGAGACCCAAAAACGGACCCTACATCTGCTCTGCGAACAGGCCCAGCTTGGAAATTCATTTCACTTCCAGTCCGACCGTGAAACTGAGATGCGCGCAAACGCAGGCAGCTTGCCATGCTCTGAAAAGTGCAGAGAAGAGTGCAAAGGCATTTCTGAAGAAATGATCTGATACCTTCAAGCATACACCTCCTCTCACGAACGTGTCTGCTCGGGATCTGAAGCCACTCAAATCGCTTGTTAGTTCCAAACTTTTCAGCTAGTTAGCGCTCGTTGCCCACCTCAATTATGTTAAACTGCTTGACGAGTCTCACAGAACAAGGTTGACTTAGAGGACTTTGGGAACAGAAAAATTGAAGCGAAAGACTGCACAAAGAAAGGGAGTCGCAGGTCACAGTGATTGACACTGTCGGCCATAAAACAGCAAATTATAAACGCCTGAGACACCGGGAGAGTTCACGGCCGTGATAATTAGATTGAATGAGACTGCCAATCTGTCATTATCAGAACATCAGCTTCAGACATTTTTTGTCAAGTATATTTGGCATTTTTTTAAGTGAGAGTATAACACGGTTTCTTGAATGGGAACTTGATTGAACAATCACTGCTATCAATCACGGCTGACAAATACAACTGTCAAATGTATCAGTTAATGAATGTTGTTATGAAAATGAAAACGGTGGGAGTGACAGGTCTCCTTCACAGGGTTTTGATTTCAGAAGCCCTCGGGCCCTGTGGCCGCCAGTTCTGAGGCCGGTTTGAGGCAGCTGTTGCTGGAGAGACGTCATGTTAGGGGCCACAAATAGCAAAACCACAATCGACTGAACAGCATTGCAAATACATGAATGGTATTGTTTTGTGGCATATACTGTACATAATGCTTTTTCTCATCTACTGTCATATCATATAAATTACAAAATAATGTGTAATATTAAAATGATAAATAAAAATCCGGTCAAGTAAAACCTATTGTCTTATTAAAATATACAAAACTCTACACTGAATTATTATTCTACATATAAAGCATTATGATGCTCTGAAAGGCAGTTTACGATTTAGAAATGAAAGAACTGACTGTAACCGGGAATGCGTGCATGAAATCGAAATGTGCAGTCATGGAGTTTAATATGTTAATGTTTCTCTACTTTGGCGCAGCCGGTATTCAGCCTCCAGGGTCAGAGGTAAAAAAGCCACAAGAGCCCTGTCACTAATGCGCTTCACCGGGCGCTATACAGCCTGTCCTTGCGGAACTTACTTACTGAATGAGTGACGCATATAGAAACGACATGCGGTTTGCAATATTCGGCCGCGGCATGCATCAGACTAGATTTGCCGAAGCCTAATGGCAGAATAACAAAATAAATCATCAATATGCAGAATATTAATAGAACACTAATAGTAATGATGCCCTATTAGGAGTAGCGGGTTTTGAATTTCAGAAGCCACCATTTGCATACTGAACAGCCTACCTTAATGGCTTAGGTGGATAAGATATTTTAATAAAGAAAATACTTCCTTGCCACCGGCGCTGTTGCTTTTATACGGGGAAATAACCAATGACAGTAACCTAAAAGGTTAAAACCGGGGGGTTTTAGCGATGCCTAGAAGAGGCTTTTTTACGCATCGATGGTGAGACCCTCCATTACTTTCCAGTGTAAATGTGGATATAGGTGTGCTAACAGCGTGTTCTACAGGCATCTAACTGCGGGGGGTATTTACCCCAGTAGATGCAGGTGGTAAGGCATCTCAGGATGCTAAATCGGGTGATCGGATACATATTATAAGGAAGTTTCTCTTCATTTCCGTGTCGTTTACGGATTCAGTTGATCGTATTAATTATTGGCTGTATCTCCTTACACTGCCACCACGCGTTAGGTTATCGGCAGACAAGCGAGAAAGGCGACTGTAGATTACTTTTCAAATATATATTTTTTAATAACTAAATTGTATCGAATTGAATAAACTGTGAAAGTATAAGCGCAGCATGTCCATCGAGGATCTGAACGCATGATGTCCTAATAACAAGAGTCCAGGTCCAAGAGATTGACGTTCTGCTAGACATCGATGCCGCAAATATCACCGGCGACACTAAGGAAAGACGTTGCCTAACTTAGGTAAGATACGCGCGCAGAACCGGCATAATAAAACCGCTTCTGAATTACATAAATGCAGTATCCAACACACTGACGCGCAATGCAATTTGCAATGTCTAGTATCCTTTCGCCACCTATTTCTTTATATCTTTATATATCCTCCCGCCCGCCCTTCCAACTAAACCAAAACGCCATAGTCAAGAGATATGTATTCAACGTATTAAATATTTTCCGTTGTACTGATAATGCATTTTTGCTTTTCAAACACAGACATGTAGGACTGAAACGTTTATTCATTCGGCAAAACGATCACAAGTGATGTAACAGTAGGTTACTGGGAGATCGTATACCAGCCTACCTACATAATAAAAGATCAGACTGCAGAAATGTCTTAGTACACAAACGCGATATTTTCTCTCTGAGCATTCGGCTGGCGTTTGGAAAATGATCTTGCTGAATAATAATCATCATTCCCATCGGTAACCCATATCTAAATCCCTTTTGTCTAAACGTTTAGAGAGCGCAACAGTTAAAAGGGTGAAATCACAGTACAAGAAAGGATCCAGTATTGAGATCAACACAGGGATCGTCCCGTTTTGCTTGAGAGATGCGTGGTGGCGATCACACGTTTTCTGTCAATAGCGTGTGTGTTTTAACTAACACTTTGCTTTTATAGATAAAGCCCTTTAATGACATCCAAACACAGTCGGACCCATATCTTTGCGGTTTCTTATACTGCACATCTCATTGATTCTCCAACCGCTTAATGATTTTCTTCATAAAACCCCGGTAAGCCAGGAGTGTGAACACAGTATAAAATATGGTCCATTAAAGTCAGAGACAATTATCTTGTACTTGAATATAACTAAAGAACCGATCCCAGCTTTCAATTTTCTGTCGTTAAAGGGTTTTAAAGGAAAATCCTCGGATGTTTGAACCACGGTATGTATTTAATGTAAAGAATTTTAAAAGGCGACACGTTAACATTCCATAATTTTTTTTTTTTAGAAACAGTGTAAAATGACACAGAACCGCGTTCACACGAATGCAACACGCATAAAACATGGCAAAACGCACAACTTGCAGTATGTGATAATCCCAAACAATTCACTAGTTAATAGGCATTTGAAGCAACTCACGTATCGGCTTGAGCATACTGCAAGAATATTTATTGAGCCCCCGCTCAATGCCTGCATTGAACTGCGCGCCTGGCAAGTAAATGCGTTCCCTTAACTCCAACCTATTTTCATGGATTTTTGCAGCACAGCCGGATCTTCTCATACAAAAACAGATTTCGCCTTGTTCTAGTAACAACGTAACATTAATCCCATTACGGTATTAAATGCAGTCGACGGGTGAATACTGACCTCGCACACATGTGATCATCATTAAAAAAACGAGATTCCAAAATATAACTCCGCTTTTAATCCGCATTTTCTTAGCTAGAAAAAAGTCCGCTAGACCACACTTAATACATCCTCTTTTGAAAATGTGGAAGATTTCCGCCGACCTTGCGTAGTACCCCTCTTTATTAATTTCTTTCATATTCACATCAAGCTAGTGAGTGTTTTTTCGGTGGCTATTCCTCAGCCGGCGCAGTGTATGCTGCCGCTCTGGCTGGCTTGCGGTCACAGCTCCAAGTGAGCGGCGGTTCTGGGATACCACAGCAACCTTGACGAGGACTCAACCATCTCTCCAAAAGGGGCACAGAGCCTCCCCGCTACTCCTGCAAGTCGATCCTCGCTTAATAACTTTTCGTTTCTTCTGACTTCGTTTCCCCGCAAATATTTCCACCTAAAGAAAGACGATAATGCGTTAAATGATTAAGCAAGAGATTTACCCGGCAAAATTAGATCAGCCACCAAGCCTGCAAGTAATTAAATATATATCTATATACAAAAATAGACGAGACGGACATGCGTGTAAAGGGGGTGCGTTTGATCAAATTCAAGTTATTTTTACCTATCTGTTAAAGTATAGTCAAATGGCAATAATTATTGCGCAAAATTAAGTGGCTGTAATTGTCTCATGGCATCTCAGTTACAACCTTAATCGTTTAAGATACATTAAAGCTGTAGCCATTTGACAAATTAATATAGTATAGGTTCTAATTTTGCTCATTTTAGCACCCATATAAATTTTACCTCAGCTTTAAAAAGAAGTTATTTTTGAGCAGATAAATACTATATTTACCACTGCGGAACTGAAGAATTGTTCACAGAATTAATAATAAAAAATAAAATGCAATAAATAAACCGAAGCGATTTTAAGACCAACAGAGATGAGTTTTCTAATGAAATAGGTACAGCGTAACTTGATCTAATTTACCTAGCTTTTTTTTTTTTTTAAACTTCCAGGCTGAAAATATATTTTCAGGGTTAAGATAGTAGTGCAGAAGGACGCTTCTGCCATCTACAGGCTATGGGCCTATGATCTCAAAATCATTCTCTCAATGCCCATCACAGGAGTCTGAAAGGCACATTCACGCATCCACAGACATACAGACATACATGAACATCCACCATCGGCTGGCTTTCGGATATTCTGTTCACCAGAACGGGCAAAATTAAAAATATTCAGTTGCTCTGTTGATTTCAATATCCATTACGCTTTTTGTATACATTAGGGCATTCTTTATTTATGTAGATGCTCGTTTTTACATTAATTGCCACAATTACGATAATTTTATTTCTCTGAAAAGCGAAAAGACCGGTTTAGTAAAATTCTGAGCCCTTTGTAACAATCTACATAGTACAACTGAATATTCATTATCTGTTTAGTCCCTAATATATTTCTGCAGACCATGGTCTCGTTTTGCATGTGCTATTCATTACGTCGGTTTTTGCGGGAATTAATCTAAGCCTAACGGAGAATATAATGACTAAGTTAAAGTTGAAAAGGTCTGAAAGGTATCGTGCCAGTTAGGCTGCTACAGTGCTAGCCCGATCTACTGTTTTATCGTTATGCGGCGGAATCATAAGAGGGTACGGAAGACAGGAGCTCTCCGAGGTCCTGATCTGCTGATGGACGCGTAGCTTTAATACTGAACGCTATTGCATATCTATTTCGTGATAAAGAATGCAATGCAATGCGCCTTACGAATGCCAGATCGAAGCGACGTTTGCAAGTGCCCTTTTAAAGGTATTATTAAAATGAGAAGACGACAAGAAAGCGAGGGGGTCGCTATGTAAATATAATCAGCACTAAAGATATACAGTACACCCATGATGGAAATCAGGTTTTAACACTGGACGTGTCCGAGGAAGGAATTTCAAGTGGGAATGTAAATATGCGATACATTCTCAGGGCTGACTCTGCATTTCCCGTTAATGAGCTGAAAGCAACATGACTTCGCCAATATTTTTAGAGGATTCTAAGCCTTCTGTGTGCAATGTTTACTCGGTCACGGCTGGTAGAATCACACTGGCACTCATATTTATCCCAGCTTATTCTCACCCCGTTGAATGCATTACACAGGTAAAGTAGAATATAACGAGAATAATTCGCTCGTTCGTTCGTTCATTCATTCATTCATTCATTCATTCATCCGTTTTAAACTGGGCATCTGGAGTCACTGGGAGATTGGAGGCAGCATAGCGATTAAGCCTTTGTTACACCCAGGGCATGAACTTGCATACAATCATACTGGCAATCAATGAATGATTTAGAAAGTACTACAGTACTGCTACAACATGAGAAGAACATCAAAATTACAAACAGGTGTCACCAATCCTGGAAGCGTGAGCCATCGTACAGCCCCTATAATCATTCATTCATTTATTTGTGTATTTATTTAGAAGCCATATAACATGAATGTACGTATCTCCAAAGTTTCTCCATCCAAAGATGAAAGCAGGAAGACAATGCCAGCAAACACTTTTGAGAAAATCCACATCCAGTCATGAATAGCGTGACTGGAATAAGGGGAGGGTGTTTTCTCAAGGTGGCCTCAGCTGACTACATGGTTCTACATGCATTATTACCCAAATCTTTAACTACAAACAAGTCAACAATCGTATCCAGGTGCACACATCCCTCCACAAACATGCTTTAAGGATAATCCTACTGTAAATAACTCTTCCATAACCTATATTGCAAATATACCAGTAGGTACATTTCTGTAATTAGAGACTTTTTTATAATTAATATAACAGTACATTAACTAGGACTGCATTCAACCCTCCAACGTTGCTGTAGATGTTACCATAATGTAAAACATTATTTTGGAGTTATTTTAGTTTCACACTTTCAAAATGCTTTTTCATGCTAGTACCTAATTAAAGACCAAAGGCTTTGATAGTAAAGCCAGAAGAAGTTCTGTCTAATCTGACTACATCATTTTATGTATGCATACTGGGTTTAAACAAAAGCATATTAATAAAATGTTAGAAAACCAAAAAAGAAAAATTGTGGCAGCTTAGTGAAGGACAAAGCTGGTGCCCCCTCAGAGGACGGCGCCTCTGGTGGCCACCTAAAGAATTGACCGGCACTGAACCTGCAGGTATGCAGCATTCATGGTGCAGTCTTTACATGCATGTAGCAAATATCTAATTGAAATTGTTTTTTTTTTTTTTTTGGCATTATGACATGGCCTTGGACTGCTGGATAGCCCCACCCAAATAAAGCATCTATGATCACACAACCCCCCCCAGGAAGCCAGGTAACAATCACTCACACTTCAGAATGGATTTTTAAAAAAAGTCATGGAGAACAAAGACTGACCAGCATGTAATAGATGCATATCATAATACCATCTTTTTCATTACATTTTTAAAGTTAATTCACATACACACACACATATAAATGCATATCAGATAATCCACGATTTTTTCTCCTTTCCCGCACGAAATTTGTCTTAGCGACTAACCCATTGACATGGCTGAAAATGATAACTGAAGTAATCCAAGTTAGATACATTGTACTACATTGCCCTCCCTCCTTTGGGGACCTAAACCTACTCGCTTTCAGTCACACATTACCACTTCATAAACATGTTGCCTTTTAGTCATCTGTGCATTCCTGAAACTTTGGGAGCATGATCAGGTGTCCTGGCATGAGGGACCGCTGAAGTGCTACTGTCCTATGTCTTAAATTTCAGATCCTGAGTCTGCAGAACAACAACAAAACCTTTATAACTGCCACATCTAAATTAGAATTCCATGTTAATGGAAGAACCAATTTGTTGCTCTCCAACTTTTATAAAATGGAGATTTTAGGACTTTACACCTTGTTTAATTGGATACTTTGCATGTGTACGAAAGTGACCTTGCCTGTACGGGGGCAAAATTAAAAATATTCAGTTGCTCTGTTGATTTCAATATCCATTACGCTTTTTGTATACATTAGGGCATTCTTTATTTATGTAGATGCTCGTTTTTACATTAATTGCCACAATTACGATAATTTTATTTCTCTGAAAAGCGAAAAGACCGGTTTAGTAAAATTCTGAGCCCTTTGTAACAATCTACATAGTACAACTGAATATTCATTATCTGTTTTACCTTGCCTGAATTCTGAGTGCTCTCCAAAATCTCAGTAACCTCTCAGAAATAACATCCTTCCACTGGGAAAGGTAAAGAAACGTGACTACATCCTAGTTTATCAATTCAGAGGCAAGTTCTGTGACTGCGATAATGGCCAAGTGATTTTAGGGTTCATATAACTTTCATTTTCTTGAAGAGATGCTTTAAAGTTACTGGAAACTAATGAAGTCTAGATGAATGAGATCTTTATTTAGTTTGGCCATTTGCTATGACATGGAACCTTAGAAAGTTTAAAGCTATGTGATGCTTTGGTGAACCATAACTGTTGTCACCTCAGTGCCACCAAGCCTCTACACAGACTTTGCTTGGCTGGAGCCGTATCTCAATAAGATGTCCCCATATCTCACTAATGACCACAGGTCTGCTGGCTCTCCGTCTGCTGCCTGACCTCAACAAGCCTTACTTTTCATAGAGCTAGACTAGACTTACTTTTTTGCAGAAGGAATGTTCCAGTTTTATGTGCATCAAAAATTTATATATGTTTCTCCTTCTGTCACAAGGGTTTTAGGGATCAGTGAGTCTCCTCAAGTCTCACCAACAGTGGAAGGAATTGTTCCTGTCCTGGTCACCTGGGAGCCTCTGGGAGAAAAGAACACCTCTATGTTGAACAACTGGCCTGCATTGTCAACACCAGGATGTGAGGGGCCCACGCGCACACATTTGTATACTGAATGGTGGATGAACATTGAATGAACACTAAAACTCACTGCTGTATGTCACAACCAGTTTCAGTCTTGATCGAGCCAGAATGGTCCAGTCAGCATTTAATGTGGGACCTGCAAAATGCTGTATAAATGCAAATAAAATTCAATGTGTTACAAGTTAGAACACGACCACTAGTATCCACCCTCTGTGGTCAGGTACAAGGCTGAAGTGAGTCGTATCTCAGAAAACACAGCCATCCAAAGACCAAAGGGCTAAATGCTGTTTCATTTCATAAACCAGAAAACACCATCAGAATTAGAAGTAAAGCAATATCAAAGTAAATAATCTTAACCCAAAAAATGATGCCCATACGGTCTGAAGGTTAGTATAACTGTTAATTCCTCTCGAAGTTTAAGAACAGGATGCACATAATGTCAGAAAGTATATTTATATGTTTTAAATTTATTTTACCATCAATTGGCTAATGGTGATACATCAAAAAGTTTTGGGGGAAAAAAAAGAGTGACTACATCAATTTCAGATTATAATGAAAATGTAATGCAGCATCTCAAAGTCTGCTAACAATTAAATATTTCATTGCACGCTCTAAACTACGATCATACTGTGCTCATAACGTTGGAAAAAGGTATCTGTTCTCCAAAGCCTTATAGCATTTTATTTGTGGGCTATAAATCAGAGACTTTAGCCCTTAAATGCACTTTAATTTCAAGAGGGCAAACCAAGGTGTGCTGTGTCCCATTGGGTATTCCATCACTTGGGCACCCCCGTACTGCACAAAAATAATACACAGCCCCAGCAATGTTATGTTTCACCCAAAGATTTCATCAAGCGTCTTAAAAAATACGAGATCGAAAGTGTTTGTTTTCCTGGCACAGATTTGGAAAGTGTTCATAACGCGATTCAACATGACCGCGTTTATTCTCCTGATTACCCTAAGAAAAAGAGATGCTTGGAAGGGGATTCTGGCCTGAAATCGGCCTTCGTGTCACAATCCACAGGAGAAGGGGCCCTGACTGCTTTCCAATTTATGGTAACGGATGAAAATTCGTTTATTTTTACAAGGCATCCAAAATCAGAAATGACACAGCTGATTCCATGTTTTGGTCACGCGGAGCTGAGAAGCTATAAAGTAAAGTGATACACTCATGACCAAGAGGTAGGCCATTTAGAACTCACCTGTACCTGTTTCAAATGAAGAATAGCATGCATGAGGAGAAGCAAACTAGCTCCTTTATAGTTTAAGATTAGTGAGGATGATTCATTATAATGGGAACATGCTGTAAAACAAATTAAATTGTCCCATCATGGTCCTGACTCCTCAGTTACTGAGATAGAAGCCATATTTCAAGGATACCTATGTAATAAAAGGTCCAAAGATGAGCTGTCAGCAGATTCGGCCCCCTGTCCTTATTTCTGATAAGCCTCAGATATGTTACCCCTGAAACATCTTCAGGGCCCCCAACTGCTCTGCCACGAAATTCACTCAGGAACTGGGGCAGAGGTGCGACCCCCCCAGCACCCCTCGGCCACATTTCCCATTTTGTTTTCCCATTCAATCTGCCCATCTAATCACACCATGAACGCAGGCCTCTGATTGAAAATTACTGCGAAAAATCTGGCACCACAAGCGAGCCGCATATTAGCACAATAGAAATGATGGATGAGGTTAGACACTCCTTCCACTGTAAAGTATTCTGAGGTCTTTGCATGAAGGGCACTGTATAAAAAATATACTATTATCATATAGTAAATGTCTGTTTGCCAATAAATGTAGCAGGACTGTAATGCCCAAGTTGCCCAAAACACTCTTAAAGAAGGTAAACAACAGTAGCAATAAGAGAAACAAGATGTATAAACCATTTGTCGCATTTGGAAATGCAGATGCCTGTTGGTGGATCCATTCACAGGCTTGTAGCCTTGGGGCAGGCAGGCCAGACCCTGGAGTGCTGGTATCCTGCAGGTTTTCGATCCTACCTGGTTTCTGATGAACCACACCTGATCTCAGGCAGATAGGATCTCTTCAGGTAGGATAGAAAACCTCCAGGGTCAGGGTTGTCTACCCGTGCTGTAGCCCATCCCAGTAAGGGCAGCGTACAAGCAGGAGATAACTGGGAGGGGAGGCCAGGTCATGGTATTGTAGCTGAGAACTGCCCAATTACTCCAAACTGAACTATAAGAAGAACCTGGAAACCTGTGCAGATGAGGGAAGAACATACAAGGTCTATACCAGTGTGTCCCAACCTAGACTTTGGGACCCCAGGACAGTCCACATTTTTGGTCCTTCCCAGCTCCTGGTAGGGAGCAAAAATGTGGACTGTCTGGCAGGGAGCTGGGAGGGAGCAAAAATGTGGACTGTCTGGGGGATCCCTGGGGACTGGGTTGAGAAACACTGGTCTGTATAGAGAGACTGTCCAGGAATTAAACCCATAAACCTGGAGGTGTGAGGCAATGGCATGATTGACAGCTACATGGCTGCCCTACAGATACATGTATTTCCTACTCAAATCCATGCAATGTTATGTGAAATTAAAATGAGTCTATCTAATCACACTCTGAATGTGGACTTGCACGTATTGTTAAGTGACACTCATTTAAAATTTAGGTAACACTTCACTTGAGAAGGCACAAGTAATGTCATATTATGCTGTTACTTATCTATTCATTAACTACAAACTATGTTACATACTGATGTTGTATTCCTTCATCATTAATGAATTATGACATTTTTATCTCAAGCAAGTACTATTTTTGTTACTATATCTGTTAATTCTGTAGACCTTTGTGAACTACTGATGAAAGAAATAATGAATAACACAAGTGAAATACTGACCTAATGTTTGTTCTTCATTAATTATAATGCATCTTTTATCTCAAGAAACGACTAGAATTGTTCGTGATTTTTTTCTTCAGCAGTAACTGAGCTAGTACTACTTTAAGTATTTGTACCCCGTCAAGTAAAGTGTTACTAAAAATAGTTTTAAACAGGCACACTGTGTTGCTTACCAAGTATAGGGAATTATTGCATCATAAGATCGCATGTTTATTTCTTACATGTTGATTGTGCGGACGAGCCTGGATCGCCTGCAGAGACGACGCCCTCAGCCCGATCAGACTCACCGGAGAATTTACGGCTGCTCTGTAGTATGAAACCGGAAGAACCGGTTTGCTCGGTGCAGGATTTCGCCCTGAGTATGTTAGACAACATAGCATTGGCGGTTCAAGACCATTTCAACTGGGGGTGTGGGTGGGGGCAGACTGGAGCTAGTTGTTCTGCTGGGGGGGGGGCATGCATTTGATCTTAATGTTCTACAAGTATTACTTACACTAGATTGCGAACATTAAGAAGCAAAACACCATTTTGAAAACCGATGTTTTTATATGCAGTGCTTTGCAGTTACATTTTACAGTATTTATAAATAAGTGACCCAGTCTAATTTTTCCCTGTCGTTAACTTCGCATTTCAGTAACCGTAAGGACTCGACCACCCGGCACATGCTTGTTAAGAATCCGTGCTTGCGCTTGTGTTTCGCATTTACCCACGGAACAAATTTTTAGCCCACTTATATAAATGTAAATAACAATAATAATAACAACAATAACAATACATTTATTTCAGACCCAAGTAGCATGCCACGTAAGGGAGCCACGAGGGCATGCATTTTGTCACGGGGGGACTAGCTCCCTCCGTAGAACCACCCCTGCAATCGAGCACTATTCTGCCCCCTTCTTGGCTGCATGAGTTCCCTTCTGTCTGCCTTCATGTGCCTGTTCCCCCAGGCCGTGTTACCCGAGCGAATGCTGGTCCCGTCCAGATATACCTGGGTGTCCCGCGTCATCACGCGTCTTCCCCGTTTCCCTCACTTCTCTGGTTCGATCCCCCAGCGTTACGAGTCCTGCTTTCGACTTTGATTCTCGTTGGCTTTTTTGTTGACCCACATTTGGATCCCCTATTCCCAATATGTTTTATGACATTGACGATATATATGCTGATTTTAAGAAAAAAAAAATTACACCACAGGAAAAATAAATATCGCCACAGAGATGTCCACTTAGTTAACGTAAACTACGTATGTGCTAAATGAAAAGCACTCAATTAAAATCCACTCTTCAAAGTCCAAAAAATTTGCTTGTAATTTCATACGTTTTGGGTCATTTATTTTCAAAAGTGTCACTCTACACAGCATTTAAATATAGCCTACCTATGGCTCAATTTGGGCTTGTCAAGCTGACATAAAAATTATATCTGCTATAAAACCAGGAAACATTTCTACCCAGGGGCCAAGGCCCCCCTTTAAAGGAGTCAGACATAATCTGCATATGCACCACTGCATGTGAATCGTCTCAAGTGCTCTTAATTTCAAAATACAAATGATCTAAAGGCATTTTGCAAACGAGCTGCGGATTTCAACAAGTAGCTTGTTCAATCACAATTAGCTGTTCAATCAGGCAAACACGCCCACTGGTAAACTGCCTTTGCACATTGCATTAGGAAAATAATATGTTCCATCAAACTCATTGCACAACAGGAGATCTTGGATTATGGATAGCAATGACAAAATAGAGCTACCTTGTGTTTGTATCAGTGATTTAGCTTCTCATAGCTGTCACCACATCATGCAGGCGATTTTTTTATCAGATTAGATGCAGTTGAATTCAAATGTCTGCAATAGACATACTTAATAAACACATATCTATAATGGGATGTGCGGAGATTCAGCAGGCAGCTCTGTGGCATCACGCTGTCATGACAATGGCCGTGATTTCTGCCCTGGCTGTGCACATATGAAGCTCGCATGCTGTTTCCATTTGGGCTTCCTCACACAATTCCAAGACACGCAGGCAAAGTGGCCTAGTGTCTCTAGATGGTCTTTAGTGTGTGTCTTCACGCATGCCGTGAAATGCACTGGCATCCAGTTCTGTCTGTGGCCTGCCATCTTCTTTCTGGGATAGGCTGCAGACACACTGTGACCCGTTATTGTATAAGGCAGTTTTTCCCATTCCGGTCCTCGGGTACCCACAGTCGGTCCACATTTTTGCTCCCTCCCAGCTCCCTGCTAGACAGTCCACATTTTTACTACTGGTATGGAACTGGGAGGGAGCAAAAACATGGACTGACCGTGGGTCCCTGAGGACCAGATTGGGAAACATTAGCGTAAGGCACCAAGAACAAGAAACAGACAGTGGAAAAAAACACTTTGGTGAGTTTCAACATTCAATATCTGTAATTCAGATTCAACAGAATGGTAATGTGTGACTTCCATTAAAGTGCTCGACAGTCATATTTATTTATCGTTTACTTATTGCTTATCCAAAAACAACATCATTCATTATCACCTCTGATTAGTACAGGCGTATTTATAACAATGAGCAACCCTTGCAGCATGTCCCAACTTTGAAAGTGTAATCAGAATCAGCTGTATTGGCCAACTATATTTTTACATACAAGGAACTTGTGTCTGGTTTTTTTCCTCACTCTCAGTGTACTTACACAGAACAGGCGTATAGCATATGTACAGATACAGATAAAAAACAATGATGCACAGCATGTACAATAAGGGCTCGGACCAAAGGACAATAGTGCAGAGTGTAAAGATGCTGATTGCAGCATGTGCATGAGGTCAGTGAACTTGACAGTATATACATATACACAACAAATGGTATATGCACAACATATAGAAAGCATACTCAGATTCCAGTTTGTAGGTACAGTTGATGTTTAGTGTGAAGAGATTTTCCGTACACATATTGTCCCTGCATGTACAAATCAGTGTCAGAAAATAGAAACATCCAGGATGAGCAAAACATTTGTCTGCCATCCACTGCCAATCTACAGCATGAAATGAAAGGTTTCACATATCATGTGAATGAAAAAGAAAGACTTTGTACTTTATGCGTATCTTATGGATATGATATGGCATGAAACTTGAAAATGCAAGGGCGGCAGATATTTTTTGGATAAATTGTTGGATGAATGCCGTATAAATGTCGTTCTTTAATCAACCTAGACTTTCCATACCCATAAATGTTTTCTGTTTAATTCAGTTGTATTGATATTTCAATTATGATGAATGTTGAGAGGTATGAACGGTCACTGTGAATTGGTGAAAGACATTTTTTACAATATAAAGACACATACAGTCTTCATAAAAATGCGATAAAGATATCCACTGACTTATAGAATTTTATTTAACCTGTTGTTGCAGTGGCAGTTGCTATGGAAACCTGGAGAAGCCAAATTTGAACCTAATGTGAAAAGTACCACTAATTTGCAGTAATTTGATGGACAAGTACACTAGGCTTATTATCTCTGCAAAACCACATAATTTAGCTCAAAATACCTGTAGTCACACATAGGTGAATAGAGCTGCAGAAACCGCAAATTCACAGTCAATTATAGAAATAATCTAATACTTTAAATATTAAATCTCATTATACTGATTCAGAATGAAAAGTTAACACAATGTGAGTTAGACAGTGTGGCCATAGTTAGTATATATAAAGGCAATATAAAAGTGAGCTGCCATGTGACTTTACAATGTGTTACCCACTTTAAAAGATAAATAGGCTATGGATATGTAGTGGAATTCCAGTTTTCTTCTCTAGTGCAAGGAACTGAAGAATTTAGTTTTAACAGACTACATATATATGGTGCTTAGCAGATCGAGGCATCGCAGCGGCAGAGTAGAGACAAGAGATATACCCAGGGGCTATTTACAAGGCTCACAAGCATGATGGGATATGCAAATAGGTCCAGGCCCCCCCCGCCACCGACCCTTTCTCTTACATGACTTAGAGGGAACCCCTCCTGCTCCCTGGGTTGGGAGGCCTCATGCAGTCGCTCCAAGCAGGCCATCTCCACCTGCACTCTACGGGGCTCCTGAGATCAGCAAGCCTCTTTGCAGTCATGTAGCGCAGCCTCTGCCTCCTGCTCCTGTTCCTCCATGTCACGCTTGCAGAAGGCTACCTGCTCATGTGCCCTTACCACACAATGCCAATCCTACTCTGTGGACTCACACAGCAGCTCCTCAACCTTCTCCAGCTCATGATGCTTCTGGGCCAGCTAAGCCTCCAAGTGGCGACACGCCTCCTCAATGGCCAGTGAGCAGTAAAGATTCCATTGTAGTCGTGACATGAAGGCACACTGTTACTTATCTATTCATTGCCCGTCTTCCTCATTCAGTGATGTCTTTGTCTCTTTGACCTCCTTTATTGTGGTGCTCTGAGATTGTCTGCTGGCAGCTCTGGACATAACCATATGCCCATTGGCCCCTTTTCCTGCAGCAGCAGCAAACGAGCGTTCCATCACAGTCCCATCTTCCCAGAATCACTGCCTCTTACGGTTTTCCGCTTCACAGCCGTTTGCAGGTCTGTCAGGTCTGAGACTCCTCTGGGAACGCAAATCAACAACCATAAATATATCTGGGTAACACTTTACTTGAGGGAGCACAAATAACTTAGTAACTCAGTTACTACTCAAGTACAAATCATGAGCAAATATAGTAACTGCATGAAATACATGA
>JAABNX020000053.1:7366466-7393289 GCA_015163995.2 Mormyrus lacerda | reverse complement strand
CTAGCAATACTTTTGAGTGACCCATTTTAGCAGTATATGAGCTTGATGCTGTTGTTGTTGTCGTGTGTTGTGTGTTGGTATCACCCCTGTGTTCCTCTCCCGCAGAATTCTTTTGAGGCTGTGGTCACACACTAATTTCCACTGAAGGACAGACCGGTTTATATTTCACATAATGCTGTGACCCAAGGGATCAATCACTCATGCCTAAATATTCATACTGTATCATCACAGACTAATTGTGTCATATGACAGTGTCCATTCCATGTACTGTAGTAAAATGTGAAATGATTTCACAAATTCATGCTGCTTCTCCCCGAGACGGCACTATACGCCTATCTTGGTAAGATACGCCTGGATGGTAAGATTCACTGAATTGCTTTGGTGCACAGTTATAAAAGTTCACGGTGAACCAAAGAAACAAAATCAAACTATCTGTCCCATGCAGAATTGCATAGCATCACAGTCTTTTGCATCGGCATCAGATTATGTTAAATCGCACCGCATTGTAGCAGGGGTGAATCATATTGTATCGCATTAAAAGTTGCTTCATATGTATATTTAATGTATCGGATCATTGGCAATGCGTCGAGATCTGTATGGCATTAGCCTCACTGGAGGAGGTGCACATCCCTGCTATGTAAACAGTTTTATTGTTATTATGTTTAAATCAGCTGAGGTTTTCATGTTAACAGAACATATAGGGTTCCATCATGCTCAATTCCACTGTGATAAAATAACACAGACTGTGATAAAATTAGACCTTTTTGTGCGCTTTACCGATCCCAGGCATTTTCAGGCAGTAGACAGGAAGCTGTCGGGAGTGACTTCTAAATTTCCATTCAGTGACTCTACAGAAATATGGTGACAGGGCCGCACTAGGTGTAGCATCACCGACATAAGGTATTCATGGTGTCTCATTATAAAAGTGCACAATCTGGTGAGAGGCGGATCATTACCTGCAGGCTGGGGTCACAGCAAGAATAACAAGGTAAAATGCTCAGTCCTGGACAGTGCCAACCACCTATAGGCACCCAGATAATTGACTGCATACTAAGTAGCTTAATATGCTATTTTGAGGCTAATAGAATATACAGCAATCGCAATGGGTGTCATCGCAATGGGTTAATTGATAAGATTCAATTAAAATAAGGACTACAAACTACCTTCAGCAGTCTACAATTACAAGCTTTCTTATGCAGAAAACTAGACCCTAAAATGTTCCCACCACCCCTGTTGAGAGTTCTGCAGTAAAATAAAAATGAAATATCATTTAAAACCATTGTGCTACATGTGCCAATTTAAAGAAAACTGTTGTAGGTATTCAACCTTTCAGAAGATTATTTTATCAATAAGAAGAAAGCTCCACTAAAACCAAAAGCATGTCTTCTTGTAATACCTAGTAGTAGTCAATGGCTTTTCAGGGAGAGCAAAGACAGCAGAAAAAAGGGGCCAGTAACAGCCACTTACAAAACTTCCCTTTGACACGGAAACTATTCAATTAATTTGGGTAGAGGTATTTTTAAAAAGCACCCTTTCCAACATTATTAGGCAAAAGCTCTTAAAAGATTTCACAGGGGAAAAAGAACAGGAAGGAAATTAAGATCAAGCCCATGCAGGAACATAAAAGCACTCAGCCAAAGTGAGGAAAAGCCAATGGAAAAGGCCAAAGGACAACAGAGGATGGGAAGGCTAAAGTAGACATCAAAATAACCTCTTGCGGTACAAGCGCCAGCATATGAAACCTGGGCATGAATTACGACCAAGGAATAATGTAGGATTTGTTTAGAATTATGCTGATAGGAATATTTTTTAAACAATTTTACCAGTATGAAACATACATTAAAGTTTTCGTGATCTGCAAGCAAGGAAATCAAGGGCAGGAGCAAGTGCAAATGAGAAGGGGCTTCATTCAAATGAACATGGGAACAGGGCAAACCAAGGCAGACCATGAGGGCTCAAACAGACAGGTTAACATGGGGAAAGCACTAGGGGGCACACACAGGGAATGACGTCAATGACAGGACTGGGGAGCACAGGACTGGGAATCACTCTGAAACAGGACTGACGAGGGAGCAAAGGGGAGGCAGCTGGAGTGATCGACAGGTCAGGAATGAGAGGTGAGAGGAAACGGGAGATGAAATGGGCAGGACGTGACAAAAGTATAATGCAACGGACAGTATTTAGAAAATCAGCAGCAAAAAAATGTTTACTATAAACATAATATAAAGGGACAGGGTTGCAAAATATTATTTTGAAAGGGTTTTGCGTACACTTCTGCATTCCTTCACAATTGTTTTGCACTCCCTCGCAATTGTTTTTGCATTTCCTTATGACAGGCATGCACCTAAAAATACTGGGCCCCTTAAGAACTCACTAAACTTTGAATGTACAGATCATGTCTATATTGGGTCCGTCAGTCCATGAGCAATTCTGAACATCTATACAAAGTCCAAACTAGGTCCACAATTTGAACGTCCATCCATAATCCAACTTGTACGTCGATATGACATTCAACATTTGAACGTAATTTTTTTGGACATCATGTGGACGTCCATGACAGGTGCAGGAAATATACTGTAGTTTTATTTACAAATATCATTGTTGTTATCAACATAATACATGTGAATACAGATTATTTATAAACAAACATGATTTATTATGTTTTACCTATTGATTTATTCAGTACGGGGATTTTTTGTTCCTGTTTTTCTTCAACTTTTATTTATTTCAGTTAATCATCTTATTTGTTTATGCATATATGTATTTATCCATATATCTGATTATTTATTATGAAATGCAATTTGTGGGAAATTGGAGTTCTGAGAATAATTTCATTATCCACCCTTAAAAGTGATGCCATGATAGCCATTCCCAGTCGATGCTCAAGAGAGGCAATGATGGCCACAGCAGAAGGTCAAGGATCAACCAAAAGATTCAAATAATAAACACCACTCTGATTGGCTGACTCAACAAGCCAGACATTTTGGCAGGATTTGGCATGTTCAAGCCGATGCAAACGGCTTTTCAGCCTGCTTTGCAAGTTCACTGCCTAAATCCCTATGTTGAGTCCACCCATCATTTTCCTGTAAACTGAAGGTAAGTTTGGTCAGCCTAGTAAATTCTATGTCCATTTGTACGTATAGTGTTAGCTAGTTTAGCATTATTGTCTTAAATTCCCAAAGCTGCTGTGGTTACAGAAGTTAGCATGTTTTAACGGCACAGAATTTTTTGTTTTGCGTTAGCTTGCTGCTATGTATAGCACTTTTGGTTCAAATTCAATGGTATTTTTACTGTCCACGAGAGAGCATGTCGTTTAATGTAAATGTAAACTGTTTGTAGCTTATTAGTTAGTGTATAACTGTTAACCATGTTTCCAGAGGGTGGATGACATGTTTTCGGTACCAGTTAATTTTCCTGTTGCTTTTTGGCTCAACATGTAGTTTGAACTGGACATGCATTACAACTTTGTATGCGTCACCAGTTATCTGAGACAGTCAAATCAAAGTTACTGGAATATGACCTAGTTCCATTTCAGAAGGTGACATACTGTTCCAGATCATTTTCCAATAACTTAATTTGATTGTCTCAGCCACAGATAACTGGAGACGCATACAAAGGTGTAAACAAAGCTACTGAAAAATTAACTGGTGGCCAATAGAAAACATGTGCTCCACCCTCTGGAAACATGGGACTACAGAGCCAATAGATGCAATATAAAAACGATGTCTAAAACGAGTCTAAGTTTGACGTTGAAAAGACACCCACAATGACCACATTCGGACTATAAATAGCCCATACATGATGATCCCATAGATGTCAACACTTAGACGTTCATTAGACGTCAAAAAAAGACGTTTCACCTGGCATTAAAAAACATTCCCTTCAGTGAACCAAAATTGGACGTCCAAAAATGACAAATAAAAGACGTCATTCCGAAGTTACTTGTGTAGTGGGAAAATGTCACCTTGCCCACCATCCTCCCCGCCCCGGTGCCAATTTTATGATTTCATCATTTTAGGTATTCAATGCCCCCCCCCCCGAATCTGTCAGAGTATCCATGTCCCTCCTGCGCCCCTCCCTCATAATTGTTTTAGAGTTCCCTCACAAAACACACAACTGGCATTCCACTACTTTGGCACAAAGTTACATGAAGTTGTATTATAAATGCAGGAAAGCATTAATACCGTTTTTGTGCAACTGTTTGGTATTGGGGGGGACAACTGAACTTATACAAATACAAAGGTAAAATTGATTTGTGGGGGGTGAATGAATCTAAATTAAATATTGGGGGGTACATGCCCCCCACTTCCTGTGGCCCTTCATGGCAGTGCAGAGGAGCAAGTCAAAGCAAAAAAATATCAAAGTCCAAGTTCTCGTCTTCAAAACATCATATAAAACCGGGGCACCATCATTTTAATGGGGACCGAAAATAAAAGTCAAGGGAAATCGATACTTTGGCTCCTGGGGCTGGGAACGACCAGAGACAAGCCTGTTAGAGCATCACCACGGCAATTCTGCCAATTAAAAAAAGCATATAAAATTAGAGCAATGTAATTCCAACAAAGAATACGTGAAGGTTTGTGGGAAATTAAGAGAACTTTCTTGGGATATAAGATACATGAGGAATCCACAAATTTATGAAAGTAAAACAATACATTTTACTAGGCGCCATTTTATTTATAGATGTCCAGAAAGTGAGCATATGTGTATGTGTAATAGTCATGTACTGTAGGAGGGAGTCTGATATTGGGGGTTGCACAACTTCATGATTTGAATAGAAAGCTACAGTATTTATGACAGGGAAGAATGAATCTAAATTACATACTGGGGGGGAGGGGGTTTCCTATGCCCCTCTCTCTATTTACTTTAGAGCAAGTAAAAATCAGTAGTGTGATTCAATACCGTTGAATCTGTTGGAATGCGTGACACTGCAGCGACCGAGTTCACAGCATACAGTTTACAGTACAGGTTACGAGTCAGGACTGTAAGAGAACACAGAACGATTACAAGGGACCACAAAACAACTGCATAAGAACACAGAACGCAGAACGATTACAAGGGAACACAAAACAACTGCATGAGAACACAGAGCGCAGAACGATTACAAGGGAACATAAAACAACTGCATGAGAACACAGAACGATTACAAGGGAACACAAAACAACTGCATGAGAACTCAGAACGCAGAACGATTACAAGGGAACACAAAACAACTGCATGAGAACACAGAACGCAGAACGATTACAAGGGAACACAAAACAACTGCATGAGAACAAAAATGTTTTGCAAGGGGATGCGAAACTATCATTAATAATATTTTCCATATTTCAGTAACTGTACAATGATATGATTTGAAGCCTCATTTGTCATTTGCACAAGTAAAAAAGGAAATCTTTCACCTGTCCCATCCTGCGCATATGCAGGTGAGAATGACTATTTGGGTCAGAGCACAGGGTCAGTCATTTACCCAGCACCCCAGGAGCATTTTTCGGTGGGGGGGGTTGGGGGTTCAGGGCCATGCTCAAGGGCCCGACGGCAATGCAAGTATTTTGCTGAGCGTGGGATTTGAACCGTCAACCTTCCGATCACAGGCACTAAAAGGCAGAACCTGCTGAACCACACATTGATCCCCCCTGTGCTCAATTATCAATCATTTCTTTAATTAAATTATCCCATTAATTATTCAGTTAATTTTGGTTTTAAAAAGTGCATTTATTCTGCATGCTTCAAATGGTTTCACTTTACACACACACACACACATATATATATGTGCAGTATATATACCGTATATATACCTATATATATATACATTTATATATATATATATATATATATATATATATTGTGTTTTTTATCACCGAACATGGACAAACAAATAGGAAAGTCACTATACTGCATATGAAATATTACGGGAGGGAATTCACTCTGAAGTACTGGGAGACAGGTGTGCAGCTACCAGATGAATGGTTAGATAATCTCAAACACCTGTGTCTTCCTGGAGAGCCATCTCCAACAGGCAGACCCCACTGGCCGCAAAAGACAATTTTCACTGTGTTTTTTTTTGCTAAAGCACCCCATGCTGGCATGTTTAATGAGCCTATCTGAAAGCTGCCTGAAGTAAACTGTTCTGCATGGACATTTTAGTAGTAATTTCAAAAATAAAAGAAGAGGATTTTCTCCGTATCAAACGAAGGCAGACAGATCATTCGGTGGATAAAAGAGCGAGGGACTTAAGTTCGGGCATAGCAGGTGGTATGTGTGTACATTTGGTTTTCCAGTCGAAAGCTGAAAGCTAAAAGACATTTCCAAAAGGCCTAATTAAGTGATTGTAAAATGCCTAATCATTAAGGATTGCACTAGAGCAATAATTATTACAGCAGGCTAGTGGATAGTTAAAATACACGGGATTTTGAGGTTGTTCGCCTACAAAGTGGATCATACTTAGCAAATAACACCTGCCTATATGTCTTTGCATCTGATAGTGTATTTCGCCTCATGCAGTCGCAACTGAGCTATTGGTGTGTTTGTCTCTCATGACGCAATTTCCTTCTGGCCCAATATGATTTTCCGTTTGCATTTTTACGTTGTAACATTGAGATCTGGACATGCTGTGTCAAAGGCAAAGACTATACATATCTTTCTATAATGTGTGAGTTATCTTTTTATATTCTACTTCAGTTCAAAGGATTTTGTGGTCTAACAATTCTTCCTTGCATTTAATCTTCCATTCACTTCAGCCTGACTGTGTGATCCGCAGAAGTCCAACAGTCTGAAAGCTGTGAAGTATCACTGCAGGCTGCTGTTATTGTCTCTATCAATTTTTTGGACCAGAATAAAGAATATGAGTAAAACTGTAGTGTACCCAATTTGAGAGTGCTATATATTTGGAATACCATGGTTTTTTTGTAACTGCCATGAATTCACAGTACGAAAAGGCCTTTTAAAGTTTTCTCAAGAGAATTTCAACATTGTTCCCTCCGAAGTAGTGATTGCTGCGTAACTGTGAAACTGCGGCCCCTGTTATTATTCTATTTGTTTTAGATTTTAATCAAAAAAGGGGGAAAAGCTACAGTACTGAGCCCATTAAAGCAGAAGGTCAAGGCTGACTTCACTGTATATTCAATAATCCGGGAGTCTGTCATTGTGAGATTAACAAAGACATGATCTATCATTCGTAAAATTTAACACTCTTCTGACACTTGAATGTTTGCAAGGACAGATTTCAAAACAGCAGCTAAACGAAAAAGATGGCTCCTTTCGTTTTCTCAACCACAAAGCATACTGGGAATTTTTTTATTTAGGGTCTGCTATTCCAGTAACAGCATCGCTGTAAGGTCCAACTCTGCTTTCTATTGGAGAGTAGTTTACGAGAAGAAAGATTTTTCATCATATCAATTCGGAAGTAGCAGCAAGAGAGACACATATCATCTCCAGGAAAAAAAAAATTACTTTTTCTATAATAATTCTTTGTGTATATTGAATTTTTTTTATTTAATATCTCATTATGCAGGCTTTTATGTCAAAAGTAATAAAAGTAAAACTTAGTATATTATGTGGCTGTCCAGCACTCTGGTAATTAATATCAACTATCAAAAATTAGTGAAATAAATCTGCCAGAAATATAACATTTCCTTAAAAAAGTACACAGTCACATTTCACCACAGTATAAGAATCTGAAACAGACAGAAGCAAGATTTTTTTCTCATACTGTTCCACATGTCAACATAGTACGAAGTGTTCAATTTCCCGAAAATAAAAAACGAAACTGGCACAAGGTCCTCATATCGCTTGTACTTCCCAGCGCATGGCATAACCTTAAAAGACATGCAATTTGTAGATTTATTCCACCGGTAGAATAAGTCAGTGCATCACCTGTTATTATCTGCTTCGTATATATAAGCATGGTAGAATAAAGCAGACTGAAAACGAAAATGACTGACGAAAATCAAAAGATGAAAGAGCATTCGAGACGAATCAGACAGACGATCACAGAGTGGCACAAACCTAAGGCTACAAGGTTTCAATACCATTGCTAAGCCATTGAAAATCCCTTGGAGTTCAATGCGGTGCATTGCACAGAAGTGAAAGGAGTGTGAAAGTAGATCCATGCTGCCTCGACCAAGCAAACCGACTGGCCTCATCTCCCACCCCCCAAGCTGGGCTTTGGGGCAAACGAGCCACTTATCAAAGAGGTTACTGCAAGACCAGCTGTGACACAAAATAAGCTTCAGATGTTAGTGGCTGCGAGAGACAATGTCCGTGGGTCAACAACCTCCAATTCCACAGGAAAAGGGCCTTTTTCGATATGGCTGCACAGAAGCCCTGGCTGACCAACGAGCGTATGGAAGTTTGACGTTGATGGCGTCTGGAAAAGGTGCTGCAGAGATGCGATGCAAAGTTTTTTGGTCTGATGAGTCAAGAGCGGAACTTTTTGGCCCGAACACGAGGTGGTATATATGTGCCAAATCGAACGCTGCGCACCAGCCCGGTAACACAAACCCTTACTCTAAAATACAGCTTCAGGTTATGGAGATGATTTTCTGCAGCAGGGACAGGCAGCCCTGTCAGGACTGACGGAAAGATGAATGGCACACTTTACAGAGAGTTCCCAAACAAAAACCTGCTGTATTCTGCCAAGAAGCTCAGAGTGGGGGAAGAAGTTTTATATCACCATGACAATGATGCAAAGTCAACTGCAAAAAAACACAGAAGAGGCTTTAGAAGAAGAGACTTTGTCCTTGAGTTCAGACCACAGTCCAAATGAGAATATGAGTCAAGACCTCAAAAATGCTGTCCATCACTACTTCCCAACTAACCTGACCTAGCCTGAGGAATTTTGCAAGGTGGAATCAGCAGATCGCGCTCCATCACACCCTTCAAAGCTAATAGACACTTAAAAGTTTCTAGCGTATTATTTATTCATCGGGCACAGGCGAAGCAAAGGCTCCCCATTCGTTGTTCATGTCAGCCAATGAGATGTCAGAGAGATCAGGGCATATGACCTGACTGCATATAAATAGACATGAGCCATTTCTCTGATGTCCCTCTGTGAAAGAGGGTATATTATTACCCATAACACAATTTGTACAGAACGTAACACACACTCAAAGAGGCGTGTTCTCATTGCATGCAAACAGAACATACACAGTACCCAATCTGACACACACATATATACACACACACACACACACACACACACACATATAAATATATGCAAGCAATGTAAAAAAATCATCTGTAGCATGTTATACTTTTATGTACATGGGAATCCATTACTATATTTATAGGTACCATATTCTTAATAATGGTCATACCATTATCTCCCAATCCATCCAGCCACAGTGACCAGTGTCTCAGTGACCAGAGGAACAGGGAAGAACATGTTACTACTGCATCACAGATTTGAATATAGCCTCAGAATATACAAGCCAAGCCCTGAAATCCCACTGCCAGTTACAATTCCAACCCCCCCCAGCAGATTTAACAATACTCCCAACCTCTCCAACGCATCTGAATGGTTAATGTATTTTACAGCTTTCACTAATAAACATATTTCGAAATAAAGCATAATCTGATGAATGTACTTGACCGGGATGCAGACTATTGTGATACAAAATGCCGAAATATTGTTCTTTCTTTCATGTCAGTCTATTATTATTCACTTTCTAGAAGAAATTGGCCACTATTTCTTTTTTTTTAAAAAAATAACTGTGCAAATCACTTTGTTTTTGCCTTGCAAATCTTTTCCCAGTATTCGTCCTCTGCAGGTTTCTTCAGAATTTGTTTTTCATGCTAAGAATAGGAAACGTTTGCATATTTTTTTTGTTGCATTTCACATTTGAGCAGCACGATTCACTCAGGATATATGAAAAGAACTGAGCTCTGAAAAGTCGGGAAAATACAGCAACTGTGCTACTGCGTTTAACCAAGGTTTAATTAAATCCAGTCCCATGATTTAAAAGCATATACACTCATTTATAACACAGCTTAAAATTAAGCTTATATACAGTATATACAAAATGTAATCTTATATACACACACACATACATTGTACACATGTAAAACTGTAGCTTGGGAAATGCTGTGTACTGTAGCAATCAAAGGCCTTCTGAAGGCTGCTCTCTGACGTTCAAAGGAGCAATGTTACATAAATGAAGGGGAAAATGGGAAAAAAAAAAACGCAAAGTGAGAATGTCAAACCGATAAACTTAACATGCAGAGGCAGAAACTGCTGTAAGCAACAGAAAATAGACAAAAAAAAAACATTCTGCTTTTGTAAAACTGCCCCCATAAATGCCATCATAATCACTATGACTCAGCTATAGTAAATGGAAATACATTCCAAGGCACCATTGAAAATAAGACAAATATTACAAAGGAAGCATCATTATGCTATTATTACTAATAAATATTATCGACACAACATGTCGAAAAGCATTATGGAGCAGCCATTTGTAATAATCTGCTTAGGTTCGGAGGAGAATTGGAAATGAATTAGCAGAGTGACAATACAGACTGAGTAAAATACTGTCACATATGCGTACGGTCTATATCAGAAAAACGGTATTGAAGAACGCAAGCCAACGCATCGCCTGGATCCCAAACCTGAGAGAACTGGGGAAAATTATATAAGCAACTAAATAAGTAATCATCGCTATCGCAGCTGAAGATGGCTAGAACACATACAGGAGGTCAAACCGATCAATTCATGGGTGCGTCTCAGAAATGTCAACTGTTCTGAGCTTGGTATGATACAAGCCTGATCATTAGCAAGGTAAATGTATATTTGGAAGGTATATGCATGTAAATATATTAGATTTAGAGATCAAAAGTAGCAAAAAAAAGGCATCTACTGCAACCAGGAGAAAGCTAGGAGTTTCTACTAAATCTTTCATTTTGGGTTTACATTTCAACATCCCCATTAAGACAAGAAGTTCACTAGTGGAATAATTAGGTTGGTATCAGCTTGGAAAAGAAGTAAGAGGCATCCTCTGACAGGGATGCAGTGTTGGATAAAAAAGATTAGAGCATTGTGGTGAGAGGAGAAGGAAAAGGTATGTAATTCGGATGCTGGGGACACCAGTCACTATTTGATTACCTTTTTCGATGACTGCGTTTCCAGGCTTCAGCTTCTGAAACATCTTTGACTCATGTCTGGCCTTCATCAAGCATGCCGAAGCCCCAGTCTATCCGCTTTTTATATGGGGAAAAACCTTTCTGACAAGCCGAGTAGGATAATGTGTTTTCCTTACACCTACCAATACGCATAACACTAATAAAACTGGGTGGTTAATTTCCATACTCAACACGTGCCTGTACTTCACTTGATCTACAATAAGATGACTAACATACAGGATTCTTCTCACATATAGGCCACACTGGGGCAGCGTAATATCTAGCAAAAAGTCAGTGGGGGCAATTTCAGCTGATAAAATAAGCAATCGAGTCACATGTGGCAGAACTTGACTCTCGCAAATTTCAGTTATGCCACACAGGAGCCGGTTCTCATTTCTGCCTGTGGCGATTCCCTTTCACTATTGAAAAATTGTCACCGGCTGTGGGGCCATAATGAAGACCCTTCTACTGGAACGCACAATCCCTGTGTGGCAGACGTTAGACATTAAACCAATATCGTAGGTCTCCTGTAAAAGGCCAAGAAATCTGTATTTAGCAACTTTTCTTTCACAATGCAGTTGAACAATTATAGGTATTCAAAGCCATGGTGTAGGGGGTGGGTTTTAATATCATGCTGTTGATTTGCAGGAAACTGAATCCTGAATGCTGTTGTCTGTGCACAGTGATAGGTGTAATTCAGTAATAGCAATATATAATGTAAATGTCAAAGCACTGACTATCTAGCAAATATACGGGTATATTACAGATATATGCACTTTATGTAAAGCCATTAGCAGCATAGTCACAAAGCATTAGATCCTGGAAACCAGTCTGAAACATTATTTGGAGTATTTAAAGATAAGTGAATAAATACCCTAGGCTGTTTTAGCTTTGAGAAATTATTACTGTCACCGGTATTAACATTTGCTTCTTATTCAGTAAAATTAGCCATCAAAAGAACAGTATGATTATTTCTGACAGGCATTGTGTATCTGTATTAGGAATTACATTTAATGGCAGTGTTTTTCTTTGGCTGTGCATATCCAGGTTTTTCCTTATAGCACTGCACTGCTGATTATCATAATGTGATGCACCAGTGCAATCTTACCATGGTGACCTTGTAAAAAAAACACCAATATTTATTATGAGTGGCCTTAGATAGAATTTCAATATGAAGATTTAACATAAATTAAACAATTTCATTGCTCTATTTACTTTTGAAAATAGAGAATTTAATAGCCTGATTTAATGAAGCAGGCCCTTGCATTGCATTGGACAGTCTTCATGTTTTTAAGAGAGATGTTCCATGTTTAGTTTATTATGAAGGCTATCTTGGATTAACAGATGGCTGAAACACTCTCAGTATCTGAAAACGCATGGCATTTTATTACAATTATCTCAACTTCTGTTCCATCATTGATGCATGCAAGATACCCACTGTTTGATCAAACCATACACTTTGCAGCATCTGTGTTAATAAAGCTGAATCTTTCGCCAAATTTATTAATCTACTGCTAATCGTATTTCGTATGAAAGACAAAAGAACAGTATACCACAGCTGAAGAATTATTTATTTTTTTTCTATATAATGCTCCTTTTCAGTAAAAATTGTCGAGCAGTTTGTGTTTGTGTAAAGAGGAGTCTAGCAGGTGGTTGATTATTTAAGCCGCACAGGTCTAGTGAAAATTGTATAATTTGAAACAACCATTTAAAAAAATCTTTTGGTACAATGAATAGTACAGCTAACTGCCACAAGGTCCTTTTTTGTTGAACCAAACAATTTTATCAATTATGATGTAATTTATAATGTTATGTGGGGGAAAAAAAAGAGTTTGGTGTAGTGCTTGTAGGCGCACTTTGTGATGTAACGATGTAGAGCAGAGCAAGGCCAGATGTCCTGCCTACAGATTCTCAGTGACATCCTGACAGACTATGGGAACCCAGCCTAGTGGACTGTTTCAAGAAAACCCTCAAGGCGACGCCACAGAAGCCTACTGATCCAGAAGGAAGGAACTGGGACCAATTACTGGCCAACCTTCTGTTTGAAGTGAGACAGGCACTCAGGCCAACACTGGCCTGTCTGCTCAAACTCCCCTGTGCACAGATATCCCAGCGGTTTGCTCCAGGCTGTCAAAAGAACCTGGGAGCAGGAACCTGTTCCACCGGACAGCATCATCAAACCTCTGGCCACCATGCAGATTCATGTCAGATCCATCCTTCCTCTCCTCATGATCACCTGTAGATTGCCAGGGCAGTTGTTGTGCTCCCAGAATGGCACCTGGCTTCTTCAAGCTGAAAGACTGCAATGTCAGACAACTTGGGGGAAAGCAAGCCTAACAGTATACAATGTTAACCTTTGGAAATACTGGCGGGACTGAGACGGTCCCCAAGCTCAGGTCGTCCCTTGACATCAAACACAGACCAAACCTTTTTCTGAAATACAGTCTTTCACTCCTACAGAAGCCCCGGCACGTGCTTCCAGGAAACCCTCTGGCACACGCACTTCAGTGTGTATTAAAAGCAAAGCTGCGCTAGAATGGCAATCCACCCACTGCCCCTGGCTTTCCAACTGTGCATGATACTAAATGAACTGAAATGTCATTGATGCCTAATTTGCAATAAGTGTCAGGGAAACTCAGCAGCGGCCATCTTGGGACTACCCTGCATCTCACTACTGCCACGTATCACTCACTTCAAAAGGCCGGGAGAAAACTAAGCCGGTCTCAGCGGAATATGGATAGCCGAGACCTTACCTTCAGGTGTCTCAGATAAAGTTAGGGGATTCCCTTCATGCTGGACAGTACCCCATCATGCTCCTTTTCTTTGCAAAGTAGGAATACAGACGCTCCTCTACTTATAAATCAGCTAAGTTCCGAACAGAACGGAATGTTCGTAAGTTCAACATTATTTTAAGGGTATATGCAAGTTCAAAGAACGTGGATGCTGGGAGTACGCACGCTACGCGGCTGTGCGGCGGGAGTAGCGGCCAGAAGTCATACTACTGTAGGTGGAAGAAAAAAAAATTCGATGTTACGAACAGGAAACGGGAGCCCAACGAATACGATTTGGTCTTACAGTCGTCTTTGTTCGTATTTCTAAAAGTTCATAACCTTGTTCGTAAGTAGGGGAGCATTTGCATATTCCACCATAATAAAAGATGTGCATGTAGTACAACAGGTATAGAGTAACTGGACCTTCTGAAAGGGATGGACAGGCATCGGGATTTCTCTCTCTAGTATAACCCATTGGTTATGTCATTCAGCGTTTCTTATTTCCAGCCACTATGCAATGAAGTACAGAGCATTGTACCACCAAGGGAACCAGATGGCCTGCATTTCCCATCATATAGAACACCTGGAGTCTTTACTGGAAGTTCTCAAGCTGAATCTATGACCACCCAAGCAAAGATGCTCCTCGTGTGACTCACCCGCTCAGCCTCATCGAGAAAGATCAAAAACGAACAGGGGAAAAACATTGATTCTCTCTGAGGCCCCAATAAAGAGCCAGATCTTCCAGAAGCACCATCAGGTGACCAAGTGATCCCACTCTAGGCAAAATATCACATAATATCACATGAAGAGTGGAATATATATCTAACAGTGAGAACTACAAATCACAGAATTAAACAGGAAGAAATGGGATGAGATCCTGTATATGTTTCCAGTCAGCTTCTTCAAGATAAGCCATACACAATTCATAGCAGTGTGATTTTCATGGTAATATTAGCTTGATCTATGAAGTACATGATCTACTTATAAAGGAGCACAGATTTAAAAAAAAAAGAAAGAAAAAAAGTGACGCCCTGATTTTAACACCATGCTAACACGAGGCATAATTATTATCATCAATGTGTTTCATCAAAGAGTTCAGAGTCGGTTAAAGATTAATGAAGAGCATATTTATGGATGAATATAGGTCTCTGAGCACTCATTACCACTTGGAGAGAATAAACAATAATGAAACATTGCCGGCAACATCACTGGCAACAGTGTGACACACAGAAATGATCCATTCATGTTTTAAAACAAAATGATTAGCTTCTAGCTTCACAATTAATATTATATATATATATATATATATATATATAATCCCTATTTTACATGTGTACAGTATTTGTCAAAAACAATACATGTGAATACATGCTTTTGACTAATGTGGCACAATTATCATGACCCACAAGCTATTTATGCAATAAATTAACAATCACAATCATCTAGTTCACTGTTTTATTAACTGTGCATAATTGACTTAACGGAAGATGAATCATAACGACAGAATACCATGGTATATTGATTAGTTGGGAAGTTTACTTCTATTGTTGTAGGAAGATTTCATAAACTATCTAGAAAGTGAAACAGTATAGGGCACATTAAGAAGATGGTAATAAGACTGTATTCGATGTACATTTCTGCACGATGTATATGAGAGTTAGGCTTATTGATCAAACGTAAGATCTGAAGGCCAGCCAATTTGCCCCAAGATGCTATACATCGCCTATCAATTGTGCTATTTACAAAGCAAAACACAGCCAGCACTCACTATGAAATGAGCATATCATAACCAGCAATCAAAAGAACACAAAAGCCTTCCACATGGACGCGCGTGTTAGGCAGCAAGCACTTGACAATGTAAAAGCAACTGCAATGTGTAAGCACAGACGTGTCAGGCCTGATTGTGGTTCATTTCTTGGCATATGAGCTAATGCCATCTTGCGCAAAAAAAAAAAACAAACAGTACATGTAAAAGGCAGCAGTTAAGCTGAGTGGTAGAGCAGAGAAGGCCGTGGTAGAGTTTGGTGCACATCCAAGCTGACAGGCTCTGCACTGCAGTGACCTCTTCATGATGCTCAGAAAGCAATGGTCAACGTGAAGCACCTGCAGGCTTTCCTGATTACCTGGGTACTGGTACATTCCCATCACTAGTGGCACTATCAGCAATGATCTGTAATGACACATTACATCGACTTATGCAGCAGAAGCTTTTATCCAAAGCGACGTGCAACTGAGACGTCAGGAACAATTAGGGTTAAGGGTCTCGCTCAGTGGCCTAACAGTGACAGTGCTGACCACAGGAGTGGAACCAGGGGAGCATCTGATCACACACCACCCAAAAAGGGTTAAGGACACACCCTTTGGAGCGCCTCCCATTACAAATCGCATTAAGTTTTTAATCATTTTGAAAAATACAATGCCATCTCCATGGGTATAAATTATGGGGGTTGGGGGGTGCTGCAACCCTCCCAATAATCAAAACTGGCCAATGCAACCTCCCAAAATGGGTTTAGACCTCAACCCCACCAATGTCATTCCCTTGCTTGTCTTTGTTCATTTGGACACTCAGCACCACCCATACGCATGTTATACTTCCTGCAGACCTGATGTGGTGCAGACCTCATCGTGACCTTTTATTCCCTGGCTGGACGGAGCCATAAGATTTGATGTGAATGCGGCTGCCGGACTGTCCAGACAGTGTTGTAAGACACAAACTGCCTAGAAATTTGTAGAGAGTACCTTCTACACCAGATCTACAGGCAAGAGGTGTGACCACCAGGGAAGCGCATATATACCATCTGTCAGTAAAAAGACCTTGTGGTCTTTATGAGGCATAACGGCAGGCTTTATGTTATCTCCTGACAATCCACCTGCCTGTTACATTCTAGGTATTTCTTCTAAAATGAGAAAGAGATGGATATTGCACTCAATGTACATTACAAAGGTATTTCAAATTTAATTCGTAATAGTCATACGAGTCCCAGTTTTTCCAATAATACAAACATCAAAAAAAGGTAAAGATAAGTCACAGTAGCCAGGTTTCCATTAGGGGTTTTGTAATTTGTAACAGATCTGTAATATTGTCATGGTTTCTGCCTCTGAACCAAGAACACCATTAAGAAATATACTAGGCGGCACGACCTATGAGCATGTTTCGCATTCAGAGTGGCCCGTTGTCATTTTATCTCAGCAGAAGTTATATTTCCTAACGTCCTGTTGCTATGGCAAAATCGGAGTGTTTGCGGAGCCGGCCCAGTCGATGGGAAAACACAGTGTCACGTTCATATATCATCCGGATGCTTGCTGTCGGGTGTCTAAGCGTGAAGACTCTCGCCCTGGGGAGTAATCGCTTTGGCTGTGCCTCGACCCCGTGACCAGTTAGCTCATTGTGCTATTGGTCTGATTAACCTAATGTGCTAAACAATCCCATTTAGGTAATTGACAGAAGCAGAAAAAAACATTAGGTGATATCTGACAGGTGCATCTATAGGTAACACTTTGTCCCACTGAGCTTTGCTAAATTGTGCCAACATGTTTGTCACTCCGGATGTTGCTGCTGCATGCAAAGGTAATTACAAGCATTACACTACATCAGGGACTTTCCAGGCTTTAAGTCTATTGTTACCAAATAGGAAAAATTGTGTTTTGAGAGATACTTAAAACATCTGAAAGAGACAAGCGCAACAGCGACTGCTGATACGGAAATGAAAGACCGGACAAATCAAAATCTCCATAATGGCTTAAAAACCAGAACGTAAAACATGATACTGGCTGACAACAGCAGGGAGAGCACAAAGAGAGAGAGAGATTTTTGAAACATGAGAACACAGAAGCAAAAGAACTGTTACAAGCAGAGTATACTTTTTGAAGGATTTAAGGTGTATAAGTGAGGATTTAATAAAAACCTGCCGGCCTTATCTTTTCTGTACAAACTGGAAATATAAAGCAAGACCTGGACAATCATGTAAAAACTATACCAACTGAAATACTGCTTTTACTCAGTCTTTAAATTAACATTACAGTTCAAAGCAGTTGGCTGGAGGAAATGTTTGATCGAGGCAACCAGGTCTTTGATCTACAGGTATAATAGGAGCAACAGCTGGCAAGAATCAGAGCTCAACTAGTAAAACTAAAGAGCTGATTCGCTGACGCAGAGAACTAATCGAAGTCCTGCTTTACTGTCACAGTGAGCTCCAGCACACTCACCCCGTCACAGAAACCTCCGCTGAATGAGAGGCGTCAGTCTGGAGTAAGTGGATCACATAGCTAATGTAAGAGGTGTGACAATGACAAAAAATGACACCCACAACTCTGCAGCTGGAGCGAATTATCAGGAAAGGACATTAATCTGCTACTAACTGAAGACCAGGCTCCCTACTGGAAGGATCTGGCCGACAGTACAGTTCTGTTGGACTCACTTTTGCATTCATCTACTACAGAAACAGAGCTATAAATAGGGCATCTGAGAACTACAGTCCTCAGCTGATGACACTAGTTTGGGAGAAATTTATAGTCGGCATGTTAGAAAGCAGAAATTGCCAGGTTGTTAAATAAGATTGATCCTTCATTGTCTAATTTTGACTCAGTGAAGCGCTGGGTCTATTGCAACAAACTAAATAATTAACACAAAACTATGTGTTTACTTACTGAATGTAAATTAAAATTGCTTTACTCTTAAATAAGCAGGACAGATTAAAAAAATATCTGGTAATTATCTGACTTCATAGCCACTGAAATCACTCCTCCACCTAAACACTTTGGTGTTTTGGGGGAAATATTTTATCATCTTTCTTGCGTCATATGGGATCCCTGATAATTACAAATGATTTTTTAAAATGTTCTTTCACACCCCCAAATCCATAAAATATTTTGTTGCCTAAAGGCAACTTTGTATCACAAGGGTACAAAAGCCACAAAGAAAAACTTCACAAAGAAATTTCCTGGAAAATGTATTTAAATTTTGCTCTGTATATTCCACCTCATTCTGTATGAAGTTTCAGAAAACAGTCACTTTGCCTGAAACACAGAAGTGTGCATCGCATTTCTTGCACAAAAGTTATGGCATGCTTGTGAACCCAGAAACCCTGCACCTCTTCTACCTGTTACTCATGACCGTGTTACTCTACTTTTCTACCTGTTACTCATGACCGTGTTACTCTACCTTTCTACCTGTTACTCATGACCGTGTTACTCTACCTGTTACTTCTACCTGTTACTCATGACCGTGTTACTTTACCTGTTACTTCTACCTGTTACACATGACCGTGCTACTCTACCTGTTACTTCTACCTGTTACTCATGACCGTGTTACCCTACCTGTTACTCATGTGATCAAAGTGATGTGCAATGAAAGGAGACATGTGGTTTCTGCGTTAAAGAAATCAGCCTCAGATAAAACCTCTTTACCTCAGTCTTGGGGAATCCCACCATGGGGACAGTCTCTCCTACCCTGAACATGCATGCTGCTTTTGCTACGGCACGCTACGATGTGGGACCGGAGCTTCGTTTACCTCTTTTACCTCATTCCATAACCCCATAGTCTGAGCTGTACAGTGGTGTTTCTTAATCCTGTCCTCAGGGACTCATAGACAGTCCACATTTTTGCTCCCTCCCAGCTCCTTGCCAGACAGCCCACATTTTTGCTCCCTCCCAGCACACCGCTGTAGAACAACCAGGATGTCTCCACTACCAAATGCAGGAAACCTTAACAATAAGGCAGGGATGCCACTTCTTTGACCTGCTTTTGGTAAAGGGCTATCAAAGAATTAAGAAGGGCAAGTCGCCCTCATCTTTGGACAGGGGAGCTGAATAATCAAACTATATATATGAAAAGCCAAAGGTAGCTTTGGATACTTTCTTTCTCTTTTGTTTTTATTTCAACCCTGTACTATTTATAGAAGTCTGTTATACATCACACTACAGAATATGTACCCGTATTATATAGTGCTTTGAAAACAAAACTTTTGTTTATATATTTGTATGTGTGCGGGTGTTTCAAACAAGCTGTAAAATGACCATTTTGCTGCCCAGTCTTCTGCTGAAACCTGGTTCTGCAGTCCCTCATTCCTCACTTTACTGCACACAAGTTCACCGTCCGCACTATCTGGAGGAGCAGCTGAGTCGCAGCCGTTCGCTGTCCGTTTTTCTGTGAAGCCGATGTCAGGAAAGCACTGAGCACTGCCTAATTTACACATAACCTATACTGAGTGTGACTTTGTTCTGCGAAAGGAGCACTTCCTGCATGTTCCAGCAGAAAATAAAACTGAAGTTTTTAAAGTACTGTATAAAATAGACTTCCTCAGACATTGACACATCTTTCCATTCACAATTTTTATCCAAACAATAAAATCCATCCCACTGTTTTATCACATTATCTGCACATGAGATGCATGTTGGCAAATTCCATTCCATATTGGACCTTTTTTTCCCATGTTTGAGGATTTTTATTGGTGGAAATACCTTTTTTTGTAATGTGGAGCAAGGGCCGTAGTGAACAGTAGCATAAATGCAATTTTACCATTTTTACATAACATAGTCAACATTTATGGTCAAATAAATCTGCACATTTATACATACCCTCAAACAAACTCTAAATGAGAGCAAAGAGTTTGCTCTTATTCAGTGCTTGTTACAATTTTCACCTCAAACTTCATGCAGCCAAACAATAGCTCTACCCCGCCCCCGCCCCAAAAGGGTCAATTATCAGTCAATATGATGAAGGAAATGACAGGAAGACACCCAATCAGCTGAGACACAAGTGGTCAATGAATATTATGAATGCCTCAAAGAAAACTGTCCAGTACGCTTACATTTTTATCGCTGTTTTTCTGCAAGGAGAATGGTGGCGTTTGTAACTGCATATTCAAACTTACTAATGAAGGCCTGAGCATGTCAACAAACCCCCATGAAACAAAAGTTAGCCCAGTCACCTAGGAAACCCAAATACCCCTGTAGCAGACAGAATTGTGTAACTTACCTTTAATATAGTTCAAAACTGACAAAATGCCAAGACAACATGCTTATTTACGTTTGCTTCGATCTGCTCTTGCAGTCGGAAAAACTCACTTTCCATGTAAAATAAGAAAAAGCAAAAATAAATTGCTTGCTAAAATAAGCACCTATCAAGTAAGACATCCATCCATCCATCCATTCATTCATCCATCATGTTCTAGTCGCTTCCAGTCAATCAACAAAACATTTTAAGCACCTAACCCTTGATAGAGACTTTATATGCATTAAGAAAATGAATAAATGGTGCTACAAGGTGCAAAGTCCTTCAGTGTGTTTTTTTAATTGCATAACATTTTCCTACCTTGTCTGGAATGTTGTGAACTTGCATGCTGCACCATGTGGTCTCTGTATCACTAGTCTGCATTCATTAAAACAGCTCTAATGTTTATAACAGCTGCTCTTATCTCCGTGCAGCACAGTCAGCAATACCATTATATCCACCACTGGGAAAAAAGCATAAGTCAAGTCAGAGGCCGGCGTGACCCTTGACCTTAACGTGCGATCTTCAGACATTTATTTTAGTGACAAAAAACTAAACAAAAAAGCCCAACGACCTTGGGAGGTGAAAAATCACAATATGCCTAACTGAGATACTAAAAACTCGAATAGGACCAGTGGCGGAAAAATGTCATTAAAATACTAAAACTGGAAAACTTTAAGTAGGACACTTTGTACTGTTAGAATGCCACTGCTAAGCTGACAGAATTAATAATGACAGAATCTGCATTATATTGAGCTAAACAGAGACTGTATAAAGACATGAGTGTCTGGCTTAAGGAAATGCACAAAGCCTTCATAATAATGACAAGCTTAATAATAATAAACACTGCACAGTGAACTTATATTTATTACAGGGGCATAAAAAAATCCATATTTTAAGAAAGCAGAGATGGAATACAAAATAGACAAGAGACAGGAGGTACATTCTGCAAAGCAGTGAACAACATCAGCAGAATATATCAGTTGCCAGGGCCTCACCACACGTGTCCGTTTCATACATCCTCCCGCTCGGCTAAATCCATTAGCGATGCTGGCAAACGCAGGTAAACTGATTACACTGCACTTCTGTCAAAGTGCTTGGAACAAGCACTAACAATGGCAAAATGGAAAATACAGCAGTCAAGAGTCAAGGCCATTTATTTTGAACGTGTCCATTCCGCTATCTGTTGATATAGTACTATTCAGTACATAATCTGGGGATTTGATAAAGCTTCCCCTACACTACGAGCTAGACACATTATTGCTCTCTACCAATTACAATGAAGCAAACTTAGCAAGCAGAACCTGGGGTATTATGTCATATTGATACAGGTATTTGGCCTCTGAGAGTGTATAAGGCACATCCAGCACTGGGTTCTGTGTAGAATTTCGGTCCCCCATTGTACGAGGGGGGAGGAGGCCCTGTTGCTGCCCGGGGTGTTTGGTTCACCTGCACTCTTTCTGGGGCGTATAATTTGGTGCGTTCTGCTTTGTTCCCCCCCCCCCCCCAGACCAGAGCCCCGATGCCAGTCGCGAGTCTCACAGCAGTGGAGTTGCAGCTGTGTTTCTCATTCTGCTCCTGACCTACATGCCGGAGTCTTTTTACTTGACTTTTCTTGCATTGTGTTTCATCCCGTCGCTGTTAAAAAAGAAGTCACATCTCTCCTATTAAATGTCACTGCAGGTTCTCTATGCTGTAAAATACCATTGCACAAATAATCAAAATTAATCGCTACTGAAATATGGAATGATTATCATCTTGCCCCATTGTAAACCTATGCAAGCATACATAAACATTCAAACACAGACATAATCGAAACAGTCTTTTTAAATTATACTGTAAGGTATTAAATATCTTTTACAACAAATTGTTCAGTATAAAAACCATTGTTCAGTTTTGTTTTAGGACAAAAGAATGATTTTTACATCTTACGAAGATATTTCAACTGATGCAGCTCATCTACTGAAATAAACTAACCTGTCATTTTACTGCTTTTACTGTAATTAATCGCTGGTTGTACAATTGCAGCTCCATGGTAACACTTCTTAGGAACAGTCATCCAGCTCAGTTCATACAGTTAAGACAAAATGTTCTCCATGCAAAAAGCCATTTGGAAGACACATTTATACATATGTTTAGATTGCAATGACAAAAAGGTGTAATCAGATGAGAGCCTGTCTCTTGTGATGCTCTGGAAACAGTTGTGGGAAATCTAGCTCTTTTAAGGGATGAACAATCTGGGCCACTTCTCTTCTGTTTACCGGTTTCGCTCACCCGCTGCCGGCACGTCCTGCCTGGGATGGCACAGGGCTCTTTCCAGCCGATGTTCCTGGGGCTGACTGCTTGGCCCTTGAAGGATGAGGACATCTGTCCGGTGTGCCACCTTTGGCAGCCAAAGCCTGGGGCAGCATTGTGCCGCACAGCACACTGAAGTGTCCCTGTCCTCGCCCGTGTATCTGCTCTGCCCGAAGGCTCTCTGCTAGCAGGAACTTCCTGTTCACCTATGGACTCTCCCTGCTTCCATCTGTCTGCCCGCAAGACACATGGTAATACCTCCAAATTACAGCAATAATGAAGCAGTCTGGGTAACAGGGAATACACTGCAGTGTGAACAATAAAGGGAACCAAAATTAAAGACTGCTACCAGGATTTTGCAGACCTTGTAGGATGTGAAGCAATAGGATCTTTAATTGGGTGACAGACTGAGAAATATTACTTGAACTGATTGTTTGACCACCTGAACAAAATAGTAAAGAAGAGATTATTGCTGGCTCTGTTCCTCATTAACTGCAGACAAAGAACAGTAAATAAAGAATTTCCCCATCCACAGAATTTGAAAATGTAGGTTTTTTTCCCCTTAAAGTGTGTTATTGAAACTTTTAGGCAACTTAAATTCAGCCTCAGGCATGCAGTCGACATCCACGTTTTCCAAAGTAAAAATTTTGAACCAGGCCTTACATATTTCAGCCAGAGAAGCTATTTCCTTTGAGGCTGTGCTAGCATCTTGCAACCACCCAGCCAAGAGATAAATTAGGAAAGGCTGGAAATTTCCTGCATATCCAAGCTGTTACCATCACTATATTCCGAGAAAACTTCCTGCATTAACCAATTCAGTTTATTAAATTAAATACTGCTGCCATCTCTCCTCCATCCACTTCAAATATTTTTCCAAAATATTCAATCGGATTCCAAACTCACTTCCAGAAAAGCTATCCGTCAAGAGAGAAAGCTAAAATCCATACATTAAAACGATGACATCACAATATTCATGAAAAGGTCAGACCTCCTTCCACACCACCTCCCCCCAGCCTCCATGCACCTAACATTCTTCTCACATTAATGAAATCATTTCTCACAATATGAATCTTTCACCACAGCTCATCCTTTCATTTTTAATAACAGATTGCCTGACAGCTGGCCTTACAGGCCAAACAAATGCTCAGTACCTTGGGAAGTTGACACCGAAGGCTGATGCTTATAGAAGACCATTACTTGCTGTAGGCCCCTTGTACAGAATGTAAGAACTTGGACCTAGTCACGTATACAAGTGGCACAGGAAAGTTCGAAGCTCATTATTTGATTGTTACGGTGTATGGGGACCTACTGGCTCGGCAGTAAGCAGTGATTCAACATGCCAGTGATCCTGGGCCAGAGCCAAATCTTGTCGGGCCCGAATGTCTTCCATTTGTTTCCGTTGACTATCACTTGCTTTGCACCATGGCCTAAATACGTCCAGATTGGAAAACAATCAACCTCCAGAGGATATATTCTTAGCTCCTCCTGCTTCTCCACTATGCTCTGCATGTCTAGGATAAGCTGTGGATTTATGCAACACTGTACAAAAAAAACCTCACCTACATTTACAGAAGTTCCTTCATGTGTCAGACAAACAACTGAGTCATAACAACACTGTAAGTAAGTTCAACCCTGTCATTTCATTTCATCTCTCTCTCTCTCTCTCTCTCTCTCTCTCTCTCTCTATCTCTGTCCCCTCACTCCAAAAACACATTATTCTTATAAAAAACCCTTCTTCCAGTGCTTGACACACATTACTTTAATGTGAGATCTGGCATTTATTTAATAGTACCCTATAATGATTTTAAGAGGAACTCTAAGGTATGATAATATTATAGACAGGGCTATTAGTATCACATATTATAGAAAAAATGATTTTGTCTTATATAATAACCATCCGTGTAATGCACTGCAATAGCTTCTGTAAAGCTGCGCAGTGCAAATTATATTCATGCGTATTTTGAATGGATTGTGGCTGACTTTTCCTGCTCAGTGTGCAGTGATTTTACCTTGGAACATGAACAACTTCTTAGGAAATCTAAAGCCTCATTGGCTGTTCAGTTTATAAGAGAATTAAATACTTTATTGAACACCTTTGGAAGATACAGCTGTGGTCACACATTAATGCTGTGGATGTTGGATTGGGCTCCAGGCTCAAGTCCTGCTCTGTAAATATGGGGTTTGAATTAGCTCCTGTATTTTATTCTCACAGTCGAAATATATGCAAACAGGTGTTTCTTCAGCTTCCTGCACGCGCATCCTGCGCCAAATTAGCATCACCCCAATGTGCGACCGGCACAGCTGAGGACAACATGCTGCATTTTAAACCTCAGACAAACCGTAAAATAAGTATTTCTCATGATTCCAGCAATGAATGTGACTTTAAGCTACCTCTATAATTAAAAACATAGTTAAAATGAGTCTTGGCAAATTACGTGATGAGCACCTTCAGGCCTGTGTACCGCCGCGATAGAGCCCTACGGCAATTTTGCTCTTTTATAACACATGCTTTTATTTGAGACACATAATTTAATGTTGAGCCACACAAAAAGCAAGTAGGCTCAGAATACAATAAAATGAGTTACGCAAGATTTGAGAGCTATCAGAGTGTCCTCCTAATGACACTGCTCACTGCTCGGGGGGTGGGGGGTTGCTGACAGGTAATACACTATTGATCATTCTTCAGCTTCCTGTAATGAAGGAACACAGAAAAATGCTGAGACATAGATATAGATACTAGAACAGTTTGTACAAAAAGTGAGCCAAATCTATCAGGGTGGGCTAGAAACCCAGGGCCTCCTGACAAAAGTTCACTCTGGTCCCTGCCCCCCTGAATGTTAGCCCCACCCACATCCACACCCTGCTTTCAATTCAATTCATTTTTATATAGTGCCTTTCAGAACTGAGTGGGGAAAAAGGAAGGTCAGAAATTAAAGAGAGAAAGCTGGATGACAACGGAGGAGAGGAACCAAACACTGCCAGGTAAGGAGAAAAAAAGCTCTGGGGGTCCAAGGTCACCTGGCTTAAAGTTTCACTCCTGTCAAATACTAAGTACTTCTGCAAGTTAACACTGTGGGCTAATACTAGTAGGTGTTAATTATGGAATAAACATTTTGATATTAAGCAATATAAACCTATAAATCTTAATATTTTCCAAAAAAAAAAGAAAAACAAAACAACCTACCAGGTATGAGGCAGATTAAAATATTAAACTGGTAACGTGGTTTATAGAGTTTTCAGGTTTAGGTTGTTAATTGCTTTGGAAAGTATTTCTTCAAGAGAACTTCAAGGCCAATCATTCCAATGAAGATCCTGCTACAGGAAGGGAAACCCGGACTGGTCAGAGAAATAAAATTTTGAGGGCAGCTAATTAATGGAGAGGTTGTAGCTGGATAGCTGGAGATTTGGGGAAGCAGCAGAAACAGAATTACAGACATGTTAGTTAATGCAATGATTGACTTTTTCAGTCGTGAAGACAACCATTTAGAATAAGTACCAGAAAACACGTCTCCATGTTTGCCTATTTCAGTACTATTAGAGCAGCATTTCTCAAACGGTGCCCAGGGACCCCAAACCAGGGCTCTGAACCGGTTCAAGGAACAAAAACGAAAAACGAAAACAAATGACATTGAACAGGAACAAAAACAAAAA
>JAABNX020000053.1:7347718-7366366 GCA_015163995.2 Mormyrus lacerda | reverse complement strand
TATAATATCGATTCTGCTCGGAATGAACCGAATGGATTTTTTTTCGTTTTTAAGCCCTGCCCCAAACAGTCCACGTTTTGATCCCCCTGACAAGGGACCATCTGAGCTTCCCTGAGGAATGGGTTTAGAAACAGTGTATTTGAGAAAGTCCAACATATATCTTACATTTAAGAATTTTATTGACATAATATGACATTCATTTATTTGTTATAAACATCTTGAACATGCTGGCTCACAGCAGGAAACAAACAACTAAACAGCTCTTACACACAATTTATTTTGCAGATGCTTAACTCTAAATTGAATCACTGGTGAAAAAACAACATTAAATGCCTTTAACAACAAACAGTGTATATAAAAGTTCATAACCAGTAACTGCAACAAGATTCACAAGATACTTAAAAAAACTCTGCAATTCAATGTGATAAATAAAACATAACACACCAAGATGATAGCTTCATTAGATGCTGCTGTCTTTCATAATTAGTTATCCAGTTATGAGACGTAACGGGCCTACCCAGGAAACACAGGGCAAAAGGAAGTACCCCCAGGTTGGGACAGCAGCCCGCTGCGGGGCGTACGCTAACAATCACAAACTGACTTAGAGGCACCCAGTCACGTGGCTTTTCAACCACACAGCCCCAGATCTGGAGAACATTCAAGCTCCACACTGGGACCCAGGTGTGGCATTCAAACCTCCGACCCTTCAGGGGTGAAGATGCGGTGCTGCACACTAAACAGCCTTAGCTTCAAGCTCTAGCACTAAGACAGGACAGTTTTGCATTTTAAGCCCCAAATATTCCATCCCAGAATAGCTGTGGATGCCACAAGCGAGAGAGACTGAAGCCAAGCTGGGAAATCATAGGAGAGAATCAACTTAAAAGCAAAGAGGGTGCAGTTCTGGATTAATAAGATAATTCTGCTTTGACACTTGTCACACATTAAGCTTCGCACTGAAGGTGACCCATGGGCAGTGAACTTCAAAAAGAATACCTCCTCCCCGTGGGCAATGAACTCCCAGCGCAAACTGGAGGATCGATCGTCACAACGCCGCTGCAGCTGTGTCACTTCTGTGAGCGTTTGTCTTACCCTGCGGAGGGCTCGCTTAAGGGAAATGTCTGGTATAGACAATGGGGAGAGCTTGGGGAAGGGGGGCATCGCTCACTCTAGTCTCCTGAGTCAAAATAACTACAACTAACTGGCAAGATCAGCATTGCACACGTTCTACGCTGGCACTTTGCACTTTTGGATAAGCAGTTTATTGGTACCCTATAGGTATACAAAATAATAGGTTATGTTTACATCAGATATGTGACTTAATAGCCCACGCCAAGCGCAAATATCAAACTCCGCTTATGATATAGACATGTGCCCTCAACCCAGCTGTCGCGGTCATGCTGTTTAGCTGATCAGGTCAAATCTACAGGTTCCCAGTTGGTCTGACCTTTCTAACTGATGACCAAATAGACCGATGGAGCCACATGTGTCTTTCTGGATCAGCCACGAAGGTTGAGGTTGTCTGTGTTGGAGTGATTGAGTGGCCAGACAGCCATTGACAGCTAGCATAGTCCATGGAATTTCTGATTGTTCTCCATTTGTGATTGATATTGCTTATTAGACGTGATCGATGAAGCTCCAGGGTCCTCTGTTCTGGAAGGGATCTGCACTGTATATATAGATCGGCCAATTAAGAGTCTAAACACGCTGCCCTGAGGAGGAGCCGATGGACAGGGGCGCTGGTGTATAGTCAATGGATATTTAAACTTGCCCCCAAAGTGAAGAAATCTCACGGAACGTTGGGAACAGAGGTCAACCGCTTCCCGTCATTAACTCCCGAGGTTACTCGTCATTAACTCTGAGGTTACTCAAAACAACATTATGGAGTGTTTATCGTCCTGCTTGGATGAGGTGCTTTAGCGTAGCTCATATTTAGCCGTGCTTTCATAACATTATTTAGGCGGCTAACAACACATTTACTCAATTTTTCACAAATTAATTTGGCAGATGTTCCTTATTACATTAATGTTTTAGTTTTATGAGCTACTCTAATTATATAATTAAATATCTTAATTAGCTCTGTTTGTAACTCTCTGCTGAAGTGACCCATTAACCTTTGGCATGGTACCTCATTGTCAGACACCATTACAGAAAACCTTGGCATAGAGGTGTCTTGTGCTAGTGCATAGAAATGCCACGCTAACTAGACATCAAAAGGAGGAATTTGTAAATGTGAACAGTCGGGAAAAAGAGCATCTCCTTCGTGTGCATAGAGGGTGTGCAGGTGAAACCATTGTTTTGTGAAAATACTATGGCCATTTTTATTCATAGAAATATTTTGAATTTCTTAGATGTCTACTCATGAAAATAGGACAAAAACATTTTAGTGTGGATGGTTACATCAAATACCCATCAGTAGGTATGGCATTCCAAGCCCAGTAATCACTTTTAAACATGACTGGCTGCAGGATGACAGATATCCATAATACAGCAAGATGAAGTGCTGATGCGGAAAATGGAACCTTTGTTCTTTCTATCAATCAAATGCATTTATTTAGCACTTTTCATGTTAAGATTGACATAATGATCTCACTAAGAAGTATTGGTGTTCACAAGAATGGAGATTTAAGGATAAATAAATTAATGTATTTATGTGGGGTAAAAAAAGTTCTATCAGTATATCTCAGCAAGAGGGTGAAGCTCTTGGCCCCAAGATGAACTGACACATGACCATCGATGGAAAGCCCTGTCTCAGTTTGTAGCTGGGATGGCCTTTTAATCTTCTTCCATGTTTCTTGAAATTTTGTTCTATTTTGCATATACCCCAAAGAATCCATAAAGCAAACCATAACCTAAGACTGCACCAATCGAAACATCCTTTGAGTATGTGTTGGGTTTATCTAGTCAGAAATCATTAAGAGAAACTGCATTATAACCTAAAATATAGCTACAATTTCAGATGAAAAGGAGAAATTCTCCTACACATGCATCTCCAAGCCCATTCTGCAAGTGATATAGGCCGAGACAAACTGCACACCCTACTTTAAAAATGTATGGCTATAAGATTGTAGTCAGCCATATTTGAATTGTTGATTTGTTGTGGAATTAATGAGCATGAATGAGGGCTTGGAGTGTAACCGTAATAAAAATGAAAAACAGTCAAATTAAAGCAGAGCTCAGAGTGTAGAAGATGACAGCAGAGTAAAACTCAGCTTTAATTACTAACTCACTTTTCTGCTTTATTTCCTTATGTAATGGGTATTTATTATTGCATGAATGTCAACACCCCTGGTTTTTCCTCTGATGAAACAAAAATTTGTAGTTTTTTTCCATACAGGCCCATAATTTTTTTTGGAAAAGATTACAATGCGCCAAATATAAAAAGATATAATCCTGTGTGTGGTATCAATGCAATCATTATATTATGGGTTGTATTAGTAAGAACAATTCAGTGGAATGCAAATATTCGAAAAGCATCCTGAAATGTAAATATATTAAATATTTAATATTAAATAATATTAAATATAGTTTGACTTACAGTGAGTGTCTATGGAAGCCATGTGGCCCAGCAGCGATGACCTCATGGTAAGATTGCCCACTTCTAGCCAGCCAGGTGGCTGTTATAGGAACAAATTTAATGACAATGTCTTGCTCCCTTGCTCTCCACTTTTACTGCAGCCCCCACACAGAATCAGGGGTAGTAGAAATCAGAGGTGGGAACTCGACTTGAACTTAAGATACAAATTTGATGACTTGTGACTCGATTGGGCAAAACTGATGGAAAGACTTGGACTCGACTTGGACTTGAGAGCAAATACACGAGACTTGGACCCTGTGCCTCCAGAAGACTTGAGATTACACTTCCCCTCTGGATACCATAACTTTAATTTTATAATTTCAGTGTATATTAATTCTCTGCTGTCTGCATTTTCAATTGGCTGAATGCATGGTCTCCTGAGACAGTTTGCTTGAAAAATGAATCACTCTATCATCGCTTATACTGTACACGGACAAAAAAACTGCATGAGGTCAACTGTGAATGGACACTCTCTTTTCATTTTCTCTTTTCTCTGCCTGTAAAGAATGCATCCTATGACCTACTGTGGCTAATTTTTGCTGCAGTAAGTTTTAATTGCTAAAGGTAAAAAAAAAACTGACATAGATATAGGGAGTCACTTTGACTGGAATTCGAGTCACAAATCTGATGACTTGTGATTTGACAGCATAAATCATGGCAAGACTTGGACTCGACTTGGACTTGAGGGTAAATGACTCAAGGCTTGACTCGGACTGCAATGTTTTGACTCGGGAATAGACTCGGATCTTGCGATCTTTGGTACAAATGCCCTCTTAATCCTCTTCGTGGCCTAATCTCAGAGCTTCTCACACTGTCCATTTGGTTAGTGAATTCACATTTGCCATCGTAAGCCAGCACCTTTGTCCATATCCCTCTCCTTCTCTCTCTCCCTCCTTGTCTTTTTCTCTCTCCCCACTCTAACATGTACTTAGTAGTATGGATTCTTGTCAAAATTAGTCATTTGTCATTGTAATGATCTATCTCTTTATGGTTTCTTAACATTCACTATAGCAGTGACACACGGAAGATTACTTTTGGCAAAAGATGACTCAGTCCTTTGGATTAACTGGATAAATGCTAGTTTTTGGAGAGAGCCTGAAATAATGCAAGCATAAATCACTGGACTTGCCTGATAAAATTAGTGAGGACTGACTGGTGACAAACTATAAGATACCCACTGCATAGATTCAATATCATCATGCTCAGAAAGGGAAGGCAATATAGTAGCACAGAAGGAGGCAGATATAACCTCAGGCCAACTGCTCTACAGACACAGCCACATACATATTTAATGATTTATTTAAGGTTGCAGTCACTCTTCCCATTTAGTTTAAAGCACAGGGGGAAAACTACTATATACATAACTTTTTTATTCAAGCAATGAAAGAAAGTGGCACTATATAATTAGTTTAAAAAGATTAAAGTATTAATTTGATTTCACAGTATTCTTTAAGATTAGCTCTATAATCTATATTAAACATTAATAAAGTAAGTAATACTGCCAACAATAAGATTAATAAGTGCATGAATAGCACTTGGGTGTGAAATGCAAGTTATGGGAATTCAATATTTTACAGTGCAGTCAGATTTGGCCAGATATAGAGAAACATGTAACAAGTAATGGAAGAGGACAGGTCAGAGGTCAGAGGTCATCCACTACATTATGTGCAGAGAATGGCAGACTTCAGGAATCCGAAGAGCGAGACAGCTAACCTAATAGACGCAGCATCTGCTTTTCAAGAGCAGACACGCTGACACTGAGAAAAGCCTTTTATAACATTTCCGTGGTGCTTGTTGTTCTGCGTGATTATCTCTCCATCGTTCATTGCTTTATTGCTGAAACAAAAATTGAATTTATTAGCACTAAAAGATTAGCTGATTTTCTTTCCCCTTTTTGGCTTTAATGTAGGTAGAGTACAGGAAAGCTCAATTCACATCAAATTTCTGCAGATATGTCCCATAAAATTAAACGCTGCCCAGAAGCACTGGCACTTCCATAGGCTTGGGGGTGGAAGTTTCTAGTCGTTAAGATTTTCCTGTTTTGAACACATTGGCTGAATGTTTCAGATAAACATATTCAGTCCAGTCCCTTATGTACAGTACAGAGCTGCAGGCACTATCAATAATATATGAAGATGAAAATAGTTCCTTCAACACTCCTATTTGTATAATGTACACTACCTCAATGGAGGGGTCGACCCCATTCAATGAGCCCATCTAAACAGCCATCAAGCATGATGGAATGGAGTCAAACTCTTCGGTTAAAGTTTAAATCTTAAATTTCAGTGAGGTTACACAAAGCTCTTCTTTAGAATTTATCTTTTTGTGCTCTTGAAGCTTCAGTTATGAGAGGGGTTTTAAACCTCAACTCCTAGGCTTCAGAGCTGGATCGCATTTGCACTGGAGCAGCATAAAACAGGCGGGGAAGCTATTCGACATGGTCTGGGAAATCACAGTGCAGCACAGCACCTCTCTATGTACTGCTGTGTTGCTGTTTGGAGAGCTAACATGCACAGAATTAATTGACCGCATTCTGCATTTTTATAGACTTGCTTAAGAATTGTTGTTATTCTGTGTTATCAGGGAGAATTTGATGACATGCTTAGGATTCTGGGAATAAAGTTTACTAAAACAGATGAGGGTTTACCTCCATCCATCATAAAGCAAATCATGCTAGGGGAGGCTAAAGCAGAAGCCTCATAATCCATCTTGAAAAGTTTATACAATAATGACTGCATATCAAAAACTGGGACATGAAATGCATGTAAGTTAGTCAGTCGCCCGATAGCTTACCGATGCTGTTCCTGCAGCACTTCAATGGTGTTTAATAGCTTACCGATGCTGTTCCTGCAGAGCTTCAATGGTGTTTAATAGCTTCCCGATGCTGTTCCTGCAGAGCTTCAATGGTGTTTAAAGTGGAAGAAAACAACAACAACAAATATCACACCTATGCACCTTTTCAGTTAGTCCAAACCTGGGTCAGATAGTTGCCACTACTTTCAGCACCCCGTTGTAATCAAGCGCATGCCAACGCAAGACATTTATCAACATTAAAGAGAAAGACCTAGGTTCTCATCACAGATTATTTGTGTCACATAAATAATCGCGTTAATTCTGCTAAAATCCCCGGAAGAGCTGAAATCACCTCCCCGCGCGCAATGACAGAGGTTCGAATACGCCGCATCCTCATTGGCCACGGTAAACTCAGGCCTGAGCTGGCAGGATGTCCCCACTGGCCATATGGTTCTGAAAGACCCTTGACATGCCCCCGGTGAGCCTCAGATGGGCTAATGGAAGGTTTCTGACTGGCTTAAAATACAAGGCCAACACAGTGCGCTTGGTTGGAGTTAAGCAACTGCTTTCACCCTGCAGTCCCGGTGACCAGTTACCTGGTTAACTGCCAGCCAGGCTCATGTCATGCTGCTCGACAGCATGTAATACATTTATGAAATAATAATGCTGCTTTGTATGTCCTCTTAGTTCATACATTTATAGCCCATATCATTTTAAAATCAGTTTTACTATTACATATTTGTATATTCCATTGAGAAGCCTTCTGTATCCTGAGAAGCAGTCATTATCCTTTTACATAGTGACATATGGTTATGCTATTAAGGTCTATAAGCAGAGTCTCTGGTCCATCTGTAGTGTCATATCCTGTATAAACGGGGCTCTCGAGAAGACGCTTTACTCCAGACAGTAAAACAGAGGCAGGGGTCAAGGCTCGAAAGAGAGCGGAAAAAAAAGCATGACTGTAAGAGTGACTCAGCATGATCAATATAGCTAATAAATCCCAAATCTTAAAAGCTAACAGAGTCCATCAAGGTGGCTCAGGTATTGTTTACAGACAATCATTGTGCCAGTAAATGAAGAAAAAAGAAAAATTAAAAAGGCAAATGACACTTAGGGATGCCTGACTTAGGACTAATATTAAACAAGGATCAAAATCAAACAAGAATGATCAATTCATTTAATTACCAAAATGGTGCCAGGAGGACAAAATGAGAAAGGCTTATACAAACGAGGTGCGATTCTCAGCACAGCCCCACACATGGAAAAGTCATTTTCTTCTTCTGTATTGATCAGTATGATCTTTTTTCTCAGCGATTATTCGTATAAAGTGTTATGATGCATTTTCAAAGTATTTGCGATTTTATGTGTGACTATATTTATCTGCGTGATTGTGAAACAAGCATCATCTTATATTTGTTCTGTCATTGGTTCATGCTTAAATTTGATTCTTTGTGGTGGTTACTGATATTCGAAGATTTAGATTTAGATTCTCCAGTCGATATAATTTTCAGAAAAGCCTCAATGCATTGAATGAATTTTTTACAGACCACCTCAGCAGTCAGTACTGTAGCGATCGGGGGCCTGTTCTACAGTAGGGTGTGTAGGAAACATCCTGCACATGTTAATGGGGTAACGTGGAGTGACGCACTCATATCCAATTGGCATCCTTTGTTGTGTGTGTGTTATAGGGTTTTACTGAAACATGCCAAAGGAAAAGCCAGAAACTGATTACATTTTATATGAGCATCGTTTTCTCGGATGGGTGGCTGCGTAGATTTAGAAATCAACATTCACATGCCCTTGAAATGTTGTTAAAGCTCCATAACACCAATTCAGAAATGCTTGCATTTTGGTTTGCATTAAAATTCACTGAGGATCCTATCGAAAATTTCTATAAATTAATAATGCACATGGTACAGGACTGACCAGTATCTCTTTGGAATACCGTTAATTTCCGGTATGAAAAAAGCACACCAACCGCTACAGAGCTTCAATTAATGCTAATACTCCATTAGTTGTTGGCAGTGATTATCAATGATATGAATTGTTTTGGAGACATCGTCACATACCCATGCCTTGTGCCCTATGCTACCAGGGATAGACGCCAAGCTCAGCCCCACCTATGCTCATGGGAGTTTTACTTACGCAAAAATGTCCCAAGGACAGAATGAAAAATGAATGGTTCAGAGAGCTAACCAATTAGATTGTAGAGAAGGTGATACCAACCAATCAAATGTCTTCGTCCCACCTCCTCTACAGTCTGATTGGTTATCTCATTTTTCGTTCTATCCCCCACAACATTTTCATGTTGTAAAACTTGGACAAACTCCCCCTGCACTGGGTATGTGGATGCAAGATGCATGAATGGATAAACAACAGGTGACAGTTTAAGAGAGAGCACTGATAAATAAACTCCATCCCTCACATTTTGCCTCTTTAAAACGGTAATTCCCTGATTTTGCGCACTAGTTCTTAAGGTATGGTGCATAATGTAGTTTTAGCAGCAGTGGATCACTGGATTGTTGAGGATCCGAGTCGCTTTGGCCGTGACTAAAACAGAGGAACTGGCATGAGAACAGACATTTTGTGAGGGCACTGAACTGGTGTGCAGGCTACATCTTAATATGAAATATGTGGCTGCATTTTAGCTCAGCGATTCCCCCCCTCACTACTCATCACTGGCTTCCTGTATTAACTCTGGGGGGAGGGGGAGGGTGGTTCCCTTAGTTGTCACTAAGATGTCAGCTTGTTTCCCACCCCCTTCAGGGGTAACGGTGGGGACTAAATGGTCCGGTTTAATGTGCCTTCTGTAGGCCATTACATTTTCGCAGTCCCATATTAGCATTGATGTAACCAGCTCTCTAGGCAGAATCAGATTATCTTTCAGTGGAAGTCTTACAACCTTTTCTCAACCCCTCAGAATTTTTTAATTTTAAGAATAAAAGTAATAAAATACCAAGCTTATTCAGTAGTCCGTCTTCTCGGTAGTCCTTAGCAAGTCACTAAGAATATTTCATGCTCTGGGTGTAACACAGCGCGTAGAATGTCAGCAACATGCTGAGCGTGACAAACGAAAACATCCCTATCCATCAACCCGTCCACCCATTCATCCATTCATCCATCCTATCTTTATTCAGTACTAGGTCACATGGGAGGGTGGCGGGGCACCATAGCTGGGACGCCAGTTAAGTGAATCGGCATCTCTAAATTATCCATAGCACGTGACTGACTGTATGCATGCGTGTGCACTAAGATATACAAATGAAATAAATGTCAAATAAAAGTTATTTGAATGTGAATAAGAACACGTGTACTAATGAGAACAATTGCCAAACAATTGGAAAATTCTCGGACCTAATTTAAATCCACAGGTAATATACACCCACTCTGTCTTGATCAAAGAGGTTTCAGCAGGGCCATAAAGCTTCCAGTATTTATACAGAAGTGCTGCTTATAGCCTGCATCTCAGGCAGGGGTAGGCCATGGTTAGTAATGTGCTTTTAGGCTTGCATAAGTGTCCTCCAGAGGATAGTCATTGAATGAAACAGAATTTATTGCTGGTTGGGGATGAGGATTCGTCCTAGCTGTGGTGAAATTTTGGGTTTAAAACTATTTTAGGATGCTGCCACGGGAGCTTGATACTCTGGGGAGGGACGCCCTAAAGCTAGGGGTTAGGGTAAGAAATAACAGGGTATAATTCCGACATGGATAAATCAGGATGCTTACCGGGGAAGCACATCTGATTATAGCCTGGGCAGAGAAACTATGGCAGCTTAATGGTAAGGTGAGGGACCGGGTCACAAATCCAAAAGGGCATGTCTGAGAAAGCCCCGCCCAACTGAAGTGAGGGCCACGGAGCTGCAGGGAGAAAGCTGACTGCTAACCCTAACCCCGTCAGGACGGTACGTAACGTGAGACCTCCCTAGTCCAGCACATTTTTACTAGCGGCAGCAATGATAGCGTGCATGCCATATATGGAAGTACCACGTCGCCCCCAGAGGGAAAAGTGACGAATCAGCAGGTTTAAAGTCCAAATTTTAAGAAGCCGAAAATTATTAAAATAACAGGAAGCATGTGGGGTGGGCAGTGACAGCAATGGCCGAGGTAAAGCTGTACATGGAGAGACATACAGCACTGGGGACTGGGGGGGAAAGAGGGCTGCTGGGGTGGGATTTGCCTGCATGCCTCGATTCTAATCTGCTGCTCTGCACTTCAGCGCCATGGCAGGAAGGAGTCTGCGGGGGCCGAGCAGGAGTCCGCGGGGGCCGGGCAGACTCTCGTAGCGATATAGGATTGAAAAGATGGCCGCCTGCTTGCGAACAGAGCCAATGCACTCCGTACAATTTAAAGGAAAAAAAATCATGTGAAACACAGCATAAAGAACCCAAGAGCATCAACAAACTGGAGTGGGCGGAAAAGTTTCCAGAACGGGAATCTAGAATGTAGTGCTGTTTTTTTTCCAGAGCTGTTATTAAATGAAGCATTACAGTTGTGGTGTGTGACTGTGGCACCATGGCCTTGGTTTGGGGATGTCTGAGCCTCTTGCTCCAGTGATGTGTTTTCGGTCCGAATCACAGACATTGGAGATCTGTAGTAATTATCATATCATACCCCCGCTCTATATTGACAGATAGAGAGATGCAAGATACTCAACTAAATTAACAGCAAGATCTGTATTCAAGAGCAAATTTAGCAAGCTTTGTGAAGGGCTTTATGACCTCAACATAATCAGTCTACAAATAACACTCCCAACTGACTCTGTTTATTAAAAGGCAGGCCATCGAATGCAACCTGCACAGCATAATGAATCCTGAGCCCTCATTATGATGTTCAAACTGACGTTTGTCGGCAAAGTAAAACACAAGGACAGAACCACCAGCGGACAACCAGATGTCCTTAAAAAAGAAAAAAGAAAAAAATGGGGTTTATTTACCGAAGCTTCTATGAAAATCTGATCTCACTCAAAGAGATCTCACTAGCACAATGTTCCAGATGCTGTGGTATGCCTACTTTAAATAATAATGATAAAAATACAGCCTCGCTTCAAACACAGATTTAAAGCTTAAGGTAAAGGTTGTTGATGTAAGTCTTTTTGGGGTTCGGTTGTAATATTAACCAATCACTGTAACCTGAATAGCTTTACTAAAATATCTACTAGTAAATCAGAGAGAAATACCGTGCCTTTTTATGGGGAGGGAGTTAAGCGATTATTTTTGTACTTTAGCAGCAAAAGTGTCTTCACTGTTAATAATTTATTCTGTTCTTAAATTATGGTTAACAGTAATTTAAAAATATAATTTCCATAGCCTCGGGTACAATACATAATTTTTATTTTCTCATATTAGAAGACCTGTTTCATTAGAGGCAAAGAACCTTTACCAAAAATCATGAGACGCAGTAATGCGTATTTATGAATATTTATTCTCATAATTTGCCTTTCAGTCATACCTTTAGCCTGTGTGGCTGTTTCAATGCTAATGACTTTTTCTTAATTTCTGTCAAAAAGCTTGTGGAAATTCGACTTACAGTCCTCCAAACATTAGTGGGCTCCATTGCAAATTAAAAAAGGCCACATTGCTCTCTTCCTGCTTCCCAGTTTGTCCCAAAGGTCTTTTAGTTAGTGGCTGGGTGCTGCGTGGTGACTTTGGCATTGATTTGGGGTTCACTGCCAATACCCCTGAAGTGACCTGATATTATACAGGCAGCAGGGGGTGTCTCCGTACTGCTCGCTACATTGTGGAGGTGGGATATATGAAAAACAGTGATTCAGAGTGCGCTATAAGCAACAGCGGCCCCTTGAACCATCCATTAAGAAGAAAAGAGCCACATTAGAGAGCCGCAGCCCACCCTCTGTGCACACACACACACACATCCACACGCACATACACAAACGCACACACATACACATCCACATGCACATACACACGCACAGACATACACACACACACACGCAAACACACACGCACACAGACATACACACGCACACACACATGCACGCACACACACACAAGTACGCACACACACATGCATGCATACACACATACACACGCATGCATGCACACACACACACATATACACACGCACGCATGCACACACACACACACACTCACGCACATTAACAGTCACACCAAGAACACTCAGTAAAAGAGAGGTCTAACACCCCTAGTCTGCACTTTCTTCCCATTCATCATCATGTAGTGTCATTAAGTCTTGTAACCAAAATGATGCAGTTATAACCTGAGTGCCTTTTTACAGAGGAAAAATAAATAAAAAAAACACCTGGGAAAAAAGCCACCAAATTCACCTTAAATGTCAGATTTTTAAATACCTATGTAGTAACCGTGCTCCTGGCTGTTACACAGAGATTCATACTGATGAATTCTTCAAATGAAACAGTGAAAAGTGTTTTACACTGTTGAGGTTCTCCAAACTAACATCAGTAAAGTGATACTCTGTTCAAAGCATATTGGAACTCTTTAGTTCTGGCATTTCCCATCATGCTCTCCTTTATGAATTACACATCTACAGCTGAGAGTGATGCCACAGGGTAGAGCACAGGGTAGAGTGATGCCACAGGGTAGAGCACAGGGTAGGGTGATGCCACAGGGTAGAGCACAGGGTTGGGCCATTCTGGCACCTCTGGAGCATTTTGGGGGGGGGGGGGCTGTTACTCAAGGGCTCATGTGACTTTCCTGCCAAGGAAGGAATCTGAACTGACAACCTTCTGATCACAAGCACAGCAGTCTAACTAAGTGAGCCGCACATTGCTCCAAATAATAATCAAACAAATACAAACATTCACTAAAACTAATATAACGCTACAATTATATTATTTACTATCACATACAGTACTACTGTATGTATTATTAGGTGAAATATACTAGATTTAGTAAATTAAAATTTAATTTTAAAACTAGGATGACAGAAAGCAGTACGAATAAGCAGATGTTTAAACCATTGTATGTTATATAAATACAGAAATTGATATATGACTTACATAGAAAATATATAAAAATATATCATACTATACATAGAAGGACAACAGCTGAAACTGCTGCACATTACAAGAACACAGGACACATAGCTCCTGGCATTCAGCAGCATAACTATTACAGACATTTTAAACGCTCGCAGAGTATTTCAGCTAATGTCATCTCTTTAAGCGAGCTGCATGCTGAAATGACAAATTCTGAATGTGAAAATGTCAAGGTCAGAGAAGGTCAGAAGCTTTTGGCTGGCAAATGTTCATGTTGGGGGCACCGTTTGAGGAGACACGTTGCCTCTTAAAATGAAGATTTACTGCCATATTGAACTTGTAAAAAGCTAGGGGACAAAGGCAAACATGTGCCACAGAGGAACAAGGATAAAGGAAACACGTTATGAGAATTCAGACGTATTCATGGGCACAACCTAAAGCTCTTCTAAAAGAGCCCTCAGGACCCCACAGTACATGTGAGAAATCCCAGTTATTACAACAAAAAAAAAAAAAGATAAAAACATGCAATTTGCCTGGAGGACTTAATCTATACTCTGGGGCTGGCAGGTTCAATGTGAGACATGCCAAATCACAGTTAGATTGCAGTAGTTTCACACTAATAGGAATACTTTGTCTGACAAAACCAGATTCATCTTAAGTCCTATAAATAGAGTATTTAGGTTTGCTTTGAGGCTGCCATTGGTGAGACTCAAGCATAGACCAGCATGCAACAGGTGCAATAATGCAGCTATGAGAATTTGCGCCTATAGGATCCACCCTCAGGGTGCATGTGACATGCTAGCATCATGCTAACCTCTTCAGTGCTGTAGGCATGGGCCAGGAGGCTTGCTCTGATTCCCCACTAGGTCCAATCATAAGCACTTTCATCGCTGGCTTTGTGGCTGTTTGGACTTGAAATACATGCAATGATCTCAGTAATGTAATCGCATTAGTAGCTGATTATACATGTGTGTCTAAGGCCCCTTGCTTAACAACCATCAGATGTTTGTCAGGTCTTTGGATAGAGCTTATTGAATTGTGACAATAGATGCTTCTCTGCAGATTATAATCTCAATGTTACATCTCGTCTGTGATGCAAGGAACTGAAACACGTGACATTTATTCAAATCCATGAGTCCTGACACTGAAAAGTCATACAATGTTCACATTGTCAGGGGACCCCGTCCCCCCTTGATGATGCAAGTTTCAAAGATGAGCTGCAACACATTGGAGAGGATTATATTTGGTTAAATAATGTTAATATGCATAATACAACAAGGTATCTGCGCTCATTTTCTTTGATCAGTAGGTCATGACAATAATGATTAGGTACATATTTGCTGCTGGGGGAGGGACACTGTTAACATTGGACAAGAATAATTCCACTGCAGAGATTTTCAGACATATTCTCTGTTGACTGACAAACCAGCTGATGAGTACCCAGCCGTAAATGTCACAGGTATTAATACCATGTTCATATTTAGAGGACAAATGTACATAGTCCCGGTCTGAATCCAGCAAGGAAAATCTATCTGCAGTCACCATAAATAAAGAAAGGTCTCTTTGAATTATTGCTGGCTATGATTAGGCTGCCTATGATGTTAACGTTCATTACAACTGGAATCGATACACTAATCGAGCATTTGATGTCAATGCTAATATGTACTATGGCTAATTCAGCGCAAACCACAATGGCATTCCCTTAAGCAAGGATGAGAATCCAGAGGGTCCACGCTGAGTTCATTTTAAAATTAAGTCCTGAGTGTAACATGGATAAACACCTCATAGCTGGGCATGCAGTCAAGCTCCGAGTGGGATGCCTGCTTTAAAACATATTACAGATACTAATGCAAAATGCCACAGGGCAAATTAGATATAAATAGATGTGCAAGATAAAACTTTAACATAAGGACGTTTTCTGGCTGCCATGGGTACGAATGTAAATGAGTGCCACACGTTTATTTGAAAAACTGTGCCTTAGGCCCGCTGTTTTTAGCCGAAAGATATCAGACTGAATCACCTCCAGCCTTCTGAGGTCATGGCAGAGCCAATCACTACATTTTGATCCAATCTTACATGTAAGCATCTTAAATGAATGTTTTTCATGATATGTCACGTGTGGATCTACATAATTCTTATTTTAAACCACTATTTTTAAACTCTGTGGCATTTGTCTTCACCAGCTATTTGAATCTACAGTCAATACATTTGTATAGTATTACGGTGAAAAGCAAGATCCCCCAATGGAAATGATATCTGATTGAGAAGGAGCATAGGATTTGCCTTTGGAAGAATGTGCAAGATCACTGCCGCACGCGATTTCCACGGTGCCGGCGAAATGCCATGTCAACATCGGAGCAAGCAGGCTCAGTCAGTCTGGGATAACACCAGCAATTTCACGTGTTTGACTTTGGTTACACTTCTCTCCCACTTTCAAACAAATGCCCGTTGTTCTCCAAACCAAATGCACTGTGGCAGCAAATATCTTGCAATGAAACTGGTGCACGCTGCTAGGACCCGGAAGAAATCTTATGATACCCATTCTACTGTCAATGGGTGGGGTGGGGGTTGATGCGGCTTCCCATGAATCTCCTGGCAGCTTTCATGACCTTTCACCCCTAAAAGATGCCCGCACAAGACATGATTTATCTCAGACACGTATTTAAATGCTACATCTTAGCAAACTGCACACACCAGCAATAAACACTTCATCAAGGGACTCTCCACATGCTGTCCAGTGAAATGATTGATATAGATGTAGAATGCTGCCTATTATCCAACCACACGGTACCCTGGAGATTTTCAGGAACTGAATAAAAAAATAACAACAAGTACTATTAAACTGAAATGAACCCAAATGGCATCACCATTAGGCAATTCAAATATTACAAAAAAAAACAGGTTTCGTATGAAATTGTCATAAGAACACAAGAACTATACAAATGAGAGGAGGCCATTAGGCCCATCAAGCTCGCTTGGGGAGAACTTAACTAATAGCTCAGAGTTGTTAAAATCTTATCTAGCTCTGATTTAAAGGAACTTAAGGATTCAGCTTGCACTACGTTATCAGGAAGATTATTCCATACTCAAGTCATGTTTGGAAAATGTTTGGAAATGTGTTGGGGTTAATACAGCCCGCCACTCCAAGACGATCGAATGAATTATTTAAAGTGGAGTTTGCATGGACTCCCCTTTGGGTTTCTTTAGAGCACGGCTGTGTGCGAGATGAGCGCCCTGCCATGGACAGACATCCCACACAGGGGCTCCCTGCCACAAGCCATGCCTCCTGCTATGGGCTGCATGTCAACACCAAGGCCTGGTCCTGTCCAAGCAGCTGTGGAAGATGAACGGATAAAATTGCCCAAATATGGATAGCAACAAGTAAGAGAAAAGAGAAATGAGAAGTTAACTTTTAGAGGGAAAAAAAGAAAAAAGACGACCTTCCTCCACATTAGCATCCTGAGACTAATGACGTTCCTCTGAATGTATAGTTTGCTTATCCGTTCACCTTGGAAACAGCCATGGCAGTGAAGACAGCTCTCTAAATCAGACTATACCATTGAATGTCCTAACTAAATATCTTAAGTGCGAAAATACATACACACATTAAGAGATCGCTAAATCATTGTGGTGAATCTAGGGATATCCAGCCTCTCAATATTTGAATAATTCCACTATATTTATACATGATTTAAAGACTTTAAAGTGAACTGTATATGATTTAAGATCTTTATCAGTATAATGAATATGATTCCCCAAACCAGTAAATGATTCAGACATTTTTAAATGCACCAGAAATGGTGGCAAGATATTTCATTAAGTGGCAGATCTCAATTTGGCATCTTTTAGCTGATCTAGACATGTCCAAGCTCTACATCTGTCACCCTAAAGTATTTAGGCATCTTTATTTATTCACCAGTAATATTTAGACACTTGAGCATATACAAAGAATATGTTGAAGCAGCTGTAAAACTAAAGGTATACTATAAGGATCTTTGTTGTTTTATATTTAAATGAACTTTAAGAGAACAGCAAACAACAAATACTCATCTCACACACTTATTTTAGCGTAGGACGGAAGCAGATTCGTCAAGTTAATTAACAAAAATAAAAGACATATGCTAATGAAGAAAACTTGTCCCGCATGTAGCAGCCTATGAATAAGAAATCGAATCCCATACGAAAGAAGATTGCTCTTCCAGTATACATTTTAAATATCCTGATGTGTGTGCATGGACAATTCCAAATGTTCACAACTTTTTTCACTTTTTCAAAACTGACGAATCCGCCAACACACATCTGCAAGGATCCTGGCAGCTGACAGGATCACCGCATAGACCAGGGCTATTCAAATCACGGTCCTCGAGGTCCGAGCACTGCTGGTTTTCCAGCCTTCCTTTACCTGTGAGCCAGGTGTGAAGCCTCTGACCAAGCAGAATCAGTAATTATTAAACGAACTACCTAGGAGAACTGAAAACAAGGCCTGGATTTGGAATCGAGGTCCAGATTTGAAGAACCCTGGCATAGACCATAACACCAGCTAAGTCCCAAACACCTTTATTGAGACAGTGATCAAAGGCAAAAGCAAATACAGGGGTTCCTTCCATGTTTGCAAATACAACTATACTATATTAAGAAGACAACTATAACTATTAAAAATAAAGTATAGACCTCTATATTATTGCATACAGAAGTGTGGAAATAAATTAAGCGTTGTGTCGCGTGGGTCCAGTACAGTAGCCACCATAAAACCCTTTCACTCCACCACATCTCAGCATTTTTAAGTTAGTTTATGACATCTCTCTTAAAGCAGAAGGTGAGTGTTTGTGAACAACCATTGGTATTGCACTTAAGTTAATAAACCCTAATTTTAAGGTACTACTTTTCAATTTAATAAATATTACAAACTGTATTTTAACCTGTGAACCATGTGTCAGCGTTTTTAAATAAAATGAACTAAGCAACTATGACTCTCCACCTTTCCTCTTCAAGTTCTCCATTAGATGCCAACTGAATTGGTCTGATTTGAGCTGTAGATTCTGGGAGTCTGTGTATACTGGATATACTGCCCAGCCCTGGGCGATGTTAAAAGCTGTTGATGGTGGGTGGCTCGGGGTGGCAAGGCGTTGGGTAAGCCATGTCCTGGGGTGGGATCGGCATATCGGCTCATTTGTCTCAATGACGCCTTTATTAAAACATAAATTGAAAAATAGACAGTGTCCTTAGTGGGGGAGGCACAACAGTTCATTTGGGAGGGTCTGGCCTGTGGGTGGGGGGGGGGGGGGGGGGGGGGGGGGGGGGGGGG
>JAABNX020000053.1:7310871-7325731 GCA_015163995.2 Mormyrus lacerda | reverse complement strand
ATAATAATAATAATAATAATAATAATAATAATAATAATAATAATATCCCTGTATCTGTGGGTGATACGTTTCAAAACTGACACAGATAGCAGAAACCACAGTTAATAGCAAACCATCCTTAGACCCCATATACATAACGTGATTGTCCTGTACTTACATGTGATGTCGCTATAAATTATGCACAGTAAGACCTTACCAGTAACCAACAATCAACAACCTTCCCTTATCGACTGTCTCGCTCGTTAGTTCAGTCACCGTGGGACCTGAGAGTAGCATCATTTCAATCCACCATGTATCCTGTACATATGGCGGAACTGACAATAAAGACCTTTGACTTCGACTTGACTTAAATGAAGTAATAATAAAGCAGATTGTACGGTATTACACAGTAGTGTACAGCACTGTACTGCCTCCAGTGAAAGGGATTCTGATGTTTTAACCTAATTCTCAAGAGATGATGGAGTGAGGAAAAAATATCATGTATCTAGGGATGACAAAGCAAGGAAAAAACATAGGCTACTGTTACACATTTTACAACGAAAAATATTGTCACATGACCTTATTTCTTTAAAAAAGTCTATTGTAGGTACTCACCAGCTTACAGCCTGTACTTGCCTGCTGCTTGTTTCAAACGTTTTCAGAATTTTTTTCCGTAATAATTTCTGATTTCCATTTCTGAAATAGACACAGAACTGTACTGATAACGACAGAAATAAGAAGATGGCATATACAGTTGGCCTGAGTGGACAGAAAAGCTGGAGTCTATGCAAATTTGACAACTTTTTTTTTTATTTATTGCCAATAGGTTCTTCAAGCAAGCAAAACATAGCCTTTATACCTGGACATCACCAGAGTTCAGAGAGATCAAATAGAGTATATTCTCAGTGTCAAATGACAGAAGTGCTCTATTCAAACAGCAAAGACATGGCCTAGAGCAGATTGTAGACGAGATCATGAATTACTTATGTTCAAGAACCAAATTAAGCTGAAAAGGAATAGCAAGGCTATCCAACATCCAAGAACTGGCCTGAAGTAAGTATCCATCGTCTTCAAGACAAAAATCAGAAACCAATTCAAGATGCTGCACCTATTTGAGGAATGTGGGTGGAATCCAAAGAAGCCGTTGAAGAGAGGTCTGAGAAAAATTTGGTCTAAATGAAAAAGCCAAGTGAATCACAGTGGATGACAGAAGACACATTGGGGAATTGCAAAGAAAAGGATTCAAAATCAGGAACGACAAAGGTCTCTTTAAAGTACTAAATTTCAAATTCCAGAAAGTGACCAGGAAAGACAAAGACCTATATTATAAACACATCAGCAAATTCAATGAGGAAGGAAACAAACAGGGACAAACAGCTGATTTTTAGAAGATGCATGAAATTAAAAAGTTTCATCTGTGTGTGGGTATATTGAAAGACATCAGTAAACAAAGTGAACAAAAATCAACCAAAAGGGGGGACGTGCAGGGCAGAAGATCTCTATAACACACTTCTGCTTAATGATGTCAAAAACATGGAAGAGCCATTAGCAATACTGCTGTGATGAAAGACCTACAAAATGATAATTCTAAGATTTCTTGAAGAACTAAGATCTGAATTTTCCATTTTCTTCATGGACACGAAAGCTGGATGATCAATAAGAAAGGTGCAGACACTTTTGAATACTGGTGAAGATTTGCAAGGGCACCATAAAGCGGCAGGAAAACAATGATTCTTGGTGAAATCAATCCTGAATTTTCACTTGAAGCACATGACCAGACAAAAACTACCTTATTTCAGGCACATCATAAGAAGATCCAGGGCATTGCAGGAGACAGCAATGTTTGGAGAAGTTGAAGATAAAAGAGGAAGAGGGCAACCAGAAGCATAGATAGATGGACTCAATTATTCTAACAATGAACATGCCATTGGGAAGCCTGAATAGCCAGACAGAAGACAGGATGTCCAGGAGTAACGCCATCTCTGCGCTCTCCAGGAATCTACTTAATAATAATACTTTTCACAAAACTTCCTTTCAGGGTAGTAATTTCTCATCATGTCATTTTTTTAAAAACCTACATATGACGTTATTATGTTCAGAAATTGGGTGTACCTAGCTATCCCTATACATTTGCCTCAGTGACATCCACCAGTTTGTGACTATTCAGTGCAAGGAAGATATATGTTCCCATTAGTTAGAACCAAGCTCATGCCAAAACTTTACTGATCTGGAAAAGCACTTTGAACAGAAATTTATAATTTCATAAGGTTATACGGCTTTTTTTTTTTTTTATTCACCCACCTAATTATTAATCGAGAAGAAGACGATAAAGATACATCTTTTGTTATTCACTTTTATTTGAATGCCGTGAGAGAGATGACATTTATGAAGGCTTTCATTCAGTTTGCTAAAATTCATCACTCGTGGCAATGAGTTACAGAGTCCGAAGTCCAAATGTAGTTTCAAATTGATTTTAAACATTTAGTGCACTCTTTTGATATTTATACCATTTAATTTTTTTTGTTTAATGCTTCATACAGCATCATATCCACCATATGTATATTCATTTATTTTGAGACGCTGAGTTTTTTTTTTTCTGCTGAGGATAAAGGAAAACGACATTCATTAAATCCATTGTGTACGATAGAGAGGATGGAAATGCGTTATTCCCTTAGAGACAAGCAGAGGACCGAGGACGGCTGTGGAATTTAACACACCTCGTGCTCCTTGTTAGCTTTATTTGAAGAGGGGGAAGAACGGAGAATGAAGTCAACTATAATATAAACAAAATTAATCCAAACGGCAGGAGTCGTGTGGGTGTCTGACGCCTTACTGTCCTCGTTTATGATGTTCTCACGAGAAGCCCACAGCTTGCTGCTTTACAGGGCACGACTATCGCCGTTTTCATTCTTATATACAATTATATTCGATGAACTTACCTCATTATCAGGAAACAACATGGAAAAATTCTGCGTTGTTTAAACTTATAATACAGACTGACAACACTTAAGGCTTTCTTAGGGGCAATGATTAAAAGACTTGTTGTGTTCTTTTTTTATTTTAGTATATTTTACAAATCCCATCTCAAGCAAAGGCTGTTTCCATCACTACAGCTCATAATCTGAAGCATCTGATATGTGGTTAAGGCAGTACATTTGGTTTACATAAATAGAACATAAAACATAAAAAAAATGTTTCTTCAAGGTGAGACATAAGAGCTGAGTTAGGACAATTCGGTTTTATTGGGTGTGAAATTTCATGGACCTCCTAGTACACTCACAGCAGGTATTAAAAAACCATGTGAATGCTGGACTTTATTATACCAGATTTCTCTGGACAGTCTTGGCCGACGCATGCATTTTGCATGGCCGTAAAACAAACATATTCCCCAGGAAGAACGAGGCCTTTACTGCATTGCATCCACACGCAACAGTACTACATGCGAAGTGCACGCCTCAACAGTCTGTGAAGAAATGTAATCAATCCAAAACCTACCATGTATGTAATGCATGCATGTAATGCAGGCAAACAAGTGTTATCTTAAAGAAACGTACCGTAAACGTTTTACATAGTACATTATGGGGTCAAGTATAACAATGGGTTTTGTTCATTTTCGTGTAATTTCGAGTCATTATTTCGGATTCAGAAAAGCATGTATTCCTCAATAAATTGAAGGCTTGTCTGACAAACATCAGATTTAGATTAAAAAAATCATCCACTCTAATCATTATCTTATCCATTTTTAAATGTAAACAGGCCACCTGTCCTGTAACTCTCAGCTCTGAACTTATATGTGATGTGAGATATCTGTGGTTTTACATCCCCGAGGGATGCAGAAGTTAAATGAAGCTAAAATATTGGGGAATATATGGAAACAAGGTCAGGACCATTTCTGAGGTGTCAGATCGCTCTGTACTGCCGGACCCATCAATACCCCAAAACATGGTTACTTATGTTGCGACCAATCTTTATGTGCTCAATGCAGAGATAAATATTTCACAGAACAGAGCCAAGTATAGCTACACACTATGAAATATCAACACGGTTATATGTACATTGTAATTCAGTGGCTTGGCGGTGAGTGCTGAGGTCTGAATCTCACCCCAGGCAGATCCGGATGTTCTCCGTTCCGTTCCGTCCAGGTACGTCAGCTTCGTCCCACAATCCAAAACATGCGGTCTGGCGAACCGGTGCCCATAATTTGCCCATAGTATGTGATTGTGTATGACTGTGAGCTCGTCCAGGGCATCCCCTGCCTTGTGCCCTGTGCTCGATGTGACAGCCCTCGGAACCTCCCACTGTATCAGAATAAGAAAGGATAGACAGACATGTTACTGGGCATTAATCAGGGTCAGCATGAGCAAGCAAACAACCCAACCAGATTCACAAAGCAGAGCATGGATTTTAAGAAAAATATTCAGCTGGAAAACTGGACAATATTACCAAGGGACTAAATCAGCTCAAGCCCCCCCCTTTTTACACATGGTACCTCCACAATATTGGTAGGGACATGTCCCTACTGTCCATCCCCAAATGTACGCTGTTGCATATTATTTATAAATATTTCAGATAGTTGCAGATGGGATCATGATAAAATAATGCTACACCATAATGTCATTGACAGCACTGCAAGTATGACTGCAAATGGCAGTCATACTTACTTGTATTAACAACACTTTTTTTTTTGTTTTTACAGCTCATAACCACTAAACAAACCATCAAGCAATCCCTGAGATCTCCCGAGAGACACCTTCATGAGATTGATAATATGGTTGCTGAATAGGGGGTTACTGGGGTGGTTCTGTCTAACAGGCAGAGATACAACATTATTATTTTAATATAAGATTGCAGGAATCCATTGCAAGGCACTTCACAACCATGAGCATCTCAGAGGCACACAGAAATGTGTGTCTCATGGGAAAACCATGACACTTGACAGACATGACAGCCGCTGTTTAATTGACCTGCTGCGAAGATATTATATGATCGGCGATTTCCTCAGTCAGAAACAAACACGATTCTTATAAATGCATATCCTAATCAACTAAAAACATACATGCATTTACAATGACTGTACGTGGGATCGGGAGTCGTGTGAGGTGTTACCATGACGTACTCTAAAGACTCAGTCATGCCATACCGCAAGTTCACTCTCAGGTTGCCATGGAAACACCTTTCCGGAGAGAGCGGGGTCTGACTTCAGAGGTCTGAAGCAAGAGAGGACATACCAGCAGCACTATGAAAAGCCAGAAACTAAATAACAGGCTATATAATTATGTCTTAATTAAATCTTTTAATATATATAGAGCCTAAATTTCAAGCTTTTAGCAACACAAAGGTGAGGCGCACTAATGGATTTTTAAGCAGTATCATAAAAATATTTATAGGGAGCCATACTTTTCTGGTATTTGTAATTCTGCAATCCATTCTGCATTTCTGCTTTTAAAACCTGCAGTCTTCATGAAACAGAGAGCTCTCCTCTAATAGCAGCGAAGCAAAACATTAGTGATATGTTACTAATATAGACATTTAAATATAAATTTAAAAGCACTCAGAGGACCTGCAACACAGAAACAGCAAATACATTCCATAGCAATCCTGCCAATGTGTGTATTGTACAAATTAAAATAGAGTAAATTATACTTTACTTAAGGTGGTACAAATAACTTAGTTACTCAGTTACTACTCAATAACAACTAATGAACCGTCATGATTGATTAATAATGAAGGACCACGGAGTCAGTATGTAAGTAACACTTAATTACCAGTCAAGTAATGCATTAAGTAAGTGTGCCTGTGTAATTGTGTCAAGTAAAGTATTATCGAATAAATTAACAAAGCAATACAAACATACACCCTGCACTTAAACTGAACCTTGACCTTGGTGTGACACCAGAGATTCATCTCTTCTTATGTCTCATGTGTCCTACTGAAGCTAAAAGCTAATTGAGTGTGAAGAAATCATAATGTAACCTTAAATATTACTATTACTGGTAAAAATTTGGCAAATTAATTCATTGGCTTGTTTTTTCTTCAATACGGCGTGAACATTTATTGCATTTAATAATACTTCATTCCATCTCTAATAAGACCCTTCTTGAGAGGTTAACGTCATAGGATCATTTAAAATGTCCCTAGAAGATTACCAGAAACAGACAACACCACCCACGCTTACTGGCACAAAGGCGCTGAGCGAGTCAATCCCTCAGCAGTATTTAAAAACTGAAACCTTGACTCCCCAGTGTTCTGTCTAATTGCCTCGTGTCACAAAGATCAGAACAAGTTGGCTCAGAAAAGTTTTTACATCACTTAATATAGCGACATTGTTCATTGTTAATTCCTTGTTTGGTCCGGCACTAGCATTTGTGACTGCATTCATTTAATTATTTGAAAACAGTGTCAGGCACAAAGAGGCCACGTTGTCGGATATGATTTTGCCCCTTCACAAAATAAAGGCATTCCTATATAAAGATGTACTGAGTGTAATATATGCCACGCTATTGCAGCCACAGAAATCAGGAACAGCTTTGCTTTAAGGTTGTATCACACATATACGCCGCTGTATCCCTATGTTCCACTCACTAATCCAGAACAGGGGGTTCCAGGGGCCTATCCTAGGCAGCATAGGGCAAAAGCCCAGGAACATCCTGTAGAGTAGGTCTATTCAGATCACAGTCCTAAAGGGCCTGCACTGCTGATTCTACAGCCTTCATTTACCTGTGAACCAGGTGTGAAGCCTCTGTGGCCAATCAGAATCAGTAATTATTAAACTACCTGGGGGAACTAAAAACAAGGCCTGGATTTGGAACTGAGGGCCAGATCTGAAGAACCGACCCATAGAGGACGCGAATCCATTGCGAGGCATAAACACACACGGAAAAGCCATTTAGTCATGGCAGTTCACTTAAAAGCATGTCTTTGAACTGTGAGGGGCAACCTGAACAACATGGAGAGCGCATTCAGACCGAAAGACCAGCGATGGGAGCCACAGCCTGCTTGCGTGAGGCAACAGCACCAGCTGCTGAGCGGCGCCCATATATGGGGCCCTCAGACGGTAGGATGGGGAGGAAGGGGACGGATGCAGGCGTGTCCTCAGGTGAAGGGAACTTCTGCCTTCATATTGAGACGAGAGACGGACGGCATGGAGAAAAGGAGCGGGATGGTACCGTTAGGATGCACGGAGCCCAGCTGCCGTCGGCAGACTCTGCACTCATGAGCCATACGGTGCACACATGCCAACTGCTCAATAGAACCAGTCCCAGTAATCACACATTATCCGAAAATGCTCAGAGCATCCAAGCTTGGGGCACGGATGGCAGCGGCGGGAGAAGGGGGGGCTCGAAATCCACAGTGCACTACGGCGGACACTTTATCAGTTCCTACCGGGCTGAACCGGGAGATGTGCTTTGACGCCTCATCTCTTCCATCAGCACCAGAAAGTTCCTTTCTTGCTTACTGTTGGGCACCATGTAATCTTCCTATTCGCCCTGGAGCTAATCCTCACAAAGGCCTTATAGATATAGACAAATCAAAAAAAGCCACTTGGAACAGCCCCCGGACTGAAGTATTCCCTCGCCGCACATTTAAATGCACCAATGAAGATGCGAAAGGAATCGTGCTTTTAATTATAAATGAGCTTGGTGAGGAGAAGCGAGATGTTGTTCCTCAGGGCAGAGTCTCATTTCACACTTACCGAATTCTCCTGAACTCCACGGAAGTGCAAGAGTCACCAATGGAAAGAGATTTCAGCAACATTCCTTATTGCTTCTCCAAGAAATCAGCACAGGCTCCCTTAAACAATGCGGAAGGGATCTTATCAATTCAGTCATAAATCTTACTGCTTTGTGCTGATCGCTGAGAAAGTTTTCAACTGTAGCTAGGAGAGTGTGTTCATGTGGCACTTTACAGCAGTGTGAGTGATAGCATTTACAAACACCATTATCAGCAAAGAAAAAAAATTATGCATTTTATTGAAAAAAAAAGAATGCAACTGCAGTTCAAAAAACTTAAAAAAATCAAACTGTATCTCGTCATATGATGTGTGTTACAGGTACATTATTTCGAGGGACCAGGTTACAGTTGACCATGGTTGAATGAAATTCGGGACTCTCTCTCTCTGCAGGTTAAGAACATGGACAATAGTAAATTCAGTTAACATGCCGTCGGCGTCTATGAATGCCATATCTATGACAATCAATGAAAACATTCTAATGCATTCATAAAGCTTTATAAATATGGTTATAAATATTTATAAGAAGGCATAACACATTATTGCCATGTTTTATCCATTATGAAAGCTTTATGAATCTTTCATCAATAAGGCACTGTATATCTTTATAATGTATAGTACAAAGTGTCCTTAATGCTTATGCCGACCACTATAATGCATTATGAAGATGTCTACAGTGCATTATAGATGAGAGCTTAATTGGAGCTTATGAAGTATTACAATTAATGCTTTAAAACTGTCAACTGAAGATGCAGTAATGCTTTAAGTCTTAAACCGACCATTTTAATGCATCATGAAGGTATCAATAGTGCATTATAGATGACAGAATAGAGTAAAGTGCTATCTAAATTGTTTCACAGCAACAATGTCAGATCCCAGCAGGGGTAACTTGTTCTACCCTTGAAACTGATTTTCCAAATGAACTGTCATTAAGATTACTGTTTAAAAAACAAAAACGTTCTAGTGTTTAGGGCTGCACATGCAGATGTCTAGTGATAGCAGTGTGTCACATCACTTTGAAGGCAAGCCTTTCTTCACATTAAGGATATTGTGCTTTATCTCATTGATACTTCACTCTGTGCAGAAGTACTGCGTGATCCTTAGAAAATGATTTATTAATTCTGACCTGCCAGATCAGCTCTCCATATGTCACTGACATTATGAATAAATCCATCAAATTACTTCATTGAAATATGTCACAAATATATAAATAGATACTTATAATTACCAAAGACTTTATCTTTCCCTTTAAATGGTTACTTTGTCTCACATCCCCACATGAAGTTGAAAGATATTCATTTGTACTTTATTTTAGCAAGTTTCTTTTCCTTTGTTTAATTAGAGGATTTTGTTGAAAAAGCCAAGTATGACTCCTTGAACGGTGGAGTCTCTTAGGACCAGCATGCAGAAAGTTTTAATGAATAGTTTCTTTACAATTAAATGATATCAGTGTATGGGTATCTTCACATACTCTGTTGTGGTCAGGCAGTATTTTCATTAGTGTAATTCAAAACGGAAATATGGAAGAATAAATATAGCAGACAGTACAGTGGCAGTGGCATCTGGGATTGTGGCAGCTTGAAATGTTATACCTCACCACTTACGGGCTTCTCCAATTGGTGGAAGGTGGGTTCGGAGCCACCTGGTTGGTCAGATTGATGTGCACCAATGGTTCTATTCCATTTCCTATCGGGTACAGTGCTGGTCCCCTTTGGGTTACATCAGGGTGACTGACAGTACGTGGTAATCCCACAGATTGTGGGTTTTGGGGCTTAGCCAGTGTCGGTTTCATTGCAAATTCACAGGGGCACGGCACAGGTCTCACATTTAGCCTACCGGATGAAGCTGTCGTGACTCGGAAAAGAGGCCACTTTTCACAGTTTACAGCAGCAGTACAAATATCACCCCGGCTAACATTTCATGCGCAGATGTGATGAGGCATCGATCTGCTGTAGCATCGATCTGATTGCATTTTCGCCAGGCACTGCTCTTTGAATAATGTACAATCCATCACATCCGCACTGCACTTCCGTTGTTTTAAAAAAACAATAAGAAAAGATAACCAGGCATCAAAATTGCCCTTGTAGTACAGTCATTCTGAACTTTGCCACACATAACCAGATAGAAACTGCATCACAGTGACAAAAGAAATTGAACCCTCAACGAGCAAAAAAGAGAAAACAGAGTCTGAAGCTATACAGAGTGACTCTGAAAAAGCTTAAAGCACTGAACTGCTCATGTTGCTGGATATCACAGCAATATTAAGTCACAGAGCACTGAGAACAATACAGCACAAACGTGTGCCCACTCTGGTCACATGACCTGTCCTTTCATCTTCCTGTCTAGCTGTAGGGCGGCCTCACCGCCTTCCCGCTGGAAAGCTCCTGGTTTTCAATTGCTGGCTTTCAAACTGCTCTGGTGTCAAATACATAAATAAATAAAGAAAGAAGGAATATTCATGAATATGTAGAACACATCACTTGGAAATCCATTTTACTTTGGATATTAAATTGTCGCAGTCTCCATCACTAAGGGGAAAGCATTCTTTTAGATTATCTATTATCCAGTAATTTGGAACCAAAAACAATAAAATCATTGTATACAATAATCTACAGTGCAGATGTGAGGATATATATATATATATATATATATATGATTCTAAATACAGATATTTCCACTCGCATAGATACTTAAAGGGAAGGCCTGTTTATTACAGGACTGCTTAAGTATGTCTCAAACGAATTAAAATGATTAGTCATACCTCAGCTCCGAACCACTTCAGTATCCCCTCCACCCAGCATGCTAACAGTCATTCGTCTGTTATGCCAACGCAGTACATGTAGTAAATAATAAGAGATAATAAAATGGGAAAGAGATTTGCAAAGCCATCGTTGGGTGAGCTAAACATGGTTCCAGTTTCGAATCATTAATTTTTAAGGTTTGACTATTATCCTCTGATGAGCAATATGTATGTTTTTCTCTGGATCCTGTGATGATTTGCTGACGTTTTTGGTTTGCTAATAGCTCTGAAATGACGTACCATTGCAATAAAAATGCATTCTCCTCCTCGTAAAGAAAAATCACTTCTAAATACAGTAAATCTCACAACACGTTGCGGAAAAGCAGTGCTATATTTCAGCGAAATTACTTTCCAGGACCCAAGTCAAGAAACACAAGCACACTGTCTGCCCATAACAATTAGAGAACTGGAGAACGCATTTGATAATTCCATGCCAGAATAATTAACAAGGACTAATTAGTAGTGGCTGGGTAAAAGAAATTTCACCTGAGGCTTGGCTGCAGCATGTAGAAAGTTCTCATCTAAAGATGGATTCAGTTTTCATGAAGTTTCTACAAAGATTCATTTGAAATATTTATTTACTGATTTATTACCAGTGATGCCTGTACCGCAGCGTCACAGACACATCACAATGCACTACTGCATGTATCCCTTTGTCCTTGAGGCCACGTATCAGCGGATGGTAACCAAATATAAGGTCACACAGCGTCGCCTTTGAAGCCACAGCTAGTTTGTATTGTACAAGTTGACCGGTTCAAATATCGAGACATGGCATCCCGATCAAAATGCAAATCCAGTGGTTGTCTCTGTTAATGCAGAATTTTAAGCATGCTGAACTACAGTCATAAGCTTTAGTTGCACATTTGATTGAGGGAAATATCCCCTTACAATGAACAGCTTGTTAAAGCAAAGCCGGGTGCATCAATGTTTCCTGGCAAGAAACGAACACTGAAAGAAGTTTATCGTCCCTCCCTGGATTTCATAATCATCTGAACATAAATGTGTCCAGGATGACCCAGGATTACATGAAAGGCATCTGGGAGCTCCTCCTGAAATGAGTAAACCATGAAATCACAACCTTCCTTAGGTCCATTTAAATATCTAGCATTCTAATCAATATAATGACTTTTGTTTGCATAGATAAATCAGCTTTTAATTCATACATACCTGAGCCTTAAAACTAAATTCAGTTCTCATTTTTATTTCTTACTGTAAATGGTTTCTACCACTCCCACAAATGTCTTTCTGTAAATCTGCATCATCAGGGAGGCATTCCTGATACCCAGACAGAGGAACATTCAGCTAAGAGACATACTGAGGTCCTGTGTGGTGTACCTTAAAGATGGACTATCCAAGGACAAGAGTATAAAATCGACGACACATATTCTGTCACGATCGTGGCAGACGAGCAGGCAGGAAGCGGCGATGGACGAGGCAAGCGGGCAGGATCGTGGAAAACGAGGGTTTATTCGGGGAGACTGGGCAGACAGCGACTCACATCACATCAATGACGGACTCCCAACTGAGGAAGACGTGGACTGATATACATGAGACAAGCCGAAATAACAGGGAACAGCTGGGCACTATCAGGGAAGCACACGGAGATCATGAGGGGGCGTGGCACACACGAGGACTGAACGCGCAGGTCATGACATATACAAACACAAACACGTTAGGGGCTTAACAGCATTTGTGATTCCAGTTAATTCAGGGCTGCTAACTCTCACGCATCTGGCATTACACTCACAGTTACAGACTCTCATTCTCATGTAAGAAATCTTAAGCCAAATCTATAGTATTCCATTATAGACCTAAAATTAGCTACATTAAAAGGGTTGGGACAGTTTGCAAACCCTATAAACTATTTACAAGTTAATAAAACTGTTACATACATGTAAATGCATGTGCATGTGTGTGCAGACTTGTCTCTAACCTAAAATCTCATTCCAACCAGCTGATCAAAATAGGCAACACTGTTAATTTCATAGTACAAAAGGGTATGTATCAGAAGGAAATATTCTTTACTATCCATTCTTGCAGTTTATTGACATATTTTTTTAGTGGGCTTTAAGGCAGTTTTTTAAAAGAAACTATTTTAAAAATCCTGAAACAAGCACAACACAAATATTAAAAATACAAAAGTTTATGGGGCATCATTTAGGAACAAAGTAAAGATGAACGTAGGGTGACACGGGCGACATTAAGAGTCGCACCTACTCAGTGCACCCCTTGCTTGTTTTTTGACAGCTGTCACTGTAAGTGTTTGATCTCTTTTTCCTCTGGCCCCCAGTGAACCTGCCCAAACCGTGGGACTCGTGATCCTCACGCCCACAGACAAAATTCGCTTTTCTTGTGTATTTGTTTGCCCTGCTGGTTTAGTGTCAACCTCGCCGCCAATCCCCGCAACCCCGAAAAAGAAAGACTCATTCCTGAGAAAAGCCCACTCCATCTCCATCCTGACAGAAGCAACTCTCTCTGTTTTTCAGATGTCAACAATTCAGTTTATCGTCTATACCTTAACAATTACAAAACTGTTACTAATCATAGTAAATAAAGATTCACTTGCAATCAAACTAGGACATCTTACACCAGTCTCACAAAGTATTTACTGAAGAGTTCAGAAATGCCAATTTCTGAGTAGGCTTACTATCCCATTGTTTTATATTTGCAAGTGTTTTACAGGCCGGTTTGTAAATTCCAGTAGCAAGAAATGAATATAATACAATATTCATAATAAGTCTCTGCCATGGTTCCACGTTTGTGTGCTCTCTCTGTTTTGTCATGGGGTTTCCTCTGGGTACTCTGGCTTTCCCCTACAGTCAAAAAATATGCAAAGGTTAATTGAAGATGCCAGAGGTGTGTGAGTGCGCCCTGCGATGGGTTCGTGCCCCATCCTGGGTTGTTCCCTGGCTTGCGTCCTGCGATGGGTTGGTGCCCCATCCTGGGTTGTTCCCTGCCTTGCATCCTGCGATGGGTTGGTGCCCCATCCTGGGTTGTTCCCTGCCTTGCATCCTGCGATGGGTTGGTGCCCCATCCTGGGTTGTTCCCTGCCTTGTGCCCTGCGGTGGGTTGGTGCCCCATCCTGGGTTGTTCCCTGCCTTGTACCCATAGGCTCCAGCCCCCTTCCCCCCCAAATAGGACAAGTGTTTACAGAAGATGGATGACTCTTTTTTTATCTATCAATATATCGATATCTATCAGTATATTGTCAAATGAGCTGTTTATTAAGTTAAAGAGGAGATTTAAATTCCTGCCTTTCTAAATGTACATTCTCGTCTTGTATTTAAAAAAGTAATTCATGTAATTCATTAACAGCTACCATTTCAAGGCAAAGATGTCATTGAGACTGCTGTTTTTGAAGTGCCTGATCTTAAAACAATGCAGCCGTATCCTGGACGGGGATTCGGAAGGTATCTGCAAGGAATGCACCATGAGCGAAGGAGGGAAACATTTAACAGAGTTTGAAACCATCTGCTGCAAGAAGTAAAGTGTTATTGGAATAAAGTGTTGATGAGCCTGACGTGTAATCTCCGCAGATCACCCTGGGTCACATCAATGCTGGCGACTGACAAGGGGGACAGGAGACAATATTGATCTCCACCGTCCTGCATATGACGACTAAGGCTACAAATTTATGCTGCCAGCCGGCCGAAGCTGCATACCTTGAGATTTATTGTTGAAAAATGAATTGTTTTCCAGAGCCCCGACAAACGCGCATCAAAACAGGAACATTATATAAGAAACAATATACGCCATTCTCAGGTGGAAATGACTTATTTGCAAGTTTCCCCGGGATTTTGTTATGTACAGACGTGCCAGAGGTGTGTGAGTTGACCCCATCTGCCTTTGTTCAACACATTTCCCTTCTGAATATGCATTGCTGGGCCAGCATTATGGGAGCTGTCAGTCAGACATTTTCTCAGTGACAAATCTAAAAAGCTGCAAATGCCTCTGTGTCACCTGACAGTAGTATGAGAAGCCTTTATCATCCAGGATAGGGCTGTGCTGGTTCCTCCCAAAGATGTATGGCCTTATATGTATCTGACTCAAAAGCCCAGGATGATTGGATTGTGGAGATTGATATATGTAGCCAAAAGGAACAAACAGCCATGGGTGCCTTTGGGTTTTTACCCACAATTCCTTGCTGCATTTGACTCCCCCACAAAAAAAAAACTACGGTTTGTTTTGTTTTATTTTGCTAAATGAGTTATATAAGGGTTCAAATCACCGAAAGTAGGATCGATTTCATCTTCAGAATCAGGGTGCCTGTAGGGCATGTGTGTGTGGGGGGGGGGGGGGGCGGGGAACATTTTTATAATATATGCATCTTTTAAAAAATCTAAAGTGAAGCA
>JAABNX020000053.1:7288789-7310771 GCA_015163995.2 Mormyrus lacerda | reverse complement strand
CGCCCCCCCCCCCCCCACATTTTGATAATATATGCATCTTTTACAAAATCTAAAGTGAAGCAGCCCACAGAAGGCTGACATTTCCCTGACCTTCACCACTGGAAGCACAGGCAGATTGAGATGAAGAAAATAAAAGGACTGCTAATGAGACTGACAGGGAGAGAGGCGCTCTGTGAGGCTGCCCCCCCCTGCCCCATGTCACTCTCCATTATTACACCGTGCCAGGTCTGGACCATCCCACAATAATGATGGTGCATTCTGTGTGGACGCCTTCAGCCTGCACTAAAATAGAAATCCCACTTGAAACACCCATGCCATTCAACTTTCACCACACAGTTGTCTGCTGTCGCTACAATATGTATGGCCCAAAGACAATCTGTAGCTGATCTTCAACTACAGTACTTATGGCCAACAGACAATCCGTAGCTGCTCTTCAACTACAGTACTTATGGCCAACAGACATTCCGTAGCTGCTCTTCAACTACAGTACTTATGGCCAATAGGCAATCCGTAGCTGCTCTTTAACTACAGTACTTATGGTCAACAGACAGTTTGTAGGTGCTCTTCAGCTACAGTACGTGCAGCCAGATAGACAATCTGTAGCTGCGCTTCATTTATTACATACACTGCTACTACAATAAAATTAATCCAAATTGTTTGGATATGGGACATTTCCTTGAGTCACATGGCCATATTCATAAAACAATAAAAAGAAAAAGTCACCTGCAATAAACGATAGTCAATCAGGAATTGCTATTATCTATCAATACAGTGTGTCAAAGAAGTTGGTGGTGTTGCCTCGAGTTGTGTCTCAGATACAAAGCAGTGCTGACAAATGCGATGTGATTGTTGCGCATGCGCACACTGCAGCGGTGATGCAGAGTGATATATCGTGCAGCCCTACAAACAGCTATGCTCTGCAGCTGCTCCTCTTCTGTCACATGGACCAACAGACCATACAGCTGAATGCCATTCCCCCAGCTCTGTCCCCATATTATCATTAATAATGAATTAACAGCAATACTTATTCAATTACTTTTTTATAATTAGTAATTAAATATTATTATGATGTATTAATGACAATATAGTAATATGTAATAACATTCATTTATTCATTCATTTTCCAACCTGCTTTATCCTATTGGGTCGCGGGGGGTCCGGAGCCTATCCCGGAAGCAATGGGCACAAGGCAGGGAACAACCCTGGACAGAGGGCCAGCCCATCGCAGGACACACTCACACACTGTTACCATTCACTCACACATGCACACCTATGCGCAATTTATTAACTCCAATTAGCCTGTCTTTGAACTGTGGGGGGAAACCGGAGTACCTGGAGGAAACCCCATGATGACACAGGGAGAACAACAACTCCACACACATGGAACCCAGGTGGAGACTCGAGCACTGGTCCCAGAGGTGTGAGGCAACAGCCTCCCTGCACCACCACGTCACCCTGTAAAATAACATTAATATAGTTAATAACACAGATTTCCAAAACATAGGATTGAACAAGAAATTAACCCATTTCATTATTGCTACTGAAGTGTAACTCTGTCCCAAATACAAAGACGCACGGGATTCTGGGAGTTGACCTCCTGTTGGCCCTCCATACGAGCACAAGGCGGATTGCCTGTTTGAGCTCCTACGACCCATATTAACCTTTCAGTATTGCACACATTATATTGCTGACCATCACCTAATGCACAGTGTCCCAAGGTGAGGGGATATTAAGCAGGAACATTCTTGTCTCTTCAGCATAGAAGTTCAGAAAGTACTGTATCCATCCACCTTGTTCTTATTCTGCTGTACGTTCGTTTCCTCCCCAGCACCGTCTTCCGGGCTCCCCCACCGTCATGCTGTGCGACTTTATCTGTTTTCACATCTGTACGGTTGTTAGTATTTTTAATTGCTTGAAGTCTAGCTGACATACTGCTTCAGATTATGTTAAGCCCTTTGGAGTAACTAAGTTGCTCTAAAAAAAAAAACAAAACAAAAAACAAACTGAATTCAATTTAAATTCGTGACACTGGTATATTGCAACCACAAGTCACAAAAGATGATTCCCACTGTGCCAGAGGACTGGTTTTATGACTGATATTGTGCTTGTGTTGAGTTTTATTTATTTATTTGTTTGTTTATTTATTTATATGCAGCACAGATAATCTCTTGAGGCTGTACACATGCTAACCGAACATAACTGTTAGTAAGTGAATAGCTTGGATTGGAAATCAAACCAATACTCTGATCAAGCCAATGAGCCAATTCATAATCAGTCGTCTCCACACGTTTTCAGGTGTGGTTAATATTTTATTCTGTTTAGAATTAAATTGTATTCGTTTCTGATATAAATGAAGCTCGTGTGTCAACAGTGAAATACCAATTGTAAAGCGTCAAGAATGTATTCATGGTCTGTGGTTTGCTCTTTTTCTACTCATTTGTGATGCCAAACTTCTTTTTTTTTACCTATTAATAGTGCTTAACATCATGTTCCGGTGGTGTCACCTGCGTTCAGAGGCTACCTCTGATGAAAGCGGCACTTAATTCAACTGTTGCCTTAAAATCACTCGAAATGTCTTCATCCTGATGTAAATACTTTGGCTGTGCGTTGCTATGGAAACTTCTTATCGCATGCATGGTATTTGATGTTGCTGACTGGTCCCTGGAGCTCATACTGGTCAGCATCTGTCATCTGAATGTTTATATATATGTAATGCATATATATTACTGTGTAGTATTTTTTTCCCTTTGATTCAGTTTTTCAAGGTTTCTGTGGTAACAGTGGTGATTATACAAGTGTACCTTGCTTGAGGAGATGCCCGATTTCTAGAACGTTCTACTTTTAAACACACCCCACATCTCCCCAATTTTCAGTATACAGTCGATGGAGGAAGATGGATTCCAACCTATAGCAGATGCAGCTAACAGTACACTTCTGTGTGGAAAAGCAAGGCAGGTCAATACGTGCTGGAGAGATGCAATTATGTCTATCCATCGTTTCTGTGATCATCCATCTTGATGAAATTTGAAAGGAAAGCGCACCGTGTGGAAATCCTTTAACTAATGGAATTTAAAAGCATGAATCAAACAATGGTCTTTGAAATTGTGCAGAGTCTTGCTGCCTCGATCAGCGCCGTTTCCCTCAGGTGACCACATTCACTTCAAGACGGATAGCACACTATCCAGGACCCCTCAGCTCTCCGTCTGACATAAGCCGCAAAACCACCAGTCAGCTTGGGTTCGGCGATCATCCTACACATAGTGTCTGGCGCAGGAACAGCAAGCTGCTGCAAAGTCTCTTCCACTAGGATGCGCTCCACTTAAAACACGCACGACGTCGTGTTCTGATGGATCACCTCTGGAACTTCTCGCAGTGATCTTTGCATTTTCCACATCATCGTCAAAAAATATAATTCTTGGCTTTGTTTATAGGCCGATGCTCCCGTTGAGCTAGTCACATATAGCCTTTGGCCATTTCTAAAGAGTGTAACAGTATGAAGTTATGCAACTTCATAAGATGTTAGTTTGGGGTGATAGTGAGGGCTTTTGTAAAGTCAGAGCAGAGAATGTTTCCAGTATCAAATATCTGAGTTACGGTAATGTGTCCAAATGGCAGTTCCCAGTATATTGATGAGACGTCACTGGTTTTAGACCGATCAATTTTCAAAGCATTTATATAAATATTATTTCCCTAAGGGGGAGCACCATGGTAATCCTGTGGATAATACTGCTGCCTCACATCTCTTGGCCTGGGGCTCTACATGCATGAAGTTTGCATGTTTTCTCCATGTATCCCCTGCCTTGTCCCCGAAGCCCCCCAGGCAGGCTTCAGAGCCCCCCACCCTACCCCCCTGCACAGGACGAGTGGGTACAGCAAATGGATGGATGTTCCTCTAAGGGAGCAGCTAAATGTTGCATCACTTAGTGAAATCTGACCCTGAAATGACATCAAAACAGCACTTATGTTTCCGGTCCTTAATTTGCCATTTCTGATGCAATCTGTAGTCGGTAAAATGATTTCCAATAATCCAGCATGGAGAATATTGACATTCCAGCTGAACAATTTTGTGTTTTCAGCAGGAAATGTAAAACATTATGCAACTTCATTATCAATGAAAGCATCAACATTTGGGGAGAGCAAGGTTATCAATCCTCTTCCTGAACAACCATGAATCCTAATGTATCAAATGGACCTTCTGCTATCTCCCTAATGCTGAGCTTCCAGGTCTATCATCAAATGCAGTTTAATTGAAAATAAAAAAACATGAGCCATTTTAGCAGGGCTGGGGCCATTTTGAAAACCAAAGAGTCATTTGCTAATCTACTGTCATGCTTATAATGATGCATATATAACTTCTAAGTGTAACTTCTGAGTAAGCACGAGTACAAACTGCATGCATGCATGTATATGTAAGCAATACAGGAAAGCTGGAACAATCATATCACTTAAGTTTTTACCAGTTATACAGCTGGCAACTTTTGGTTTTAGCTAAGCTTGCCACCAGATGGATTTACCAAGAGCAATAACATTATAATCTTTAAATCTGTTTAGAATTCCATATGGTTTTTACTAACAGACCAGACTTCTAAAAGTCATTTAGCATAGCTGTTTCTCTCAGTTTAATTAATAAACCATATGCAATATTATGTTACACAGGCACTTCCACTGAAATGTCAAGGGTCAAAGGTGGTTTGTGGGTGTCATATTCTACCATCTGAACATGAGTATATACAGCATGCAATCAAGATACATGCAAGACTTTATTTAATGGACAACACACAGTTGGAATGTGTTTACATTTAGTATGTTTATCATCAAATCGCTGCTTAGCTACCTGTACTTTTGACAAGGTCATGACCCCTTTCTGCCCAGACTCCTCACACAGCCCTCTGGGAAATGGAGTTATTTATTTATTTATTTATTATCATACTCAAATAAGACATTCATTGATCTGAAAACAGATTCTGATTACTGACAAAATAATTCCCATATTAAAGCTATTTTCCAGTAAAAGTAGAAAGTGTGTCTGGGTATGCTTTGCTTTCAGTGTAATTGGAGCTTGGTATCATTTTGCATTAATTATGAAAGATGCACAAACGTCCATGTAATCCTTCATTCACGAGACGCATCACAGTGTTTAACCTATATGTCCTGTTTTTGCTGCACATTATGGAAATTAACTCTCTGAATCTACTCTTTAGCCTATAATGTTCCTTGCTGTTGTGTGAGGAAAGTCAGATGTGTTTCAGTGCATATACCCGACATGAATGTAAACGGCTACAGATCATTCATGATTAAGAATGCTCCGGAAATCAGTTACTCTGTATATTAAACTTTAATGTGAGTATTGCATGTAAACATGGCTGCAATAAAATGCCTCTTTTATAAGCTTCTACAAAAACCCTCTAAAAGATGACACAGAATAACTAATAATAGCTATTTACCTCTTCAGCTTAAAACAGCTATTTTCAGCAGATACAAACAAATAAAGAAAGAATCAAGTATCTGTGAATAGAATAAAACTCGCACTCACCACCATCACGGTAAAACAATTTTTTTTTTTATTGGATTTTGAAAATGTCCCAAATCAGGCCACGTCATAAAAGATGTTTTGCATTTGCTGCTACCCAAAGAATGTTGCACTGTTTTACGTTTAATTTTCACACCCGGAATTTAATATGGGCCTGCATAAATATTCAAACGGTATTACCCCTAATTTATTGGCCACAGATTCTGCACATCAAGAAAGATGCCCCTGATAATTTATACCACAATAAGAGAATGAAATGGGTAGAAACATATCTCCAGAATGAAATATGTTTGTATAAAGATCCCTCACCTTTTGTCAAGCATAAGTATCTGATAACTGCAGAGTTGCATTATGAAAGCTGACAAACCTTTGGATTCATCTCAACAATGCATGTTTTACCAAGAACCAAGTATTATTGCAGTATTAGAAAATCAATCAGGATCCTAAATATTATACAATAATTGCAATTATTAATGTGAATATAACAGATTGGGCATTACTTAAGTGCAACAAACTAATTATGCAAATGAACACATTGGAAAAAACTGAAAAAATGAATAAACAAGGAAATGGTTGCAATAACCCAGCTGTTTAGTTGACCGTTTTTAGATTCGCTGAATCATTTCACGCCACATTTTCAAAACAAAAGCTGATTGGCTCATACTAATAATGTCAGCGGTTGGGGACAAATAATAAACTCGGTCACATTATCATTTAACTCATTCTTACCAACTGAGAGGATTATTAAAATGACTCGCCAAGAAACAGGTTTGCTTTACTGCTGGTGCCAGGATACTGTCTCCCGGGTGCTGCTGGAGAGGACTCTGCTATTGGCTGCCGATCTGGCCACGGCAGCCAGTGGCACAAAAAGTCCATCCTGATGAGTCCCGCTAGTAGCTTAGCAGCGGCAGGAGACCATCATTGTCATTAGTCATTGTCTGCAAGATTACAGCAAACAGCGTGCTGCGTATCCTCGCCAGAAGCCCCACCCCCCTTCCCTGTGCTGCTCAAGGCTCACTATCAATGAGACCACCCTCCAGCCCCCCCAAACCCTCAACCCCCATACCCCTCAGCTGAGGCCCAGAATGAAATTGTACCCAGCTGGTTATAATCTAATGGACAGAATGAGTTATGTTTGCACATTTTAATGGGAAAAAGCCACACTACAGCAAAAGCATAAATACTAACCATAATTTTATAGTGTATTGACTCCCTACATATTGCATATATTATTACTATTATTGTGTTACAGTGATGATGAACCACCTACATATTATCACTAGTATTGTGTCACAGTGATGGTGAACTCCCTACACATATTATTACTATCATTGTGTTACAATGATGATGAACCACCTATATATTAAATTATTATTTTTATTGTGTTACAGTGATGATAAACCCCCTAGATATTATATTATTACTACTATTGAGTTACAGTGATGTCGAACCCCCTACATACGGTGGTACCTCAGAACTCAAACTTAATCCGTTCAGAACTCGGGTTCGATTCCTGAAAAATTTGAGTTCTGATATTATAAGAAATAATGGAAAACCAATTAACTGGTTCATGTTCCCATGGCTCATCTTCTGCTTCTCCTGATTTACTATCAGGCTTGGTTTCATGAGGACCACACTCTGAAAACCACAAGAAAGCTGCAACCCTCAGTGAATGCCGGAGGGGGTCTGCACCAATGTCTGCTGATACAGTTGGTTTTTCGCCCCTCTGTAGTGCATTTGTACAGCTAAAATCATCCAGGCAGATATACCAAAATAAAACTAAAACCAAAGTATGTAAATACACCATGTCTAACAGAGTTTCACATTGTTTTTCAATTAAAAATGGTCACCTAATGTGTCATCAATAACAAAAAAAAGCTACAGACTACTAATATCACTGACACTACAAACATTAAAAACAATACTACTTCTACTACCAATAATAATAATAAATAATGACAATAATAACAATAATAATACCACCAAAACAAATCAAGCCCCAAGCATCTTCACTCCCCTCCATGCTGACGGGTGTTATGACGGGTTATACCACAACATTTTATATGTTACTCCGTAATTTATTCCCAGTGGAACCTCACAGTTCCATAGCGCCTCGACATGAGCGAATCCACAGAACGCAAAATAATATTAATGGATTCCTAATTCAGGGAATGACAGACGCCATCACACATTAATATTGTTAATTACTGTAGTAGTTAGACATTGTTCTCCAGCTAAATGTCCAGATGGTGGTGGTTTTGAAGGAGATTGTATTTCTGTTGGGTAACTGGATAATTCCTGAAGCTGTGAAGCACCTTAACATAGGTGACACCCCTAAGAGGGAAGTTAGTTTTTATGAGCATAAATTTAGTTTCCTGCCCGCCTGGGTGCTGAGCTGTACCTCTGCCCTTTTGAAATATCTCAGCCATGCTTCCTCCTTAGCCTTGCACCATTACTTCCCTGGATGCTCAGTGGTGCTACAAAGGAAGAATTAATGGCTTTATGCTGACTGATGACACAGTGTCACTGCTCAGAAGAATTGCCGCCTGGAAAAACCGAGTTTCCGTTTGATTCAGATACTCTAAAAAGCTAAAAACAAATCAATTCCCTTCTCAGTTTCTAAATTAAATGCTAACTGATACCTGTAATACATCTCCTCACGTACTGCTTACTATATAATAAATGTTCAGTTCTGGAGAAAATTAGGAAACTCCTTTGTCATTCCCCAGCAAATAGCATGCAGTGCATTCAAAAAGATTTGGTAAGGCGCAGCCCATGCATTTGTTTAGATAAAGCAATTCTGTGTCTGCGCTGCAGCCAGAAGTCCACGTCATGTATTCAGAACATAACATCTAATCACATCCAGAACACATGACGCGCCTGCAATTGATTTCCAATGCATTAAATATGCATTTTCTTTGATGTAAAATCATTCAGGATGTAATTCACAGACATATTCAATAAGCCCATTTAATGCAGTTTAATCAAAAAGCAATGATTTTCTCATGTGTTTTTTTCCTCCCCCTCAGCAAATGGTCTGATCATTGGTCTTGCTCTAGCTAATGTCCTGCCTTTGTCCTCTGCATTTCTGGATGAAACCCAAAGGTTTTCATTGCGCCTTATTGTCTCATTCGTAAATAGGGCTTCTGCTAAAACATATATTGATTGAAATACTTGACATCGCTGTTGCCAGCTTCTGCTTAATGAGCATCTATAGATCCACTGTAAAAACTGTTATGAGTTATGTATGTGATCGGTCGCTTGTATTTGATGAAACGCAGCGTTACATTTACAATGAGACAAAAGTGCTTTGTGGAAGCACTTGTGTCCTGTTGATAGTTCATAATCTTGTTTATTCTTCTTGGTTTTCCCTACAGTCTTTTATTGATTTTCACTTGGGGGATATCATTTTTGTTGGGAAAATACTGCTAGATGCCCCAGTAATGTGTGACATGTAGGTTGGTGACAGAACTTTATTTCTAATTAATTAATATGATCTACGGCATGTAGTTGAAGCAGGACGTGGTTGGTGCATGCTTGTATTTGAGAGGGGGTCCACTGCAGAGATCATACCTGGGCATGATGGAGGTAGTTAAACATCTCCAACCATATAGATATTATAAGACACTGGGAAAAAGGGGCTTGAATTTCACTAAAAGCTTTGTATACAAGCACTTGGCTTTTTTTTTTTTTGCTTGGCTGGCTTTACCTATCAGCAACCCTGTGATTAATAACTATGCACTGAACACAGTTTATTTGTGTCGATCACAGATTAAGATGAACAGCAAAATAATTCAGGACAAAGGGGAGCCAAAAGATGGGTGCAACCAGCCTTGGCATTCTTCTCTATTTTTTTCTAACTTTTTCTATAACTTTTTGTCTTAAAATCTAAATGGGGAAAATAATGATTTAATGTGAGTGGGCTCTGCATTCCCCTAAGCAGCTTTACACGAGAGGTGCTTTCATCCTTTTTTGTTACCTCCTGCTTCCACTGGATTCCAGTACTGCTGGGAGTCATAACCATACACGGCATGTCTTCTCACACCAGTATACGATAGGCCTGGGGATCGGCATCGGCGAGATGTGGACCATCAAGGCGGAACTTTAGTGGGAGCACCAGGAGCTATTAGGGATGGAGTAACTCCCATGCCATCTATAAGCCCCTGCCTATAAGGTGCAGAAGATCAGAAGATCAGAAGATGACACTTAGGGGGAGTGCACATGTTCTGGAAGAGGTGCCAGGGTCAATCTGATCCATTTCTGAGATCTGCATTCACCAGATACCACCAGCAAAAGCCCCATGAGAGGATTAATGATAAACACAACAATATTCTCCATGTTCTGCACAGTCAAAAAGTACCAGTGTGTGAAAGTCATGCAATATGCTACACTTTCCATAACAACGGAAAACACGGAAACTCACAAAATGGTTCTAACATTTTAATAATTACTGTGGTTGCTGTGAATCATATCTTAGTCCTGAAACATTTACAGATATAATTTGAAGGCCAGGAGACACAAAACAATTTAAAATTGGTTTCCTTTCGGCAATCAGCATTTTACAGAGGAGTTATTGCCCTATCATGAAGCTCTGCCTTCCCAAAAGGGCAAATACCACGATTCTTCATGCCAGTGTAATAAGTACAGGTGCTAAATCATTACCATATGTTTCTGTTTGCCAACCTGTAAAAGGTACCTGATGTCCTGGGACTTATTTGTTTTGTATGTTAACCTAGTTAAGAGTATAAAATAGGTATAATGATCTACTTTACCAAATCCTGAGCACTGACAAAGCTATTCATTTCCAAATTGTACTTACATCACTGCACACTATACAAACAAATTATTAGCCAATGAGCATATATGCAGTATATACTAAATAAACGTCATATATACTGTAGACATCAGGGTAACACTTTAGTTAAAGCAGTCATAGAAATGCATTATAGATACCCTTGTAATGCATTCATAAAGTATCATAAATATAGCTAAAACTATTTATAAAAAGGAATAACACATTATGTTTAATATGCATTATGAATGTTCTACAAAGTTATAGATACCTTTATAATGCATTATAATGATCAGTATGATCCATTATAATGTATTATGAAGGTATTTATAGTGTATTCATAATGTGTAATAAACATGGCTATACTGTTTTACGCCTTTTTATAAATAGTTATAGCTCTGTGAATAATACTTTATGACGTACATTATAATGCATTATGAAGGTATCTATAATACACTATACAGGACTTTAAGTAAAGTGTTACTGACATCAGCAGACTAGCCTGTAGCTGATGAGTGCAGAGGGGTATAGCACCATTAGGCTAGACTACTAGGAAGAAAAAACCTTCATAACTCACCTGGCAACTGAACCATCAAGTTTAAGCTGAAAACTAACCAGGATATTTCAAACACACTGAATGCTAGGAGTCAAGACAGTTATAAAATGCAATCCAGGTGTTAATGTACTGGATAAGCGGCTGCAAGATGGATAGATGTTGGTATAAATGAAACCAAGATGCATGTGAAGCGGCAGTTTCTTTATGCACAATTTATTTTTTACCAAAGAAAAAGTCCTGCCTCATATATGTGTAATTGTATCGTTGGAATGCAGACAGTGATAAAATGGGCAGAATAATCACCATGACAAGAAAAGCTGAAATACCAGCAAACACCTGTATTTCCTGTGGCAAGTCATCTATATTCTTGTAAACAAAAAAATACTTGCAAAATATAGAGAGCATTTTGAGAAAAATGAATCAGACTTCATGAACAATGCAGCCTATCAGAGCGTAAGGTAACAGATAATTGGGACATTCTTGCAGGCTTGACGCGGCTGGCTGTCTCAGTTCTTAAGGCTTCTCAAGTCACGATGGGTTCAGTCCTCTGTGATTAATAGCACATTTCAGAAGTGTAGATGTGAGATATAAAATAAAGGCACCTGTTAAAACGCTGGGCCCATATTGCTAAAGAATGCTGATCTTTTGGGTGGCATTAGCATTCAGTAGGGAGGTCACTGAACAACGAGTGATATTTCTTAGGGCAGAGTTACTGGTTATTGCCGGGTCATGACTTTTTTTAGCATGATGCTAATGATGGCGTGGTGTCACTGGCAGAGAGGACCATCAGAGCACAGCTGAGGTGAACTCCACGACAGAAGGCAGAAGGTTCTCATGAAAGCAGGCAGCAATGAGAAGCTTCACTCTGATCGATTGACATGTTCATTTATTCATTTCATATTCGTTTTCCTCTCGGCTAGATGTAATGTCTGCTGGCAAAGATTCTTAGCCAGGCATATGTAGACCTAAAATGCTCAGGAATAGCATGCATCCCTGCACTGTGTTTACTATTAATATTTATAAGAACTGTTCATATATCTGATGATAATATTATGTATTTATACTTACAAATGTAACATTTACATGCCTCACTACCCATATACCACTGCTCTTTAATCTATATTGAACGTGATCATTGGCGTTATCTCCAAGACTAAACATTTGAAAAAGTTCAAAAATGAGCAAAAATGTTGTATTGTTAAAAATTCTGCTAGAGGCTACAGATTATTTACAGTTGAACTGTAATTCATTTTTAGCTTAGATGTTTAATGCAGTATTTTGAACCACGAATGAGCTGTATTAATGTTCTATGTACATCACATATAAATGCTAATGGGTAAAACAGCATTTAATAATTAGACTTCAATTAATTCATGACTGATTTAAGAGAAAAACTTTAGTTTCTGGAAACATAAATGATGAGTTCTGATTTTTTTATGTGGTGTGTGATGCTGTCGGTTTGCTTCTGGCGTATCTGTGCACACCGGACTCGTATTGGGTTAGCACGGTCCACTTGGGTCCTCACAAACTCTGCAAATCAATATACTGTGTGATGCTAGGTCTCGTCTGCCTTTGTGTGGTCGTGCCCAGAACTCTCACCCAGCTAAGACCCATTCGCCCTACGTTGGATAGCATTCCGCAGCCTCTGTTTTTTGGAATTTTAATCAGGCTAATCATTTGACTGGAGTTTGGTCTGAAGAGAAAAAAAGGTTTCATGGATGCCTTGAAAACATTTTTATCCCATGAAACAAAATGTAATCGAGTAATGTGTTCCAAGACTTTTCTGATATCGTCTGGGAGGATTTTATAAACAACTTGGAAGACAAGAAACACTGCCCTCAGGTCGCTGTCGGGCTTTGGCCTCTGCCGCAAATGTTTTACTTCACAGCTGTTCGAGGGACTTACTGTCATTATGGAAATTCGGGTGTAGTTACAAGCCATGTTTCTCATGAAAGGCATCCAAACGGTTGTTACCCCACTCTCCGCGTGGTGAAATACTGCTGATCCTCTGAAGTCTTCCAGCATTTTTTAGTCTTACTGGTTGTGATAATACTACAACTTAATACACTAATATAACAAGCAATTTGTGCCGAGCTGTACAGCGACGTGACTTTAATAGCATTACCTGTTTAGTTGCATTTACAGGTTTTCATTCACTCCCTGCTAGGATGCAGCCGTGGCCGTGTTACGCTCTAACCCTCATAACTGGGTTATGGAACCTGTCTGATTGTTAAAAGCCTTTTCTTGTATAATACTGAGGGACACAAAGTCTGTAATAATGTCCCAATCACACCTCAAATACAACTCTTGGGAAAGCAGTCATTTAGGCTGCTTTTATATACCAAACTAAAACAAACCAGAGATTACTAACTACTGTTAAACGTATTTTTTCCCCCCATTTTCAATGCTTTTTGCAGTCAAGCAAAATGCTATCCATGAGCACACAGTACATGTAATTCGAGAGTTTACAGTCTTATCCAGAAAGGGCTGGTACAGTATATGTGGGTTTTTTGCTACAACTCAGATTTACTACTACAATTTAGATTACTAATTACTAAACATTATCCCAAAAACCTGTACACACACTGGCTCTTTGTGGACAACGCTGGCCATCCCTGGTTTACTAGTATTGCACTCTACAGCCTACAGCACATTGAATAAAATGTATGTTTAGCTATTATTAAGTTAAAGACAACAATTAAATTGACCAAAGTAAACGTTAAGTGTTTTGGTTTTTCCTGTGTGTTGTTGACACACCTACGATTTGGGATTATATGCATCACCCAAACATGCTGGAAAGAGACAGCAATTTCTCAGTACATTCAACACCATAACATGCATCATTAGCTAACAATTTCTCCTCATACTCATAGTAATTAATGAGGTTGGAGCCTTCAAATGAAAACGGTGGCTATTCCCGCGCAGCTAGTGAGGTGCTCCTGTCGGTCTCCATTAACAGTGCCAACATGCAAAATTCTAATTAGCTGATGGAGCGAATTAGAGTATTAAATCATTTCACTTTCATTTGCAAAATACATTTGTGGCAGATGCGTAAGTCGCATAATTATGACGGACATGAATGGCTTTTGGTGAGCACAGAGCTGTGATTTTTAAGACGCCGGATTCTCTCTTGAGGCAACTGAGTTTTCTTCAGCATTAACTTTACCACCAGACACAAACTACAGCTCACATGAGTTTGGACAACACTTTGTATAATCACAGCCTATTGTCAATATGAGTGCCAGTCAACGAGTCGAAGTAGAACTTGGAAGAGAACAGATATATATATAAATGACAGCGGAGCACATTTAATATTTAAGGTGTCACAATCAACCAAATGATTAAATCATACTTATATATTTCACACGGGACCCAGGCTTCATTGAAGGCATTTTGCTACATATTTCCACATCAATAGACTCAGACGCCATGCGAACTAAAAAGGGCAGAGTTTTAAAACGATAAACAGGTGTCCTTTTAAAAGTGTAATTGACATGTTAAACACATCGCCATGAAAACCAGTCATCATTATTAAACGCGACGATCGAGCCAGATGTTATTCAAGACAAATTGCAAAAGCTCAAAGATGCGTTGGAGGACCTGAAAGAGAAAGACACTTCCTGTAGAAGATGAACTAAGCTGGATACATGGTGAGAGTTGGTGTTAAAAAGTCCATAATGCATCAACATACTGACTTACCCCTTTAATGAAGCTAGTTTTGTTATTTATTAATTCAATTTCCAAATCTATCAGTTCGTTTAATGAATTCTTCTTTCACCCAAAGATATGGAAACCAGCAAACACTTCACTCTAATGTTAACAAATTCCTTATGAATAAAACCTCACTTCATAATTGCGAACTTATCTAAATCATTTCACTGTTTATTGGATTACCCTTTTGGAATTAATTAGAAGACGCAGAGAACAGCTTGGACTATGAAAAGAAAAAGAAACTGAGAAACCGACCGACACACTTTCTAATTTCCTTGGATGTCACACTACATTTCCCATGTGGCTCTTCTGCCTTGGGCATTTTGACATCTTACATATACAAAGACATGCCATATCATCATCATCATCATCATCACCATCATCATCACCATCACCCCCCCGCCTTTATAACTCAGTGTCTATCTTTTGCAGAATAATGGTTCTTGCCATCATGTCCACCACTTCATTCCTTTGAGGATATACATGATACTGTATCCAAATATAGAAACATTACAGCCTAGCTCGTTCTTCCAGCAGTAGCAGAAGCAGTGCCAGTAATAAACACTATTATAATAATAAAAATGGTACTGATAGAAATTTGTAATGCAGGTTGTGGTTTTGATTATTTTAATTAATCATATTTGCGTCTGTTTCTGGGGGGAACCACAAGCATTCAGAAGACAACATTCCTTTGATTTGCACTGGGGCTCCTGTTCGGCTCGTTGGGAAGGCAGCGTTATTAGGATTAGTTTATTTTAGTCATAATAAACAAGGTCAGGAGCGATGGCAGACTACAAATTGAATAAGAAAGATGGTGCGAGTATGAAAGCTTGTACAGGGGGCTAAGGAGTTCGGGAAGAAACCAATGAAAATAACTACATATACTTCATCAGACAGTAACGCACAGTGCTAGGTATAGAAAACAATATCCAAATAAAGCACATTGGATAATAGGCTGCCAGGTCCACGATGTTGTGTAAAAACATAATGTAATTGGGTTCCGCGGCAAAACACCTCCAAGAAGGTATGACAGTATGCCAGTATGTGAGCGTATATGCGAGTGTGGAAGAAAATTTGATATCATGCTTTCTTCCACACAAGCACCGCGACATGGGCACTTTGCCAGCGCTCGCTAGCTGCCTGCACCATCTTTCAGCGCTAAAATTCCCTCCCCTGATTTCCCCGGAAAAACCAGGAGTGATTTAACAAGGCGTCGTAACCTCACCTGATAGAATCTGTTCTGTTGTAATTATTGCAGTGTCAGCACAAAATAATGTTACAGGAGGCTGAAGACAAGATGATGAAAAAAAACACATGATAATGTAATATGACCTGCTATAACATGCATTAGGCTTCTGCCCTTTAAACGTCTTAGAACGTCTTGTCCATAATATCTCTCTGTTACTGAGGCTGCAGCATTAAATCACGAGTAGGTATGTTTTATGTATGCTTACAGTCCCTCTAAAGTAAACTGCCAAGTTATCCCAGTGTAAACCGGACCCGTATATTCCATTCAAGCATTCAGATAAGCGGTATTTCATCTCTGAAGCTGGAGATGTACCTTCTCAGCCATGCATGTCAGAGAGCAGGTTCAGAGGAATGGAAGACCTTTTAATCTCAACATCTATGTTTTTTTTCTTCCATCAAAACTAAGGCGAATGGAAGGATTTTCTTGAAAAGTAACGATGTAGTTTTCATTACAGAATCCCTGCTACTCATCTGTTTTTATATAGATAACACTGCTCTAAATTACTGAGCTTTATTCTAAAAATGCCAATAGTACAACAAAGACATTCATGCTGTTTCCACTGAGTGCTGAAGTACTGTACCGTCAGGGGAATATAACACTGTTTTCACGAAAATGGAATTGTTTTTATGATATTCTAAGAAATACCAATAATGTAGTGGGGTTTCAGGGTCCTTTACATACCAAGGTCCCTGGTGGTGGGGGTATTACATGCCTGCAAATTGTACCAATTCCTGACGCCGACCCGAGAAAACTCTGACAGAAAATGACTTGTTCGCCCCTGTCAGTACCACTCATTTACTATTCAGTGGGAAATGCAGAGAGTTAATTACCATTGTGATAAGCTAAGTGAAGCTGTATCAGGAGAATATTTCAATTAAACGGAGTCCGGATCACGGAAAGTGGGAAGCAACAGGAGAGGAATTATTATGAGACGTCGAAAGGAATTATTGTCTCCTATCTGAACAAGTGTAACATTCAAACTAATAAAACAGCTTATGCGGGAAAATGTCCTGTGGAATCTCCCAATATGCTGGTACCGTGCCTTTGAATGGATCTTGAAATACGTGTTTGACACCGACTCCTGTCCGTCTCCAGGTGCTTTGCCCTGTGTTGAGTCATCCGTGTTTAAGAGCGGCCGACATCATAAAGAGGCTGGGATGGGGGAAGACTTGCTTGGAGGGGGGGGCGTTTATGACATGCATACTTTGACCCGTTGTGGGCAATGCAATGTAGGTGCCAGCTTGGCACAGTTTGGTGTCCCCCACCCCACAGACCACAGTCAGACATAATTCCGCACGTATGAGCCGAGCTCCAGCCGCCTGCTCATTAGGTGACCTCGTCATACAGTAAAAGCCAGGTAGCAGACGTCGAGCAGATGGTGCAGACTGCTCAGCTTGGAGCTGCGAGGCACGCGCCGCTGACAGATACTGTGGGTGGAAAAACATCCCGGGGACAGATGTGACCATTAGCTCTCCTCGTTATCCCATGACCGGCTTGATTAGCACGATTGCGGTGCCCAAAGGGGTCACGCACAGGCGCTCTGGCGAGCGATAGCTCTACTGTCGCCGATCACCGACTTGACACAAACGCATTGGGCTAACAGCTGCTCTATACCATACATACGGTGGCTTCCACAGGGCTTATCAGTAGCATAAAAATGACTGTAACACTTTGCTTAAGGCCATGTTTTTAGTAATTTAAAAACGCATAAAGCATTATAAACTTGGCTATACTGTAAATATAAAAATGTATAACACATAGCCAAGTGTAATGCATTATGAAAGCTTTATGCAGTTCTCATCTATAACGAACTACAGATGACTCCATAATGCATCATAATGGTTGGCATATGCATTAAAGATGCTTTATACTGCATTATAAAGGTGTGTGTAGGGCATTGTAGCTGAGAGCTTCATAAGGCAGTCAATGCATAAAAAACATGGCTATAGCGTGTCATGCCTTTTTAGGCATGTTTGTAATGCTTTATGAATGCTTTATTTACGAATGTGTTTATAAACGACAACATTTATTCATAACTAAACTACTGCAATTATTAACGGCAAAGCTCAGCTCTTATGACGACAGTTTCATTTTCATTTTAAATCTTTACATATCTACATAAAAAAATATGTTTCCTTGAGGAGAATGTTTATTCCATCTTTGAAAAGTAATTAAGAATATACTTGTTGTACTATACTGTCATTATTCATGTAATTCTTAAGTACAGGAAAGCGCCAAAGACACCCAAAGCTTTTCGAGTCCTGGCCCAAAAGCAGGACTCTAAATCTGCCATGGCTATGTGCAAACTGCCAGCGTTTAAGTAGCAAGCGGTTCGAACAGAAGCAACAAGAAGAGTCACCGTTTCTCGGAACGGATCCAGCACCCTGACGTAAATTATCTAACCCGCCAGGCCTGAAACCTCGAGCTCGGCCTTCCGCCCGTGATATTGACTTACCTTAAGGACAATCACCAGGTTCTTCAATTCAGGTTCAGGTGCAGAAGCTGCGAAATGACTTCACAAGGTCAGCCTCACAAAAAAAACACTTCACTTTAAAAAAAATTTGCAGTGAGGCAGCTAAAGCCCCCGAGCTGAGGACCCAATGAACTGAATCTTGTAAATGTATAAGAGGTTGAGAATGGGGACAAGAAGACTTACAATGCTACAGTGCACCTTGTTTGCCTTACTTCAGAATTATTTGATAATATTACAACAAATGGGTCTCATCATTAAAACGTGACTAATAAATATAGTATAATGGAAGAAACATTTCAGGGAGACATTAGAGTGAAATTATCAGCTACCAGTGAAATTATGAAGCTTTCCACAAGCCGGGTTTGAACGTATTGTTTGAAAGCGTTGTAGTTACAGGTATATAGTACAATTAAACTTCATATATTTATCCTTCAGATTGGTGCCAACAAAGAAATAACACCAGTATATACAACACACCAGTTATTTATATGAAAAATTTGGGGTAGAATCTGAGATTGAAGTGTCAAAGTATCAGACTAGCAGCAGGAATGTTTGTAGTGCACGATTACCATTTAAAAGACAATATGTGGACTGCTTTTATGCCAAAACGCTTAGTCATACAATTTCATCCATGTCTGTATGAGCAGCAGTTGAGTCACTGTAGGCTGTCACCAAAAATACACTTTTCAGACCTACCTTCAAACCTAGCAAAAGCAAAGTAATTGTACGATGGTTTTATTAGGTTGCTTGAAGTGTTCAGTGTTAGACTGATCTGGGTCTCTCAACCAGCAGGAATGACTACATGTATATATGGGAAAATGAACCCACAAGCCCCCATGTGATTTTCTGGATGGCACCCTTTCATGTTCATCTTCTGTGCTCCATTAAAGCTTTGCTTGGTGAAAAATATGTCTTCTTTCTCTCACAGTGTCACGCTCCCCAAAGAAGCAGGCGATGGGAGCCGTGGATATAAGAAACAGGGATTTATTATCAGGCAGACAGACTCGAAGACACACGCAACGTCAATGACCGGACTGGAGAAACAAACTGAAACGCAGACTTAAATACATGAAACTAATCAGGACAACTCAAAACAGCTAATGAACACGGGGATTCCACACGGGGCTGATGAGGGGGCGTGGCTCATACGAGGATCGGACGAGCAGGTCATGACACACAGAATGAATGACAAGGAAACTACACGACTGACCATCGAAATTTTCAGCCCTGGATACGCAAACAGTTTTTTACGGGTGTGGCTGTCTGAATGGTAAGGATTCTTCCCCGTGCTATGGGGTGTCATTGTTTCAGGATGGGGCATGATTTATGTGAAAAATTAACCGCATATTTAATGAAATATCCGTTGACTTTGCAGTGGCACGGTGTGGAATCCTGCCATGAACACAGAGTCAGAGTGAAGGTTTGTTGGTCTCTTGATGTCCCCAAGGTATATCTAGGCAATCAAAAGTGACCATGATGACTTTCAGCACATCAAAACAGCAAATTGGTTCTGCTTGAGGAATTAAGAGCGCTCCACAGTCCTTCATTCACACTGTTTGTTTTCACTTATATTTTGCACATTAAATTATAAGGACAACTTGGTGGCTTAGTGGATATCACTGTTGCTAGGGAGGTTCAAATCCCATCCCATACTCTAAGTGTGTGTAGTTCTGCATGTTCTGCCTCTATTTGTATGCCTTTCCTCTAAGGACTTGGGTTTCCTATATATACACAAGTCAACTTACAAAACTGAAAGCCATAAACATCAACTGCATTACATTTTTCAGATAGCTAATGTGTTTCACAACCTTCTTGAAATTTTGATGTAATTTCCTTCACTTCCTAAAAACATTCTTCAACTAGAATGCATTACTTGCTAATCCTGATATCACATCAATTTTTCATGCTCTGATTAATATCTAAGACGAAAGAGCGTAACATATTTAAAACATCTTTATTTTACTAAACTGACGTAGTGTTAGCACAACTTATTAGAATATTATAATATTACAGATTGTCACTCATCTATTTTCCTTAAGTACTGCAGGTAAGAGAGACACATTCACTCATAGCAGTCATCAATCCATGGCACTGCGGCGGGAGAACTATACAAAATCATGCAGGATTGACAAATTACACACTCATCAAGCCTCACAATGAATCGGAAAACCTAATAATATGAAAGGACAATGATGAGTACTGAGCTTCCCCCGAGTACATTTCTGTATAAAATACCATGTTTAGCAGTCAGTTCTTAACAGTACAGGCAGTGCCCGGGTTACAAAAAAAATCCATTCTCTAAATCTGTATTTAAGTCAAATTTGGAGGTAAATTGAAAAAATAATAATGCGGTACATAATAATAAATAATAATTACCATAGTAAGAATAAAAAGAGCAATAATGAACGCAACTACATATGGCACTGTACTGTCCTTTGAGTGGACAAACTGCTGAAGCCATGCAATGTTTTCATAAGCGTTACACATTCGTTATCATGTCATATAATCCCTAACAGCCCGTCTGTAAAGACAAGTTGCCTGTAAGTCGGATGTCCTTAATCCAGGGACTGCCTGCAATGTGTAAAGCCCTTATCAGCTCTTTGAACTTATAACTGGTTAGCACCATCACTCATTCAGCAGTGTCGATTCCCGATTAATCGCATACTGTGAACAGACTGGAACCTGAAATAGTTACTTATGAGTAAATTGAACTACATGTCCCAGTGCTTTTCATTCACCTGGACAGCTGGTTTTCACCTCCGAGCAGCTGGAAGCACTTGCGGGTTGTGCAAGCCCTTTATTTCACAAGCTGTCAAATTAAATATTGATTTTTTTTTCCCCTCACTCTTTTTTTGGGACATGCATCATCCAATTTTACTTTTGATTCACAGGATCCTCCAGTCGACCAAGCTTGTTTAGATGACAAAGGCAGGAATCAATTCAATAATCTTTTAACCCGTTGGGCAGCTAATCAGAACAATTCAATTTCTATCAAATTTATTTTTAAGCAGCACCTTTCCCACCATGGTTTCTGATAAAAGCCTTTGTTGCTATACAGCAACAAACTTCACAGAAACAACCAACATCAAAATCAACCTGCTTCGGTGACGGTGCACTGAGACCATGGGGGATTATTTGCATAGATTTAAAATTTTATACACAGAAGATCAGACCTCATGTACGCACAAAATCACTACATAAATAAGGGAGACTGACAAAACAATGGTAAGGAACAACTACTGCAGGACATTGTCTCCAGGACGTGTGAATCAGCAGCTACATTGCATAGGGGCTTCGGCTCCTGCTTTGAAGCCAGCAGCATCTCAGCTGCCTTGCACACTTCTAGAAAGTTCCATAGCAGCTTTTTTTTCTTTGTACTATAAACAGAAAAAACCCATAGTGCAATATGGTATATTAGTACCATTGCCAATAAAAAAAACAATCTCCCAAGATGGGTTCATAGAAAGGTTACTTAATACTTACTATATTTACTGTAATGTGCCCCACTAGTATTGCTACTACATTTCAAAACATCTTATCTGTTTCAGTATTTTTTTTTTTACATTTAACTGCAATATGATTACACGCTCTCAAGTAATTCACTCATTTCATCCAATACATAATTACAATATCATTACTCAAGAACTCATTTCTCTCTCTCTCTCTCTCTC
>JAABNX020000053.1:7273467-7288689 GCA_015163995.2 Mormyrus lacerda | reverse complement strand
GTAATTCACTCATTTCATCCAATACATAATTACAATATCATTACTCAAGAACTCATTTCTCTCTCTCTCTCTCTCTCTCTCTCTCTCTCTCTCTCAGGTATATAGGATCGTAATATAATTACTGATAAATGTGCGTTCATCTCCTGGTTCCCATACCGGACGATTCCGCTTATCAGAATCATATTTCTAACCGGCCATTCAGTACATTTGCCTGTCAGCATAAATTTCTCCCACTTAGCGCCATGCTTGTGACAGGGGGGGAAGAAGTGCCCCCCCCGCCCCCTCCTCCCAACAAAGGGCTATCGCAGGTCGGCGTTTCAGACGAGATGGATATTGAGTTTAGGCAGGTCTTTGTTCCTCCAGCTCAGTATTCGAAGCACCTTCCTCACTCGCCATGGTTGTTTCTGAAATTTGTCTGTAGTCACTGGCTTTATGGCAAGAGCGAGCCGTCGTTGTGAGAGTTTAATTTCCTAATGATGGTGCATGTCTTTTCAGGCTATACACTCAAGCCTTGAGGGACAAAGAGCTAACAAAAAAAACACAAAAGTACAAAGGACTACCAATAATAAGAGCACTGTGATACAGCACTGAATGTAGCGCATTATCATACTTATTCTTGGAGACTGGGCCGCTAAAACTGTCTATAACTGCCTCAAAGACTCATGAGGTGTGGTATAAGGTGTTCATGATAAACTGGAAAATTGTCACTGTTCTCTTTTGTCCCAAACAGTTCCTTGTTTCTCTCTGGGTAATCACTGAGGCATTATCATGGAAAGTTTGTCAGTGTTTGGCTGGGATCGAACTGTTAGGTGCATTTACTTCATGATTCTGTGGTGATTCTCTTCCTCCAGGTCAAGTTCCATCAATCTTAAAAGCCCAGATACCACGTTTGATCACTCAGCCCCAGGCTAGAAGCTACTTTTCTGAGTGCATACATGCTTCAAGGGAGACAGCAAGCTCAGGAAGAAGCCAGAATATTCCTCCAGGGTAAGAAGCCTTATGACTAATCAAATCGCTTGTGGTCATCTTGTAACCATCAGTGACACGTGGGAAGATATGCTGTAAATGTGAAAAGATGATTTGAAAACATTATGCAGACCTGAAGTTATCTATCACTAAACCCAGGCATCGCTTCATTCTTCAGTTTCATCGTCTTATCAAACTCCTTCCATCTTCTGCAGATATCCTACTGCCTAAGGGCATTCTTTGGAAGTACAGCCACAATGCAATCTGATTATCTCCTCACCCCTCCATTGCCAATATGCAAACTCAAACACATACAGTATGGCTGTTGCGCTTTTGGCCAAGTCACTTGCTGAAGTGAGGCCTCTAAGCATTACAGATACACAAACCGCTGGATGGATCTTCACCACGATGATGCTGACTTGTTACACCTAACAAAAGGGCAACACTGTTTAACAGCGGTTTAAACATTGTCTCCTAATTTCCCTCCATGTGAGAGTGGTCCCATTTCACAAAACACACCCTAAGAGAAAACTGTCCCCCAGCACTAGTAACAGATAGTATCAACCTTGTACAAGTACACTGCCTCTCTAAAAACAAAGATTAAACAATTAAGATTTGAGTCAAGATTGGTTCAATAGCCTTTACCTGTCACGCACTATCCAAATAAAGTTGTAAATACTTTGCTAAGAAACACTAAAATGATTTGCTCATCTGGGAATGCTGTTTCAGCTCGATTGCCAGCTCCATTTAATAAAATACTTGCTCCACATGCTGAATACAAATCATTAATGAACTCACAATGGTATTGCACAGCCATAACATTTGATAATTAGGTGGTTTGAAATATACATGCAGTTTATATTTATCATAAAACAACAAAATTCCTCAGTTTCAGCATATGTTGTCTTTGTTCCATTTTCAGTTAAATATGGGCTTATATGATTTGAAAATCATTGCATTCTGTTTTTATTTACATTTTACACAGCGTTCCCAACTTTTCTGGAAACAAGGCTGTATTAGCCATTATTACTAAGGAGAATTACATCACGATATTTCATTGTGTTAATCCAGTTGCTGCTCTATATTACATCCAGCCCTTGAGTGTATTAATAAAATTAATAAATTGCCCACTAAAGAGCACTTTAAGAAAAAAGATATATAAGGGAAAAAGAATTAATAATGAAGTACAAACTCAGGCCAAAGAGAACAGCTTTCTGCTATGTTCTGCTTATTCAGCGCAGGATCACATGGAGCCTATCTCAGGTATCTCAGGCCATGCTGGTTGAGGGCATAAAGACTTCATACACACCATGGTAACATGAGGTGACAGAGTTACCCAATGAGTTACCCCCAAAAGGAAACGTATGACGTGCCAATGACCAACTCTGCCTGAGAAGGGAATAAGAGATCGTCAGAAATGTTTAAATACTGTTAGAAATGTTAATTCTAATAACTGACGTCTTGCTTTGCAGCGTCATATGCAGACACTGCCCGAGCTACGATGGGGTTACGGTCCGATAAACCTATCGTAAGGTGAAAATATCCTAAAGCGAAAATGCATTTTATTACAGTACACCTAAGAAACATCATAGCCTAGCCTATAGCCTGCCATAAACATGCTTCGGACACTTACAGTAGAGTAGCAAACAGTTGGGCAAACTCATTAACACAAAGCCTAATTTATAATAAACTGTTGAATATCTCGTGTTACAGTAGTTATAGAAAACGGTGAAAAACAGAATGGAATTGGAATACCCGCCATGAAGTCAAAATATCATACAACACAGACCATCGTAACCGGGGACAGGGGAGGGCCAGTATAATGCTGCATGACGGCCCAGAAACAAAAGCTTGAAACCCTTAGAATATTTGCAACAAAATATAACTAATATTTTTTTGTTCCATGGAAGACAAAAATCAGAGGATACAGATATATGCTGAAATGGTTTCCGAGAAGCAATGGGAACAGACCTGACAGACACCAACATGTGCTGCTGGTGTGTTTTGTGCCGTGCTTGAAAATCACCCAGATCTTTTGTTGATATCACACGTTCATGACGGATTACAGAGGAGAGCTTTGTTCGATATGAAATTGGGTCTATCACTATTTGAGAATTTCCCAATAATGCCATTAGTATTTGTCCAGATACAATATGTGCCACTCCATATTACATGGAAGATTCAGGGTCATTAACTCAGAAAAACCATTTAAAGTGCAAAAAAATGTATCACCCATTGACAGCTGAGAAGTTTTTCCACAAATGCATGATGATTTCTGATTATTTTTCTTACAACACCAGAAGCTTGTACTTTAATGAGGAACAGGTCCCTCTGATATATTATGGCGTGGGGGCGAGGCTATTCATGCCGTGAAATACAGGATAATCTCATTCACACTCGCAAATAATAGCAACAGGCAGACTTTTCCCTGGTAACAAGGAGCAGAAAACTGGCTAAGTAGAGCCTAAAGATCACAGGGTTCGGAGAACTGTAGTCATAATTCATCCTGCATGTTAATTCGCTGAGAGCAGAGCAGAATACAAAGCCATGCGATCGTGACATTACACTTCATTTTACTGTTTCATTAGCACTGTTAAGGGTCTGATTCATATGATGTTGCAGGTTTAGCTGTGCTGAATTGCTTAATTGCAATACAGCATGAAAGTCTTGTGTAAAAAAACACTCCCCAACATTGTGACAAGTGGGAATTAGCCCTATGTCAAAGTACAGATGAATACGACATTTGCAATGCCAATTACATTATGATTGTGTGAATCTCATCAGTGGAGTGCTGTTTTCTTAAGGTTTTTACAATGAACACAGCTTGTCGCCTACGAGAGCAAGAATCAGAGGATTTCTATGTAGATGTACTTGTGCAAGTGGCAAATAAAACTTTCATACCTATCAATCCTGTTTATACAAAACTATACACCCATACATAATTTGAGTCATACGGTCAAAGTAAAAAATAAATTAAATAAAACTCCAACGTACATCACCTTCAGCGAATGATTGAGAGGATGATGGGAAATAGTTCAATTAAAAGCTGGCTTGACAACATCAGGTTACCATGAAGCTAAATGCCTCTTAAGGTCTCATAAAAACACTCTTAATAAAAATCTTGTCACATAAATATACCGATTCTTCATTTGCTTCCGTCTTATTCTTTTCAGGTTGGATACTAATACGCTTTGAATGCTAAAGTCCCAGGTGACCAACAGCAAAGGTTTTTGCTGTGTTACTCGAACCCAGCCTCATGGACTGTCGCTGGAAGAGACCTCTGCTTCAGGCCGAGAGCTTAAAGGGTCCTCGGCAGACTTCCGGAGATGTCATTCTGTCCCCAGTGGCACCAATCTACTGACCTTTAGAGAAGGAGCAGAGCAGCAGGGCTCCGTTTTAGCCTCTTAGAAGACAGCGCCAGCACAGAGTCAAATCCAAAGACGTATTTCACTCCATTTATGTCCATCATACAAAGTTCATTTTGGTACATCATACAGTAGCACTTGTTATGATTATTTCTGTTTTGAATGCAGTAAGAGGTATTCTATTTAAGGAAAACTAGCGTGATTAATAGAAAAGGAAACATCACAAATAAAATTCATTCGACGTGAAAGTGTTTACTAGTCATTGTTGACAGACCAGAGGACACAGTGCACAACAACAGAATGTGTCGTCTGCATTTAACCCACATGTGACACAGCAGGGGGCACCTCGGCGCTACCTGGTTGATCAGGGATTTGAACCTATCAATCACAAGTCCACTTCTCTAACCATTAGGCCACCACTGCCCAAAATAGATATAAAACCAGCGAACATGCACCCCAATACATATTTGCAAGCACTGGTGTAGTATATATAGTTTTTGCCCACTTGTTGTACTTTCAATAGTTCAAGTAGCACTTGGCAACATATGGCAGTACCAGAACTCCTTTTACCATTTGCCTGAATATGATTCAGTTAAAACGACACGTTTCTATCAATAAGATGAAAATGGTGTTCTCTGTTTATTGGAAGAACCTCTCTGCGTCGTACAGCTCTCCCTTCGCAGTGCACCTGCCTGAATAAGATATCTAACACAGCACTCCACCGCAAACAAACCCAGTGCTGATTGACTCTGCAGTCATGAACTGACACATCGATGCCAGGCAGCTGACAATTTACCTTGGAAACAGTAGTGCTCTCCCTTCTGCTCTGTGCTATTCTCCAGATATGCATTGCATCATCCAAGACTTTCGAATCAGATTTATAATGCTGGGCATTCAGTGCAATACTAGCTCAAAAATCAAAAAAATGCTTCTACACCTATATGGAGAGGTTTAAATAAACATTAAGCAAAACAATATGCCTACAGACTGGCATCCCACCCAGCATGTACCTGAGCCTTTTAACCAGTGCAGTCTGGGATAAACTCCTAGTTGCCAATACCCTGAACAGGATAAGCAATTAGATGATGGATGGAAAATATTTCTGCATATTTTACTCCAGGACTGATCAGATTATACTTATTCCAGAAGAGAGAAGTATAAAATATACTTCTGAAAATACAAAACAATATGAGAAAAGAAAAAAAGGTAAGAATAAGAATCCAAAAGTTCACTAAGGAAAGGTACTGGCAGCCTGACAATGGTAATCCTTTCATTTTCCCTTGTAATTATTGGCTGTTGGGTCAAGGAATAAGATATCCTGTCACACGAGTAGACTGCTGTTCGTATTGAACAGGTCTCACAGTGCCATTAAAGCCTTTCAATCCCCAAATCTCTGCCGCGTCGAGCTACTCCACCTCCTTTTTCACATAAAAGGTTCACAGAAACGAAAAAAGTACATATTCTCCAGCACGTCGCAGGAGATACAACTTTGCTTTACTCCACTGCTGTCAATTCACATTCTTCTCCTCCTCGACTCAGGCCGTACATTAAGTTGTTTGTATTGAGCTTTTTACATAGATACAGTCGCACAAAAATACAGATATTTTTAAGTGTGAAAACTGAAGAACATCCCTGAAGTACAACAGGGGTCCTCAGCTTGGAGACAATGACCTCTTCAGTATAACTCAAAAACGACAACACCCTTCTCTTACTCGCACAAATTCTAAGAAATGATTTCTGTTAGGGATGTTTCACATGGAACCTCCTGAAAGTTTCTGCTAAATATCACTGTATAATTATTTTGTATTTTTAATTTAATTAATACTCTTTTATTGAATAAAACAAAATATTTCACAGCAAAGGGAACAAGTGAACACCCACTTACTGTTTCTGGATGATTTTAAATGAAATATATCTGAAATATAAAGGCTCATTCCAGTTTCAGCTATCAACAGATTCAGGTTCAATACAGTTTCTAACAACCCCCCACCCCCAAAAAAAAACAAACAAAAATGTATATATTTGTGTGTGTGTGTTTGTGTGCATTAATAGTGTCCAGCAGTTGATTAATAACTAATTTAACGTTGTCTGGATTTTTCAGTGTCTTGTCTCCTGCTCTTTTGCATTCTATAGGTGGGAGTCGATGAAAGGTTCACAGCAAATGCTCTTGCCTATAAGAAAAACAATCCAAGCACCTGGCCTTGAACACATTTGTACTTTCTCTCTACGAGTTTCTCCTTCCTTCCGGAAAACCAGTGTCCAGCGGCCACTTCCTTTCAAATGAAAGGACAGATCGAGTATGTGCATCTTGACACTTGTATATATGCATATACAGTCACTCCTTCACATCCATGAAGGTTACTGGCGGAGGATCCCAGCGGATATGGAAAGTTGTGAATTATATGTGAATTATACCTCGGCCTATTATTAAAAGAGCCAGAGTATCGGAACTGAAAAATTTGAAAGTTACTGGAAGAAATGAGACATTCCATGATTACAAAGGTCTTTAAAACATGAGGCCGGTTGACAGAAAGATGCCTGGCGTAGTCAAGCCAAGACGAGGAGCTCCCACTGTTTGTTTTTAAACCAAAAACAACTTAATATTGTAGACACAGTATGTACTTACAGTAATGCAGAGATGCAAATGCTAAAAAAAGATTGTATAGCTAAAATGACAGCATTGCATTTGAATATAGTATTAATACTGACATAATGAAGGAAACAGTACACACTACAGAGGATGCCAGTCCACCACAAGGCAGTCACATGACATTATAATGTAGAGATCTTAGTTTTCAGGCACACACACACACACACAGTGTTTTTATGAAGCCATGGCATTATGCACTGCAACGCTATGCAACCCCCGCATCTTCATCTGATTACTGTTGTTTTGATGGTGGCATAAACCTCTGCTATTAACCTCAAGATTTTATAAATTGCCCCCCACCCCCCAATTTGAAGGCGCAGGACAGCACCCCGGCCCTTTAAGCACGGCCCGCAGAGAGCACAGCCGAGGTCGGCTGTGTCGGAATTCACACAGAGGCGTGAGTTCTGTACGCATAGCGGTGAGTTTAAAAGAGCATCTAATCACTCGCTGTGCAGTGAATCCAGATGAGGCACTGCACATTAAACAGAAGCAGAATTCAGTGGATAAGTCTATTTAAAAATGCGATTCAACGGTCACATGACCACCACTTTTTAAATAATACTAATGACAAATAGTGCATATGTGTATACCTGAGAACTAAGATCTGTACACTACCATTATTATTATTATTGTTATTATTTTGTTGCTGTTGTGAATGAATGAATGAATGAACGGACTGATGGATGTATGAAAATCAGCTTGACAACCTCTTGTTTCTTTGTTTGTCCAGTGCAAAATTGTCACAGGGCATCATTTTTCTTACAAGACAAAAAAACTAGTCAGTGAGCAGCGCAGTATCAGAACTGTTACCCAAGGAGGACAAAAGAGTGGCCATCAAACTGCATTAGTGAGCATGACTGAGCCATTTGGGAGCCGCTGGGACGTTCGGCTTCCGGGTCGGCCATGATAAACAATGAAAAAATGTGTTAGCGGATCCAAGGTTAAAAGTACTGCAACAAAGTTACCAATTAATGTAGAGGACTGAAATACTGCTGGTCACTAAGCAGGCGCATGGGCTAATGGTAATTATAGATATTATTAATATCCTGGCCGCAGAGCAGTGACCCCACACTTCTCAGGGCCAAAACCGTCAAGCATGGCTGGAACTCACATGTGTGATTCATGGGAGCTATGATTGGGGAGACTTCTACCCCGGAGGACAATAATTTAAATGGTGTTACTCACTCCATCCACCGGGGGCAGTGTTCCTCAAAGTTACATACAGGCATCAATCATATGCCTCATCATCGACCTGTTTTCCGACTTTGAGTGAAGGGCAGGAGTAGCTGAGGTATGCTACATGCCAGGATTTGAGGACCCAGCTGGTCATCTCATCTCTCGTCTTGCTGGAAAAAACCTTGCATATGTTGAACTGAGGACCCAATAATCTAAAAGCAGTTAGGTCACTGCCACATGTGCTCATATGACATTGCCATTAAAGTAATAACTGCAGTTTTTTTCCTGCACAATTCCACTTTTACTATAATAAATCAAATTTTCCTCTGCCAGTTACTATAGACAGTATTTTTCATTACATTATCCAGTTACCGCATAGAAACATTCATCAAAAGGCAGCTTACAGCTCCTCAGGTCTTTAGCTGCTAAGCTAACACGGTGAATCAGTTTTCTGCTCTGTATCGGAAGGCTTTGTGAGTCAACACATTGTTTATGCTACAAACATAAACTTGTCTTTCAACCATAATGCTGACTAGCTAATATTTTAAGTTAGTATGCTAAACAGGTCAGGTTGGAGAGCATGCACTGATGTGACATGTTGACCCACCACACAACGAAACGTCTTTGGATCCCAGTTAGCGGACACACGGTCCAGTCCCACCCTCCAGAAATGGCCGCAGCCAGGTGTTATGTAGGCGTCCCCTTGGCTTGATACAGCTGCTTGGGTCTTCAGCAATGAGGATCCTGCGAGTTGGATAAACGCACCAAATGGCCATAGTGCCATAACTGACGCTCCCTCATAATGCAGATTTTGTGCCCCATTTTGGACTTCCTGAGCTACTGCTCATTCAACACAGATTCAAACCAGAGCTACCCAAGGACTCTGAACAGACGCAGCACCAAACGAGTCCAGTCGTCATCTCAGGTTACTGGATAGTGTCTCACAGCCATGCAGCAGGACAGGGAGCACCAGGACTCTAAAGACTTGGACCTTTGTCCTCTTGCAAAGATATCAGGAGCATCACACACCCTTTTCCAGCTGAGGTACGCGAACCTCTCGATGCGGTCGACGTTTTCTCCACAAACGGACACACTGCTGATGGCTGCGCTCAAGAGATCATTAAAGGTCAAGATCTGAAGGCCAAGATGCAAAACAGAAAAGAAATAAAACTGTGGGTGATAATTCAGATGATTCTCTAAACATGGACACTGTTCTAAAGGCCACTCAAAGTTTTGATTTTTATACTTGACATGGTTTCCTGAAAGAAGGTGAGAGTGATATGGATTTTGTCCCACAAAATAAATGAGACAAACCACTATCAATTGTACCAAGTATTGTAGGAGCTACGTCAGCTGAAATCTTTCAGGCGTTGTGTGCGATTTTCTTTTCCATTCCGAGTGCTAGTGCTGTTAAATCATTGTTTTCACTGTACAGGACATAGAGCATTTATCAATATATTTAAACGCTTATGCTAATTACAATACCTAACATAACAACTTCTGACAAGGTCATATCTTAATTTATTTCATTAACAACTGTTTGCTTACTCAACAGCACCTATGAAAAGGTGAATAGATAGCATTGGAATGGGACCAAAACTGTGCCCCAAAATGATATGTATGATGAATAAAATCAATCAAATCAATCATTAATACAAAATAAACATTTTAAAATGAAATACACATTTAACTCTTTGATTTGTAAACTTGTTGTTAAAATGATAAACAATGAAAGCATAAATCATGGAAAACTATACACACAAGGGCCAAAATACAGGTTCACACAGGGGTGTGGGAACTGGGGGGTTGGGGAGACACGTACCCCAATATTTAATTTGGCTTTGTTCATCTTCCTCAGAAAATAAACCATTAAATCATTAAGTTAGCCCATCCCTACCTTTGGGTACTTAAGATTACAGCAACTGCAATAAATGAAGAAACTGGAGAACAAACCAGTATAAAAATATCTAGGCCAAAAAAGGCTTAAATTAACTTACATTAGGAAGCACATACCTCATGCATCCACTTCATATGTTATTTTCAAAATAAATGATAACCGCTCTCACAGCACAAGTGCAGGAAAGTTGCTGGTTCTGTGAATTTCCTCTGTCATTTACAATGAGTGAAGACAAGTGGGCAATTTTCTTTTCATTTATAAGATAATTTGATGTTATGTAAGTGCCATCAGTTCAACCAGATGTCGTGGATATGCTATATCTGCCTGTAAAGCATGAATGCCTAATCAAACTTCGTAAAAGCACATGGAAAACAGTAACTTCTTACGGTCTGCTCTATTGTATGCATCCTGATTGCCTTGCAAATCAAGTCAAGAATTAAATTAGCATGCAAGAACCACACTGCATAATAGGAGACTCTGGCATCGGTTTGATCAAATGCAGTAAAAGGATTTTCTCTAAATATGATCTAAGTGGTGACAGGACCGATACAAACACACATTTTGGATTAAGATAACATATTTCATACATCTGAGTGCTCTGCATTTTCATCACGCATGCTGATTGGCTAGAGGTCATCGGTGCCTCCCCGTGCGCCCGTATTGAAGTTGTCACAGATGTGACCTCAGGCTTAATTCCTCCATGAAGTTATCATCAGGAAAGTGAATCAATCACCTACACAGACTGGAATCACTGCCGGGTCTCTGAAGATAAGCGAACGAAACAACGCTGGTCTACGGGATTTTCATTTAAATGGAGGTCTGTGGAGACGCGAACCTAAAGGCAGACATGTCATGTCTGGAAAGATCACGCAAAAGGGCTCTATGCACATGTTTGGCCCGCAGTCAAATGACTGTGGAAGCACATCTGCTAGCAAACAGTGGGAAGGAGGAGCTGCTGCTTGAGTAGAAACAGCATTTTACTGGGGGATGTAGTAAGGAATGGAAACTGAAATGTTGATGTATTTCAGCTACAACTTTAGACTCCGTTCACTTGTAGGTTTGCGTTTGTACCATTTTCCTGTTCTCTCCAAGCCAGGAGTACGCGAATAACCAAGTCCACATAATTTATATTGCTTGTTTCTAGTCCTTTTCTAGAGACAGAAGTTATTGCGGGGTAGGATAAGGTCTGTCAGCCGGAAGGAATGGGGTTCTCAACCCAGGAGGGGCTTGGAAATGGGACTCTTGAGATCCATCAGAACTGCTTCAGTACAATGGGGAGAAGCTTTATATCGCTTCAGATGAGAGCATCAGCTAAGTAACAGTTAAAAAGATAAAAGCTTTATTTTATAACCATTCGTGGATTTGCTAATTAACCTTTGCACATGAATCAAGCGAGTGTTACCAATTCAGTGTGTTTTTATCAAATTGTCTTCTAAAATTTATTATTCAACGAATCCACAGGAAGGGACTTGCTGGGACTTCGGGATGTTTAAAGATAATTGAATTGCTTGTGCATTTATTGTCTTGCAACTATGCCAAAGGCTTTAGTAACAAATCTATATAGCAACAATAAAGTTTTCACACGCTCGGCTAGGAGATGCTGACTGGAATATAAATAAAATGATCATCAGAATTCTGTCATGTCGAGATCAATCACGTTTCTTTCTTTAAGCAAATCGACGTGTCCTTATGATGAGATTTAGACATATTGACCTTAAATGTTGTTTTTATCCTCCTTATGAAATATTTTACATGATGCTTTACTCCAAACATAACAGAAACACTGCTGACTATTATTGCTGAGCAATAAATTATGACGAATTACATTAATTTTAAAGTTAGAATTTTAGTGTCATGAGGACTTTTCGCTTGTTTTGCTCCATATGTACCGATGACGTCACACGCCATTTGCCGATCAATTTGCCTGATTAACTTAGTTACGCTCCTTTGGTCTTTAATCATGTTTCAAGGCCAATAAAAGCCTGGATATTTTAATAATTTGACTATTTTCCTATGTCATTCATGACCTACAACTGTACGTTTTTTTGAAAGCAGTATTACCACCAGAGAAGCAACAAGTAAATAAAACGCATGTTTGATGATCCGTTTATTCTCTCTTTGCTATACACTGCTTCAGCATTCTTTGGCTATAACCCTCCACTAACAAAGATACTCAGTTCATTGAAACAGTCGCATAACAAAAAATAACTTCCATTATAGACATACCAATACATGTAGATTCAGATGGGGTTCTACTTCTGTTCCACTTCTGTCTTTTTTAGCTACTTTTTAGATCATCATAGTACTTTAAAGCCCTAGCCACAAATAAGTAAAATTAAACATTTTTTTTTTTTTATTGTTCTTTAGATTTCTTGAAACATGTCAATTCGACATAGTCCATGTACATTGCTAAAGATATGAAGGAACTGACAGCCATCAATGTGTTTTAAAGGTCAGGTTATATAAAGAATGCACTTTGTGTTGGTTAAAGAACGGAAATGTAGGACATATTGAAGTCTTGGAGCAGCACCCAACTGAGGAGTAATGCTTAAAAAGACAAAGTGTCAGAACAAATATTCTACCCTGTTCAAATGCTTCCATAAATAAGACACCAACCTTATGATAAATGTGAGTGTAACTTTGTTGGGAACATGCAAAAACATTTTGGCCAATTAGTCATTTTGACTTAATGTGAGCCCATGAATGCAGGAATTGTCATGACTCAAGCCAATAAATATTAGAAAGATGAAATAACTTTGTGGTTTGACTTGTAGATGTGGTGTGCGGCGTCAGAATGGAGGTCACAGAAACACACACACACTGTCACTGGCATATGGAGAAGCAAAGCAAAAAGAGAAAGATACAGAAAGACAGCTATCATCTTAACTTATCTGAAGGTTATTATGTAAGAATGGAGACTATCAAGTGTATTTTATTGTGATTCAGCCCAAGATTTAAGAGACAGTATTTCACCATGTACTGTCAAGTTGACCAAATGTCTAATCACACCAGGACAACTGGACTGAGAAAATCAAACTTGGTGCAGACACACCTGACTTCACTTCAGATAAAGACATTGGTAAAGTGGCACATTTTCAATGCTATTAGGTGATCTATTTAAAAAATAAAAAATAAAAATATTTCCTCCTTCTGAGTAAGCCAATGCATTTGTCACGGAATGTTCTGGCTGGTTCTGATCCCAGCTGTGTTCTTGCAGTACCTTTGGGTTTAAATCGTCTCAGAGAAATATGTAGCTGTATAACCTAGTAGAATAATAGCTTAAAGCTGCCATCCTAGACCTTCAGCGTTTCAGAACTATCCTGAAAAGAATCTTTTTTTTTTCTTCTGTATGTACATACTAGCAGACAACTAGTGAGACTCCAAAACTGGGATACGGGTTGGAATGTCACTGTTGTCCAAAACTCAAGGAAAAGACGACTGGCAGGTGTTTACTTCTGCAACAATACAGTAAAATATAAACGCACAGTCTTGCAGGGTATTAATGTGTTGCAGGCAAACACTGAAATATGCCTTAATATTTGTATGCAGCATTTTACTGGCCATGTGCCGTCACCCTTTACATGGTGACATGCTTAAATGTCAATTTCAATTAAATGTTAACTTATCTTTCACATAAGCAGAAAAATTTCAGGATTTTTAAAGGTATGAATGATTACTTTACAGGTCACCCTAACGTGTTGTTAATAAATTATTAGCATACAATGGATTTCCATTTACTCAGTAAGAAGTATAGTAAATAGCCAAGAAAAGCACTACCTTCATTATTAAATCAAGGATTTGATAAATAGATAACTCTCTGAGGTTTGGTTGATGTTGCATGTTGACAGCCAACCTTCAGAAGAAGAGATGGATCTATCAGCGACTTCATTAGGGGTTGCTGGGTGAAGCTGTCAACAACTATTACAAAACAGGTGATCCAGTTTGACAGGCCTGAGTTTTGCGCCAAAGAAAGTGCAATAGGCATTTTGGATTCAGAATTTCACGAATCTAGTATATAATATACACCAATGAGGCAAAATAAAACGGCCACTCCCACGAGAAGCGAATAACGTTGATTATCTGGTAAAACCAAGGAGTGTCAAGGTCTGGAGAGCTAACATTCATTACTTGTAGTAGATATGTTGAATGCAGAAGAAATGGTCAGGGATAAAGATCTGAGTGACTCTGACAAGCAATTGCCAAAACTAATGGGCAGATAATCTCCAAAATGACAAGGCTTGTGGGGTGCTCACGGTCAGCTGTGGTGGGTACCTACTGAGAGTGGTCTGAGAAGGGGTTTGTTGATTAGTACTAGACACGATAGCCTTTGCTAATATGCAGTATCGTTGAGACCTGGCCATCAAACACCATCAGTGGTTTATGGAGTTTCCCTCCTCAGACTCCTCTTCCCACAGCTGACCATGAGCACCACACAAGCTTTGCCAGTTCAGAGATGCTCTGACCCAGTCGCCCGACCATAATGATTTGGTCCTTGTCAAAGTCATTCGGATATTTATCACCCTGCCTGTTTCTTCACATTTAACATGTCGAAATAGTACCGAATGTTAGTACCATCAGATATATCCCAGAACTCAACATACAGTACAGCATTTTTATGAGATAGTCAACATTATTTGGAGTGGTCATAATATTTTGGCTCATTGGTGTCAATACATAATTGTACTTTACATTTTATAGATCACTTTTTCATTTCCTAATACCAATAATGGGAACAGAAGTAATTATTTATTTTTGGAGTGCAAATAGACATAGCAAACGGGAAATGTTCATTTCATAACTTTGGAAGAAAAGTAACACCATGATAATTCTGCATGGCAAAAAGATGCAGGCAAAGCCATTATGCATCTCCTGTTACTCGCAAAGTGTTAATTCTCTAAAGTTGACAATAGGAAAGTTCCAATATGAACAGATGCAAAATGCAAAATGTATTCAGGGTGGCCAAAAATAACTGAATTTTGTTCAGTTTTGTTTTAAATGATCATTACTTGTTAGTGAAATACACACGTGGACAAAATTGTTGGTACCCTTCAGTCAATAATAATACAATAATAATAATAATAATAGTCAGTCTATAATTTTCTTTCTAATCTCCTGAGACAACTCTTTCCTTCGCTTCCTCTGGTCCATGTTGAGTGTGGTACACACCA
>JAABNX020000053.1:7224862-7242344 GCA_015163995.2 Mormyrus lacerda | reverse complement strand
AATTTAGCAATCCCTGGAAAGCATTCTTCAGATTTTGGTTTCCAAAAATACATTTATATAAGTAATGATTGATAGATTAGATAGATTAGATAGATTAGAATAGATAGATTAGAATAGATAGATTAGAATAGATAGATAGATAAGAATAGATAGATAGATAGATTAGATAGATTAGATAGATAGATTAGATAGATAAAATAGATTAGATTAGATAGATAGATTAGATAGATTAGATAGATAGATAGATAGATAGATAGATAGATAGATAGATAGATAGATAGATAGATAGAAAATTCAAAGTCGAAGGTCATTCTTCTTATTTCAAGTTTGGCAAACCACCCAGTATGTGTGACAGAGGCAACATTAACTGGTACCAGCAGCGAACCTGGGACACCGCAATCTGTCAGCTCCCTGGACATCAATAGAGGAAACGAAAAGAAACCATTCCTCAGACAGTCCCTGCAGCCGCACATCCAGGGATAAAACAAATCGATCAACAATTTGCCTTTAAAATGCATTCACTCGTGTGTGACCAAACTGGATTTTTGTTGTAATAGCAACAACATGCAGACAGCTCTGTAAAGTTAAGATTACAGTACAGGGCAACGTAATTGATTAGCATTAACATTACATGACGAAAATATGCAATCTAATAATTAATAATAAATGAAACACAAGCATGACATTCATACCTGTACTTACCCATGAATATGTCGAAATCTCGTTCACACTTTCTCCTCCATAGATTGAGTGTCCAGCCGGATTATAAAGAAATGAAACCTCCAGACTTTTAGACGCTTTCTGTTACTCACAGCATTTATAAAACTAGATAATTATCGGCATGCTCATAACGCACAACCACTCTGCTTCCGCTGGGAATGGTTCCCTTACAGAAATAATCCGCTGTGTTTTACATCGTTTGCTTTTAATCAGCATAAGCAGTGTACTACATATGACTGGTGTAATAAATATAAAATGCTTGTTTTATGGTGCCTGGAGTACGGAACTCCTTTACCGTGACTGACAGTGCACCAAGATGGCGGCGCGGGGCGGATGCGCAATAAATAGAGCCACCTATAAATGATGGCTGGCGGACAAACCATTATTATGATCAATAACTTGGTGGTGAAACATTTTCCTCCAAATAGCAAGTCAAAAGAGCAGACAAGGCAAATTAAGGAGCCAATCTTATTTTACTTGCGGGATAATTTCTGATAGTCTTTTGGACAGGGTGTTATTATATATTGGTAGCCAAACGGGAAAATTTCATTAACCTGGAAAGTCGGGCTGGTGATTTCACAAGCCCTGCATTGGACAACCTTAACCATAAGTAACCAAACAAAAGACTTGTGCATTTAGTATTTTTTTTCTCTTTCTCATACTTTTATAAAATTGTCTCCTTGTGGGGATCATAAAAAAAACAAAATGTCTGGCCAAAGTCGAAATAACAGGTTATAACAACATTGTGGGAGCACCATTTTCTTTGATTGTTTAGGATTTCAGGTAGAGTCATTAGTACCCTGGAACCTTGCACAACACAGGAAATAAATACAACCACTAGACACAAAGCAGGATTCAAACCCTGAGCCACAGACGTTTTACACAATTGTGTTACTCACTGGACAACCATACAGTCCCACTGAGGTACAAGTCTCTGCAAGATGGAGTAGTGAGAGTATGGAAAGGTGGATGTGTCAAACGGTGAAGTGTGCAATAGAGCAGGCGAGTCAAAAGGTTATTTCTATTGGCCAAAAATGCTGTCAATAAATGTTATTTTAGAAAGAGACCAGACATTCACCAGACATATAACTCAGGAAATGACTATGATTAACAGATATCTATAATTAAATGCCTGTTCCATATTTGTTCATACAACGTAAGAATTTCCTATGCTTGTTCACACTTACCGGCATACTTCCAGAAAGTATGTCTGTGGTTCCACCCACTTCGCCACATTCTATTCCTGTTGACACGCCCAAGTACTCCAGCCCGCAGAGACCTATTTTTGGCCCCATTAGCTGAAAATGATAAGAGTGTTACACACACAGGGAATAATACCTGGTTGCAGTCTTATCTAAATGCAGGATAGCGGCAGGGGACGCTGCCATTACTTTTCATCAGCCGGTTCCTCTCAAATACTGTCAAGGAAACATTAAAACAATCAGAAAAGAAACACTATTGCTACCCTTAGTTCATTGTCCACATTGTTCAGCTCTGATTCAGGATGTAACGCTGGTACAGAAACAGGTTAAGGCACCACACTCAGACGTCAGCAGGTGTCATGAACAGTTAGCTAGACATACGTCAACAATCTGAACAGGAGACTCTTTGAAGACTCTTTCCTGGTTTGTTCCCAGCATTGTGGTTTGTTGGAATCAGGAATACCATCAGCATTTGCCAGACATATAGCTCAGAAAATGACTATGATTAACAGATATCTATAATTAAATGTCCTATACAATCTATAGGTACATATATGGCATGTACTGTATGTGGCAAGAAAAAGAGTGTCCACCATCTTTTAGTGATTTGAACTGGAAAGTCGTAAAAATTTGCAGGATAGAATGTAAGTACAACAATTGTCTCACACATTTTCCTCCAGCTGCATGATATATGTTGCAAAGATGCATATGTTATCTGAGGTTTCAGTAGGAAACCTACCAAAATGAAAATTAGAAAAACAGGTTTCCGCACAAAAGTGCATGTGAGCATCACTGGTTCATTTGCTTTTCCTTCTGACAGGAGGCTCCATACCGACCTTCGCATTCAAGTATGGCTGTATTTAGCTGTCAAATAATTGAAAAATAAGTTAAAAAGAAAAGAAAAAAACAGTAATTGTAAATACAGCCTAGTGCAGTAGCATAAGTACTTAAATGTTTGTTGCGAACAACGTCCTTGTTTTACATTATAACTAACTGAAGAATCACCTCAATTGTCCAAAAACATAAAGGGCCTACAATTAGCTAATTACACAAGGCAAACGAAACAAATTTGTAATCGGCAAGATAAATAATATTGACATTCCTGAGCCATTTACATAACATGAAAATGATTTTATTTATGTCTGTTGAAAAGATTTATATGAATGTTGCAAATTTACTTCCAATGCATCTAATATTTTAACAATCAAATATTCAAGACTATTGCACCATTTACTCTAAATTGAATGCTATTACTTATGTAACCAGAAAATAAAAAACATTTGACCATAGTCTTGTCTCAGTGATCTTTTAAGACAAGAATGATAATCTCAAATGAAACTTCTGTCTCCAGTAACTAGCCAGTGTAGCATTTTGGAAAAACAGTGTCATAGTGTAAAATTAATAGAGAAATATTAAGTGTTTAATTACGTTTCAGTCTGGTGACACAGGGCATTATTTAAACCAAGGAGATGGCGGGGAGATAAATAGGGTGCGGATTTTTCAAAATATGACCGCAGTAAACTCCTGCTGATACTTCACAAACTAGTGGCTCATGGCGTAATTCTTCAACAAAATCGCACTATGAATGTCTATTAGGATATTAGCAGCTGACGTGAATCCATTTTGCTAATAAATGTATCATTCAAAGTATACAGAATTAATCTAGCACAGCTAATTCTTTATTTGGTTATCTTGCATTTAATTTATTAAAAGGGTTCCGAGAAAACCCAAAATTTAAATTTAATAAGATTTTGACTATAAAAATCCAAAAATGATAGACTAGTTTAATTCCTTGAGTGATAAAGATCACACCTATCTTCTGCAGTTTAAGTCGAATGTTTTCACCGAGTCATTTAGCCCGGGCAGGTTTTTCATGGTTCAGTGGAAACAGGTACAGTTGGCTACCCCACACTCCAATGGACTGATCATGACTGCAATCTGAGATGCATTTTCAGAGTTCTGCCACTTGAGGTACAACTTCTGAATGTCTAACCAAGTACTTAGGATGAAAACTGGATTTAGCAAATTAATTCTTGGTAGGGAAAATGAAATTAGCTTTTGGAGATGTGTGGTAAGGCAGGATCTCGATTAAAGCCATCAGGCTCATTAGACCAATGCCTGGCGTTATTAATAACCGCCAAATGCACCTTGTTATGGCAAAATAACATGAACATGATAAAGACATTTGGGAATTACTTGAGTCCAAATTAGCAGAATTATGATGAAAAGTGGAGCTCAACCAAATGCTGAACAGATATTCTTTTAAAAGATAAATTATTCTCATGTCACTCACAAATGTCAAGCGCCAACACGACGCTGGGACTCCCTCTGCTTCCAATGCTCTTCCATTCCTGTTTTCCCCGCCTCAGCAATTCCAGATTTTACGTCAATGCAGATGCAAATCTTTCCTGTCCTTCAGAGAGGTGAGAGGGTTCGATTACAATGACATGAAAAGCTATATTGGAGTATAAATTCAGAATAGAAATAAAAACATACCGTCGCCTCCACCTACATTAAGCAAACTAGAAAAAAGCAGATGAAAGGTGTACCAATGTCTGCAGCGATGAAAACTTGGCACTTGAAGAAGGAATCTCTAATTTATAGCAGTAGATAAGAGCAGATGCATGATGACACCTAACTATAAGCAACAGAAATGCACCTTATTGCTTATAACCATTCAATTATTAAAATGCAGTGACGTTAAAAACAAAGTCTCTGTCATTCTGCTGTGGAATATTAAATGCTCATTCCGGTTATCACCCTGCTGACGATATGCAACTCGCGAAACACTGCTAAATTTCCTTCAGATAGGCGATAATCAGTTTAGTAGCTTAATGACGCATTGGTTCATTGTCAGACAACAGGCTTCCGCTGCTATTAATGACTTGCAACAGCCTCCAGCGCTTTACGGCTTTTTAAAAGTTAATTTATAAAACAAAGTATTTACTGATTGTCTGACGGAACAATTTGTCGTATATAAACCGTGCCGCTACTTGAATAAGCTGCGACCCACTCAAAAAAATTAATTAACATGATGAACACAACTGAAAAACAGACACGTTTAAATGCCAGTAGCACTGCAGGACAAAACTTTCTCTATAAACCTTAATATTAGAGATTAATATTAGGGGCAGCTACCAGAAAACAGCTGCGATAAGAGTAAGGATACAGAAAAGGCCACATTCATTTACAGCTACTGAAGCTGCCATATGTGGAGATACGTTTTGCCTCTACTGTGTTGCATTTCTGAATTTCATCACCTATGTTGATTCCACTCATTGCCATAGTTTCCGTTGAAGGCGGAACCAAAGACTGAGATCTCTATGCAGGTCTTACATTCTACAGCTATGTAACGTGACTCAGTGTATCAATAACAACAGAAGATACTTCTGTTCCTCACTGTTAGAGTGAATGAGACCATTTACTGTATGCTCTTGGGTACTCCACTGAGGATTAAGCTCTAGAAGGAATTGGAGGCCAGATTCCCAGCGGTGAGGCCAATGATGACATCATCAGTGATTCCTTAGCAGATCTAGACAGGGCTGGCATGCACTACGAAAGACAGACACCTATACATAACTTCTTGTATCAAATACAACAGATAGTGTTACTGGACAGCTTTTAGATAACGCAGAAACAAAACAAATATACTGCTTCAATCAAAAGGACCTGCACTGAAGAGAACAAACGTGTTGTTTCTTTTCATTTAAATTGACATATGCGTCTCATATTCCTATCTCCAAGACAGACAGTTCTGTACCAAGTTGTATTTCTTTGTCCACTGTTATTTTGGGAAAAGAATTATTTGACATCAGATATATTTTGAACAAACACTTCAATTGAAAAATTGACAAATAGCAAGTCAGTGCACAACCCATGAAGGAAACTCCATCCTTAGTTCAGCTTGTGACTCCATCTAGTGGAGAGATCGATCATGTCATATCACAACTGCTGCTAGAAATGCCACTTTAATTATCCCTTTGTGCCCCCAAAGAGCAGCGCTCTCCCGATCAGACTATGAGATAAGTCCACTAGTGAGAGAGAACAACCGCTATCAGTTTCATTTTCTGCGTCAAGCAAACCAAAATTCGGCATGTGGTCACAAAATATGCTAAACAAGTGTGAGTGAGGTGTGAGTGCGTGTGTGGTGTTGTGCAAGTTAATATAATTTCAATTTAAATTTTAATTAGGTGAATATAAATAAATTAATTTAATCTTTAATATGTTACTAGGCTTCCAAAAGTCGTGGTTCTGAAAAGACAGCGGCTTATTGTAAAAGTGGTGCTTCTGAAAGAAACCTTGAGTCCAAAGGCTGAAATATTCGCTATAACACTTGAGCAGACAAAGGTTTGTGGGTTGTGAATCTGAGCGGCAGAATGAAAGGGGATTTGCTTAGAAAACAAGCACCACAAATGACTGCTGTGGCCTTTCAATACTCCCTGCAACAGCACTTAAAATGCTCGGTGACAGTGACAGGCAAATGCATATCCAACCAGTGGGAAAAAATCAGGCTTCGGGACCCAGAATTCTTAGAGAAATTGATTACAAGAAAATCAGCTTGAATTTAGCCTTATTTATTTACTGAAAAGGAACCACCACTACAAACCCCGCACACTGGAGAGATTTTAACCAAGGCTTACGCAAACCAGATTTTCTTGAATTTTATCTGTAAAAACTGCATCAAAATACAATGATCATTCCAGCAGAAAAGGCAAATAATAAAAATAATAATAAAAATAATAATAATAATAATAATAGAACCCTTTATTGTCCCCGTGGGGAAATTCTTTTTACACCTCCCTCAACTTGCTTATTGCCTGTTGGGGCGCCCAGGGAGCTGGGAGTTAAGGACCCGCAGACATGTTGAGGCTGGGTTTGAACCTGCGACCTTGTGATTACAGGCACACAGGCTTCATATTCTCATGATAAAACAAAAGTAACTTCAGTGACTGGCTATGCTACGCTTGTCTTGTGGGGTCCCCATGCTCCCTTTGCAGTGGCGTGGGCTTTCCTCTCGTCCGCCTCGTCCCTAGATGCGCACGAGCCTGGTGCGTTTGGGAAACACGGTCACAGTCGCATTAAATATTACAGTCACATATCGATGCGGCTGCTCTCTCTGCCCCCAGATAACTCAACATATCATTGCCTTAATGCAGCCTTTGATTAAAGCAGCTTTTTGGCAGAGTCTGATGTCTCTCGTCAGGCTGACCGCAGTCTAGAGGAATCAGTGTCCAACACACACACCTCTGGAAACAAGGCCACAGGCCTCCCCATTTAGCTTGACCTCACCCGCTCCCCCTCGCAAACACGCCCACGCAACCTCAAGAATCGTACCAGCTCGATCCCATCTCTCTCCAACTCAGTCACCGCCTCCGTAACTGGGGGCGCCCAAGCACTCCATAGGATCCCTTCAAGTGCTTCACGGGACGAGGATCCTGCTTTGATCTGGGAAGAATGTCTGGAGATTAAAATAATTGGCAAGCCTTAATCTGAGAACAAAGCAACCATACAAGTCGGTTGGTTTTTTTCAGATAACTGGGCAAAAGGATATTAGGGGAGTCACTTACACTCAACTGTTTCAGTACTGGCAAGTTAAAAACCTACCGTGTTGAACAAACAGAGCCAAATCTCGGGTCGTTTGGGTTTTATACACAAGCCGTGGGAAAATAAGTGTAATTCAGTTTTATTTTTGCACTAACTCACGGGACAGATAGTATACACAAATAAACAGCCCCTGGTTAAAAATGTGGGAGCAGCAGGTTAATGACCCCTGGTAGCTGAGGGTAACGGGCTCATACTCATGATGTACATCACGAACCTGACCACTACTTTCCAACCCACACAAAAACACTGAGGGCAAACAGTCAATGGACACAGACCATGTAGTGAATTAAGACACCCGGCACTTGATTTCAGAGGATCGTTCGACCGTTCTTCTCAAATAATCTCATGTGGACCGAAACCTCAGGCGCGGTTCATCAGGCTCGGATGATTCGCTTGTCTGTCTAAACTAAACAAAGCGCAATCGATACAGCCGACATTGCCGGAGCCTCGGACCATTATCCATCACGTTTAGACGTGTCAATGCTGCTTGTCGGTGGTGGGAATTCGATCAGGACCTGCTTGTTATGTGATAGACGGAAACACCTGTAAGAGTCAGAAATGAGCTGCTTTTAAGAGTTTAAAATCAGCTCACACAACAAAACGCAATGAGATTTCACCCCAAACTACTGCCCCCAGCTACTAATGAAAAGAAGCAAAATAACTTGAAAGTTGTCAAAAAGGTTTTATTATGATTACTTTTTAATATCATTATTATTATTATTATTATTATTATTCAAGTTTAGATGTAACAGGCATCTTTGCTATCTTTGCTGATATTCGTCTTTTTTTTGCATGTAGAACATACAACACAATAAAACCATTTAAGGTGGCAGCAGAAAAACAAATTAAGATAACCTAAACCATCATCTATGCGGTAATGCGGTAAAGTGTACAAACAAACAAAAACAAAACAAAAAAAAAAAAAAAAAACACTAAAATCATGGTTAAAACGTCGACTTGCTTTTGGACATGAACTGGCATATACCATTTGAGTTCTTCATACGAATCTCTACTGTGTTTCCCGTATCTTAAGCCTCGCAGTAAGTCTGTTAAAATACGCATGATCACTTCCGCAGATTAAGACGCAGTACCTGCACGTAGCATGCTAATTACACACTTTAAACTTTCTTCCTTGGCAATACAAATGGATAACTGAAGTGCAAGCATTAACATACTTTAAATTAAAACATAGTTTATAAAAAAAAAAAAAAAAAAAAAAAAACATCTTGTTACTTAATTTCCTATAAATGCTCCCATGAAATGAAGTTTATTTCTCTTTACAGGAGGAGGCATTTGCAGTGAAGCAGCACTGTAAGGCTTTAAAACGAGTCTGATCTCTCAGTAAAATCCAATCCAGCAAACGATTCCTTTAGCTCTCCATCCGCCACCACTCACGCTCGTATAAACGAGTATACATGTGCATGCAAAGACCCCCCCCCCTCCGCGGCACCGAGCCGAGGATGAGAAATAAAACACGAGTGCACACTGAGAGTGCCCTAACTGTAGTGAACTGGAGGGAAACCTACAACGCAGCGGGAAGACGTGAATATCGGTTATTAAACTCGGATTGCGGCTGAAGGCAGGAGTGATCTTGTTACGATGTTTGCTGTACCCCAGCAGGGTGGTGGGTTGCTTTACTGGCCCCGTGCTGGGGGAGATGGAATAACCATTGGGCATGGGCACTGCCATCGTGTATATGGATGAGATCTACGGCAAGTGCCGTGCAGAAACTTTTCCGGGGGTGGAGTTAGGGGGCGCTTGGGGAGTTGGTAGATTTTACACGCTCAGTGGCACCGCAAGTGTGGCACATTTTTGATTGTTCAGACAAACAGGGCAGGTGACCCCAGACGACGTTAAATGCGGACTCTCAGGGCTCCAGTAGACAATAATGTGCGTTTTCCATACAATCCTTTGTAGTAGAGAGCTTCTCAATCAGATCATGCCTAATATTCAGAAGGAAATCACTGAAATCTGCTTGCGGAATCCTGGTGCTGCACCACCATCAACAACATGGTTGTGGGGGGAGGGTGACACAACCATGGCGAGTGTGACCCGCTGGTTAAAGATGGAATGCCATGCTAACCGCTCCATAAAGCTTGCGAATTAGGATGAAGCTTTGGTGGATTGTTTAATGTAGGATGTCCAGCCTTCAGACTCGCAAACTCAAAGGCACCTCAATCGCTAACTGACAGTGTCTGACTGTCTACAGAGAGCTTTGCAATGTACGTGTCGGACTCAACGTTTCACTGATTCTCAGAAACGAACATATTGTTTTCTGGCAGTTCTTTTCTGTCAAGTTTGTACTTTGCTGTGTTTAATGCAGATGAAAATGAAAAAAAATGATCCTGGAAAACGAAACCAAACAGACAATTAGGTGGGAGGGGCAAGACCATGCAAATTAAGCAATTAAGCTTAATTAATCTGCATTCCTTGTCATAATTCTAAAAAGACTGATGGAAAGAAAAAAAAGGTAGAATAAACTCCAATACAATGCACATTGATATCATACGATTAAGCGCAAACCTAAGTATTCAGTAATAAAGACAGGCATTGAATGGAATGGATAGTGCGTTTGACTTCCTTGGCGCCATATTTCTATTTCAATCTTTATCCTTCTTTTATTTTGCTAAAACCATTAAAAGATAAAACAAATGCTTCTTAGTAGCATCTCTCCTTTCTCAGGGAGAAGAGGGATAAAAAAAAAAAAAAAAAAAAAAAAACTTTAAAATTTCAAAAATAGAAGTTCGCTTCATTACGTTGTTTGCTACATTTGCAAATGTAAACAGTTACTCAGAGCCAGAACACTGGACCCCAGTTCATCAGATGTGTACTCAATGTTGCATATCAACATACCAGGTAGAAAATATTTTATACAATGTATCAGGCACTGACATAATTTTTTTAACAAGTTAGAAAAAAATAGGACTTTCTTTTCAAACATCTTTAGTGACCTAAGGTTTGTTTACCAGCAACTAAGGCAGTAGCTTAATGTCTAGAATGACTTGTGTAACAACGTTCGTTTCTATGGTGGGAACACAGCAAACAAACAGATGGACGTACATTTACACACAAAAAGCTTGGTTCAATGTCAACTGTAGACCAATAAACAACTGAGCTAACAACTGCTTCTCACTGCTGAATGCATTCCCTGAGGGTGTTGTATATTTTTTTTAAATTCATTTTTATTATTTTTTTTTTTTCGCTACTGTATCGTCGCCATAGAGACTTAGCGATCGAGAGCAAGCCGTGAGGACGCAGGCGCGACAGACGGGTCGCGGCTGGTGATCCCCAACCACGGTGTCAGGTACGAGTGGACGTGCCTGCCCTTTAACTCCCAGGCGCTCGGCGAGACAGCTCGCAGAAAAAGCAAACCCCATCTTACCGGAAATGAAAACAAACAAGAAAAAAACTGTGCAGAAGTACCTTATTTGCTGAACTGCCTTGTCAAAAGGAAAGGAAAAGAAAAAGGATGTCGTTTGTACCATTTCATTTTAAAAGCATATCCTTTTACACGGAGTGTGAATAGCTGTACATCGAACACCGTACGCCGTAAATGTTAAGATTTCATTAGTTCCCTACTACATTTGAGTGACTGCGGCACTGTTAGCAATCCCCCCCTGCCCCGCCCCTTTTCCCCGCTCCCCGTTCGTTAATTTGTTCATCGGCTATTGATCCCACAGCCCTCAGTTTAGTCCAAAAGGCCGCTTGTGCTGGGCATGCTCAGTTCACTCCTTGGGACTGGCAGCGGCCCGGACCTCCCCCGCCGGCCGGTGCAGCCCCCGCTGTATGTGCGTGGTGAAGTCATACTTGTCCGCGCAGGCGTGCAGGCAGATGCTGCACTGGAATGGGCCGCCGTCGCCATGGCAGCTCATGTGCAGGGCATACATGACCTCATCCAGGAAGACGACACTGCAGTGGGCGCACTTGCTCGACTGCTCGTCCTGAGTGCCCCGCTCTACCTTCTCGGGTGGCGGCCCGCCAGGCTTGGCCGCGGGCTCCGCGCAGGAAGCCTCGTCTACCTCCTCGTCCTCGTCATCCCCTCCTCCCTTCGCCGGTGCCCTCGGCGCCTGTGGCAGCCCTCGCCTCCCGCTGCCAGAGGCCCCGTTGGCGGGGGCCGGTTTGGAATGTCTGACGGCCAGGTCCAGGGGAATGTCGTTGTCCGGGCCCGGTACGGGGAAATGCGGGGCCACGCTGAAGGGAGGGTAAGGCACAAAGCTTTGGCAGGGGTTCGCCAGGTTGGGCATGTGGTTCAGGAACGGAGGGTTGCCTGGCACCGACATCTTATACTTAGTCCAGAAGCGAAGCCAGTCAGCTTCACTCTGCAGGTCACTATGGAGGAAGGGCAGGCCGAAGAAGGGGTATTGGTACTTCTCAATGGGGCTGCCAGGAGGTGAGTAGCTGGCCTGCTTCGCCGGCCTCATATACTTCTCGATGGGGCTTCCCCGCTCTGAGCTGCTCTTGCCCTCGGCGGCTACCGGAATCCCAGCCCCAATGCCGTTCCCTTCTGGCCCGCTGTCCTGGGGGCTCTTGTGCAAAGGAGGCATGCGCTTGTGGATCTCCAGGGTCTGGCTGACCAGGAACGCGTGAGTGGAGCGCGGACTGGGGTGGCCCTTGGTTCCCAACGAGCTGTAGACGTCAGCTTTGGTCAGAGCGGGCTGATGCTCACCCCGGGAGGCGGCGGGGGTGTCCGGGCCGGCCTCGTCGGGTCTCCGCTCTAGGGGGCTGCCATTGACCTGCTCCTCGGTCCCGACCCTTTGCTGCTTGGAGCTCACAGGCTCGGCGGGCATGGAGTCAGGGTTCAGACGCTTGCGTGTGCGTCGGCGGATAATCTGCTCCCCGTTGTTCTGTTTGATGATGTTCAGGGGCCTGGGAGTCTGGCAGGGGATAGAGACAGGGAGAAGCTGCATTTAAAATTAAAGAAAAAAAACAAGCTTACCTGATTAATCAAAACGTAAATACTTCACCTAATTCCTGCGGTTATGAATAAAACATTGCCTCCAAGGTTTCATTTGTCATCATCAAGGCTCGTATTCAAACAGAGTTGTTGATTCTGTAAAAAACAGTGCCACTTTATCTAGACGAATCTAAATTGGAGAGACAGTGGTGTGCTGTTTGGGGGTGGGGCTGTGCAGTGATGGGGGGGCGGGGCGGGGCAGGCCAGCGATGGGGAGGCGGGGCTCTTTTTATTCAGACCAGCCCCTTAGTGTCCCAAGCCTGCATGACCGGAGACAAGGACCAGTGGGTCCTCTCTGGTTTGGATTTCCAATCTGAGGGCGGGAACACAAGCCCATAACAAACAGACCTATAATTCTCACATGCTGTACTGTGGCACAGGGAGGGAGGAGGGGAATGTACTGAGCTATGGAGGGTACCCTAAGGTCACAAGCACCATTCACCAGGGACCAAATACTTCTCATTGCCGTTATCGCTAACTTTCTATTGCTGGATGTTCACCTAACCCTCTCAAGGTTGCCGAGAAGCAGAGGAAGGCGACAGCTGGGTCTGCGTGCTACTTTTTTCATCTTAAAGAAGAGAGAGAGCAGAAGGACAGCTAGCAAAGGATGCAGTGTCCCTAAGTCCCTCAGAGGTGCCGAGGCTTCCTCAAAAAACAATCCAAAGGAGACCAATTCTCGGCAGCCAAAGCCGGATCCCCTGACATTCTCAAGGAAAGGAAACCAATCATTTTAAAAATAAGGGGAAAAAATACATAGCTGACACTGATAGGATTGGTGGGGGGGAGGGGGGGGGGCTTTGTACCGTGTGAAGGGGAAAAGCCTTTTCAATACTACTGAGGGATTACAGTAATACAAGCTCTTCCTCAGTCTGCCTGAAGCACTTTTGTTCATCGCCATCAGCGTCACAGGAGGGAGGCAGCGAAAAACCCGGCCAGCTTCATATGGATCTGCTGGGGCTCAGGGCATAAAACAGGCCAGCCGAGCATCGCGGGATTAGGGCACTGTCGAATAAACATGGGGTGCGAGGCAACTGCTGAGGGGCCAGGACAGCTTCATTATTTATTTGATTTTTAGAAATGTGTTCCCTGTAATGCAGGAACCACCACCCTTGTCCACAGAGCACCTTATACCTCAAGCTTCCAGCACTGCTTGAGCAGGAGAGGTCACTAGAGGGCAATTCTCAAAAAGCATTTATCATCATCTGGTGCCATCCATCCATCCATCCATCCATCCATGGCCTCAATTAGCCTGGAACATCAGTATAAGGCACAAGGCAGGGACTCCACACACTATTGGCAATTTAGAGGCACTAAATCACACAAATGTATCGATAATAAGGAGTCACCCAACAGAAGGCAAATGCAGGTAGGGGCATACAGTCGTCATTTCATACAGCTCTCTGTGGCCTGTAGGACGGCCAGGTCCAAGGGAATGTCGCGAACGATTTCCATGTGTAATGCAAAGAATAGGGGAGATGCAGAAGCATGTAATCAGCAGCAATGGGAACCTTTGGCGAAACCACAGGGGCTGCAAGCATTAAAGCGCCCTGGACTGGCAGCCTGCGCCGCTCCGCTTCTGGGCCACGAAACTCAAATGGGATCCCCGTTACCGACTGGTGGACATGCGCACGCCCTGCCCACTCAAAACCGAGGAGAGCGCATAACGCCCCCTTTTTTTTTCCCCAATTAACGGGATTTGACGTTACGTATTTGCGAGATATTTGACATTGAAATCCACGTTACGCAGCATTTTGTACTCGCACAGTAGATGGCTCTCGCCCAGGGTGGATTCCGCATTACGTTACCCAATCATCTAAGTCTTTTAATTATAATAGTTATGCTAATCAGTGTTTCAGACATAACAAGGAAGGTATTTTCCTGCCCTGAAGGATAGGGTCTGCTAATAGCACTTTGTTGCATTAGCATGATTAGCGGGCATTAAAGGTTCTGATCAGGATACATAAACATTATGTCCTAACGTCACCCCACACTGTCACAGTGTTACCCCCTGCTTAAAGGAACAGCAGCACGATTGGGAGGGAAGCCTAAATATCATGAACATCATGAGATACGAGCTCTGGTCAAGAAACTGCGCTGTGTGCGTGCTGGATAGTGAGGAATGGTACAAACGTGTTAGACGGAAGCACTGCATTCTGGGATATGCAAAGGAGGATGCCCAGGTGTGTGTTGATTCAGGACGCTCCAGCAGGCAGGAGGCTTAAAAGCTCAGGAGAGCAACATTGTGTCACATCCAATAACTACGGGTCACTGTTTATCCCATTTGGGGAGACAAAGGCTCAGAAATGGACATTAGTTAATTCCCTCATATCCCATTGGCTTAAATCAGACAGACTGACAACACATGGCATGATAATCAACATCCAACAAGTCAGCTGAGCAAATACGACGTCAGTCCATTGCACGGTAAGTGCCACACGGGCAGCGGCTTGTGGTGACCGTGCTACAGAACACCTTGGGAAGGAGACAAAACATGCACAACAGCTTGCATGGGAAGCTGCCATGTGCCTTTTTAAAAAGGCTTTGCGTGGCATTTTGAGGCCTATATTTTGCTGGGATTTAACTGGAGGCACTGGACACGGAAACATTTAAAGTGACCTGCTGGGGATTTGAGAGGGAAGATAATGGCGACGTTACCATTTTATTAATGAGGTCCCTGTCCTTACAGTTCCAGTTCCACTGCCAGTGTACACAAGCAATGCTGTAACCGCCGAGACCTGTCGACTAACACCAGAGGGGGAATCCTTTCAAGCTCCCTGTGATTAAGATGATACGTTTTAACCTTCCGGAACTAAGACATGGCTGAGTGCAAGTGCAAGGACCTCCCAGATGAGGGAGCATTTACCAGGAGGGGTTGTAGCATTTTAACACGCTCAAGCTACTTCCCACGTGGATGTCAAGCAGTGCTTCTAGAAGATAAAATCTGATGGATGTTTATTGTTGCAGTATGTTCTGGCATAAAGATAGAAGGCTTTAGCTACGGGGCTCCCTACGCCATTGTTTTACGAGGTGCCATTAAGGAATTATTTCTGTGCGGCGTATAAAAATTTACTCAAAAGTATAAAAATACTACCTTGTCTTGACTGCCAAGGAATAAAAGGATGAAGTGCTCTGGAGCGTAGGTGAAAATTACACAAGAGTGCACACCATTCTCTGAGAAACCCAGAGAGGAAGTGATGTCACTCAGATTACTAAACCCCAGAATGCAACAGCACCTACTCTGGGTGGAGGACTGAAATAGGAAAATACCGTCATGCGTCTGAATATTGCCAAAAACAGAAACGGAGGGAAAAAACAATGATAAAAGGGGGGGAAAAAAGCGCAATATGGAAAGAGTCTTTGGGCCTTAACACACTTGGTATCTTTTTCCTGCCCCAAATATTAATTGCCTGTGAAGCATATCGTGTATCCAAGCCGATGGCTTATTGCAGAGTGTCACATGGAAACAAACGTGAAAAAGAAATGGAAAAAAGCAGGGAGTGGGCAGAGGGTTTGAGCAAATGATGGATCGCCCGCCTAATCTGGCATGAAAAATCCAAAATAAACATCTGACTGTGCCAGTCGTCAGAATGGTTTTGATATTCAGCTAATTTAAACGGTATTTACGGGAGACGCATGTGCGTGACTCACAGATTCTCAAAATATTCACTTGGAGGGAAAAAAAAGAAAAGCGAAGAGCAGGCTCATTTCTGCCGTTCCATTCTGATGAGGAGACGTGTCATAAATACACCAGTTTTACTGAGATGTTTCGCCAGTATGTCCACCCAGGCATTTGGGCCGGACGGCACTCAACGGCCCGTTCTTTCTGAGCCGGCAAGTCCTGAACGGATTTTTGGCTCCGCCCCCTATGCCGTGCCTCTGCAGTAAGCTGTTGGGAAGGAACCAGGTGGTTTGAATCCTGAAAAGGGTTCTTGTGGCCAAGCTGTGCGGGGCTCTCCCTTCCTCACCCGTCCGCCTGCCCGCCGACCACACCGCGTCAGGGAAGCTCCTGTGTCGGGTCTCTGCCACCCAGGCAGCGAACTGGAGCCACGGCCGTCCCCCAGACCCCCCCCCACCCCCCACTCCGGCGGGCCGCGAGCCACTCGCGGTGCGAAAACAAACCCGGCTGACTCAACCACCCGAAGAAAATGTGATCAAACACAGACTAATGAATAACAAAAACCGAATTTAGCACGGGATTGATAAGACCACAATGGGCCCTTTGTTTTTCCGTGGCTTCGCTCTCCGAACACAGCGAATCTGTCCGGCTGTACGTGTGTATTTTCTTAGCCTCATGCATCGTCAGCCGAAACACGAGAAGGCATCCACTGGCTAAGGTGGCATTTAGGAAAAACACGTCCCGACGGCATGCGACACTGAGTTCACGGCCATGCGATGCCGCACGCTGTGGACACGAGAAGCCCAAAGATCCGCATCTTCAAATTCAAATATAAATCAGAAAACTGACTGACTTCCTAGATTGTTGAATGGTGCCCCAATATTTATTTATTTTTTTTCATCTCTCTGTCCCCCTCCTTGAGGTTCCATCTATTGCAGGTAGGACCTTAAAAAGCAAGACTGAGAACAATATGGGGATATTGGAAGGTGCCTCACGGGGGCTTGTTTGGGGCTCTGTGCAGTGGTCACTGGTCACTGGGGCCTTACCCAGAATGCATTTAGCAGCCAGCAGCGCCTGAGGATTGTTCGCTGATTTTTAAAAATTTTTTAACACACCAGATAATGAGATGCTAAAATACCTGTACAGCACACAAAATGTCAGCCCCTAAAAGGGAAGAGTAACGTGAAATAAAGAAAAGGAGTCATAAGGCGTCGTTTTCCACCCCCGGCTCCCCTCCTACCGAGTGCAGTTTCTGATACAGGCCACACGCGTTGCACACATATCCACCGTTGGCATTCTTCCGCCAGAGCGAAGTCTTTGTGGTCAGGCAGTTGGCACAGAACACACCAGAGCCTCGACGTCTCTGAAACCAAAGAAGAAAGGGGT
>JAABNX020000053.1:7212495-7224832 GCA_015163995.2 Mormyrus lacerda | reverse complement strand
GGGGGAGGGAGGGAGGGAACAAAGATTTGACGATGAGCCACGTGTTCTGGTCCAGGACCACAGGCGAAAAAAATAAATAAAAATAAAACATGACCGCAGGGTTTGATGTTTGAAGCTGTCGGGCCAAGCGGTGTGAGTCCTGCCATCCAGTAGGAGGGTCGGCTTCCAGGCAGATTTATAGAACCCAGCTGATTTTCATTATAATTAACCTTAAAAGTGATTAATGAGCCTTCTAAGACACCACTGAGCTTGAGACGACACTGACTTCATTTTTCCAAAGTTAACAGCCCGGTCCGGGCCGGCAGGCCAGGGATCCCGCAGTTTCTTCAGTGGTAAAATCAGCACTGAACACCTCTATCAAAGACCACAGTCCCGGCACCAGAGACCGTTTCCAAAGGAGCCACTCGAAAAAGGCGCTATTTAGTGTAACTGCACTCCATCCCGACCACAATCCTGTCAAAACAAAGCTTCAGCCTCTCGCAGAGAGAAGCACATGAACGTTCGAATGAAAACAAAACAAAACGGAACAAAAGCGGCCCTCGTCTTCGTCTGCGAGGCAATGTTATCGGCAGCAGACGGACAAAAAAATGAAAGCGACTGTCCGACCTGCAGGGGCCACCGGGGACGGCGAGGCCACCTAGATTACGAGCTGTAAAAACGCTCACCGTTATAGAATTTGCATGATTTATTTAACTTCAGACGTTGGTGTAGGAGAATGTTTCCCGTGCCAGAAAAATACAATGCTTATAATTGTGCTCTGATACATTTAGAATGGAAAGCCTTCTGCAGACATAATTTTGGCTTCAAGGCCAGAACGCTTTCTTGGCAGAGGAAGGGCTTTTGATTCATCGGGTGTTTCACAATGTATCAGTATAAAGTTCTGGGGGGAAGCCAGCTCCCTATAGGGTAATTTTTCCATCCAGATGCGAGTACTATCGGAGGCCCCTCGTCAGCTAAACTAATTATGATCTTGCATTTGCTGATGCCTGCTCACTCTAACGTTCGACATCAGCCATTAATCATCGATACAAGGAAAACGAGACGGACGAGGAGGAAGGAGAGCCGGTAGCCTGGGCGGCCATAAAAACTCCAAATGACAGCAATAATGTAATGGGATTGGAGAAATGTTTTTAGTGAGCTATCAGCAAGTGCAAAGGCAGCCCAGAGATTTGCCCTTTTCCACCGCGGGCGTGATCGTGCCCCATGTGGCCGACGGCGTTGCCCTCCCGCTGGAAAACATCAGACCTGCCTCAAGGAGCCTCAAGGAATGACTTCTTTGCATTCTCTACAGGTTAGTTTGTTTATGTATGCAATTATCTGTCTTCCAAAAGAAAACATGGTGCGCCCCCCCTCCCTCCACAAGTCCCGTAACAAGTCAACCTGAAATTTCTGTGCCGTTCAGCTTACAGCAGACCAAGCAAACAAGAACATTTACACATCTACGCGCTAAAGAGCATCCAAAGGGAACGAAGCCTTACATTTCCTCATTAAAACACTCCCGTTAGAGTCAAAAACAGTCTATGATGATGTGAAAGCTGAAACTGGAATATCCTACGGCGGTTCCGATGAGTTCATTTCAGAACCGTCCAGTCGCGAACTTCACCTTTCTGTCACAGTAACCAAAGCGGAGAGATTATTTATTTCCCCTGCTCTTCTAGGATTACAATGGAATAAATACAATAAATAATAATATGTGATCAATTTTCCAGCATTGTTTGGAGATGTTTAAATGACGACGACGCTCTGCAGCGCCGACCCCAAAGCTGACTATTACCGCGTCTGCGTGAGCTGCTGCAGACTCGCCCAGTCCCACGCAGAATACACAAACAGCTAACAGGGTGAACAGAATTAACGCTTCTATTTGCCCCATTAAACCACCATTACTTGAAATCAGCTCCGAGGCACTGAAAATAAAAGCCACCTCTGTCCCACTGTTAAAAACGTAAGTATGTAAAAATGTAGACCTGCAAATATGGCTCTCCAAGTAGCTGAGTTTCAGGAATTATGTGCATGGTTTTTTTCTGGAAAATGCATCAAAAAGGCTGCGTACACCTTCAAAAGGGTACGGAGTGATTATTTGTCATGTAAAAAATAAAATAAACGAAATGCATGTTTGGGGTCAAAACTGCTGAGCATGAAATTCAGCACTAACAAGCACAATTTGCATGTAATTCAGTCCCCATTGATCATGAAATAAGCAATAAAGTTAAGCCATACAAGTATGTGAAGGGATGAGGACAGGTCACATTGCTAAATTAACAGTCCATAAGGCTCAAATCTGGATCGTTTAAATCTGATTCAACTCAGGAGATCTAGCTAAATAAAAACTAAGTATGTGAACTGACTGCATATATTGCGGGTGCCATATTGAAGCCAGCCAACCTTAGCAGAGTCAGATAAAAAAAAAAAAAAAGCTTCCTACTGAATGCAAAGCTATCTAGCAGGGAGGCAGCTACTGAAACAACTAGTGCTAAACAAATGCAGGCCGAATATCACCAGCTTGAATGCATGCAAATGATTTTAAGCTTAATTAGCCAACAAAAATACTGCCCATGCCACTTTTAAAAGTGCAGACGATGCTAAGCGAATAATGACTAAAGTGAAAGAGAATGAAATTTAATTTGAAAAATTAATAAAAGCAATCAGAGAATCATTCATCTTGCACATCACCATCGTTTGTTATTTCCACCCCCATCAAAGACGGAAACGAAAACAAACGAAAATCACTCATAACAACATATGTAAATATCAGGCCATATAACAACTAGTAGCAGTGCAAATATTTTCTAAAAATTTAAAGGCCCAATTACGAAAGACTAGAAGTAGGCACATGTATTAAGGAGTGCAGCATCAGGGAATAATAAAACAAAAAAAAGAGGAGGGAAAAAAACACAGAGTTGGACATCCTTTATAACGTGACGCTAATCCAATTAAGGAAAACACACATTTCCGTTAGCCTAAATGCGTGGGGACCCGCAGAACAAGCACGCCGTGAACAGACTTTATAAGCATGTGAGGCACACATCGAGCCACTTGTAGATGTATATGCTGCATTTAAGGGGGTTTTGAGCAGAGGGGGATGTGGGGATGTGGAGATGGGGGCGCCCCCCCCCACTCCAGTCAGTTCAAGTGTCAATTACACAGGAAGGCACAAAAATAGTCTCCCCCTGTCAAACAGCTCACGTTCCCAAACTTCCTTTTCAATTATCGACCGGTCTGCTTTGCCATCTGTAAAAACGAACGCATACCTTGCCTCACCAGGTTCTGTTTTTTCAGTCCCATTTGGGAGAAAAAAAAAAAAGTGTGTCTGTGTTGGGAGGGTGAACGTGGTGAGAGGCTATACCCTCCAAAGGAATGAGAGAAAAGAAAGCTCTGATTGTTTGTTTTCCCTGAGCGCAGGTCCGGTCTCCCTCTCCTGCCACGTGCATCGCCAGTGCTGGCGACAAGCTACACCATAAACAGGCCTCATTCTCCCCCCCTTCCCACCGCACCCGTGAGCTCGGTCCTTCTCGGGAACCAAATCTCTCCTCAGACTTGCGGGAGATTTTTCTTGGTTTATCTGTGATTGATTATCGTTGCCTGTGCCTTGATACACAGGGGCTTCTATTAATTCCACGCCGGCGTGAAAAAAAACACTGAGGTAATTAAAACTGAGATCTAATTACATCTGTTTATTTAACAAGTGAGTTTCCCATGTTCTCATAAAGGCTTTAATTAGATGTGCGGTTCCCAGGTGAGAGACAGCCGTCGTTCCCCTACCCGCATGGCCCCCAACCCAAACACACGATGTGACTCATTAAACAAGGTGCGGGGTGCACGTTTAAGCACTTATGCAACGATACTACATTAAATATTAGTGTAACTGCTAATCCTCAACTCATCGACCACAAGTCCTCTGATTGGCAGAAGCCGCTACATTCCCAAAGCCTGAAGGAGGAGAGAGAAGCTTGTCTTTTTGCAAAATTGGGGTACAGCTCCAGTACTGCCTATATTCACAGCAGACATGGTCCTATTAGCTGTGCCAGGGCACAGCTAAAAGTTCCACATCTTTCCGCATGTTATTCTCTGAGTGCACACTTCCTGGTGCATCTTTTTTAAAAATCCCAAATGCTGATTATCTCCACAACCCTGATCATCTGAATCCACAACCCAGATGTGTGCGTAAAACATACCAAGAAATAACATGGCGGAACTTCTTGAAGCTTTTGCTACTCTCTTACTGAAGTTTTACTGGACAAATGATTATGTCTTATTATCCATAAAGTGTTAAGGAAAACATAATTATAAGCCACCGATACTGATTTAAACAGACTTGGCGCCGGATGTCTCACTCCACCCCCCCCCCCGGATACTGGCTCACTAGGGGGCGTCTGAACTCCCCATGTGAAAATAGACAGTCTGAGAAGGTCTTGGTACCAAAAGGCACATCTCAAACGCTCAATTTTTAAAAAGGTCTGAGACTGTCTGAAGGCCGGGCAGCGGTTACGGTAAAGAGATTACATTCTGTGCCTCTTCTTGTTGAACAAGCAAATCTCCCTCCCCTCTTACACGTCTTCCCGTCTGTCGCCCACGGGACTCGCGATCGGGCCGGCTCTGGACAGACCCTGCGGCGCGGCGCGGGTGTCTACCGGCAGGAAGGCAAACCTAATTTAGACTAAAATCTCGTGACACTGCCAAACTACACCGAATTGAGAGAGAAGGTTCATGAGCGACAGTTTTGCGCAGAATTCTTAAAAAAATAATCACGCAGGTGAGGAGGGTCGAAGGCACAGCACGACGAGAAATATTCAAAGACTAATATTTGGCTCTGCTTTGGTGTAATTGTGGCCAAAGCACAGAACAATTAGCTGTACGTTTGCACTTGCGAGCCGAGCAGTTGAAATGGAATTACGTCCAATTCAGTTAAGCGAGTCTAAAACAAACAAGCACTTTTAATCAGGAACGGGGAAGCGAGGTGAGCCCTTGCTGACGATCCCAACGATAGAAATGCCCCCTCATGGTGGGTCCGGCCTCCAGGATACATCTGGTTGCAATTCCAGACATATCGAACCATCAAGTCCTCTCTTATGCAGAGGTTTAGCCGAATCCAGCGTCTCGCGCTAAATCGCCGGCCTAATTGTATTTGATCAGAGGATTTTAATCCACTCTTTGAGATTTATATTCTTCTGCGTTGAAAATAGAAAACTTCAGAAGTCAAAGCAGATTAAATAAAACAGGGAGGCTGCAAAGCTCGCCTGTGCGCTCTGTAATTTGTCAGTCGTGGCGACGGCTCGAATCTGCGGCGCGAACGGAGGAAGAAGTTCAACTCGCCCATTTCCAGGGCGTCAGGGGAATTTAACCTGACTTAAACACCAAAATGGACCTCTCCGCTCAAGCACCATTGCGAGTGTGAATTTCCCTTACATATAATACTTAACATTCAAGGGGCAAAATATAAGAATCATACTCGAAACAGGTGACAGATCTGCTGAACTCAATGAACAAAGGGAGGGGGGATGTTGAAATGGACGGATTTTCCCGCAAAACGACAGCGGGTTCTCATCTGGTTTAGCACTTTTTGACACTAACTGCAGGTTACAGGAAGTAGCACACAGGCACTTTACCGTCGCTAATGCAGCCAGCACTTATCTGCATGCCACATTAACAGAGTGCGGTACCAACAACAATGCATTGATCTCTTAGGTGCAAAATCCAAGTAGATCCCTCAGAAAACCATCCCATCAGTCAAGGCGATTACTGGTGTATGGCAGCCCGTAGCAGTGGCTGGAATTCAGAGGGCAGGGGCTGCAGGCTCTTGGTAATTTATTTCAATAAGACAGACAAGCTCTTTCTCACACACCTTTAACATGTTACGGCTGTGCTGGGCCTTTAATTACAGCCGAAATGATTAAGAGCGTCGTGCTTCCCGCCACAGCGCCGCCCGGCAAGCTGCAAGGGGACCGGGGCAGCTTGATAAGTCAGACGGTCACCGTTCACACCTTGACGACCTTCATTTCCATCCCAGTGGAATCCCAGCCAGCTTCTGGCATTGGGAGAGTTTTGTTTGGGTTAATCGCCTTAATTGCAAGTAATTCAGGAAAATATCCCTGAGTCTTTACACTGAAATGAGCCCATTGTTATCAGAACCAAAAAACACATTCAGCACATTGCATTAATGGATCATTTATGCTTGTTTATCTCTGCTAGGATTTTCTTAAATGCACAGATATCGACTCAGCTGATCATACTTCTGACAGTCACTGTTCCTTTATTCGGTTTGTGACATTTGTGATTAAAAGTGAACACATTGCCTATATCCCCTTCACAGAATCCTGTAACGCAGCAAAGGCTTCTGGGACTCGGTCTGGATCCCTGACCCCATCACATTCTCCCTCAGCCACTCGGTCTGCTGGCGGCCCTTTGCAGAGGTGGGCACCTCCATCGCTGATAGGTCGCCTCACGTTTCTTTGTTGCAGGGGCCAGAGTACAGGAGGGTGTGGCTTATGTGACGAGAGCTGCACCAGTATCCCCCCCAAGGCTGATACTAGCATCCAATATGAGGCATCTCCCTCCGGTAAATACATACACATGAACTTCCAGACATCTCCACCTCTAAAATGACAACCTACACAGACTCGTGCCCCCCTTCAGCTCCTATCAATGGTATGCCCCAGCCACACTCTGCCTAGTCTCATGTTCGACCACTGGCTTTATAATCAGAGACATTCGGAGGCTCTCCTCAGAGAAAATGGAGCTGCCACGTCATGCGGAGGATGCCGTTCGGGTGCCAAAACCCGGGCAGACCTGCACGAGGTCGAGGATGAATGCGGTTCGCACAAAACGTGTGATGATTTCTCCTCCAGAGGGGGGAAAAAAAAAAGACCAGAATAAACAAGCGGGGCTTTCATTAATCTGGCTCTTAAAAGCCAGTGACGATGGTGTGAAGGAAGCCTTACAGCACACTGAGAGCGCGAGCACTCTGGACTCACTTATCGAGCCAGAGAAGAGGGCATCCAATCTGGACTTCACAACACATTTATGATCTATTACCCCCCGGCTAGCCAAGTCATTTGTCAACAGACGTGAAGTGCTCATCTAAACGATATCAGCAGAGAGCGTGCGCATCGCCAAAAGGTACATTCCAACACACTTTTGTTTAATAGCCTCTGCTGTGGAGAGGACACAAATCTCAGCTGGGCCCACCCAGGAGCAGCAGACAATGGGGGCGGCTCCATGTTTAAACACGCACCCCAGCCGTGACAAGGACAGGCAGTGTGCAAACCTTCCCGGAATAAATACTGAGAACCATACAAACGTACGGATGTTAGCGGGAGTTTGAACGTGTCGGACCTTCACGAGCCACCTTCATAGCTCTTAAATTACAATCGGGCAAGGCATCATTTAAAGATTTAATTGCTAAATGGTTTCAGTATGAGAGCCGTTCAGGCTAGGCCTGACTTTACTGCAGCAGTCTGGTTCTGCGAGTTCTTTCCTTAAGGTGAGTACAGCGGCCAGTGAGTCGTCTCAGCCTCAAACGAGTTACGGCCCTCAGAAAGCGCAGGGGAACACGGTCACTCGTCTGGGCATCCTAATAACCCGACTAGCTGATCGAAACCTCAACCAGCCATTATCATCAATGGACAGCATGTACCGAACACACTTCCAATTAAAACAATTACCTGTCTAATTCGAGAACGTGCAGTACTTGCGAGGCCCATTTTCAGAACATCTCTCTGTGTGGAGGAGACACATCTCTCAGTCAGTTTACCCATCACCAAACGGCTCTTTACAGCGCTTCTATGATTTACCAACAGTCCAGAGCGACGGTGGTTCTGGTACTTTACCCGTGAACCTAACGGCAGACGGGAGGAAGGAGACAGCTTTCTTTATAGTGTTTGTGTGAAATCCGTCGGCGAAGGTTGATAATTTAACCGGAGCCCCTCGAACCCAAGAATGCTGACTCTAAAAAAAAATATCAATAAATCGCATTTATTGGCAATATGGTGGACAAGCAACATAATTTAAACCACGGAGCTGGACATTAAACACAATCATAGACAGTTTTATTAGAGTCACTGCGAGCAGCTACCTTAGACTCGAACTCTCTGGCATTTAACAGGGACGCCACGCTCCCTCTACCCTAACCTCCATGCAGAGGCACCTCGCGACTGCGTCACCAAATCCACGGAAGGGGCACGGAACATTCCAAGAAACGGGGAAGGAAAAGTTCACGTGTGATACGGGAGGCTGGCATGCCGTCGTCATCGACCACCAGCACCCGAGGGGTTAAAACCCAAAGCGATGCGCCGGAGAATAAGGCGTGCGGCGTATTCAATGAGCTACACAAATCACATTTATAACGAGACACAATGCCAGCTTATTAACAGAGATGCAGTCGAGTGGATCCACCCACATCAGGAATTGACTTTGCAACCCCTCTTCAAAAGAGGGAAGTTCACTTCTGAAAGTGACACTTTCACTTTGTCTGTTGGAGCCAGAACCTGCATGGTAATGCTACAATACATACATGCATACATGCATACATACATGCTACATACATACATACATACATACATACATACATACATACATACTACATATATACCAAAAAATATACACATTGAAATACATATATACTTATATTCTTGAAATTAACCTGGCTCCTCTGTCTAAGAAAGTTATCAAGCTCATCACTTTACAGATGGGCTCCTGAGTGTGGCACTTAACCCTCAACTGCTCGAAGAACTTCTGACCCTGCATTCTGAAGAAAGAAAACAAAAAAGAAAGAAAAACATCTACATATATAAATGTATGTGTGTGTTTATTAGTAGGTCTCTCTGAATAAAAACATTAATGTAGAACCCACTATAATGGAAAATTAAGTAACACAAAAAAAAGTACAGTTATTTTTGTGTGTTTTATACCTCAGGGCAACTATGACGCAAGGTATTTAAAAAAACAACAGGCTTTTAAGTCACGATCGACTGGAGCTGCGGGCAATCGCAGCCTTCACGTGCATGCGCGACCCAGAAGCGTGTACCGCCGCACGCGGGTTCGAGAATCCTCGCCGGGGAACGACCGTGCCGCTCTTGCATGGAAAGCCTAATTACCCTCAAAGCTCGCATTGTCGAAAACATCGCCGACTCGCAGGCAATTTAAATGCTATGTGCACTTAGCCATTTTGGCTGCTTTCACCTTAAATTACGGCCTGACCGCGCCGATGTCTCCTGGCACAGCAGACGAAGCAGCAGGCGGCACGGAAATCTCCCTCCATCTAACGCTCAGTTACGGTGCTAAGCTTGTCCTCCAAAGATGGAGGAAAAAGGAGGAATTTCACCCATATCGGGATAATTTCTCATTGTGCTTAATTTGCCTGATTATCTGGGATTTCAGACTGATGCGGGTAATGAATGTCACTTTATTGTATTAAATCCTCACTAAATAGTTGCCATATGGAAAGAGCACTTAGGCTACAGAGTCATCGCTTTTAATACGGGCCAAAGCACGATATATCAGCGGGTCACGTGACAGACAAACCGCCAAATGGCAATCGCATTCCATTAGACAGAACCGCAATGCGGGGTGTCCACTATGGAGGTCATCGTCATTGTGGGAGGGGCCAGGTGTCATCTGGAACCGGGGGTGGGGGGGGCACCTTTGCCCCTCTCACCCAGCCACCGCGGGAATTTCCACAGCCTCCACCCCACAGACGTGGTGATGTAGGCACTGAGCTGAGGGAGGGAGTCGCAAAGACAAGCTATGCGAACCCCTTCGGGGGGGGGGGAGAGCTGGGGGGTGCGGGTCAGGCTACAGGGGCAGGACTTTACAGTTTCAAACTGTTCTGAAACGTTCACCTTCTACCAAAAGATCGATTCTGACGCACACACAGATGGCCCTCCTGTTAATCTAGTGGCACCGATAGCAGTGCAAGGCCACGTGACACAACGGGGAGATAAAGCTGCCGTTTCACACGCCGGCAGAGCCGGGGGAAGGGCGAGACCTCGGCAATCATCGCAATTAGATCAACGGCGGTAATTTCCACGGAATATCAAAGGCAGGCTCGAATACCAGCGATCGTGGCTCATACTGAAAAGCAGGCGGGAAGGCCACAGAAGACGGTGTCCCCCACAGCTCGGAAACTTCCGAAGGCCGTTTCACTCCCTCCCCCCCCCCCCGGCCCCCCTTTGTGACTTACTCAGCAGCCTCGCGGCAGGAACGCACCTCCGACACTCTCCACTTTATTGATGATCATGAAGGACCTCCTCATTTATGATACCGGGTATAAAATATGAACAAAACACACTCACCAAAAGAGAATCACAGGACATTAATCACCCGCAGCTGCCCTATTGATAATATACATTTTATACACATTTTTACTGCCATGTTAAATGCCTATGTTATATACATCTCACACACATGCCGTCCAGCCCCAGGCCATTCCCGTCTGTCCATAACGGCAATGTTCCGATATAGTCGAGTTGGCAAGGCTGTCGTGGACGTTGTGGCTCAGTGGGCTAAACCTGCGTGCCTGTAATCACAAGGTCGCAAGTTCAAACTCAGCCTCAGCATGTCTGCGGATCCTTGAGCAAGACCCTTAACCCTGAGCTCCCTGGGCGCCCCAACAGGTGGCTGCCCTTCGTGGACAGCTTGCTCTACGACGAGCAAGTTGAGGGAGGCGTAAAAAGAATTTCCCCACGGGGATCAATAAAGTTGTGATTTAAAAAAAAAAATAAAAAACGTCTGCATGTTTATCCAATAGCACAGAGTGCGGCAGAGCAGGACACGCCCCCCCTCACAGACGACCACCTAAGCATCCAAGCAGAGGTCGTGTGACTCCCGGGATCCCGGGAGACTGAGGTTCAGGGATGGACACCGAATAACGAGGTTGCTTCTCATTTTCCTCCTGTATTTAAGGACATGGTTTCCTTGGGATTTACGGTTTGGTTTCTTCTGTGACAAAAAAAACATGATCGGGGCCCCCCCCTCCGCGCTGAACCCCAGTTAAGGGGCGCACACGCGAGGCACTGTTAATTACAGACTGGGACATTCAATTAAGGTCACTGCCATAAATCTCAGCGGGAGGAAGAGGAGGGCGGCGAGCAGGCAGGCGGAGGGGGGAGCATCCTGGGCTCCGTCGGGAACACAGACAGCCACGGGACCTCGTGTGTTAAAAGCAAGGCAGGGATGTCATAGCTAGGGAAGCAAAGAAGGCTGTAAGCTGAAACAGTGAAACGCTGCTTCCCGGTGTTTTAATAAACACTCTGAAAATGACAGACAAGACTGCCAGAGGCGGCACGTGGACATTCTCAAACTGCGTTTTTCTTAAACTTTGAATAGCAGGGAAGCTTGAGGAGGTTCTGCTGTCTGCGTGCGGCCATGGGGGGGGGGGTTAGATGCCTGATCTGCCACTACAGCCCACTCAGCGGCGCGAAAAAAGGAGGAAATAAGCGGACGAGTGCAGGGGAGGAGGCTCAATCCCTTCACAAGCATCCATCCACGTGGAAGCAGCTTTCCTGAACTGCTACAACCACGCCGAGCTATTAAATCAATTACAGATAATCGATTGCACAAAACAAATGGCCCATTAATTACCCTAAGTGAATTAGATTTAAATACCGTGTGTTAATGAGGCGTCTATTAAATATATATCTATAGCAGTCAATAAAAGGCACAGGGCAGAGCCGGGAGAGGATTGATCCAGCTAGTATCATTCTTTAACCTGGCTTTCTATCTTCATCAGGACCCCAGAAGGGTAATCAGGTCACTGCAAAATGCCACAGAAAGAAGCCAATTGCTCTGAAGCTGCGTCTTACAGCCTGGACTGTAACATGTCCATATTTCATCCTTTGATTTGGTTAGGTTTCGCTAAAAGGAGAAAGTGTCAGTGAAGCCCAACAAACCTTTATAATACCACAGTGAGATCTGACTAGTTTATACAGTGGATATAAGTTGGAAAAACTCAAACAGCGCCACAGCAGGACAGGAGGCCTATATGCAGGCATGCCAATGTTTGACGGAGAAAGAGGGCAGGGAGTCTATTAACCCAACATTGCCATCGGCTCCTGAATGATGCGCTTCAGATGGACAGAATCCTTAGAGGGTGTGCAAATCTCACGCACACTGCAAATGTAATATTTCTAGCATGTGTCCTCCTGTCCTTTGTGCCAGCTGTTGTCCAGAGAGTGACCTCCCTTCCCCACCACAGTGCTACTGTGGGGTGGGTGGGGCCCAATCTCAAGGCCAGCCACCAAATGGCTAAATGACAAATTGGCAGCGAGTGCGGGGCTCCCTCTCTCACAGGTGCACACACACACACACACACACACACACACACACACACACACACACACACACA
>JAABNX020000053.1:7157125-7167612 GCA_015163995.2 Mormyrus lacerda | reverse complement strand
CAACTGGGAGGGGAGAGGGGGAGGGGAGAATGAGAGGGAGGGAAAAAAACACACACACACACACACACACACACACAAAACTAACTATATTCAAAATGATGAATGTGCAGCTGAAAGACAGTTTGATAACTTAATGAGGATCACCAGCAACAGCCTGACATACATGCGACACACCTTGCCACCCTCTGTCCCGCCACACGCACGAGGCCTGCAAAAGCACAGGCCAGATGACGACAAGAGTCAGGCTCACGACGGCTCTGCCAGGCCTGAGAGTGTGTGCTGGCTCCCCGGGAGACGGTCGCCGCCACATACCTCCAGCATGCGTTCACGTCTCAGATCCCGCGTCCATATTTTATCTATACGCTCACAGGAAAGGCCTCCCCTCCCTCACAGTGTCGCGCCAGACCGCGGACGGCGTCGTCGCAAAGCACAGCGCTGATAATCCCACAGAAAACACACTGAGGCCTGGGGGAGCGCGGACTACCTGAGGGACGCACACGCGCCCGTGGCGGGTTAACCGGCCATAATGAATTACCACTACATAAATGTCAGGAGGGGTGCAGTCGGACAGCAAAACCGGAAAGATCGTCGCTAACAGAACAGCGACAGCGATACATTCTTCTGCTTCCCGGAAAAATGCTGCATTTAATAACAACATAGAAGTTTTTGCTCATCTTGATGCTACACAAATATTATTGTTATTACTATTGTTTTAAAAAGGTGGATAGGGCCACCACATGCTTGGGGGGTCGACCACACACAGATGTCTCTCAATTCATTAACAGCAATACACCCCTCTCCCCCAAACCCCCTGTTCTCTGCTTAAAAGCAGTATTGACTTAAAAACATAAAAAATAAAAGCCAGCACGCTGATTTGTGCCGGGTGCAATTTCTCCCACCGCGAAACCGGCCCGGGCAGCAGCGGGGACGGCCGGCGTCGGCCAAAAACGTCGAGGGCGGGGCCACAGCAGCCAGCAGAATGGGCCGGCAGGGTAAACATCATGCTGAAAGGGCTCCCCCACTAACGCCGCTGGAATCCTGAAACCTCGACAAACAGACGGCCGTGCGCCCCACCGTCCCACCATGGGCCCCCGCCAGCACCTCTTAAACACACACAGCGTTTACGTGCAGATGTTACAATGCAGCGGGAATGCCATAATTAATCTGGGCTAATTTATTATAACTACCGCTAACACCCACGGTACCTGCGCAAAGGGTGTGTGTTCGGGGGGGGTGAGATCATTTTATCAAAATACCATTATCATGACTTCTTATGTAGGCTGCTTCTACAGCCCATCTTATCCTCTGTGAAATTAAATGGGGGGGGGGGGTTTAATGACTTCTAGGGACAGCTCCTTGGCTCTGCCAAAGTCAACATATTTTAGAGAGAGGATTTAAAAAGTCTATCAAGATCGACCCTCAGATGCACACAAGCCGGGGACACATTGCCCAGGCAGAAATAACTCATCTCTCAACTTCACAGGCCTAAGAAAGTTTTACAAATGAAAGGTTTAGAAGGGCACAGGAATTTCCTTCAGTTTGGGAAGGGGGGAGGGGGGTGTATCAGCATACATATCAGTAGCAGTGTCATTTCAGGAAACCCCATCACTTCACCGTCATACTAGAAATATACATTTAAACACACCTACATGCATGCAAAAAGAAATCACCTTGAGGTGATGCGCACCCCCCCACTTCTGTGCGACCGAGATAAGCTCACATTTATGGAGTGGTCAAATACTTCATGCTAAGACTCTTCATCAAAAACAAAAATAATTAAGTAACTGACTGAAAAGTACCAGACATTTTCTAAAGCAGTGTTTCCCAATCTGGTCCTCAGGGACTCAGACAGTCCACGGTTGATAGCTGGGAAACTCTAAAGGGTAAATAGTGGCTGTTAGGGACACTAGGAGAGCATTAATTAACCCACTTTTACCACATTTGTACTTGTACACATTTTCACATTTACAACCTGAACATGTTTATTAGCAGAACAAGAGTCTTCCAAATGATTAAACAGTTCACTTTAATTTCTGTTACTCTTAAATTTTGTTCTGCTAATTTTAACATTAGTTAGAATTAAAGATTATAATCACACATTGATTTACTTATGTGATTCGCCTGGCTGCCACTACGAGTGCCATTATAGAAAAATCAATCAACACCCTCCTGGCCAATCAGATTTGAGAAGCCAACAGCACCACGGTATAAACAACTTAACTACAAACAAAAACAGATTTTGGGCAAAAAAAACTATGATGACAAAGAAGGATACTGGAAAAAAAGGAAAAAAAAAAAACTTTTAGAGTAACGTTCCATTATTTGTTAACTAATTTATTTTCAAGTATTTTTCCCTGAAAATGATTTTGCTCACTGAGATAAGCCTACTTGTTAAACTGACCAAAATAACCTCGTATTTCATTAAACGACAGCTGAATAAATAAGATCACCCTCTTCAGAGCACCGGCAATAAAACTACCCCACACACACGCGCGCTAACTGGGCGCTCTCTCACTCTCACCACAAAACACTAAAAGCTGAATTTACCTTTACTTTTCCTTTAAATCTTATTACATTTAACAGAAAGCACTCAAAGTGCCAGCTATGTGAGAGTCGACGCGTGATCCCGTTATGAGTTATGAGCAGCTTGAAATATGCTGCAAAAGTACCTGATAACTGATTTCAAACTGGTCGGCCGACTTACATATCAAAGTTTTTCCAGTTATTGGTGAGAGCAGGGTTCGCCTGCGCTCATGAAAGGGCAACACGGACAAATGTTAAACCTGCTACTTAAGCAAACCTTAAGTCGAATAAAGTTGAATTAAGCAGCCAGGTTTCAGGTTTAAAAGCACGACTCCGTACAGCTGCTTGGTGAAACACAGCCATGGTTCAAGCAGCAGAAAAGGTAACTGCAGCTTTAACGATGGAAAGCCGGCTCTTTTCACCAGAGAGAGACCGAAAAGAACTTTCCGGCATGCCAAAGCAGCCTCCTCTGTTCTCTAGCCCACCAGCCCCCACCCCCCAAGAGAGCCCTGACAGAATGACCTGCCCTCGCTGCACTCAATCAACACGTGTCGAGCCCTGAGACGTTGAACCACTGCGTTCTACTGCACTTCCTGTGATCACAGGCTGGACAGAACAAGCGTGGGGCAGCGTGTCACAGCTCAGAGGAAGCTACAGATAAGAGGGTCCCATGAGCACAGCCCAGAGGTGAATCCCTATATCAAACCAAACTGAGGATGTTTCTCCATTCCTACAAACCCACACTAACCCCCCCCACACACACACACTCACTGCACATAATAGCAGGCATAACCCCCCTGCCGCTCCTCATACGAAAATCAGGCTTTGCAATCACAGCCAGGAAAAGTGGTACCCGCAAAACAGCACCTTCCCAAAACCCCCCGCCCCCCCACGATTAGTTTCCGGGGTCATTCCCGGCCATCTGCTCCCGCTCCCTCTCCCGTCCTCGATCCGACGCAGCGCAGGGCCGCCATCCCTGGCCTCTGCGCGGCTCCTAAGCAATGGCGCATTTGGCAACAGGAAGGGGCAGGCGTCAGAGCGCGGCACAAAGCCCCAGGACGGTTGCGACAGCTCTTCTGTTCGGGGGATAGCAGGTGTTTTCAGCAGAAGACCTCAGGGCGACAGACACACACTGTCTGCTTCTTAATCTTCCCACAAACGAACTTCAGACAGTCAAAGTAGCCTATGGCGGGGCTGCAGATTTAATTTCCAATTTGATAATTGAAGTGATTATTATTATGAGATCTCCGTGACTGCCACCCTCCCCCCCCAAGGGCAGCAATAACAGCTGATACAGTCCCGAGTAATTCTGCATCCTCAATATCTTCAATTTCCAGCTTCACCCAACTTTCCCCAAAGTCAAGAAAGGTATCAAAAAAAAGAGAGAAAAAAAAGGAACCCAGGAAAAGTTTACAGCCCAGAAATGACACCAAAGCAACAATGAATTAGTCACCAGACAAAAAAAATCACGTTGACTTCCTTTAATTTTCATGAAATGTAACGAAAACCCTTCAAGCTACAGTGTGAAACCCCAATCAAACCACAGCTTGTGCACACAGAACATTTCCCCTCTGATGGAAAGTTGCACATTATTGCAACACAGCAGAACTGCGTTAAAGAAACAGCCCCAGCCTCTGTGCTGTACAGCATCCATTTTGCATGCGGGGTCAAAATATAAACTTTGCGGGGGAAAAAAAATGTGAGTGAATCTAGTCCAGAGAATAAATAGGAAACATCTATGAGAAATTTGTATGGGAATTTCTACCTAGACAGCTTTTTATAATAGCACGAAAACCCCAATAATATATATATATTCTTCGGTGTGTAGCGATTAAGACTTTTAGTCTTTAAGCTGTAGGACAGCAGTGCATTTGCGTAAACGGCCAACTGTAATGGCTTAGGAAACCATAGAGAACAGGATGCAGCATTACAAAGTATTCATATACTCTGAAACTGTTCATTACATCCCTTAACCAAAAATAAATAAATAAATAAATCAAAAATCCCTTTGAAGGATATCGTTTAAGGGCAAAAAAAAAAAACATGCAGTGAAATTCCTTCTCGTGTGGTTTCCTCTCTTAGTGTCTGGGGCAGGGTTGCCTTTTTTTGTTTTTTTTTTTAACGGGACGTAATGCTTATCTGCAAAGTTACATTCAACAGTCATCTGACCGGCAATCCAGACATCACAGGGAAGTAAAGAGGCGATGACTCTGAAGATTAGAGGCAGCAACTTCACCGTCAGCACTTCCAACCTCCAGCTCATCAGAGGGGTCCGGTGGAAACTGTGATAAGCTTTCCTCTGGCTTTTGACCCACTGGCTACACGGCCAACCTCTGAATCCGTCCGTCCGTCCGTCCTCCCTCATTCACAGGCCTGTCTCAGAACAGAGTCACTCGGCCTCTGGGCTGTGCACCCTGACTCATCTGGCATTTAAATCCTCACCAGAACGCCAGCAGCTCCCGTTAACCTGTTCCGTGCTTTTCCTGGGAAAGCTCCTGCTTACCGACCGCCCGGTTCTCTCTGCGGGACATTAATATTTTGGAGCCGGCTGCGTCGTAGCTCCTGCCAAGCCAGCACTGACCTCCTCGTGTCCCCACCGCTCCCCCCAAAGCCAGGATTGCGGATTCTTGTTCATCGATTACAGGCCCCGTGATTCATCGAGCTGTTTTTGGGAAGCGACGCAGGAGAGATGCCCGGAGTGCAAATCAGAGATCCTGGTACAGCCCACCCTGAATGCCATGCCGTTACTGCAAGAGCAATAAGTGTGTGGAGATGAAGAAACAAAAGAAAATACCGGAAAGGACAGTGCAGGTCCAACGAATACATTAAAAAAAATCCAGCAGCAGATCTTTGTGGGACAGAGGGTTGCTTTAAAATTTTAAAGGGATATGAACAACATTCAAGGCATAACTGACTGTAATACAGACTCACTTTGATTTTGCTGACCTTCAACGATCACCTGGAATTACTCCCTGTGCCCCGAAACGGGACTGAAAGTGCCAACGTTCCCCATCAATGGGCAACGGGTCAGTTTTGATTTTTTCATGCTTCTTAGCAACGATATTAATGACAAGAAGCCCCCTGCCCTGTGTCAAACTTCTGAGAAAGCCCCAGGGGCCGTTCCGAAATGACTGTTATTAGGAAGTTAGGGTGATGGAACATGGCCTTCGATCGCCTCGGCCTCACCTCCGCCGTGAAAGATGAACGCAGAGTCTCGTCGCCGCAGCGGGATGAGCTTAGGTGAGTCAGTGCGCTCATATGCGAGTCCGCACTGACTCATCAAAACAAGAACATTAAAAAAGAAGAAAAAAAGTGAAATCCTGCAACCCACTCAGTAACTTAGTCATTCTGAGAGCTACCTCCTTCCACCAGTATTCAGCAGTTTCAGTACATGCTGGTCAAAACATGGGCCGAGAAGAGAAAAAAGAGAAAAGAGCAAGGAGGTCAATGTTCCGTGTCTGAAAGCAGCGGTTTAATTCATAAGCAAAAGAAAAAAAAAAATCCAACGCCACCCCCCCACCCATCAGGTAAAGAATGATGAGAAGCACATACATCAACATTGGTTAAAATCCCTGCCCCCCACCAACGCTGGGAAAACCCGTTTCCCTCCGAGGTTGAGCCTGCTGTTTGGGGGGGGGGTGGGGGGTAGGTGGGCTTCAACTATGCTTTGAGAACAGCACAGACACCCATAGCACACTGTGACCTGTGGCATGCTGGGATGCGCTGAGGGCTTCACAGTGACCGCCTCGCCTCTCAGAGGGCCCCCCGCCAACAGTTTGTACCCCAACAGCCCTATAGTCAAACTGTCACCTTAAATCAACCCTCCCAGTCGGCCTCCGATGGCACACCGCCCCCCGCAGGCCTGTACGCGGCCACGCGGTCTCAGACGGCCACCGCATATAAATAAAAGGAGTATCAGATAAGTCCTGCAGGAAGTCTATAAACATTTACATTTTCTTTCAAGTACTGTTTATAGATATTTTATCTCCTATCGCATGGGCTCAGAGCATGGCGAGCAGAGGCGCAGCAGGAATGCGAGCGGCTGGTGAATCAGGAGCGGTGCTCTGACAGCCACGCAGCCCGTTGCCCATAATAGGCGCGGAGGGCGCCGTGGAAACGCTGCGGCCGGCCCAACCTTCGCCGTCTGCCGGAATGCCAGAAGAATTATGCGAAGGTACACAGCGGGGGTGGGGGTCCTAAACACAGTCCAGCACCCCGTCGCGGACTCACTTCATGACAAAGAGGGATGGCCGCGCTCCAAGGAGTGTGCAGGAGCAGAAATGCAGACACCAAAGATGGCACTGCAGCCCGGACCCACACTTATCACCACATCGGCACACCACCCCACCCCCCGGGTCCTCAAGAGCGCCTGTAATCCCCTAACCAGGTAAATACACCCCCACCCCCAACAGGAAAGCCACAAGAGTTTAATGGAACAGACCGAAAATACATATCAGTTATACAGCTTGACCTTACTGGTATAAATGTATATATTTAAATAAAGGTGATGTGTGAATATATGCAAATTCTTATGTTTATTTATAGGAAGAATTGTATTTGTGAATAATTATCTTTAACTTTTCAGATGCAGACAAGAAATTACAAGTTATGCGCTGTTTCTGGTGGGTGAGGGTTAAGTTTACTCATTTCTAGACATTGTTTTTTTTTTTTTTGCATTTTTATTAGGTCATGAGTAAATCTATATCCAAACAAACACGGCAGAAAGCACAAAACCAAAGTATTTCAGCAGGTACGTTTTGACCAATGTGGTCGGACAATACACAGGACGTGTGATGCGGTGAACAGTGGATGGGGATTGTTTTAATGGACGGAGTTTCTTTGCAGTCTAGATTGAACGTTTCCTACCAGCTACTACAAGGCCAGTGGGACAGTGAGGCTCCTAACTGTACATCGTGCCGTTGATTCAGCTTAATCTCTGTAGGTCTACCTACCAGGAGCCTTTTAAAAAGAAAAGCCACTGTAAACAGGGCAATCAACTCCACGTACACCTGACCACATAGACCAGGCTGCCGTGTTGTCTGAAAGCATCCATTTAGAGAGTTTACGCCAACCTCTGACACACACACACACACACACACACACACACACAAACTCCATCAACCGGACCTACACATTCATACAGCCTCTCTGCGCAGGACATCCCATAAACAGAACCAACGACTCAGAAGTAATGCACCATTGTCTTCTGGCATTCTTTCCCGATTCCCCGTTTACGGCAAAGCAGCCCACAGATGCACACAGGAGCCTACAGGTCGTTCACAGGAACGTGACATTTCTTTATACAAAGGTGCTTAACCTGCATAAGCACACAAAGATGGGAGGAATCCTCAGGAGATTCTTAAAATACAAGCGTCAGAAACCCCAGAGGATGAGTAAAGAGCATCAGAGTCTCCCATGTGAACGTGTTAGTCCACAAGTTGCCATCAACAGATAAGATCTGATGGTATCATTCTGTCCGCATGATAACGCAGTGCATCTCCTGCAGGGCTCACAATGTGAAGTAAACTACGCCGAAAAAAGGCCAACGATTACAGCCACATCAGCCCTGTTTGGGGAATCAGTCCCAGCTCCCAGCCCCTCCATCCACCAATAAAACACCAACTTGTTATTGGGTTTAGTCCCAAAATTGTAATACTACTGAGAAACAGAGATCCAGCTGCATAAATGGACGAACACTTTAAAAATAAATTAAAAAAAAGACACTTGAGCAACTAAATTTAAATGTTCATCACCCTTAAGACTACGGCAGTGTAAATACTGGAAAACTTACAGGCGCTACCAAAAAACTAGGTCATTCCAACATAAAACTACAAGGGACAAAGACCCATTATGTGTCCACTCTACGTAAATAGCCTTAGCGCAGGGTGCTAACCGGCACTTAAAAATCACGCCTTGGATTAGGAGGCCGTGCGAAAACACGGTGAGCAGCTTCCAGCCACAGGAATCAAAGCGCCGGCCGCAGGGGTACATGCGACGGCAGGACCCTGCTTCGTGGCGGGACAGGAGGGCCGCGTAATTAACTAACATTAACACTACAGCGTGCAGCACCCTTACACTGACGCTACGCAGAGAACGTCGTCACTGCTAGCTCTGGACTTAAACAGAATAGAATAAACTCAAGCTGCCAAGTTGATGAAGACGCTTATTAAGGCAGCATGGCATTTCAAACAAACAGGTCCTGAGCGTGCTGCATTCAGCGTTACTTTGTCACTGACCAAGTTACTGTTTTTGCAGCTTACAGGACCCTGGCTAGACTCCCCCCACAACTGCACACTCATTTACCCTTTCGGGACCTTTTCACAACCATATGGTGCAGGCCTTCCGGAAACAATCCACTAAAAACAGCAGCCCCCCGCTTAACTATTTCTTTTTTTTTTTTTTTAAACCAGCACATGGAGATGAATTGGCTCTTTGTTTGTATGCTGCAAGCGGCCTGCCGATTTCATGTTCAGCATCTAATTAGATTAGTTCAGCTAAGTTTGAGGTTACCGCGGTAAGGTACACCATAAACGGGGGGATGTGTCCGAGCCGCCTCATCACTTTATGCCAGCTGCAACTATAACATAGCAGATTCATCACTCATCTAACAACACACAGACACACAGACACACACACGGTACACACAGGCACACTAAGAAACAGATCAAATTAGGGGTCCGTTCGTCCAATAATACTGCCAAGTAGAAATGAACTCGAGCATAAATCTACAGTGAGTGTATACTTCTGGGTTCCCCTCCCATTGAGCTGAAAGACGATCCATTCGAGAGAAGCTTTTAAAAGGGAATCCAACTCAAATCCATCACGTTCTGTTGGTCCAAAACCATCCAACGGATTCAATGGAGACTTGCACAGGACTGACACCATTTTCCCCAAAAGACGTCACCTTCTAGCATCATCTGGAGATGAATCCGTTCCACTCTGTACTGGGGGGCGTCTTAGGAAAGCAAAGGAACTCGACGGGCAAACGCTGTAGACACCAGCCGAGTGTATTCCTCACTGCCAACCGATCGATGACCCCAGTGTTTTAAAACAACATTTCCATATTAAGGTAGACACCGGAAAGGATTTCTGAATGTCTGTCTCACGTTCGCAAGAACCGGGAACCTCCAGACGTCCACCGGGAACCTCCTCTTGTAACCAAAAATAAGTGCATGCTAATCAACACAATTCTGTTATTCTGTTATCTTATTTTTACTACAAAACAGCTACAAGACAGCTGATAATACTGCAGTACCACTACAATACATACATACATACATTAATCTGATACATTAGATAAGTACATTTTGTCACCACACTGAACCACAAAAGCAGGGAATCCAAAACAAACCATCGGAACGTGAGAAGAAAAGTTACATGCGGACCTCCCCGCCCCCCTATTACAGGGAATAATGGCAGTTACAGTAGGTTTCACTTCCTGTGTATGAAAAAGGTGACAAACCTACATTCTACAGTCACTCTTACGACCCAGATACTCTCAAATCACTTCGAGGCGGAGGCAGGATCACTTCCACCCAGGCAGACGCGGGGTGGAGCCCGCTGCAGTGTGAAGCAGCTTGCCCCATGTTCTGCGGGTGGGGGACGATTCCCCCCACCCCGCTCCAGAAATATTCTCAAATCATCCAGCCCATCCACAACAAGATGGAGTATTTTAGTGAAATGGGGGTCCACATTCTTCCTTCATTTTCCCCTCAGCATATTGCCCCAAGTTCAACAACACCCACGCTTCCCTTCAGGTGTTTGCGTTAAACTGTTTCGCTGATCTCTATCTTGATGCCAAGTGACTTTCAGGAGGCGGCAGGGGACACTAACACACATGACAAATAAAGCGTCTCGCTGAACACGGGGACGCCTACACCGTCCGATTATTCGGCAGCCCCCACCACTTAGAAACTCGCCGCCTCTGCTTGAGGACTCGTCAGGCATCACGGTCGGTGCACCCC
>JAABNX020000053.1:7135140-7154876 GCA_015163995.2 Mormyrus lacerda | reverse complement strand
CCCCCCCCGTAATTATACCCCTCGTGTGGGGAAGGAAAAGCTTTCTGGGAGATTTACTCTTGCTTCGCACGCTTTCTACACAACCCCCATCTCCACCCACACCCCCATTTTTCAAAAACGATTGGCAGACCAACTTAAGTAGGATTAGGGCCGCCCTGACCGCCCTCCGGCCCCCAGCCCCCAGCCCGCCCTCCGGCCCCAGCCCCCTCAGGATTAGGCTTCTGGGTGAGGCGGGCGGGTCATGGTCCGTTGTGACAGTCGACACCTGCCTTTATGTGCCCTGGAAGATCCACATGCCTAAAAATGTCAACACAGCAGAACGGGAAACCAGGAAACCAGGTTTAATAACTCTGGCACATAGATGGCTGCTTAGAGAGTTTTTAGGGTTTTTTTTATATGCTTCTTATACACCGACTTCCTTGGGAGTCTTTTAGAAACATATGGATGCTGATGATGACTGTCTGTGCTGTTCCCCAGAGATAAACGCTCTGTCTACTGTGCTGCGGCCTCAAACTTCGCAGTGTTGTGACTAATAATAAAGTTCACACCTAGCCTCTTTTTGGTCACTGCACGGAGGGGATTGCCGGACCGGCCCGGCTGTGAATGCCTGCACACCCAGATCTGTCCTGAAATCGAGGGACCCTCTCAGGAGCCTCAGAGGACTGGAGGAACAGTCTGATTATAAAGCTTGTTGCCTAGCAACCCCAAATCATTACATTTCCTGCCAGGGCAATAATGACACGGCACATGGGTGACATTCTATTAGCCGGAGATGAAAATGGCATGGAAATAATTTGTTTTAAAAGGGCGATTTTTGATAATTGCACGGGCATCGTGTTAACACGTGCTGACCCGTCGTTCCGCTTCCACTGCGACCGTTTTACTGGCCCTTGTAGCAGACATCGCTGATCTACTCCCCGATCCACTCCCCCCCACCACACTCTACAACTGCACAATTAACTTCCGTCAGATGCATTGCAACCTTTCCGGCACCCGTTTCATCGCAAAGTGAAGGAGCACGTTTTCCATGAACGAAGGATGTTTTTCAGACACACTGGGTGGTGACTCACAGAGAAAAAAAAACATGTCTATTAAGCTGTGGCTTTTGTGGCAAAACTTGCTGGAAGTTCCCTGCGGATCGTCACCGCAGAAGCCTGAAGATGCAGACATGGCGTGAGCTCACTTTTCCTCCTAATGGGGGCTTAAGGTGCCACGATGTTTTCTGCTCACTCAGTTTTTGTCCAATTTTGTTTAGTCTCCTCTGAGCCCCCCCCCAACCCCAAGCCCAAATATATAAGCTTGAATGAGTCTGCATGTGAAGAAATTTAAACGCACCTTAAAAACAAAAAATAATTGAGCCACTTCAGCAAAAGAGTGAGATTGAAGTATAAAGAGCAACAAAACACTCACACACTAATTCCTGTAGTCTGTACGTTGGGTACTTAATGAGCTCATGGTTGCGGAAATGTAAAGAGCTAGTGCTCCGTGACTGGATAACGTGCCCCAGAGAGGGCGCCTCTGGTTAACATGGTAAGGGGCAACACGCCGTTCATTCAACCTCCTGACATCTTGCCCCCCCCCCACACCTGCCTGGACAAAGCGGGACCCCAGTCACGTTATCAAAAATGCCTCTTCACGCCACATAGAACAATGCCTGAGCCCAGCTTCTAGTTTACTGGAGGCGTGTCTTTGTGGAGGACGGGGCACGTTTCGCACATGTTCTCAGACAGTCCGGTGAACGGTGGCGGCTGTGGCAGGCTCAGTTTTTTATGGTCTATATAGTGTTTCGTCCTACAAAATAAAAATCCCATGAGCTCAAATTAGGAGGATGACAGTACTGATGTTGCTGGGGGAGACAAGACCGGGGTGGTAACCCGGGAGACGGAAGATCGAGGAAGATGATGAGCACCGCTGCCTGGGGAGGGAGGAAGAGACCGTCAGAAGAATGGGGGAGTGTCAGAGAGAGGGGGGAATCAAGCAGGAGGATAAACCCCCCCCCCCACCCCCCAGCCCCACATGTGCAGGATATCTTCATTAGCAGCAGAGGAGCAATGCGGGGTCGTGGGGTCATGACTCATCCCGCTTCTGCTCTGTCAGGATCCGCTCTCTCATCCACAGACGGAAGGATGCTCAAGGCGATCCGTGGGAATATCACCTGTGGCCGCGTCTGACTGACAGCACCGGGGCCCTCAGCAGCCCAATGGGTCAGCGAGTGGGTCAGGCAGCCCATGAGCCCGGAGGGGCCGGTTGAGAAGGAGGTCACACGGAGGCAGGGGTGTTGATGGGCTTGCGTAGGTGGCCGGGGTGGGGGAGAGGCAAATGTGTGTGTGCCAGCGTATGTGGTGGGGGTGAGATTAACTCTGAGCTTTTTCTGCGTATACAGAAGGAGGCGTCTGATTCCAGTGGCCTCTTTGCTCCTCATGACGACTCTATTTTGCTGTGACATGCAGGTGATAGTGATAGTGACGACATGTCTGTGTGCACGAGCGCATGTGTGTGCGCGTGTCGGCAGGCCGCAGCCTCTCCGCAGCGTGGCTCTACCTCCCTGCCCGTCAATCACACGCTGACATCAGCCACCCAGATCTCACCGTGCCCGCGGGCTCTTCTGTGATATTCAGAATGCTAATAACTCGCCAAACCCACCCCCCACCCCCACGCGTCAGGGTGGAAAACTGCGAAGGGTTACATGCAAAGTAACAAATTCCAGCCTAGAGACCCAGAAAGCCAGAAAAAAAGGAGAAGCAAAGGAGATATGAGCTGCATTTATTGCCGATCCTGGCAGACAGAGATGGTAAAGATGCCCTTATTGCACAGCTTCCTCGAAGGACCCTGGCGTCTGGTCACACCCTCTTGGTCACGAGGCCCCGCCTCTTTTTCCAAGGGATCCCAAAGCCGGATCCATGTCTTCCAGTGGTGACTTCTGGACAGCAGGGAGGTCGGAGCGACAAGCATTTTGTGGGTGACCGAATGAGGGGATGGGGGGGGATTATGTAATTTGAAGCCCTGACGGTATTGACGCCTGCAATGACACCTCATAATCACATGCATGGCCCCAGGATTCTGCCCACCCCCCTTAAACACCTCCCTCCTCTCTTGCTCACATACCGCGGCCAGCCACCTTTGAACGTCTCTTTGTAACCATCATCACATTTTGAGTCAATTAGGAACCGCTTTGATGAGAATCAAGAAAAGAAGGATCTCACTTCCCTCTCTCTGCCTCTTTTTTCAAGTAAGCAATTAGTGAACAATGATTAAAAGGCCCTTTTGTCGACGGCGGGGATGTGCAGGGGGCAGCTTTCAAAGCCGCGATCAAAGCAGCTCGTCGCTCAGGTGCAGGCTGCAACGTGTGCCGGCATTTCGGTGACGTAGCAGAGGCATCTGTCTGCAATTAGGACCGCCGAAAAAGTGCCGGGATCCGAAAGTATCCCCCCCCCCACCCCTCGGCTTGTGCCGTGGTTTCACCCATCAGAAAGAAGGATGTAGCTGATTATGGACCGCTGTGGGTGGAACAGCAGAGAACGCTGTCTCTCCCCCCCCCCCACTATTACACCATTGCCATGTTCACAATGTTGCCCAGTAAGTGGAGTTCTTTTCCTCCAGTCACCCACCCTCCTCTGCGGGGGGGATGGTCTTTGTGGGTCTTTCCTCCGACTGTCACCCTCAGGGAATGCTGCGAGGTCGGAGGTCTTCCGAATCATGCAACTTCTTAGGTTCCCACTCTGAACTCCCGAACGCCCCCACCCCCCGGGAGACACATGAGAGTGCTCCACACCCTCCATCCTCGGCCCCCCCGTGTCAAAGCACATGCCGTGCGATGCCTAGCGTCTGTTTGACCCAGTAAAAGTGGGTTACAGGATCAGATGAAAAGGGCCACGTGATTCCACAGGTATACAGACTGTAAATATACCGCGAAGAGCCGCCTTTTTCAGTTCAAAAGCAGTAAAAATAAACTCAGAAGCAGTCGTTTGCCTACATTGTTAATGCAAGCAGTGTCTCCATGTTGGCTGAAGGCTGCGGGAAGGAAGAGAGGCAGCTTATGAGCAGCTCCGGCTCTGGCTGCCACACCTTCGCTCGCGGTCACTGAGCTGAGGTCTGCACTGAATTTGCCAGTCATAGAACTACAGCTCACTCCCCTGCTGCAGTGTTTCCGAGCTGGGAGGGAGCAAAAATGTGAACTGTTTGACAGGGAGCTGGGAGGGAGCAAAAACACAGACCAACCATGGGTCCCCGAGGACAGGATTGGGAAACACCGCCCTACTGCATTTCCTGCACGTAATTCCCGGATTTTTACTATGCAAAATAAAAGTACTTCCTATAATAGAGTGGTGCACACAGAAACACAAAACATCACACTCTTCCTAAAGAGCAGCTGTTTATTCTTATTAAAGAGTGAATCACCGGGCACCTCCCTGAAATCATCCCCCATTTCACAGGTCTGAACCCCCTCTGCATGTCCAATGTTAAGTGAATTCCATTAAGAAACCACAGATGGGAGTAAAGTTTCCAAATGTGGCCATTAGCCTGAACACTGACTGACAAACTGAGACTTATCTAGCTCTGATTTAAACAAACCCAGGGTTTTAGCTTGCGCTACACTAAAGAAGAAGTGCTCCACAAATTCATTTTACAGCGTTCTCCCGGTAATTTCCTCTTATGGCCACGAGTTCTAGTATTTAAACTAATATTGAAATAACCATTTGGCTGAACAGCATCCAGACCTGCTAGAAAATTATATACCTGGATCATGTCCCCCTTAGTCTCCTTTGCTTTGGAGTTGAAATGATGAAGCTCAAATGCGATGTGAACCAGCAGGGCCCCGAACATTTAGAGCACCGTTTGTAAAATCCAACAGCTGGGAGAATTGACAGAAAAATGCGACACATGGGTGAGGACAGAATGGGGACTTTATTTGGGTACAGGTAGGGGTGGGTGATATACCGGTAGACACAACTAACCGGTAGAAATTTGTCAACCGACGGAGATTTTGATCTATCGTCTTAATTGCGATTGAGATCACGTGACGTTGCACGTTAGCTAACCACGCAATGCACATTCACTTCGACAATGGAAGAAGCTGTGAGTTTGCTTACATGTGACGAAACCAACAACGAGGAGATTGTAAAGAAAAAAGGTGCATCGTCTGTGGTGTGGAATTGGTTTGGGTATAGGAAAAGTGATACGAATGAGACGAATGTGATTTGCAAGGTATGCAAGAGCACTGTTCTAGCAAGCGGTGGAAATTCACAGTTTAAGTAAAATTACATTATATAAAAGTTTCTTTGTGTTTGAATTTATATTTATGCATTTCCAGATACAAATTGCTATATTGTGATATATATCGTTATCGAGGTAGAAAATTGTTTCTACCGTGAAAGAAGATTTTGGTTATATCGCCCAACCTTAGGTACAGGCGTGGAAATGGATTTGAAACTCGATGGAGAAGAACATGAGCAGAACAGCTATGAGGACCTCAGCACTGGAGGAGCAATGGAAAAACAAAGTGTGTCTGGCCTCCAATTTGAATATCTTACTGAAACGTATGTGTTTTAGGTTTTAATAGTAAGGATCTTCTGAAACTTGGTTATTTAACTGCTATGCCCCCTTTTGTCCAATCTGGGCATTTAGAATAATTTTAACAGAATTGGTCAGTAGAGTCTGCTCATTGGCTTCAGCTCTGATAAGCCAGTCAGACCGCAGGGGTCCATAGGGGAGCCGCGCGTTCAGCCTTTAGCGTTTGGGTTTAGTGGAGCTGCTCACGCCTGCTTCCTCCCCTCCATCTCCGTCAGCGTGCTTGGCAGTCATGCAGCCGTGCGCTCGCCAGCTGCCCACAGGCCTTGGCTGCAGCTTTTTTAACGGGAGGGAGTCACGCATGCTGGTGTGTGCGGGACCGCTGGGTACTGACTCAGGCCAATGTGGACTCTGACTCGGGTCACTTAGGGAAGAGGAAACTCAGGCCAAAAACAACTTTCCTGGGAAGTCTGGCGGGGGATGCTTCCGGCAAGAGTGAGATGCTGGGGGAGGGGGTGTTAGGCGTGTCTCTCAGGAGAGTGTGCTGCCACAGCCCAGGCACCTGCAACTGCAGCCCCGAGGTTGGAACCTTTCTGAGCAGAAAATTAGGCAAAGAGCCTCCGGTGACAGGAGCCCAGTTGCCTGGCAACAGCCAATCAGGGCTGCCGGGGAGGACTGCTGTGATGCCACAGAAAGAACAAGAAAATCTATTAACAGATAAACAAAACAGGTCAGCTGACTGGGATACTGCTCACAGATATGGTCAGGTCGGCGAGATACCGCACACGGACACGGTCAGGTCGGCGAGATACCGCACACGGACACGGTCAGGTCGGCGAGATACCGCACACGGACATGATTGGGTGACCAGTACACCAAGCTTAAACATGGTCAGGTGACTAAGAGCCCACTGGGTGTGAACTCCTTGGCCCGGTTTTCCACAGTGTTGCTGTTTGAAGAGCCCCAGCTGATCTTGCAGGCAGGATATTCTGCTGCACATTTAGCTATATCCCACCCACACTACACAAGAGGGAGGACATAACAGGTCACATGTGCAGCTTTAGATTTACTCAGATCAGAAGTAAAGTAGCAGATTATGTATAATCACTTAAACAAGAAATCCCATTTCAAAAAATAGTGGAGTGCTGAACAAGTAAACAAGGTGTTAATAATAGCGTTTCCTGCCGGGATTCAGCAAATATCGCAGCTAGTCGGTATTTTAAAAGTGCGGCCGAGTTTTCCAGCGGGGCAGGAGGCAGTAATAACAGCTATTTTGCCCGCACTCATCTACTGAGCCAAGTTTAATACCAGCCCGCCGCTTGTGAGCGATCTGCTTTCTGCATTTAGCATTTAGTCAATAAGTGCTCAGTCGTCTGTGAGGCCAGGAGCATCTGGGCGTCAGGCGGTACGGTACAGTACGGGATATGGGGAGAGGAAGCCAGAGGAAATGACCCTGGCCTGGTACTTCTGCTGAGCTGCATTAGCATCTGGGAGATACTGCATGAGACAGAGCTTTCACATTTACATTAGCATCATGACCTCGGACTGACCCAAGATGGGCTTTCGCCTCGTGGGCATAAGGTTGCCTCAGCACGGCTGCGAGGGGTCGTCAGTAAGAGGCCCACTGCCCACACCCCCCTCCCCCTCCACCCACCCACCCAAAGCTCACTTGGTTACTTTGGAAAACCACAACTGCAGAATTCGTCACTGTACAAACAGCCACTGGGAGAGGCCCATCCTGTGCCACGGAAGCCCAAGTCCCCCATTCCAACAGCAAGAGGCAGAGATCCCAGACTTCAGCAACTAAGAGCGGAGTAGGTAGGCTGGGTCCTCTGTGGGTGAGGAATCTTTGTGCGAAATTCCAGAAAGCACCTCCAGGTAGGCAGCGTGACTGCCCCTCCTCACAACTCGTCTAACTCCTAATTAAACTATTTCACTCCGCTGTGTCAAACCAAACCCCCTATTTATCTGGAGCCTGACTGGCCCAGAAGCCCCAAGGAGCGGCTTGCTAAGCGAGTCACGCTTCATTTCTGAGAGTTTTCAGCATGACAGTCTGAAGCTTGGCGTCCTACAGAAGCAGCCCTAATACTTGGCGACTAAAAATGACAGGAGCTGTCTGAAGATACAGGAGACACACGAAGACTCATCACGTTTAGCGCACACACCTCTAATACCGCCTTGGCCGTTTTCCTAGCTCTCCACGCATACGCATTTTTGCTGCCGTTAGAAAATGCAGAATGTACATGCTTTTGTAAAACTTGGCATGTAGCCATGCAAAAAAAAAAAGGGGGATTTAAAGCAATGTACGAATAACAAGGGAAACTAACGTGGCGAAAACAAAGATGGCAGCCCTGACACTAATCAAGATTAAGAACCTTCCAGACTTCACCTGAATGTGCAGTATCAAATGACACGCCTCAGACAGCATGTACAGCAGCCAGGGGGCTGTGAATTAGTTTTCTCCCTAAAGCCTGCTGATACACCAACAGTTTTTAGTTCAGATCAAATTATTGCAGTACTGGAGACTGCCTTCCTCAAAAAGACACCAGAGTCAAGAATGCTCAAAATGAATGTGGGAAGTCTCCAAACTTGCTGTTTATTTAGCAGCTTTCCGCATAGTCCTGCTTTGCTCTGGGAACTAAGAGTCAAAATTTTACATGCCATGTGAAATGCTCCTACTAAATGTCTAGAATACAGGTGGACGATCTTATCCACAAAGGGCCGTTGCAATTGCAGGTTTTTGGGATAATCTGTTCAAACACTGGCGCAAAGACTTCAGCCAATCAGTTCTCCAATTAGCAATCTAATTACGGAGTTGCAGAGAAAACCGGCAAACACGGTGGCCCTTTCAGGATAAGATTGCCCTCCCATGATCTAGAACCATCCACTGAGACATTCTTTGCTTTCCGTTTGTGCCATTCTGAATCTTAGGACAGGGCCGTGATCTAATTCATTCAACAAACGGACCAAACGGCTACTCAAGTCCAAAGGGAAAAAAAAAAACTAAATCACCACTTCATGCTCCTTGTGAGACATTCAGTTTTCATTACCTTTTTTATAGCAGTGGAAAACTCTGGCAAAGACTTCACAAAATGGGCGCAGCTTTAGAAAAATCCTCTAAAAACCAGGAAAAAAAAAAAAAAAAACACAGGACTTCGCTTTACAAGTGATTCATGAACGTCAAGGCTATGTTCTGTGAATAGAACACCAAACTAATTTTAAAAGTATGTTAGCATGAAGTAAACTGGCTTTAAACACGGTAAGAATCCAGCAAACTCCAGTTGGCACAAACCACACTAAGCAACTTTACAGCTGGAAAGTCAACCCAAATAATTCGAACAGAGCAAATGAGTGCAGAAATTGTGGCAGTAGGCAATTTGAGGCCAAGGCTATAACCACCCTAACCAGATGCAAACCAGCAGAGCCTGAATTATTTAAAATTGAATGCCATCGAAAGCCGTATGAAGGCCATAGTGACCGATCTGACATTTTCACTTCCAGGATGATTCACTGTAAACCTTGGCTTGCCTCGGGAGAACCTCTGCAGGCTGCCTTGCAGGTACAGGAGAGAGGACGCCACCGAAATAAGCCACACAGAACAGAAATAAGTGGATTTTTATTGTTCAGCCATGTCATAACCATGTTTCCGAAGTAAGCACAGCAGGCTACAACTGTCATTAAACTACCTTGAACAGCATTTAAAATAAAAAAAAATTAAAATTAAAAAAGAAAAAAAGTCTGGCCCCCACCCAATTGCACCCTTTGGAACAATTGTGACACTGAATAGTTTCTATAGTCATGTAAGCATATAAGAATGCATTTCCCCTTTGATTTCATAAAAAAAGCTATAGGTACACTTTGAGAGTACATCTGAAATGATTAGTGTTCTACACCATTACGTGATCATTTAGAAACTGGATGGAGCATCACCACTATAAACGTAACACTACGAGACTTAATACAAATTACTGTGAAAAGAAAAAGGACTAAGGCTAGTTTAAAGCAAGCTACATCAGTACCATTATAGAGACTGAAGAGTGATTTTAAAAAATATAAAAACAGGCAAAGGCTAAGTTTTGTAATTCCACCCTTAAGATCCACCTTGTGCATTCTTCCTTTCAGCGTCCGCTCAGAAATATCCTTCTTCGTTGACCTCGTTCGCCAAAAAGGACCAGAACAAAAAGTTTACTTCGACTTGTTCCCATAGGAAACTCAGCTTGTGTTAGTGTGTCAGGCACTTTCCGAGATACTACCCCCACCACCGAGACCTCCGGCAACTCTACAGGCCAAATCACAACGCAGGTTCATTCAGACGAAACAGCTGTGACAGAGAAGGGGGGGGGGAACAGTGTAAGCAGTGGCCCGAAACAGTGTCCTTATCAGTGGATGGTCTATGTAAAATGAGGCCTTCATCACTTATACATGCAGGCCGCAGACAGCAGGTGCACAGTTGACATTCCTGGACAGAGGTTACCACTAAAATGGCTTCATATCCCAAATTTAAAGCTTGCTAATAATCAACACCCAGTAACAAAGCCAGTTTCAAAGTATCCAGAATGAGCACTTAAGGATGCTTCCTCACTTACCTAAAAAGGAGTAGTTATTTACAGGTCGGTATCAAACCAGGCCAGCTGATTGCTGTCGCTTGGGGGCAGACCGTCGATCAGGTCCTGGGCGTGCCCTAGGTCGGGCAACCCGTCGACAGGGTACTCAGGCCCGGGGTGGTGGCTGCCCATGTCGTGGTCCATCATGGGGTCCATGCCCATGGTATCCTGGCCATAGCCAGAGTGGAAGGAGCGGTAGCTGGGATCTAGGGGCAAGTGAGGCAGTTCATGTCAGCACAAGGATGTGGCAAAGCTACAGAAACTCACAAGTCCCGATGCAATGTTACACTTAGCCAGGCAGCCTCAAGAGCAAAAAAAATCGGAAAGCAAAAATATTCCTGCTGGCCAGTTAATTCAGGAGATAACTAGGTTTCCTGCGAAGAAGAGACAACACCCTGTTTGCATAATGTAAAAATCATATAGCAGAGTGTGAATTCCACTTTAACAAGGCTCTGCATACAGTAGACCAGTGGGGATGATGATGCAGGTAGTAACCATAGTAACCAGACAGAGCACATACCATCCTGGCGATAGCCGAGCGGCTCTCCTTGTGCACTGATGTCCAAGCCGAGATCCCCAGTCTGTTGAAGGGAGACAAGTGATGCCATGTGATAAGATCCCTGGAAATGGTCACTTGTAACATACAAGCGACACAGTGAGAGCACAGCAATGGAGGGTCATACCTCATTCCAGGACATGGGCTCTGTCCTGAAGAGAGAGCTGGTGAGCTCCACTGACAGACGCTTCTTGTAATCCTGGGGTTTATCCTCAGACATGCGGAACAGCACAGCAGCTGCGTATGTGGCTGTGGGCAGCAGAGGGCATTGAAGTTCATCGGCATTTAGCTTGCATTAAACAAAAGATGGCACTGAAGGTTGGTGGCACCTACCCACACCCTCGTTCCTGGAGTGAAGCAGCTCCGTTAGGGGGGCGGTGGCACCCTCTGCCTCGATGGCCTCTGCTGCCTCCTTGTCCTGGGCCAGCTCACACAGCACACCAGCCGCTACCCTCTGGATGTTCTCAATGGGCGAGTACAGCAGCTGGGACAGACAGGGGACGTGAGCCCACACCAAACACCATAGCCACAAAGAGTTAAGACCAGGTGCTCCCTTACCTGGACAAAGAGTGGAATGGTATTGAGTCCTCTGATGACAATCCGATTGTGGACATCACGGGCTAGGATGTGCAGGGCACCAGTGCAGCCCTCAACAATCTCCTCCATCCGCACACCCTCCTGTAGGGGGCAGCATTCATCAGCAACAACCTACCACCATCAGCTGGCCATATCAAATTTAACCAAAACTGGCCAAAACAGATACCAGTACAACATACCAGTACTGTAGAAAATGTTAGATTCAGAGCTAAACTAGTAACTAAGATCCTAACAACTGGAAGACTGAAGCTAGTTCCTAATCTAGAAAGGAAATGTCTAGACTCTTAGAATGTTTATATGCACAGCTAACTCAGCACTACGGTCATAGCTCAACCACGCCATTTAAATCTTACTACTGTACTTGTCCCAGTATACATGCATGAGAGGGGAATCGATTTATTGACTGAAGAATGCCCGACTTTACTACAATAATCAGCGATATGGCTCCACTCAGCTTGTCAGTGTTGGGCTTTTTCCAGTCAACCCATTTTTTTATGTCCGAGACATAACATTAATAGCATTGGATGTGTGGACAAATGAAGTGAAAAGCTTTAATTACAATCTGATCGGAAGCACAAATACAAGGTCAGGTTAGCATAAAGTTTTGTATAATAAAGCAGACAGCACATTACTGGAATTCTCAAATATTGCAATGTAATTTTGCAACAAGTATTGGGGTATTTATGAAATAAAAGGATTTGACAAATTTTACAAAACCCGTCGAGGAGTAAACAGCCGGGATGAAAATGATGATCGTCTTGTGTGGAACATGCACAATGCGCCAGGGCCAGCTTGGGTCCAAATGAATGTATACATGCAGGAGCTAATTGACTCCCATTCACATTATCTGGGTATTTAGTACAATTTTAGTCTGACTAACTTGTACTTTTAAAAGTCCAGTTTTCTTAGTGTGCAGGTAAATGTACTGAGTGACAATAGAGGGGCTGCACACCACGGATTGCGAACATCAAGGCCATGTTCAGGGTTCTCTAATTCTTAAAAAGTATTGGCCACTGGTTAAATGTACTGGGGCTTCCTTAGCCACACAAAGAAAGCCAAATCCCTCAGGCTGAAAGACTTTACAGATGCAAAAAAGGTTAAATTTAGTAGCCTCGCTTGTCTAGAAATTTACATTGGCAGAATGCATTTTCATGAATGTTTTTCTTCACATATGAATTTTCCCAGTGCACCCTTTAGATGTTAAATAATGATTTCCGTGTAGGTTATGTTGAATATTTATATGTATGGGGACCATTTAAGCCATGTTTCGTTGTCCGTACATTTCTTCTCTTCAGATTAGGATAGTCTGGTTACCCAAATTGGCTTTAAAAACACACAATGCATATGATCTTTACCAGTGTGGCAAAATGCTTCAGAAATACACTCACCATATTTATTTTAAATCGGCTGGGGCGGAACGGCAAAAAGCTAGTAAGAGTAAAAACCTGGCACGTTAAGTGAGGAGCAAAGAGGAGGCCTCACCACAAACTGCTGCTGCGTGCCACCCATGGAGGTACGTCTCTGCGTGTCCTGGTGTGCCCTCACCAGCAGTTGCACTAGGCGGGGGATTGCACCCTGCTCCCGGAGGGGCGCGTGGTTGGCCGGGCACAGTGCCAGGTTACGGATCAGCCCCACAGTTGCCTGTGAAACAACATTGTTCAATAAACTGATCCTGAGGACTTGACTTTCCATTGCACCCCCCCCCCCTCCCCACAATCAGAAAGCTGATGTGGAAGAACTCCCACCTCACCTTAATGAGCGGCCAATGGGAGGGCGGGTGAAGCAGCTTCACCACCACAGGCAGACCATAGTGCAGCCGCACTGCATTCTGGGCCATCTCTGCATCCTGGTGGCGACTAGTGAGGTGGCGCAGGGCACAGACCGCAGGCTCTGTGATGTCCTCCCGGTCTCCAGCACGGAGCACAGTGCGCACCAGTGCCTCGATGCCTCCCACCTGACACACCATCATCTTGTTCTTGTAATTGTTGCAAGTGAGGTTGGAGAGGATGCCGGCCGCACATGTCACCACATTGATGTCGTCAGAACCCAGGAGCTGGACCAGCGTCCCCAGCAAACCCTCCATGCCCTCCTGCACCATGAAGGGGGGAAGCATCCATTAAACCTGCACTATAGTGGTGTTCAAACCACTCAAAGTGGAGGTTTGGCATTTCAAGGGAACTGGAGGGAAACAATGCTGAAATTACTTCATATTCACAGGAACACTTTCAGTATACTGGGGACTGCGTACCTGCTTGGTTGCAGCATCAGAGAGGTTTCTGAGAGTCCACAGGCAGTTCTGGACCAGACGCTGGCTGGGATCTGTGAGGTGCAGGCCAAGAGCCTGCATGCCACCTGTAAGAGATTAAATGTCATCATCCAGACAGGAGACCAGTGACACTGGAAGTAAGCGTAACCCATAGTTCAGGAACAGTCCAGATACTAGTTTACACTTCAGCAGGCAAGCTGGACAATGCACACTAAGCTGTTTTGTAATGTTTGTAATGTCAAGCACCACATAAGCAGAACCGCCCAAGTAGGTTTAAAAATCCCAGGATCTTTAGTTTCAGACCTACCAGCCTCAACGATGGCTGGTTTGTTGCTGGAACAGACTGAAAGCACTTTGAGCACTCTGCTGGTGGTCCACAGTAGTTTCTCATAGGTGTAGGTTCGCATGATGTTGACAAGGGCCTGAGGGCCACCGCTGGCCAGGATGATGAGCTAGAGGACGACAGCGCGAAGATCACCCATAAACCACACCGTTTGATGCATTACGCGTTAAGCTGACAGCACTCTGCTCTCCACGGGTGCTCTGGCGAGTCCTCTACCTTACTCTCCTGGTTCCCATATGCCAGGATCTGGAGGCAGTCGGTGGTGATGGCGAGGAACTTGACATTCGTCTTGTTGAGCAGTGCCACCATCTTCTGCAGGCCCCCAGCCAAGCGCACTGCCATTTTTGCTCCCTCCTGATGCAGCAGCAGGTTGTGAAGCGTTGTGATGGCATAAAACAGGACAGAGTCCACAGGGGACCTGAAACATACAGCATCGCTCAATGTGAGAAACCGGCAGCTGCGGCAAGCACCGACAGCCACATACTCCATTAGAGGGTCTGAAGCACTGCCACCTAACAGACCTAAGTGAGGAAACTGCTAGAACTTTCTGGACAAACTATGCATCACATCTCCAGAAATCCACATCCTACTATTTAAATCACCCCCATTTCACACCAGCCCGACAGATGTGTGGCTGTCCCATAATGCCGGTAGCGAGCAATTTGACCAAATAATTATGCTACTTTGATGAGGTATGCAGTCATTTTAGCTGCCTGCACAACATAACAGGCCACTCCACACACTGCAGGCTCTGATTAAAGACAACCGCCTAAGCCACTGCTCCATTTGTCCATGACTTTGCCACTGGCAAATGCAAAACGACTCACCCCAGCATCTTGACGAGGGCAGGGATGCCCCCAGACTTGAAGATGGCAAGCAGGCCCTCCCTGTGGTGCGACAGGTTGTGCAGGGTGCCTGCGGTACAGCGTGCAGTCTCTACGTCTCCTGTGTTCTGCATGGTGCGCACGATGGCCGACACCATCTGGGGTGAGCGCATGATAGCGTGCCGGGAGGCCTCCTTCTTTGAGAGCTGGTGCACCATCACCGCTGCCTTGTTTACCACCACCTGGGGGCAGATTGTCATGTCAGGCAAGGAAGACTAAGGGTATGTTTACTATGTGGGTTTAGAGGAGGACGGTGGGAGGGGGATTAGGTTCAAGGTTATTCAATGCTGAACCTACCTGGTCCTCATCATTCAGCAGCTTGGTGAGCTCTGGGATGGCACGGGTGGCCAACTCGGCATCATCCTGGTAGTTGATCAGGTTGACCACGGCATGCTTGAGCATCTGCGAGGGCTCGGCCAGCCGCTGTACATTGGTGGGATGGGCGCTGTCGAACTGTGTGGACGGGATCTGCATGCCCTCGTCCAGAGTCTCGGGAAACATGGCCGCACGGACCCTCTGAGCCCGTGTCATGGCATACTGCCCGTCAAGGTCTAGGGAGAATAACGGCAGAGGTTCAATTTTACTCACAAATCAGACAACTGAAGGGTCTGCTCCTTTGCCTAGAAAGCAAGCCTTAATGTTAACCAAAAGCCTCCCTAGACAGTGTGTGAAAGGCAGCAAAGGCACTCACCAGTCACCGGGTCCTGTTGGAAAGGCTGGGAGAAGCCTTCCTCCCACCCATACAAAACCTGGTTGTCCACATCCTCCTCCTCTGGGTTTCCCTTGCCACTCAGAGAAGGTGCTGTAGTGGTGGCCCCAGAGTGGATTCCGGAGTCCAGGTACGATTGCTGCCAGTGGTTGACAGCGGCTTTGCGGTCTGGCTCCATGGCCATGTCAAGCTCCATCAGGTCAGCTGTAGAGGCACATCAGAATGCATTGAATAACCAATACAAGTTGCAGGAACTTAAACTGCTGGGCAGGTAAGAATTAGACTAGAATCTTACCCTGGGTGGCCATCTTGCTTTCTGAACCCTCCGCCTGCACCACTGCCTAGTCTGCAAATACAGAAAATTCATTCACACACCTGCTGCATTTGCATTATTCACTTTTATAGGCATGGGTCATTCCAGGTAATTCCAGGTTCATAAATTCACTGCCTCAGAGCTTCCCGTCACACTAAAAGTCCTGATGAACCCTCGTGTAGTCTGTTACTCAGAGGCATGAGAACACCAATAGGCAGGTGCTTTAGTTCCTTATAGCTGCCTTAATAAAAGTTCCAGAACTTGGTTCCGGTTTAGGAGTCCCTGGGCTGTCTTGATCTGGAACTGTTGAAGCTTCTGGCCACTTTCACACCACAACAGGAACTGGAACTTTTATGCTAAAGCACTGGACTCACAAAAAGCTTGCAAGTTAAACTTCACAAATAATTCTAACCTACACCACCCACACAAAACAATGGAGGATCAATAAGTCATTTTGTTATGTGTCAGTCACTGGGAGAATCGATTGCGATCAAATAGGACACATCCTTTTATTTTAATATGACCTGCAACATGTTCAGGATTCTTATTAAATCTGATCAGCAGATTGATCTTTCGTTTTCCACAGAAAGAAAAAACAAGGTAACGTCATCGTGCTAGCAAGTGCTGGTAAGTTTCACCTCCGATAGACAAAAGTACATTGGTTAGCGATCTAATTCTCCAATGCAAAAATACAGGGACGCAAGCAAAAAAAAATCTCTTTTTCTGCATAACTTCTAAGTTAAGTTAAGCTAGCTGTTTGGTTGACCACAAGCACAAGTTGATCAGTGCAAGCTCCTCCCCAGAGGTTTGTGTTCGAACAAAATGTACCTAGTCTGGAGTAGGTACTAAAAAAGGGTCCTAAAACTTCAGTCGGGAGTTGCTGTGGAGTGAAGACGACAAGAGTCTCTGGATCCAGAAAAGTTCAGATGGCGTTAAAGTGCCTCAAAGCCACATTAACCCACCAACCATCAAGGCCTTATGGAGTGTTCTGCATAATAAAAACAGATCTAACTTTATGCAACAGACACTGTTGGTTTGTTTCAGACAAGCAGTAGTGCGCAACTATCCAAATGCACACTGAAGAACTGCTTTGAAATTTGGTGGGACTGCAAAACAAAACAGGGTTCACAACAAACAGGAACCCTTGCATGCTAGCTTCAGAAAGCATGAGTTATGGGAACTGAAGTGTTTCCTTACAGGAGAATTCTGACCACTGTCAGATAAGCTGGCACTTGGTACACCCCAAGGTGCATAGCTACAGAAGTATGTTTCCCATATCACCTGACTGCTCCAAACAGCTAGTGCTAAGGGAGACGGACCACTGTGCCAAACCAAGGGTATTTGGTCTGCCAAAGTGTACTGAAGGGGAACGAGCCGCTAATTTCCCATGAGTGCTACTGGGAGTTATGGTCTTCATGATCAAAAATGACTTTGGGGTGGGAAGTTAAGCAGTTACTCCTTAAGCAACCCCTTGGGAGGTGGGAAGATTTGGCAAGGATGCCATAGAAGTGAGGCCAACCAGAGAAATTGACAAGCAGGAGTAAAAATTCTAGATTCCAGACTGAAAATATGGAAATTTTAAATCCTTCGGTTTCAGCTCTTTCCAATTACATACAAATCTTAAAACACATGCAGTATTCCAGTTAAACAGCCTCCAACTCCAGTGGTTGCCTGTTCAATTCCCCAAGGGGAACCTGCTGAAATACAAGGTCAACTTGGCATCTATGTAAATTACAACGTGGAAGTAGACATTTTTGACCATGCCTAAAGCTGGCGAGTTCCATGAAGTTTATTAAAAAAAGCCATGCCACAAAAGGAAGAGGCTTGAATTCCATCAACATTTGCGTTAAAAGGCAAAATCTACATCATCTACATTTTAGTCTTGGATGCATTTCAACTGAGGCTACCAGTTCAGAGCAATCCTACTCAGCCAGGCTGTGCTTTGTGGAAGGTCGTGGAGCTGCCAGACATCCTGGGGTACAATGTTATAAATGGAACGGCATCTAGGTGTTTGTAAACCCCGCTGTGAAAAGCAGAACTCAGGAACTGAACTACAGCATTTTGACTGAGACCACTGCTGTTCTGACAGATTATCCTTAGTTTCGAGAACTTTAAAGACGCTTAAAATCAGCAAATGCTGGAGGAACTGAAAAACATGCAGCTGCTGACGCTCACGATAAATAGTGGAACTCTTAAGCCACTAGAAAGATGAAAGGACTGGCGATACGTAAGCTTTTTCTTTACTACATTAAAACTGACCCAGAAAGCTACATCTGGTGCTGGGGTACAGCAGCCAGCAATTTCAAACCTCAGCACACTCATGTGTGCAGAGCCAAACCTGTAAAGCAGGAGGAAGGGTGGGGCTGTTTAAACCACACCCACAGCACTCAGATTCCACAACTGTGAAGATAGAGTACAAATGAAACCAAGAAAAGGCTATTGAAACACCACCTGTTTAGGCAGCAAAGACCGACAGCTAATTTTGGTGGCATGGTCATTAACCGTTGCAGGAATCACTCCCTGGTACTCAATCAGGCAAAAAACTACCCAGAGCTTATTTTTAGTCCAACCACAACTTGAGCACAACCCATTCATACAGATTCAGTTGAGGGCCAGCAAAATCTTGCCAATCTTGGCCACAGAACAGGGTTATTATTGATTACTATAAAAATATTTTTGTAAACTAAAGACAAAAATAAAACAGCTCAATAGCAAGGATGCACCGATTGACCAATGAAAAGGTCGGTTTTTGATCTGATCAACGTTGACCAGTAATTGGCCATTCTAAATATGGTCAATCTTATGAACCGATCTTTAGTCCAAAGCCACGCAAGACAAAATAGCACATCAAACACATGTGAGTAGGTATAAGTGCAGCTATGCTGAGCATGCAAAGTTCTCAGTTAAATGCACTACTTATGACAGAACAAACCGGCAAATACTAATCACAAGATGCCTGCTACAGTACTACAACAAAAACAGCACCGTGAAACAATTTCAGCCTGCATGACATTCTCCGCATTGCCCATACATCTGCCTTTGTCAATTACCCATCTCAGCTGTATGCAATTTAATGGCTAGATCTTGAGCTAAACACTTCAACCAGGTAGATCACTTGGTGAAAATCCAATCTTCATATACCGTCAGACTGCTAAAATATTGTACTTGTGTTACACAGTATGCACACAATCCATAGACGGGTCGGCTATGGTACCAAGTAGCGCGTGCAACATGGCCAATAAATTGGTTCCAAATAGGTCCTGTTTTGACTGTGGAAATGGTTTGTATCTGAAATCCAACATGGACTGTTGGCATCTCAAACACAGAATGTCGGTGGCAGTGTCTTCCACACATTCTGAAGTAACCAAAAGCAAACACTTCTTAGACACAAAAATGAATTAAATCTAAGATTTTGAATTTATCCATTACTTTGGCATGCGTTATAAACTTTCAGTTCAGAAGTGTGCAGTACAATGCATGTATAATATTATAAGGCATAATGATTTGCTTCACTTTACCATTAATACCTGGAATATGTTTTGCCTCTTCATTGCAAGCATAGAATTGTCCAAAATGATTTTTGCAATTCTATAGGTGTCAACTTTGTAAGAAAAGTTCAGGGAAGGGCCTTTACACACAATATTTTAAATGTATTATATATACACACACAAAGCACAAGACTAAAAATAAACTGGATTTCAAATGAAAATGGAATATATAAAAACGTTTGTGCATTTCAAATACCCTTTCTTGCACAATACAAATTCAACACCAGGAAACACTGGGTCCAGGACACCTTCTCACTGACCCTTTTCTGTTCAAGCTTCTTACATACATCGCTTTAGACAAAAGTATCCATTAACATGCTTATCAGGCTAATAGATTAGATTAGATTCAACTTTATTGTCATTACACATGTACAAGTACAAGGCAACGAAATGCAGTTTAGGTCTAAC
>JAABNX020000053.1:7113325-7131440 GCA_015163995.2 Mormyrus lacerda | reverse complement strand
AAATGCAGAGGAGAAACATCTGTGATATTGAATGTTTCGTGACACTTTTTTTAAACTCAAATGATTAAAAACAAAGTCTGACTTCTCAAGAGCCATAATACATGACCCAGTAATGAGTAAAAAGCTGGTCAGACAGCAGCTAAGAGCCTCTTGTTCTGAGTGACTTTTCGAGGCACCACTGAACCAGACACAGGAAGAAAAAAAAAGATAAAATAAATTGCAGACAAAACTGTTTACATCGTGTGAGTCAGCACAACAAAAAAAACCCTGTCCTTCACAAACACAGAACGCTGCAGGACACACTGAAAAGAAACCATATCGGTTTCAGTAGACAAAATGTTCACGTGAATGATAAACAATATCTAATAGGCAGTACAGTATGCCTCTGTCATGGCTGACCTGTGGCATTTATATGGTACCGGTTGTGCTTTTAAAGGCTCTGCGGGGGGGTAATAGGGCCCCCGTCAGTCTCCGAGAGCCATTAGGCGATTCTCCTGCTGCTCCTCGATCCCACTTCATGGGAGACGGCTGACGGTCCTGCGCTGCCCGATTTTACATTCGCTATAAATAGGCGAGGCCTGTTTAAACGTTGCCAGGGAAACGGAAGCTATAGCCTAGTCATCGCGAATAAAATACGAAAGGGCAAAGTGGCACTGAAACTTCTCCAAGGGATTTCAGGAGGCACCCATGCGGGCTTAACCTCAGCACATTTGGGTAACTCAGATACTGTACGTGCCGTGTTCAGGTCTCCCGGCTTTTCTGGGTTAATACACCCCGACCTGTGTTCCTGTTGCCCCCGGAAACAGCTCCCGTTTTTCTAAGCCACCTGAGAGACGTGCCCTAGGCTCTCCGCAGAATGGGAAGTGTTATCCCACCAGGTGCGGGCGGCGGGGAGGGGGGCTGCCATCCCTCAGTGTCATTCCCTCTGATGGGTGGGGCCTCCAGAGAATCCCCCGACGCCAGAGGAAGCTCGGACAGGAAGAGGCGGCCTCGACAGGTAATCCAGTGCCGCCGGACAGCTCCGGGCTTCGTGGATATGCTGTTAACGTGTACAGAACTTTAGCATCTCTGCTAACATGCTGGGCACCTGTGAGCTGAATTTCACAGGCCAGTTTCAGCATTGCAGAGACCAGATAAGAGCGGTTTACGGTTTAACATACTGGCTAACCCAGGCGGGGGCCTCTTTGTGGGCAGGATGGATGTGTGCAGATTTAAGGGAAGAAACCCGGGAATCCCTTAATGACGGCTGCCGGGGAAACCGGAGAAGAGCCAGGGTCCTTCTCTTCTGCCGTCTCTGACATTGTCCCAGATCAATTCAATGCCGACGGGGGGGGATGGGGGGCGGCGTCCGGACGACTTTGTGTGGCAAAGGTATGGATGGAGGGCGCTCTCGCCGAGCGAGCCTGTGCCCCGCGGGTGCGTGCAGATTAACTAGACCGGGTTCACTGTGCCTCTGCTGAGGAGTATCGATCGAGAGGAAAACCATCTCTTGAAAAAAGAAAAAAAAGATGCTTTATGGTCTACGGTATGACACGAGGGACAAAAAAGGCAAAGGAATCCCCAGCGTGGGAGAATGCCTGCGAACCCTTGATATGCATCAGCACTATCACTCCTTTCCATCTCCTCCTGAAAGCAGCACATCACTGAGACGGACGGTGATCAATTATTCTCTGACCTCAGGGTGGCCCTCATCGATCGGCTGCACACAACCAGGGGCGATGTCTGTCTCTGTGGTGATGCGAGTTCCGCTAACAGCTAACTGTACCAGAAAAGACGTCTCCACCGTCCAACACAGCCACTTTTCACAACTCCATCGCTATACATGGCTCACACGTAATATTTTACGGCATGCACTCACAAGCATGGACACGCACACGCATTGTCTCACGGACCCGCAGCTCACTTCAGAGCCTAGCGGCTGGCGTGCCCTTGAACTGCTGACTGCGCTGGTCGCCACGGCACTACTGGAACAGAAGTGAAAAACACCAGGACAAAGACAGGAGGAGAGAAAGCCCGTTCAGGAGCTTCCTCAACCACAAGAAAGCAAGAAAGGGGTCTTATTCTCTGATAATAGACAAGGACAGGAAAATAAATATCAGCAGGCAGCCGTCTATTCAGTACGGTGTTACTAAAGCCTGCTTTCAGGAGATCCTGAGCTTTCGGCTTAAATACGCAATGCCTGGTGCCATACCGTCCCTCGGATACCACCGGGGGCAGCATCTGGACGGAGGGAGGCCCAGAGTATCTCCCACAGGCATAGAGACTGCCCCGTCGCTGTTACTCTCTAGGGATGCAAATCCCTCACGCAAGGAATAACAAAGTCCGTGTTTTAACACACGGGAGACGCCAACTGACTGTATTGACACTCAGCCTGGACCGGTTACTCCGGATCACCACGGGGGACGGCGTGCACAAGGTGAAACGTCCGTCGATCCGCCAGTGAACCATTAGTGCTATGAGGAAGCTGACTGTTTCCAACCATTCTAAGGGATGTATTCTTAGCTAATGGATTTCTGTCAAATCACCAAGCCAATTAATACACTCCTATGCACGGGCGATCTATTACGAGGACTACACACAAACGCAGTGCTGCATGTTATTTATAGCAAAACAAGGGAAATGCAGTTAGTACGATCAGCAGGGAGAATTCCGGAATGGTATAGCAGGAGGATCGCAGGCGGGCGAGAGGAGCCCCCGCCCTTCTCCGCATGAATTAGCCATGACTCACGCAGTCCTCGCACCCCCCCCCCCCCCACAAAGCTGCCTCTCTGATTCTCAAACACCAGGCTGCTGAATCCTTGATAAGATGCCAGCTGATCTTCAGATCTGCATCGGGACAGCTGATGCCGAATTCCAGTGGACTTCCTTGATGCCCGAGGCCTGCTAAAACCCTCTAGGCCTGGGAAGTGAGGATCTCGCATGGCGGCTGGCTGTCTCTCACGCTACCGTATAACAGTACCATTCAATGACTATGGCAACCCAATTTGCTGGAAGTGAAACATTTTGCCTAGCTGATACAGCTAACTCAGCGTATTTTGATTGGTTGCTGAAAAACACTAGACTGGTTATGAGGATCATGGGTTAACGTGCCCGCTATTTACTGTATACCATAACTACAAACAGCTGCTGGACTAGTTTTTTTAACACAAAAGGGAAACGTGAGCGCAGAGAAAACCGCAAATCTCTGTAGGTAACACATTTCCACGGGTGACTCCTCTCATGTTTACGTTCCCTGAAGCGATATCTTTTCATTGCATAAAATCCAAGGAGCTGTAGTTACATTCTGATGGATCCTCACCTTCCTGTGAAAGGAGTACTGCTTTCAGGGAAGGGGCCGTGCTGTGGACGGGGCCCATGTTTCTGGGAGTGCGTGTGAAGTAACAATTTTTAGGACAATGACAGACAGACACACAAAAAAATTTAAAAAAAAACACTGAACCAGTCCAATGCGCCATGTCTCTACAGCAGGAAGATGAACCTAAACAGCCAGGTGTTCCTGTAAGGGAAAGCTACCCTGTGATCACGCTTGGTGGTTTTTGAAAGATGGGATCTCCTTTCATTCACGCACGCTGTGAATTGGTGTCGGCCCTGGGACAGAGCCCTGGGGCACACACAGAAAGGCGGAAATGCCCTCTCTCAGATCCGTCGGGACCACCTGAACCCTCCCTGGATCCTGACCACAGACTGACACAAGGTCTATTACTGTAAGAGGAAAGGCTTCCTGTTTCCGTTTGGTATCAGGATCAATAATAAGTGTGTGTGGGGGACCTTCTGCACTGCATCTGCATTTAAAGCCTAGATGCCACTCTATCCTACTGCCCCCACCGCAGACATGCACAGCACATGGGAATATGCATCAGCTGCGGGCGGTGTCTGTGCAGCAGCACCCTTTTGCCCTGGGCAACCCGCAAGGGGCCTCTTCACAGAGCTGTCAGGCCTTTTACCGCACGCCGACCGGAACACTCTCTTGACCTGGCTTTGCTAACATACATGCTAACATGCGCAAAAAGGCAGCCATCCAGGTATCATGCCCCCTTCTGACAAATTGACCAAACCTAAGCGAACATAAACTACATTACCAAGCAGTCAGGACATTTACGTCCACCGTCTGGAATATGCTGTGACCCACAAGGGATCCTGAGAAGAGGAGGCAGCAAGCATCATGCTGGTTCGATTGAGCGACCCCCAGCAGATAACATGCTGACTGGCCTCTGAGGGCCAGTGTGCAGGGAGACATTTTGCCTAAACTCTTACTCAGCTCTGGGCACCATCCATCCATTGTCCATCCATCTGTATCCTAATGGGTCGCGGGGGGTCCGGAGTACCCGGAGGAAACCCCACGACAACACGGGGAGAACATGCAAACTCCACACACATGTAACCCAGGCGGAGACTCAAACCCAGGTCCCAGAGGCGTGAGGCAACAGGGCTAACCACTGCACCACCATGCTGCCCTGCTCCTTCACATAATCTATATTTTTGGCCATTTCTTTCTTCGTCTTAGAACAGTTGAAGACAGATTCTTTGCATTATAGAAACACAGCGTATAAAGCCAAGCTAAAGACAATACCCGCTGTCTTGTTCTGCCAGGATTCGCGTTTTGGCCTTTGACAGTTTATATCCGAAGTCACACAAAACCTGTGAGCGGTACAAATACAGCTACTCTCACAGGGCATAAATGCTGAAAGGTAGCAGGAGGAGGCATGGAAATGCTACTATGGGCTGAGCACCTTTTAAACAGTCCGTCACGTTCACGCTCACTCTTGTTTCCTTGCTGGTGATGAAATCATTTTGAGAGGGGGGACAGCGGAGGGTGTTTGGCTTGGTGTCTAGGTCTCCGTGCCTGTAATCAGGGGGGTGTCGGTTCAAATGCTGAGTGATTTCATCGGAGGGCCAGGGATTGTCAAACTTTGCTTTTTTAAAAACAAACAAACAAATAATGTATGTTGCTTTGGGTGATAAGGTCTGTTAAGTAAAATGTTAAAAATGTAAGAAGGAACAATGCTGCACAGCGTAGGACTGAGAATCAGAGTCACAGGGGTGGATGGGGGGGGGGCACGGAAACCCCAACACTAACTGAACACCGAAAGCACATTTAGTTTGCGGTAAATGTCCGGCCATTATGGGAGTATTAACCAGGCATTTCAGCTCTTACGTTAGTCCCCGGGTGAGTTGAGGTGAACTAATCAGAAAACTTCACCTCGACGATGCCACAGAAGACTAGTTAGTGGCACGTCCTCAAAGTAAGCCTGGCCGGGGAAAGGCGGGCGGCTCCGCGTGTTTAGAACGCCGGACTCCTCACTTGGCCACTCTTGCCACAGATATACTCGCCTTATTCACAAAAGACAAAACCTATGCGAAAAGTTAAACCGAAAAACTGGCACAATTTTCAAGAAAATTAGTCCCCGCGGCGGGGAAGCTCGCGAGTTGCTACGCCAAAAATACCTCAGGTAATTTCAAGCAGTTAACTTTAAGCAAAACGGTACAACGGGGCGGCTGTCGGAGCCTACCTGACCGTTAAATCGGCGTATCCGTCCTCTTCCCTTTAGTGGCCTACAAGCGGCAGTCAGTGATCACGGCTGAGTGTTGGGAAGCGCCGCGTAAGACGCTAAAGCTAAGCTAGGCTAAGCTAACGGAAGAAACGTCCCCGAAAGGCACGAACGGAGCCGCAGCAGCTCGCTCGTGCACACAAGAATTCGACAGCTCCGCCACACAGGAAACGGGCTCTCAAAATGGCGCCGGCGAGAGAGAGCTCTTATACCAAGTATGCAGGAACGTATCCTTCCGCGACCGATGAAAAGGGGAGGAGTGGGAGGGGGCAAATGTTGACTGTGATTATGAGAGGAAAAAATACATCATGTCTTTATTAAAATGACTACAAACAATCGTGAGATGCAGTACGAACGTTCATTCGTGTATGGTGCATAAATGGCAAAGGCGGGGAAAATGGATCACGGTGTAGCAGTTAAAGTGCATTGTGCGCGCAGGGATATGCCGAAACATTGGGGGTGGCCTTCCTTAGGTTGGAACCGTACGGTGTGTGAGACGGATGCTGGTGCGGGGATAGTGGTCAGAGTGGGGGGGGAATTTCACTGTATCCCAAAACCGGGATCATCAAATATTGCACAAATATGCACTTACTAGAAAACTTTGTCATCTGACTTTGAAAATGATTTAAATGATTTCACCAATCAAATAGTGAAGTTTCACGTGCTGCATTCTTAGTCTTTTAACCTTCAAAAGTCTTGACGTGCATTTTGAACTTTATTTTATTATCATATATATCATACACTGAAATATTCATGTCGGTAGCACAATGCTTATTTTAAAGTTAGTATTACATTGGGAGTTTTTCTATAACTATTATGTGGGATTTTACAAATATCATTTAATTTGATATGATTTGAGAAAATTCCATATGCATTAAAAGTTTTATTAAAAGGAGTTATGGAAGCTAAATAATTTATTACGATTTACGGTAAACTCTAGAAAGAGACGCTGTCGACATAATATAATTTCCAATTAAAAAAATTACATTACCTGCCGAACGAATGCTTGTTGTAAACAGTGACGTGTCCACGAAATCCCTACAGCCACTGAGGAAAAATACCTGTGTGTTTATGTAAACACAATTTTAAGAAGTATGACTGGACTGTACTCGAAACGATAACTTGGAATATAAATTAGGGTCTTTATGTCCACAATAAATCTGAAATCTCTGTATGATAATGGTTGAGAATTTGCCCCAGTTCCTGTTGCCTGATTAACCCACATATATAACTGATAATGGAATGTTTTTCTCTACAGCGTTAACTTTGAGTAGCAATAATAATAATAATAATAATAATAATAATAATAATAAAGGCACCAAATGCAAAGCAGTCTATCATTAGAATATAAAGTTTAGGCAAAACAGTCTGTGAAATATTATCCCTTTTATGAATTACATGCTAAACAACGTTTTAGCAGGTACTTTTTCTATTTAAAACATCTTTACTGATATAATATATATACACACACACACGCACACAAACATACACACACCCCTTTACTCAATATAAGCAAAATAATACAATTTATTTAGCCAAAAAAAAGTAATTCATATTTCATTATTATTATTTTTTTATTCCATTAGTGTTGGTTCTATCTGCATTTCAGATGATGTCCAAAGTAATAATCTTTGCTTACATTTTATTTGGGTATATTATAGATGCTGCTCATTTTCCTTAAAAAGCTATAATACTTTAATAGCAATTGCCGTTCTATTTAATTTTCATTTTATTAATTTGAAATATATTAAAAGACCGTCCTTGACAGTCATAGAAGTTCTCCAAACTCCAGAAAAAAAATTAATAATAATAATAATAATAAAACAGGTGATATTGTTTGTTATGTTTCACAAACCTAACGAATGGATCATTAACATATGTATGGCTGGGTTGGGGGGGATTGAAGATGTGGGCAACCCCTAGAGTGCTGCAGTTACCTAAGGCGATGGAGAAATGCTGGAGGGCTGTCTACCACCATGTTCTCCCAGGGAATAGAGGAGTCAGGCACCTTCTCCTGTTCGAGATGAATGGCTCTTCCCGAACATTGTCCCTGCACCCCTCTCCACATCAGAATGGTCACTAACTTATCCAACATTTGAATGTATGTTAGTGTCCCTTCAAGTGTGCAAAATCCAAGGATCAGGGTATGGATGAAAATTGGAGTAGATGCTGCCTTAATGAACTTAAATGAAGTTAACTTAAAGATTTTCACACAGTGCTAATTACTTGTCATCCACCCCTACACATACACTAGAACTTTCACGACCGGCCATAAACATCTCATCCACTTTGTGTGTGCGCTTATAGCCTACGTGTGACCGTTTTTATGACGGTCCCTAACAGTGCCCATCATCGCTCCCAGTCCCCTCGTTAGCTGTCAAAATTGGAAAAGCCAGATTACTTTCTCATGGGTTTCTGACTTGCAGAGTTTGAAAATGTTTCCTTAATACTCTCTGAGGATTTTGCTTTATTTTATTTTAGGTACAGAATTTATTCATTATATTACCTTGATTGTCCTTGATTTTTTAGCACCACACCAAAAGTATACTTCCTGTATGTAAAAGTACTTGGTGATAATTAAATGATTCTGATTCTAATGATTTAAGGACGGCCCATGGAATTCAGAAAGATCCAAATCAGACAGTGGGACCTGAAGGAATGTGTCACATGAGGCCAAGGTAGCAACGTCTCAACAAGGCCTTCCGCGTGCTTATTCAGAAATGGCAGATATCACGGTTCCAATTCTTTACTGATTTTTGTCACCTGTTCCTCAAGGATCAGTTCATCTTTACCCAGAACATTTTCAATAATGGAAACTATATTTTTCAAAACTTGATGTTTTATTTTCACATTTCTTTATGGGAAATAACAGCATTTTTGGGAGGCTCATCCCTACCTGATAAGGAGACGAGGGAATGAGGGGATGTCCGGCTGAATGCAAATATGCACGTTGCCGCAACGCTATGTCGCGCGGCGGCAAATTGGCTGGCAGCATGAAGGGGGTCTTTTGAGTGCGGTTCATTCGCGAGACAGGAAATGCTGCCTCTCAGCCTCAAGAACAAATACCCCATTGTCTACGCGGCAGATGTCGACCCGCGAGTCCGCATTCAGGAGCCGTGTACCGGCACCGGAGCCTCTGCCAGGGGGGTGGACATCTACACAGCTACCATCGAAAACGGCGGCGACAGCAATCCGGCGCGTTAATCTGGATTGCTGCAAATACGGATGCGGGTTTTTCCGGCTGTTGCCACGGAGAGCGTCATGTATCAGCCGGGAGGTGTCTCTGGGTGATTAAGGATAACGGCTGAGAGTTTTATAATCCATGAAGCCCCCCACCCGAAAAAGATAAAAACAACAGCCCCCTCCATTTTATGAGTTAATTCAATCACAGATGTAGGTGTTCAAGATGGAAACTTCGCTTTCATCAAGAGAAACTAGGATCTGAAAGATTGGCTTTAGAACCAGGCGGGAGGACTGGACCTGGGTTCCCGAACAGGACCGTCACCCTGTTGGATTTATCTGAATGAGGCCGGGCTGGAGAGGGGTATATATTCCCCTCTCTTTACTTCAAAAAGGAAGGGCACCATCAGTTGCACTTGTGTGCTTGTGTTCCCTGACCTCACTAGGTCAAAGGTCGCAACAGCACATCCTGGTGATGTCAGAAGCCGGTGACCGCAGCCTGGCCTCCAAAGGGAATTCCACCAAAATGGTGATTCCGCTTTCCGCGCCCCGGACGCAAGCGCTGTGGCAGAGACCAGCAGTGAGGGAAAAGGAACAGATTCTCCACCACAGTGAGATCTGACCCAGCTCCGCCTTAAAATGATGCAATATTTACTAAACGTAAGCACAACAAAAGAACATTCGTTAACAAGACTAAAAGATCGAATAAAACTCTTTAAACAGACATATCCGAAATATTTAACACCTTTGACAGAAATTCAGTTGTTACTAAAAAAATCATTGTATAATAAATGCAAAAAAGACCTAAGTGTCCCTCAAAAACATACCAAACAGTGAAAATGAAGTACTGTCAGTTTTACAGGCCTATAGTAATGCAGCATTTACTCCTTTCATTTATCTGGCAAAATAAAGTTATTTTAACAAAAAGACAAAATGACAGACCGATGATATCTTTATGATCATCGATAAAACTAAGCTTACGGGTCTTTTTTCTCGATGATGTTAGGCAATCTCAGGTAATTTTGGAAAAAACAAATAACGATGCTAAATTAATGTGATGTCTTGTAAAAAACGATACAATTTGCTTTGTTTATTGAATTTTCTCGTGATGATCGTCATCAGTGTAACAGACTTATGCTTTTGAATGTTTTTTTCCCAGCCCCATGCAGTGGCGTGTTTCTTTGTCGAAGTGCTGTGAAATTTAAAACATACAGCTAAATTAAATGGACGCTATAAATGGTAATAAAGAATTGATTAGTTTACTATTAATGCTAATTTTATCGCGCAACTCTGGAAGCTGAACAAAACATTGTGTATATATTTACATTGATTTCGGTGATTGGTATCGCCAATTCTGAAGTCGACGTCTGTTATGTATTGAGCGTTTTCACAGGTTTTGTTGCTTCTTTCTATCCGCGGTGTCTGAAAGTAAGGGCAAAAAGAGAAGGGAAATCATAGTAATGTTCTGTTTATGACAACTAGCGGGGAAGTACAGGTTTCATCGCGGAGTCATTTTGGGGCTCGAAGGAACTGGCAGGAGAATAGAGGGATGCTCGGGATGACGCTGAGTAATGAGAATTTGCCCGGCCATGCTGACAGACTCACACTGCGAGTGCGGCTGGGCGGCTCTACCGTGAAAAGGTGCCGTGCTGGTTTGATAATCTGCGCTGACACGGCTCCGCTTGAGCCGCCCGCCGCCTTTAACCCGACGGGAGCGCCTCCGCCGCGCCTAAAACTGCCCTCTGCCGCATCCCATTAGAGCTCTAACTTGCACTGTCAAAATATCGCAGCGCAGGTATTCATTTCTAGAAAAATGTTTATTTAGTCAGGTCTGAATTTAGTATTTTATTTTTACAATGTACATGAAATATGACAAGTAGAGAAGATGACATTGCTAATACTTATACTTCAGTTTCTATCCTAAGAAAATTTGTTTTATTTGAATGCAATGGTCAAACTTAGAACAATGTTTATTTTAAATATTTAAGCATTTTGGTGTGGTATATAATTTTTTAAAAAACCGTTTCTTTGCAGTAGACGGGATAATTTTATTTTACAAAAGTTTATAAATGCAGATTGATAACAAAATTAATTTTTAAAGTGTTCTAAATGAATTGTCACACTATGAATGTACCCTGTATTTCAAATTCAGAAGTTGTGAAATTATATAGCGCTGTTAGAAACTGCCTGAAATTTATACAGGTATTAGCAATTACAGAAAATAAGCGAATATCACACCAGGCGTACAGCGTACAACTATATTATGTGTCAGATTAGACAAATGCACACATTTATGATATTTTTTTCAAAGGTGTTAAAAGAGTTAAAATATGTCCGCCTGACCCTTCATAAATAAGAAGTTTGGAAATAAAGCACAGATCCAGGGTCAGAAATACTGCGCCGATGTCGAACACCAGGACAACTGGATACATCCGACTTATGAGAACATCGTTTAGTTAAAATAATTCGATTTCAACCATACTTTTTATCTCGAAAATTATGGAATGATATTAATTAGTTTAGATGATACGAATAAGGACACCTATTTCAGGTTTGCAATGCGTGACTATAATAAAATAAAATACAATTTCCTTATTATTATTATTATTATTTTTTATATCAGATATTGGTTTCATTTTGAGTACTTGCCTCTCTATTGGGGGTACTTCAGTTATTTGAGGACTAAACAATTAAAAAAAAAAATAAAAAGAAATGTTAAATATCGAAAAGAGGTATATGTATTGTGTCACAGTAATATGTTACAGAAACTTGAATGTAAAATAAATGTAAATATTGCAACTAATGTCAGCAGTATCGCTTAAATGCTTACCTGCTGCAGTTTTATGCGTGATCCTTGCATATGATGAATGCAGATAAAACTTTAAGTTAAGAAGACGCCATGTTTATATTAGGTGTGATTACGGGGTCAAGTAAAATTATCAAAATTCTATGAAAGCCATTTAAAGCCAAGAACAATTAAAACAATCAAATTAAAGCAGATGCATAATTACAGTAGACAGTCCGTGCTGTTTATACATTGTAGTATCAAATACTTATATAAAAACGAAGCTTATTGTTTAAAATTGTTCTCTATGCTATTCATTAAAATATCAAAGGAATCAGTACCTAAGGAAACATCCTTTCATTTTTTTTTTTTAAATACAAACGTATTTTGTGAGCAAATATTTTAAAACTGATTTTGGAATGCGCCAATATGTGTGCATGTATGTTTCATTATTTTCATGGTAATAGTATCGCGCGAATACAACACTGTCCACATAGGAGAATTTTTAAACTTTGGAAGTTACTCCGGGTTTTTATTTCACTAACAAGCACACAATGTATATAGTAAATTGTGTATGAAATGAAATTGGTGCACCTTTTATTTGTAATATTTAAGGTAGTAATATGCTTTCGGAAATCTATAGTTGTATTTTATAATTACTATTTTTTATTTTTGCTCAAGTAATTAAAAAAAGGACAAGCCAGTTAAGCCAACATGATTTTAAATCTTTCATTTTGTGTGGCCAGTTGTCTTAATCCGTTTAATAGATAGAGAGGGACGTTTTCCTGATATATGTGACCCTCTGTCCAAACCCTTGTTAGTCATTCATGGAGTGTAATCACCTACTAATTAGTAGTAGTCTGTTTTTTATTAAACACACGGCATTACTACTGAACATATTTCATTACCAAACTAATAACAACTTAAATAAATTAAAAGGTAAGTTCGATATTTAAGCAACATGTAACAAATTTTAGCTAATATTGTCACGTGATATTAAATAGTAGTGATAATAATAATAAAATGTATGATTTGGACAGTGTGACTCGGCACTTAGCCATCTCTCCAATTTGACTCTCCCTGCCGGCCCCTGGAGGATTTGCTCAGCTTTTGAGTCTGGTCCCTCCCAAGGTTTCTTCCTTCTAGGGAGTTTTTCCTTGCCACTGTCGCCTATGGCTTACTCACTGGGGGCTTTGGGTAGGGATACTGTAAAGCGCTTTGAGACGATGTAATGTGGTGATAATGCGCTATACAAAAATAAATTTGTTGTTGTTGTAATAATAACAATAATAATAATAATTGCAACAAAAACATCAACAATATAACAATAATAATAATAATAATAATCCAATCACGTGATACAAAGAAAGCAAGTTACCTGCTAAATTATTATCAAAACAATAATGAGCAAAACCACAATCTTATTATAAATAAATTTCATGTGAGTAATGTTTTGGACGCCTTTGTAGTAAGCTACGACAAAGAGTAGAACAAGGTGATTACTACGATGACAGGATTGGCTACTTTCCATCACATATTCAGCGAATATTTCCCCGGATCGTTTAAAGGTGTAATTCTATTGGAGCAGGATTTGGTTCCAGAGGATTCTGGGACTGCAGATGAGGACTGCGGCAGAATGCTTCCCATGAACACAATGAAGATTCACACTCATTTATAGCTGAGGTGTTGGAAGCGTGCTGCTACTCTGTTTTAAATCAGAAACCTGCTCAAAGCTCTCTCCTGCAGGAATTAAATCCCCCTCTTTGCTTTCCTTCACTGAAAAAATGTTCACATTTTAAAAGTATGTTTATTGATTGAGACATTTGAGCAGACAGAGGGAGACAGCCCCCTTGAAATGACACATTTATGATATTTTCTGGGAAGTCCAGGCCTTGAGGCGACTCTAAGCAGGACAGGAACAACCAAGTCCTGCCTGACAGACGACACATAGGTTTTCCAGCCTCTGCGTTAGCTGGCAACCGCAGGGAAATATGGGAAAGAGACAAGGGTACGTATCCGTGCCAATGCGGACTAAGGCAAAGGTCCAATCCCCCCCCAAACAGTGTTTAAAAATATCAGGTCTAGAATGGGATTTAGAGAAATGCTGTTTAAAAATATCACGTCTGGAGAGGGATTTATGGGGAGAAAAGTGCCAAAAAAGACAGGATAAAAACAGCAAATGAGAAGTTTTATGCTTTTAGACAGAGTAAAATGCGAGTTATAAAGCACGGCCAGGGAGAATATAATCACATCATGCAAGGTCCACTGTACCCATTTAGGCGAGATGCGAGAGACGGGCTCTTTCAGACATCCCCGCTGAGCAGAGTGAAAACCATGAACAAATGAAAGACAGAACTCATCTGTGTTTATATTTTTCACACAATGGAAAACCAACTCTTTGTGTGCCTTTTCCTTTTATTATGGCACTCCCCCCCCCATACAGCCCCCTCCCACTCCTCAGTACTCTCCCCTCGTCAGCACAGCTACAAATAATTCATGTGTTCTGGGTGGCGACCGTGGTTTTCAGAAATACTAGAAACTCCTATTCGTCGGTGCGCTTCTCTCCGTTTAGGTAAGGCATGTATACACAGCATGGGGAAGTCACCGTTTCCTGTTTGCTCTTTCCTTCCTGGCCTGGGGGGAGGCGCCGCAACTGTCTAGGCACCTGCGTGACCTGATGGATGACCCGGTGCCTCAAACCTCCTGCCAGTGTGACTATATAACAGACCCAGAGCCCACAGCAGCATGACCTTTCAGCTTCAAAGGTGAACTTTTGTTTGTGTCTGCTGTCTTGGCCCTGACCTGGTGGGGGCGCTCTGACAGATACCATTCCAAGGGGCCAACAACAGAAATGACAATACTGAAGGGGGGGGGGTTCGGTGGCCTTGGTACAGAAAAGGAGCTTAACATGTGCCACCAATATATATGGGGCACAACTCCCCCCCCCATTTTCCAGGAGCACCAGTGCCTCCTTGTTCACCACACTTTTGGCCTTGAATGCACCGAGTGATGCCCCTTGTGTTCACATTTGTTGCAAGAAAAAAATAATAAATGAAATCAGTGTGTTGCAGGAAATGCATCTCTCCCCATAATCTCAAAAGAATAATAATCAGTGTGTTGCAGGAATTGCATCTCTCCCCATAATATAATAAATAGTAAAGAATCAGTACGTTGCAGGAAATGCGTATCTCCCCGTAATCTCAAAAAAATAATAAAAAATCAGTGTGTTGCAGGAAATGCGTCTCTTCCCATAATCTCATTGCATGCCTGCCAGTGTTTCTCCTTTGTGTTCAGGGGTTCAATGCAGCCCCCCTCCACCCCCCTGTACCCCAAAGTCTCTTCACAAACATCTCTAAACAATGTTGATACCTGGGGCCAGGCCCTCAAATCCTGTTATTCCATATGGAATACTCTGGAACATTCCACGTTCGAGCCGTATGCATGCACAAGTGTCCGAGCTGCATGTTTTGTGTCCGGTTCTGGTGCAGGCCGCCACAGGCAGACCACAAACCGTGCTCTATGCTGCACAGATCCACCTCGCCTGTGTGTTTCCTTCTAAAGCTTTCAGGGTGTTGCAGAACAAATCTGCCAAGCAGCACGTCTCCCAGGCGCAGAGCATCTGTCTCAGTACACCTGCCCCGAGCAGGGGGTCTGACGAATATCACATAATATAAACACATCGGTGTCACTTATTCCCCGTAAGAGAAACCTTAGCAGAAGGAGCAGCATGCCCTACATACACACACCTGAACTATATTCCCAGTTCTAACAAGAAACCCCAATTCACCTGCAAGTATGAGATGTTTTTAAGCTCTAAGAATGCCATCGAAGCTGAGTTTCTCTCACAATGACCATGCAATGTCCCGGAAAATTCCACTATTAATTTCTAATTATTCACTTAACCACACAGAAGCTGGACACTGTCATAATCATCTGCAGGAGTTTTGAGTACAGACCTCACAAATTCACCTTCAATTTCACCTTTAAGGTCTTTTTAGTGGTTAAATAGCCTACATATACTTGTTTTATATTTAATAATGGCATTGTATCATAGTAATTCCCAAAGTGAGGTCAATCAATGAGCAACAACAAATTGTAAAATAAATACATGGTCACTCTGCACTTTTCAACTCGGTTCTTAATCAATTTTTCACTTGATTCGTGCGGTATTTTACTGTATCATGCAAATTATTTAACACTATTTGACGACACGACAGGTACGGCGAGAGAAGAAAACGGCCATTAGGACGGAAAGGACGCGCTTATAAACCAAGGGAGCTGCTCTCACCTCTCTGCGGAGGGGGTCCAGGCGAGTAGGCGGCCGGCCGGCCGGGGGGCGTGACGCGTCTGAGCGCCGCTCCGGCATCGCGACTAGCCGGCGGGTCTGCTGGGAAAGTCTGCCGGAGACCGAAGCAGGACGGGACGGGATGGGTAGGGGGATAGCAGGGGCAGATGCGTCCCTGTGCGTTTCGGGGGCTGCGCCCCGATACTTTAAGCCGCCGCTTTCTTCGCCTTTATTAGGCGACAATCTGCTGGGGCCGCAGGACGCGGCGAGCTGGACATCAGTCTCAGCAGGACCCATTAGACATGCTTTGGTGGCCAGGATGAAAAGAGTTCAAGGGCTCCAAATAAAACTGGGGGGATAAAGAAAACAAAACCCGGCCCTTTTCTTCACAGTCCACCCCCCCCGGTCCAGGATTATCCATTTCATAATCTGCGTTTTTAAAACTTCTCCGCACGTTTTATTTTCTGACGACGGTTTGTGGTGAAAAGCGCAGTGGGTCTCAATCTAGTTTGGGGGAAAACCTCTACAGCCCCCCCTCCCCTCCGTTTTGGTGCATATGACGGTATTGAAGACAAAACAGCAACAAAAAAAAAAAAACTTTTAAATACTTTTTAGACACCAGAATCTCTTGAGACCCAGGATAAGAACTTTGTTATTAATTTTACAGGATCAGCCATACAGCGATTTTCCAAAATAGATAATTCTTTAATAATGTGCACAGAGTCCTGAGGACTGGCTACCTGCTGTGGGCTGGTCATAATCACGGTCAAACATGTCGTCCCTGAGTACTGACCGCATGCTGTGGACTGGTCATAAACATGGTCAAATATGACGTTGCTGAAGTCTGACTGCCTACTGTGGACTGGTCATAATCATGGTGAAATATGTTGTCCCTGAGGACTGACCGCATGCTGTAGGTTTGTCATAAACATGGTTAAACATGACGTCCCTGAGGACTGAAAGCGTGCTGTGGACTGGTCATAATCACGGTCAAACATGTCATCCCTGAGGACTGACCGCGTGCTGTGGGCTGGCCAAACATGGTCAAACATGTCGTCCCTGAGGACTGACAGCATGCTGTGGACTGGTCATAAACATCGTCAAACATGTTGTCCCTGAGGACTGATCGCATGCTGTTGACTGGTCATAAACATCGTCAAACATGTCGTCCCTGAGGACTGACTGCATGCTGTGGGCTGGCCAAACATGGTCAAACATGTCGTCCCTGAGGACTGACTGCATGCTGTGGGCTGGCCAAACATGGTCAAACATGTTGTCCCTGAGGACTGACCGCATGCTGTGGACTGGTCATAAAGAGTCCCTGAGCTCAAATATTATTCCCATTAACAGGCATTTAAGCAGTACTGGATTGCTTATATTATTACTAATGATAATATTATTGTTATTATTATTTATATTTATTCTCTCTTTAACTGAACTGAATGCTAATCACCTGCAGGACAGAATTGCCACGTACTTACATGCTACTTATAATCATTCCTGGCAGCTTTGCCAGCCGTGAAGGCCACAGTAAATGAAATTTCTTTAATCTCGAATGCGAATACGTCTGGCAGAAGCATGCGGAAACACGGTCGGCCTCTTCAGGAATTTAGTTTTTAACGGCTGCCTGCTGTCTGTGCTCAGTGGGAATCGGTCATATTCCCAGATATGAACTCTGAGGCCAGTATGTTTGTCTGGAGAAGCCATGTTGGTTAGTGGAGTGATAGAAGGTTAAAGTGTGTTTAGGTGCGTGACAGTCCAACCTCTGTGTGCTCAGACTCTCCAAAACACACCGAGTATGCATGATCCCCCACTGTCTTCAAAATGGCTGCCTGATTGTTATTGTACATTTTCCCCGAACCCCTTTTGTTGAATCTAATAAATTTTAACAAAGGCATGTTTTAATCCTTCAACGTGCCACTTTTTCAGCTTCTGGAGTCCTCCGTGAGGATTGTCGACTGTTCTGAAGCGCCTTGGACAGACGTGACCAGGCGCTGGTGCTAATTAAAGTAAACACTCGCAGAGCCTTAATTGGCCAGAAGATGCATGAGATGCGGCTGAGGGGTCGCATCGAATGCGATCGCATCTAAAACTCTGCCATGGCCGTGACATTGATCCCATCTCCGATACCAGCAGGAAAATAAACTCAGAGGCCAGATAAAGCAGAGTGCCCCCTCATCCTTTCATCTCCTGCAAATTAAATTTGGGATTTGGCCCTTATCTTCTTGTCTTGGCCATTTTGCCTCCCCGCCCTCGTTGAGGCCTTGGGCCGGCTGTGGGAGGGTGAGTGGGGGGGGGGGGGGCAAGGCTGGTGAC
>JAABNX020000053.1:7050120-7073821 GCA_015163995.2 Mormyrus lacerda | reverse complement strand
AGTTGTGGGTTAAAGCTTCGGCGCTTTCCCCAACATGAAACTAGTTGTGGGTTAAAGCTTCGGCGCTTTCCCCAACATGAAGTACCACAAAAATATAACTGTAATGGATTCTGCATGGCCGGAACCTACGTCAAACTCATACAAGTACCTCAATCTTTGACAGTTAAGGTTCACCAATCTGATTCCTCCCCAGTAGATATAGGGTCATACAGAACCTGCCTCTACTTCTCCTTTAGCCAACTCTGCAGGAATGGGGGTACCTGCAATCTCTGAAGCCCCCGGACACCTCAAGTTCTCCAGCCGATACAATATTATGTTCAAGTGACCTCTGTGATAGCAATTGTTTATTATTCAGATATTACCAATTTCCTCTTCTTAAATTCTTTCCTGTAACTGGACTGCCATTGGACAGCACGCGCGACCCGACTTAATCACTCAGTGTGCAATTGGACAACGCGCCACCTGACTCAATGGCGTAACTTTGCAATGATAGCGAAGGGTAGCTGGGTAGGTGGTGTCTGTCTTATGAATTGCTGTGGTATCTCAGGCTTATGAATTGCTTGACCTGTCGTGTTTTTGGCTACACCTTAAGGCCACTTCATACTTCAGTGTTCTGCACGCGCTTTCATACACTTGCGGGCTGCGGACAGTCGTGTTGCTTGTGTTCATACATCGGACTGTGGATGCGGATGGTCACGGTCAGTGCATGCTTACAGCGGTACTATTCCACCACATCAGGAGAAGACGGATATGTTGCACCAAACACAAGCAGTGTAATGAAATGGGTAAACTTTCATAAACAGTTTTAAAGTAAATAGTGTAGGCTAGGCCGATAGTATGGTAACATGGCATATTGAAGTACAGATGCTCCTCTAACATATGAGTTGCACTCGGAACGGCTGTTTGTAACTTGAAGTGTCTATAAGTTATACAACATCCTTTTGTATACACAAGTACAAAGAACTAGGATGCTGGGAGTACACACGCTTCGCTGCTGTGCGGCAGGAGTAGGGGCCAGAAGTCATACTAGGCAAAACTGGCGCGCAGGAAAAAAAGAGTAGGGGAGGAGGGTCTGTATAAGTAGAGGAGGGTCTGTATACTGAAATCCTTATGACAAAATTAGCCCCCCCACTCCCTGGTCAGCAAATTATTACCCAAGATTTTAAAATGCTGTTAAAAAATACCATATAATATAATGTCTGGAAAGTATGAATCACCATGTTATTCTGCTGGAGGGGCTTGTGTGCCTCCATCATCCTAGGAGCTGTGTTTTCAGGGCATTTGCTCCTGGTGGGGCCTCCCAAGGCAGATTGGTCCTGGGTCAGAGGCCAGCCTAAGTGCGGTTCAGAAAACGACCATGAGAAATAAAACAAAGGACCATGTTACCCTGCTCGGACTGGGGCAGGACCTCGAAGAAGTAACATGGGTCCCCCCTTCTGTGGGCCCACCACCTGCAGGGGGAGCCATGGAGGTCGAGTGCAATGGAGATCTGGGGGCAGTCGAAAGCAGGGGCCGCAGCGGGCCATTTCCGGCTACCAAAAGTGGCTGTAGGTTCATGGAATGTAACCTCTGGAGGGAACGGAGCCTTAGCTGGTTTAGAGAGATACCGACTAGATATAGTTGGGCTGTCTTTGACGTACAGGTCGGACTCTGGAACCAAACTTTTGGAGAAAGGCTGAAATGCGTGCGTGCTGAACACCAGCTCCTTCTTGGAGGCCTTGGAGGGGGGGCCGGAAGGTGCGCCGTCTGGGGACTCCATTATTCTGCTGGGGGACTTTAATGCTCATGTGGGTAATGACAGTGAAACCTGGAAGGGTGTGACTGGGAGGAATAGCCTGCCCGATCGGAATCCGAGCGGTGATCCGTTATTGGATTTCTGTGCTAATCACAGTTTTGTCCTTAACAAACACCATGTTCGAGCACAAGGGTGTTCATAAGTGCACCTGGCACCAGAGGCCGCAGTTCGATGATTGATTTTGTAATCGTATCGTTGGATCTGTGTCCATATGTTTTGGACACTCGGGTGAAGAGAGGAGCTGAGGTGTCAGCTGATCACCACCTGGTGGTGAGGTGGATCAGGTGGCAGGTGAAGTTGCCGGATGGACCTAGCAGGCCCAAACGCACAGTGAGGGTGTGCTGGGAGCGTGTGGCAGAGGCCCCTGTCCGGGAGATCTTCAGCTTCCACCTCCAGCTTCTTTCCCGAGGGAGTCAGGGGACGCCCTCACAAGGATACCGGAGGATTCGTGGGAGTTCACCCAAACAATCGACATGTGTTTTGTGGATTTGGAAAAGGCATATGGCCGTGTCCCTTGGGGGGGTTCTGTGGGGGGGGGGGGGGTGATCCAAGATTTTCCAACCAGGAAAAGAACCCAGGGTCAGACCCAGGATACACTGGAGAGGTTATATCTCTCGGCTGGCCTGGGAATGCCTTGGTATTCCCCCGGAGGAGCTGGAGGGTGTGGCTGGTGAGAGGGAGGTCTAGGCATGCTTAGACTGCAGCCCGCGTGACTCGACCCTGGATAAGTGATGATGGATGGATGGATGGATGGACGGACGGACAGATGCATGAAAAAATAAATATGAGGATACCTCTGATCCTACTCATACATCTGGTCGACAGAACTACTACAAAAACCTTCTTCCTCCACTCTTTCCTTGTTCGATCTGTCTATGCTGCCACCTACTGGAAATACCCTGTCAATTCTTGCACCTATGTAGATATAAATATCTTAACCAACCGCAGCTGTTCGCAGCCAATCCCTGGTGACGCGATTTTTATCAAGACCCCTCCTCCTCACCGAAAGCGGAGAAAGGGTTATAGGGGCCTCATCCTTCTAAGGGTGCTTTTAAAGACCGAATGCGTCACAGTGGCGCTACAAGGTTGTCCCATTTTGAAGGCTCCTTCAAATGCGGCCTATATATGTCCTTTTCCCGCTCTGTGAAGGATGCACCCGATGGTCCTTCACAGTGCAACATATCCCAAGATTGTTTGCGCAGAGGTAAAATGGGCGTGTCCCAGCTAGCCCATGGGAGCGGTGCTTCATGATCCAAGGGTAAGGGAGGGAACAGCTAGTCACACAAATAGGAAGTTATCCATAGGCCAGACCATCCCATTTGACAACACTTCTTCTACCTTTGAAAAATTCTGCTCCTGAATTTAGATACAGCCAGGGTGTTTCTCAAAATGCGCACTTGACTTTGCTCCAAGTGTCTCCTACTGCAGTGTGACTTCACATATTAGCCTGTGGCGGCACGTTCAGTGCCTCGGGAGATGTATTTGTACAAAACAAGCCAACATCAATCACTGAAATGTCAAGCTCACATTCCGATCTTGCTCAGAAATACATAAATTATACATAAGCATTGTTTTAAATTGTACATCAGTACAACAATGATTAAAAAGTTATGCCAAAGGAATATTATTCCTCAACAAAAAAAACAATATCTGACTTGGATCCTGGCTGCATGTACCATATTTTCTGGCCCGGATCCGGCAGACAGATCCAGGTCGGTGTCTTTTGGCACAACAGGCCAAATGGCATGGATTCGCTTTCCAGCTCTGGCCCAGCTCTGTGTCCTCACTGGGCCAGATTTGGCACATAATGTCACCTCCGGTCTAACTGGTACCATTCCATGTCACATCCAGTTTGATATGAATTGTTCTTTACCGACACTCAAGTGAAGTCAAGTCATGTTTGTTTACAGAGCAGTTTTTCACAACAGGAGTTGAACCCAAAGTGCTGTACTGACGATAAGCCAATAAAAACAACAGCAAAAGTCAAAACAATGTAACAAGGAATTTATGACAAGAAAAAAACAACTAAATTAATAGAAACAATAAGATACTTAAAAACTGTGGCAATTGGTAATCAACCAACTTTCAAACGGAATTAAAAGCTAAGGAATAGGTGTGTTTCTAGAAGAAATTTGAAAACAGGCAGTTCTGCCATTCTAGCATTCTAGCTCAGCTGCTCCACAGTTCAGGGCCCAGGACAGAAAAGAGCCAGTCAGCTCTCTGTTGTAACCTGGAGTTTCTGGCAGTCAACAAAAACAGATAAACAGACCTGAGAGATCAAGCTGGGGTATAAGTAGCATTCAGGTCAGTAAGGTGGGAAGGGGGTAAGTCCTCTAATAGCTGTAGCTTGTAGTTTATCTTAAACTGTAACCCAAGGGGGGGGGGATGTGAGTCCTGGGGGGCACAGTACTATACAGGACTACGATTGTCAGCACGGTCATAAGTCAACAGGTTTGTATTGACTATCCAACATCGTCCACCCCATTGCGAAGGCAGCTAGAGCCTGTTGATGACTCGCCATGCCAATAACAATACAAAGTAACTTGAAATCCACATCCCTATTCTTTGGGTCAAGTTTCCATTTAATAACGATACTGTAAAGGTTACAATTATCACAACATGAGGGTTATTATGGTTTATAGCATATTAGCGGTAAAACCATATTATCTCGTTGCCACCTCACCCCAACGCTCCTGACCCTGTCGTTTTAAGGGATTTTCTCTCCTCTCTTGCACCATGACCTGTAGCTTATTCAGCCCACACTGCCACCTAGTGTCAACCACCACCACAACAACAAAATAATGAATGGCTCCCACAAGGTTCAATATCACTCTTAAAAAAATAAATAAAAGGTTCAAAGAAAGAAATGATCACTTATTAGTGATAATTTCTTTGTTTGAACCGTTTTTTATTTTTAAGAGTGACATTGAAATTGTTGACTCAACTGTGCCGACAATTGTAGTCCTGTAACAGGTGCATATAATTATACAGATGGCATTTTAGTAAATGCTGTGATAAAAGCACCTCTGTGATTAACTGCACATGCAACATATTGTTCGCACTTATTGACCCTTTTAAGATGACCTTCTTTAGACCAACACAGAAAACTAACCATTTCAAAGTGACTACTTTTAACTAACATGTATGTACCAATAGGGAAAGTGTCTTTGGAAGACGTACAGTAATATTCTTTTGGCATAATGTTTTGTTTTTATTTAATGGTAAAAATCTTGTTCACATTTTCCCACGTTATATTAACATTGACATACACAGCAGTGGATTCAGACCATCATTCTGCTTGCTAAAGCTGCCGGACAGGACACATTAATAATAATAATAATAAAAAAATAATAAAAATAAAAATAAAAAAATAATAAAAAATAAATAAAAATAAAACATTGACATACCCTGATAAATATGAGACAAAGTGATAATTATGAACAAAACTCCTATTAAGCATGATAATGTCCATGTGAACATTTTGCTGTACTAATATATGTTTTGAACCATGCTTATATATAATTTTATGTATGTCTAAGTGAAATCGGAATGTGAGCTTGACATTTCAGTGATTGATGTTGACTTGTTTTGTACAAATACATCTCCCGTGCCACTGAACGTGCCGCCACAGGCTAATATGTGAAGTCACACTGCAGTAGGAGACACTTGGAGCAAAGTCACGAGACACTGCCTTTACGTGCGTGACACTGTCATGGAAAAAATAACAGTACAGTACAATACCAAGAACGTAAAGATCATACTTGTGATCATGGGAAGACCGGTCCTACTAACTCCCACGAACGAATTGGGGTGCAGTGAATCATGGGATCGGTCTCATTTGGCGAGGATGCAACTGATGCATGTGACCAATATTTACTAGACTTGCTATCATGTGACTCCAGGTGCAACAATTTTATTGCCATATCAGAGAAGTTGAAGCAATCCTTCATACTCCAGTGATATAACCTTCTACCAGTTGGTGTTTATTGATCATTGTATATTTTTGTATTGAGAATTGTGCGATAGACACTTGCAAACATACATTTTGCATTCTTCGTAATAGCACTGGGAGGTATGACCACTGTATAATTTTTTAATGTAATGTAACTGTAATGATTTTTTAAATATACTGTCATACTGTAGCATAGCTGAAACGACAGCTGTGATCGTCTGTATAATGTAATAAAAATATTTGAAATGGGCAGTTAACCATGATGAGTTAAGTGTTGGGTATGTCATATGCACCATAGTACTAGTATCTTTCATTGTTAGTGTTTGAGAAGTTGCAGTAACATTCAGAATTTTAGTTTGAAGGGATTAAAGATATCAGCCTGTGTTCAGGCTATTGTGGAAATACCTGTTACCATGTTTATGTTATCAAATAAGCACTGTTTACTTTAAATATGTGTACATTTTTTTAAAAAAACAGCCTCTACTTTTATATCAGTATGGGCCCTAATTTTGTTTATTGTTCTAATGTCCAATGATGTTTAAATCATATTCCAAATGTAAACTAATTATAACTGTAGTTGGTCTCATTTGTATGAAATCTGCAAGAAAATTGTGTGTCACCCGTATTGTTTTTCATACAAATAATGGATGGAGCACCTTCTTCAAGATGACGTCACATTCGACACCCAATGGCCAATAGCTGGAGACTTGCCTTTCATATCTAATAAATACATTTCATTGGATGCACCCATGATATTTGGGATGATGCAAGAACGACATCCAGAGATTTTTACCGTCCTCTGTACTTCTGTTCCTGAGTGAACTAGTCTTCAGCAATGAAAGATGACGTAAAATAGATACATGAGAACACGAGAACAGTGAAGTGCGCATTTTGAGAAACACCCTGGCTATATCCAAATTCTGGAGCAGAAGAGCTGAATAGACTTTATGCCCTAAGCACTGTTGCGAAAGCATACGCGGGAAAGTGAAGGACGAATTGGTTTAAACATGTGGATTTGTGTAATATGCCCAAAAGCAAAAATCCTTTTCATGTCAGGATTGCTTGTGTTCAGAATGTGGAAACTGCCAACATTATGTTGTTTTTAATTAAATATGCACCCTGTCCATCATCAAATCAAGTTGCCTGTTTTCAGCCCTTTGAAACGTTTAGCTGCCGAATGGTAGGCCCTGTACTGAATGTTTCCTTTTTTTTTCCCCCCCGTGTTTTTTTTTTTTTTTTTTTAGGAGTTTCTGCACTACGTGTTGGGCTCTTTCCTCGTCTTCATCGCCTCCATAGTGATAGCCGTGCAGAGTCACGGGCACTCATCTCTCGTCGCTGGTGCAGTGAGTTCTTTTCCCTCATTTTATGAATTTGTTTGTTGTACTAATATTGACAAGTACACAGAAGTTTGACTCAGCCGTGTACAGCTCACAGTTCCAGAGAGGGTAAATACCAAGAACTAGGAACTGCATTGGCCTGGTGATTTCTCGTGCTGAATAAATAAAAGTACATAATTCGGGTGACTGCATAATCCATGTCAGGGAGATACTTTGAGCTACTTCAGGTTTTACAAAATACATTCAAACTAAAAAGCTGCTGTGCTTGGCTAAATAGTTCACTTCTGACTGGTTGCTTCCTTGATTGAAAGAATTTCACATTAACATTAGTGACACATGCGTGATTACAGGAGACTGATGAATAAGCACACAGCAAGAACTCGGCGCTAAAGTGAAATCCAGGTCCATTTTAAAGGTACCATAGAATGAACTTCTGACTTTACCTTGGCATAGCTGAAAAAGGAGAGTTTGATAGACGGAAACGATATACTGCGAATCTCGAACACCGTTGTGATGTCAGGGCACGTTTCCTAACCTCCCTTTACCAACTTGCATAGCCGAAACCATTCAGTTGCTAGCAACTATAGTTTTGGGAAAACATAATCCAGTTTAAGGGGAGTAGTAAACAACATTGTGAAGTCGGAGACACTGACATTGACATTCATTACAATTCATTACAAACCACACATTTACAATCTGCTCAGTCTTTTACAAGACAAAGCTAGCACCATACAATCATTTGTTTGTGAGAGGTAAAATAATTCCAATGTTCTCGTCACAATGCTGAAAACAAAGTACTTTCACTAATGTTGTGCCTGGGCTGAAGTGGGGCTATTTCAGTTACTTGCAGCAAATTCTTCAAGAAAACATACACAATTTACTACTCGGAAGCGTTCATTTGCCATTGCATTGCATTACTGTAAACCAGCCAATCAGAGCAGAGCTCATGGACATATTAATGAGCTCGCCAAACCAAGTTCACATACCTTCTAAATAGACACCAGAGAGAAAAAATATTAAAATGGCTGTTTACAAATCTAATTTAAAAATCCAGTTTGCATACCAGTTTGTTCAAGATGTTTATCCAACAAGATGAAAGACGTGTAGCTCCATATTAATATGCAAGGGGATGAATGTGGGGGGTACTGGCTCTCTACCCTGTGCTTCTTACAAAACATCAACATTCCTGTGAACCCCCACCCCCACAAGGAATGCGGCTCTCCCATCTGCAGATTAAAAAACATGCAGTAGTGTGGAGACACAGTCCAAGAGAGAGTTGTGTTTCAGTATTGTGATTCTGAAGGGTCTTTTTCCTCGACGGAGCTAGTATTGTTTTCCATACAAATAACTTTGTAATATGCAGTATCCTGTCATAGAAGTTTTTTTCTTCATCTCCCGTCTTTGTCATTTCCTCTTGTTTATACCAAATGGACTCTGGAGACATCCCAGACGAAACTATCCTCCCATTTTTTGCAGGTTTTTGGATTTATCTCTACCTTCTTGCTCATGCTCAGCCTGTGGCTGTCCTACAGAGTCACGTTCGGCCGTCAGCAAACAAGTGAGTCTTGAGATCCTGTTTATGCATGCACTCTGTTGCCTAGCAACGATGACTTTGTTTGAGGAAGCTGGTTGCTTGTTTTAAATGACATGACAATGAATTTCCTGTAACACTCACTAGTGAAACCTAGATGAATGGTTTAGTTATGAAAGAGCATTTTTTTTTGCATTCAGACATTGATGTTTAGAAAAACAAGTAATATCAATTATTGTAATCTGTATTGGAAACTATATCTATTGTATATCACCTCATGATCATATATCAGTTATATCCACTTTCGAGAGCTGAATACATTTGTAATAAGTTTTAATGGCCGGGTACAGCTGAGTGCAAAAGTTTACATCCCCTTAGACCCTGAGTGAATAGTGAAGAGCTGCCTCTATTGTGCAGTATATCTGCAAAATAGTCTTTCATAATAATTATTTTTTTTTATAGCATTAAGAAGTAGCATACACAATTCATACACACACCAGTATCCATGGTGCATTTAGCAGCTTGAAGAAATCATTTTAGCAACATATCTCTTTTCTAATGTGTTTTTGTTGTAGCAATATGCTTTATTAAATAATCCACACAGCCTGGAGAGTGGAGCTGTTTCGAAAGCTGGCAGTTCTGGTTTGGATACTTCCCTACCACCTAATTGAAAGGTGTTTCTCCTCTGAACCTTATAATAATATAATATATAATATAATATAATATGGCCTCAGCTCTTTAATAGCAAGCTCAAACGTGTGCATCCCCTTTGATAAACCCTGTATGTGTTTAATTTAATTATGTAAAAATAGGTGTCTGCTCTTTAAAATACATTGTCAGCACTTAATACTTGGTGAGTGGTACCAGGTGTGTTCAGCTTGGTTTGCATGTCACATTTGCACGTGGGTAGATCTCCAGGAGCAGCCTCAAGCAGTTTGCGCAGAGCAACAAGAACAATGGTATCAGGGAGGCATCTGTCAGAAGACCTCAAGTTTGAAATTGGGAAAATTTCATAAAACCAGACTGAGAGGGGGAAAAAAATCTAAGTGTTTAGGGATACCAGTATCAACTATGATGACCATAATCCACAAATGGAAGAAATATGGACATACTAAGATTCTACCAAAGAGTGGAAGATCAAGAAAAGTAACTGAAAGAGATGCTAGGAGATTTGCTTGAGAGCTACATAAGAAGCAAAAAAACAAAATCTGCACAGTCACAGACAAGTCTAGAATGTTTGGGAGAAAAGTACACAGCAAATAAAAGCATTTTGTGATAATGGAGGCCACAGCTGAATTATTTGGTTGTAATTCACACAGGTATGTGTGGCAAGAAATAAGCTCTACCTATGAGGAGAGGAACCCCCTCCCACAGTCAAACGTGGTGGAGGCTCGTTGATGTTTTGGCGGTGTATGTCTGCACTGGAGCTTTGCAAGAAGCTAGAAATGAAGAGGCAGTGGATCGTACTAGAAGACAATGATCCAAAGCGAAGTCAGCATAGAAATGGTTTAAAAAGTATTAGGTGACAGTGTCCCATGCCCCTCCCCAGTCTCCAGGCTTCAATATAACAGAGAACCTGTGGATAGATCACAAGAAGCCCATACGCGGAAGAAATCCAAGCAATCTGGTACACTTGGAAAAAATATGCCAGAAAGAATGGGCTAAAATTACACCTGAGTGGATATAAAAGTTACCTAAAGAGGTTGCAGGAGGTTATAAAGGCACAGGGAAGACATACAAGGCATTAGAGAACATTTCATAAAAGAGGATGCAAACTTTTGGGCTGATATTATTTTCATTATTTCACTATCACTTTCTTTTTATATACCCTGACCATTTGTGAGACTTTTACGAATGCTCCTGCAACATCAAAAGCTGACCATACATTAAATATTGTGTTGATTGAAATACTTTGTTTTTGTTTTACTCCCTTTTCAAAGTAAGGGGATGCAAACTTTTGCACTCAACTGTCACTCACTCACTTGACTTTCTTGTCTGATATAATACATTTAAAAATTGTTTTAAAAATCTTTTGCAGCTGTAGGTGTGTAGTTTCCTCCAAGGGTGATGTGGTAACATCTTGCCTGCCAGCCTCAGAAGATAAAGTGATGAGTTCTGTCCAAAACACCCAATGCAGTATTGCAAGTACTATTCACGAGTGTTATTTGTTACAAAGCACGCTTGATTTACTTCACAGTATGTCTGAAATTACTATGCATATGTGATCATTTTAAATATCTTTTGAACACCTTGATCAAGTTGGCCAATAAACACATAAATACATGCTGAGAGAATACTTTCGGAAGATCAGAGTTGCATTAGGCTGTTCAGATAACTGTAAAAATAAAAAAACAAGGAAATGGCTGTCTGGCGGTATAATGCAGCCTATGTGTTATTGTCTGAATGGGTGGGATTTTGAAACTATGCAAAATGTATATAAAATTTCAAAATCTTTTCACAGCCTAGTAACAAGACCACGTTTCTTCTCAATAGTAATTTGTCTTTCGTCCATAGAATTTGCAAGAGTGTTAATGATTTCTGGGGTTGCAGCCGGGGTCCCCCTCTGAATGACATCTTCCACCCCTGGCGTAGTCTTGTATTGTTTGTTTTGTATTGTTTGTCAACTCTTTTTAACTTCAATTTTCACTGGTGCTGACACGTTCTTTATGGGGTTCTGGTCGGCTGCGAATGCTGGCCAAGTCTTCAGCTTGTTTTGCTGGGAAGGGGCATCGTCCTGCATAAAGATGCAGTTCTTCTGAAAAGCTTGGCCTTGGCACTTATACCATATGAAGAATATGCCTGCCAGGAGGTCACACCGCTCACTTTCACGCCTTCATCAACTTTCAATGTCCTAATGCAGGATATTTAAATCATGGTTAAATTATTAAGATAGCTACCTGGGAGACTTGAAAACAAGGCCTGGATTTGGAATTGAGGGCCACATTTGTATAGGGGGGGCCCTAATGCTTTTGTTTCTGTCAACTTCTGTGCAGATCTTGATCCCACCACCTCCCTGCTACTCTCTCAGTCTTGCACACAAGTCCTGCCCTTTGGACCACCCATCTGGCCCATCCTGCATCACCCATCAGTTTTTAAGCCTTTTCTGGTCCACTTTCTTCATTTCTGAATGTGTACTTGACAGAGCGACCAAGGATTCTGCATCTCTTGTCACGTTCTACACCTCACACACCTGCCTTGTTAAAGACTTCTGAGCTGCTCCATAAGGGATATTTAATTAGAATCTGCTTCAGTTTACATTCATCCCGGGCAATAATGTTCTTGTTTCTTCACTGCTTTGTTCCGCAGTTCGCGATCTCTTTGTAATATCTTTGAAATTTCTAATATCTTTTACCCCATTTTCTGTTTCTCCCTGGCTGACAAGTCCCCGTTTTGATTTATAAATACAAAAATATTGACAATTCCTCTTCCTGTTTGCCGTTATTCTTTAGGCTGCATAATAACATCTGACAGCGGTTGCTGTTAACTGCAAATTAGAGGCCACACAGTGTTATATAACAGGTAGAAACATCAATATTTTGTCTATCTGTCCTTAAGGTATTTAAATGTACACTTGCATAATCATTTATGACCCACAAAGTGCCTTTGTTTGTTTACTGTAAACTTTATTTTTATTTGTTTATTTGTTGATTTTTATATTTTATAGTAAGATATTATCTGGTATTAAAGTTAGCCAAATTGTGGTACTGAACAAACCACATAATTGTATTTGATTAGTTGTTAGATAAAATTCCAGTGTCACTTATCGAAAGAAAAGAAACAACTATTCTACACTTTGAATGTATTTATGAGTTGCATCTTCTCATTAAAACATTTATTAAGTATCATTAATGTTTGGTTCCCTGTCCATGAATGTTTATAACAAAAAAAGGATTCTACACTAGTAGGACTTGGTTACGCTGACGGACCTTCCCACAGAAAATTTCCAACATTCCAGTTAAAATGTTGGCCTAGCTGTAAAATTTCTGTTGTCTATGAACCATCTTGAGGTGGGAGTTCAGTGTCTTGAAGTGCTACACAGGGTGCATCTGCCAAAACGATTACTCTGCAGTGAAGATGGTGCATTGCCTGGGATGCAACTAACTGGGGCTAAAGCATGCATTCACCTTCAAAAGCGATACTTGTGGCAAGCTTACTTGCAACAGTGCAAATGGCTGAGTAAGCTAAGGCCGTGTGCCTGTAATCAGAAGGTCACTGGTTCAAAACCCAGCCTCAGCATGTCTGCGGGTCCTTGAGCAAGGCCCTTAACCCCCAGCTCCCTGGGCGCCGCTATGGGTGGCTGCCCTTCGCAGACAGCTTGCTCTACAAAGAACAAGTTGAGGGAGGCGCAAAGACGATTTCCACATGGGGATCAATAAAAGTATCTTATAATAAACAAATATTTTATGTGCGTATTTCATATGCTAATTCATACTTCATTTTCAGTATAAAGGTTAAAATGCAGGGTAATTTCTTGTCATAAATTATGTACGCATTTGCGCTGTTATAACAATCGATTGACATATGTGTCACTTTTAAAGGTGAATGTGTACTTGAGTATCAGTTATGTCAGTCCCTGTCATTGGATTCCTTTACATAGTAAAATGTTTATTGGAAATTGTACAGACTTGTTTTTATTTTACATCCTGAAGGGGCGTGTGCATGTGTGCAGTGATGACAGGTTCTGCAAGGTGCTAGTCTGTCACAAGGCATACACACACACCCTCACATACACTATGTGCAGCATAGAAATGCCTGTTCACCCCTCCACCCCACACTGTGGCCCATGTGACACAGAGTGCACAGGCAATACTCACAAAGAGAGGCAGCATTCAAACCAAGTCACCTATAGGTAACTAACTTATGCAAAACAGTACTGTAGGCTGCACTGTGCAATGTGTGGATTAACACCAGATTTGCCAGTGGTTGGATCTACTATAATTATGTGTTCTGTAATGTTTCCCATGTCATAGGCAGTGACCTCCGTTGAGTACACTGGGGCCCAGAGGTGGAAAGTTCAGTAGCAGAAAGTACAAATCCAGATTAAGATTTTGTTTCAATTAGTACTCAGTGACTGTGACTCTTTATACTTAACTGGCTGGTTGAACCAAAGTCTAGGTCTGGATTTCTGCTGAACCTGAACTTTCCACCTCTGCTGGGGCCCTTAGACTAAGCCCTTAACCCCCTGCTGCTCCAGAGACCGACTCACCCTGCTTTCTCAGCAATGTGCATCCCTTAGATCGGGGATCACCAACATGGTGCCTGCAGGCACCAGGATGCCCCCAGGGACCACATGAGTTGCCCACAGACCTGTTCTAAAAATAGCACAACTCACCAGTGAGCAGTGTCTACAATTTAATTTTATCCTGTTTCTATTCTTGTTTAATCACATTTGCATTTATATAGATTTGAAAATGATAACATCTAAAAAAGCATTTAAAACATGTTTATTATACATGAAGTTTAGATAAGTTTAGGAGCATGTTTCAAATTGGTAGCCCTTCGTATGGCTCCGTACTCGTGAAGTAGCTTTCAGTTTCAAAAAGGCTGGTGACCCCTGCCTTAGGTAATGCATCCTTTAGGATAAAGCCATTTGTTAAATAAAAAAAATATAACTCAATTCTCTAAAAGCACTTGAGTTATTTTACATTTTATTCATTTAGCAGATGTTTTTAATCCATAGTCACCACAGGATTTAAACTGGCGAAATCACAGGCAATCAGAGGCGGACATTTCAGGTCCAGAAAGTAAAAATCCAAACCAGGATTTTGTCTCAACCGACCTATTGAATACTCTGTGACTGTGACTCTTTATGCTCAACTGGTTGACCTGAAATGTCCACCTCTACTGGCGAAGCACCCCGACCCAGTGTTTTCCAATCTAGCCCTCGGGGACCTGCAGATAGTACCTGTTTTTGTGAACTGGGAAAGAGCAAAAATGGTGGACTGTCTGGCATGGAGCAGAAACGTGGAACGTCTGTGGGTTCCTGAGGACCAGGTCGGGAAACACTGCACTCACCTATTGAGCCATACGCTGTCCCATTTACATACACTTATGCCTCATTTAAGCATATCCTTTATAGACTTTTCATTATTAGTCTTAAGATCGTAATATAAAATCTTCTGATCTTTGTGTTGCTGTAAGACGTCAGCCAGGAAGACAAGTGACGCCAAGACTCCGAATGCCTACAAAAGGAAAACAGCAGCTAACGATCACAGACGCCACAATGATCCCAGACATGATAATATTGCCAAGATACGATGATAATGCAGACATGCGATACCGGATGTCGGATGCCATACCACAGCTCCCTGTTCTACTGGAGTTTCTTCATTATCGTGGAAAAACAAAACGGTGGCCAAAAAAACGAGACCGAAGGTGCCGAATGTGATGAAAAAATCCTGCAAATAGAACCTTATTAAAACTAGAGTACAGTAGACTACAGGGCATCATTACGTTTTGGGTCAATATGTCTATAAAATATGTCTATAAAATTGTTGAGCAATTCATTCTAATTTAAAAAAATGCACCAGTATAAAACACCATCATTTATTTGATTTCATAGTTTATCTTTACCTTTCTAGTATTTTCCTATATCTACTGGCTTACCTGCCAGGGCAAGATGGGATTTTTCTGTTGGTGAACACTGTAACTTAATTGTGGCGCTTTTCCACTGGGATACAGAAACCAAGCTGTACTGTGAAAAGAGACACTAATTACAGCGGTTCCAGCCCATTTGGGTTTCCAAGGTCGGCTCGGTAAAGGCGTTGCCGGGATTCGAGAGCGACAGTGATGTAAAAACAAAGAGACACTTATTTACTGTTCACATGGTGTGTACCATGATTTACTATGTGCAATTATTATCTTTATTATTATTGTTGTTATTATTATTATTATATATTACTGTGTGGTAATTTCCACCAGTTAATTCTGTGAGAATTAGCATTCGCTTGCCCAGATTTGCCATAGGAATCTATTGCATTCAGTTGTATTATAGTACTTTTTTAAGCAGGAGATTTTCAAGCTCTGCGTTATCGGGAATGCAATAATACATCACAATGTGTGATACTACTAATGATGAATAAAATATATAGGATATACCCTTTTTTTGTCAGATAATCCATGTGCAGAACTGGTATCTCCATGCATTTCGACCAATCAGATTGTGGCGATGTGATCAGCTCGGTTGGGTCATGTTTTCGGCCCTGATAGTTAGCAGGTCGCATACTTTATAATGGAAAGCCACCAGTTTGTGGTATGGCGTGGATATGGCTCCGTTCTTGGTACCAGTGGAAAAGCGCCATTAAACATCACGGTGCCTCAGCTTGTAATACATTCCCACCCCTGGCTGTGTGTAACTCTGAGTGATCTCCCATCCTTTGAGACTGCAACTTCTGTCCACTTTTTGAAAATGTGTTTAGGTAAAATGGTATGTAAACTACCTTTGGTGTGTGAGTGTGCGTGTGACCTGAGATGGGTCAGAGTTGCACCCAGGGCGTCACATGCTGTTTTCCTTTAATTCAGGATACAAGCTCATCATGAGCTTACAATGCATGGGCAGTTATGGAAATGGATGGATGGATGGATGGATTGTATTGATTGTATAGTTGATAAAGTTCAGCTCACCAGCTTTGGCCAGGAGGTGATGTTCAGGATCCTTGGGAGATCCATGAAGGGGATTAACAGCAAAAGTAGGGGGAAGAGGACAGCTACGCAGCTGGCAAACTCGAAGAAGTAGAGCGGCATGCAGGATGAGCACGTGGGCACACACTCATCCAAAATGAAGGCTGCTAAGGACAGGAGCTGAGGAGAGAAGATGAAACCCAGTCATGTACATAAAACTGGTTCTGGGAGTAAAGAAATCATGAAACTGTGAAAGGTAGAAAGAGGCTTTTCCACACATAGAGACATGCTTGCACACATTATCAATGTAAATCTCTATGCCATTTGCATTATATCATTTATTTCATGTTTATTGCTTTTGTATGTGTGCTTTATCATGTGTGTATTAGTTTTATATTGATTGTTAATTTTTTTTGTCCTCAAGAACTTGATGGTATTTTTGCCACATCCATTTTCCCCACTATTTTGACAAGTCCCTCAGTCCATGCTGCAGAGGTTGTGTTCTATGCAAACCCCCCCCCCCCCCACACACACACACACACACACACACACACACAAAATGAGGCGGAGGGGTAAGGAAACATACAAAATGCTGAAAACATGTTTTCCAGGGGTGTCGTCATTGATTTGAGTTCCCCATTTGGATAACCTCAGTTTCATAAAAATCTGTGAATGCAATCAAAAAAGTAAAAATGTCAAAATTTTTGTATTTGGGTTAAGGTTACTTGTTGTAACCGTATTTGGGTTACTTATGGTTAAGGTTAGGGATGGGTAGAGGTTAAGGGTGCCGTGATTGGGATTAGGGTTTTTCCCATAGAAATGAATGGACGGTCCTCATTTAGATAGGAAGACCAACTTGTGTGTGTGTGTCTGTGCGTCAGAGAGGCTACCAAGAGGCCTATGACAATTTTGAAGCAGTTGCAGGAATTTTTGGTAAAGAGTGGTCATTATGTTACAACATCGCAAATGCTCCACAAATGTGGCTTGTATGGAAGGGTATGGAAGAAAGACCACATTAAGTCACGACTGAGTTTTACCAAAACACAACTTCAAGATTCTGCAGCCAAATGGAAAAAGGTGTTATAGTCAGATGAGACCAAAATCGAATTATTTGGCCAAACGTTACATCTTTTGGAAAGCCAATACAGCTTGCCGTCCAAAGAACACCATACCTATAGTAAAGCATGGGGATAGTAGCATCCTGTTGTTGGGGTGTATCTCTGCAGCAAGGACTTGGGAAAATAAAGGGAAAAATGGATGTGGCAAAAATACCGTCAAGTTCTTGAGGACAATGACCTGAAGCACACAGCAAAGCTGACCACACAGTTGCTGAAGGAGAAAAAGGTAAAAGTCCTTGCATGGCCTAATCAGAGCACTGACTTAAACCCTACGGAAAATATGTAGAATGACTTGAACATTGCAGTCCGGCAACGGTCACCATCCAATTTGACTGAACTTGCACAGTTCTTTAAAGAAGAGTGGGCAAATGTTACAGACAGTCTACATGTGCGAAGTTGGCAGAGAAGTATCCCAACAGACTCATGGCTGTATTCAAAGCAAAAATTGGTTCCACAAAGTACTGATACAAGGGAGTGATCCTATAAACGTGTCAGTGATTCTGTTGTTTTGATCCTTTATTTTTTTCTGAACCGCTGCTATTGTATCTTTCACTTGGCTGTTATAAGCTGCATTGAGTAAAGACTACTGGAAAAAATTAGCACTGGGCAGACCGAGGCATCGCGACCTGTTCCTTCAAACAGGAGAATACACTCTAACACAGGTACTGAACAAGCACCAGAACCAATATAAAATGTGGAAGGGTGGGGAGATTGGACACCGGACAATTAGGTACACACACGGGTTGTTGTTCTTTACGGTTCTCACAATGCTTGTCATCAACTGCAGCTGTTTTCCTTGGTCTACCGGTCTGTTGCTCAGTACACCAGTGATTTTGTTCCGCTTCAAGACTTTCCAAATAATTGTAGTAGTTATGCTCAATGTCTGTGCAATGTCTCTGATGGTTTTTATATCTTCCCTCGGCTTCAAAGTTGCTTGCTTTCCTCCCATAGACAGCTCTCTGGTTGATTACACCTCTTTAACTATGAATGCAGTCTGCACAGACAAAACCCAAAGCTGAAACTGACAGTAGACATTCTGTGCTACTTATTGTATGAGGAATCAGTGTAATTGGACACACCTGTGTAACAAATAACACTTGTCAGTCATATGTTTCAACGATTTTGCTTACTTGAAAATTGGGTGGGTTCAAACAAAAGGTGCGATCTTATAAGTTGCTTAACATATGAAAGGGAAAAACACGATATAAACATTTATTTGAAAGAACATTATGTCATATACAGGAAGTTAATTATGGAATTATGGAGGAAGCGAAAGGGGAGCTTGTGTGTGCAGTGGAGAGATAACGGGAATCGGACTGAAAATGAAAAACAGGAGGTTTTTGAGGATCTGGCTGAAGGGATGTTTTAGTATATAAGTGCCAAGAGATAACTGGGTACAACATTAGGGGATTCAATCAGGAGAGGGAGTAAGTAGGGAACAGAGGTCATGACACGTACGGTGAAGAAGGTGCAGTCAGGGAGAGAACAATTATTAGGAAAAGAAAATAAACGGGCTGACCGGGAGGACGTTTGTGTATATGATGGGAAATGAGCCCCAGTCAGAGTTCAGAGGGGAAGTGGAACAGAAGGATGAAGCAAGTAGGGAACAGAAAGAAATGGCAAGTTGTTTAGATGGATACAGGGAAGTGAGTGCCATACTGCAGACTCCCAGTCATGGCAGAAGCAGCCAGAAAGTGGATGAAAGTATTTGAGGAGGAAACTATGGGACGGCTCCTGGCGATAGGGGACATAAAGGCGGTTCTGGTTCGTGTCCTGGGGCAGACAGGATGGAGGTGGGGCTGCGAAGCAGTGGCCTGCCAGCAGCAACGGGGACTCCTGTTGGATGGTTTCCATGTTAATATCTGGCACCAGATGCGGCTAAATTTTCCTCCGTGATTGAGTGTGGCAGACATGGAGCTCATAAAGGAGGGGGAGAGCCCAGCTGTCTACAGTATGTGCAACCACAAGTAAAGCGGTGGAGCACTGAGACAGAGCAGGACCGGCAGAATCCGTGGTCAGAGGTCTGTACCGGAGGGCACTGCAGGACGCGGGCCAGTGAGAAGCAGGCTAAGGCAAGTAGGGGGGCTTATTGCCATACCTGAAGAGCAATACTGTGAACAGCTGATCCACGTTATTGACAGAGAGCGGACTCTGCTAAATAGCATGAGAGGGAGCTGAGAAAGAAACTGAATCAGATGCAGCTGGAGGAGCTGACCACCAAAAAGAAAACAGCCCAGGCACCAGTGGTCTCTCCGGACCCAAGCCCCCGGGGGCAGCCTGTAGACAGCCGTCAGTCTCCTGTCATTGAGCCCCCCTGTAAACTAACTGGCCTTCGGTCCCTAATTGGAACAGAGTGAGTAGATATGATAGGTGGGGGAGTGACCAGAGGGCACTTAATTACCCACAAATCAGGCGATCCCAGTCTGGTGTGCTGGAACTGTAACCAGCCTGGACACATCTGTAGAGTCTCCCAGAATCCATCCTTTCGGGGGGTGAGCCCGACAAGGTTAATCCGGGGGGCCCTGTGGCCCCGATGCCAAATAGAAGCAGGAATGTCAATCCGCAGTGGCAGCATAGCAGACCACAGGGTCCGATCAACCCGTGGGCCCAGAAACGTTTATTTTAGGGATGCCCAGAGAATCCTAATGTAAGGGGTCTGAGCCGATGCCGCCGCTTCAAATAAATGACAAAGTAATGCCAATGATGATAGACACTGGAGCCACCTACACTTGTGTCATATGATGCCAGTCATATCCCCCGGTCTGCTGAAACGGTCAGGACCATAGGAGTCTCGGGACAAGTGCAGCATATTTCTAAATCTGCTCCGGGGGAGATTCAGATAAGGAGCAGAAATGTAAATATGCCCATATTAATATCAGAGCATATTCCAGTGAATTTGTTAGGCAGAGGTGCTTTGTGTCAGTTGAGGAGCATTTATACAAGAACAAAATAGCAACAGGCTAAATTAGAAACTGGAATAGTTGTTTGTTGAGATGGGGGGGATTTCAGTGATCCTGGAGAGAAGGAAGAGTGGGATCAGCTGATCGATTCGCTGATCGAGAGAAAGACCAGATGACCATGATGGCAGATGGGATCATATGAGGCCCTGAGGGAGTAACCATTCAGATACGGAGGACGGGAATAGTGGGAGATGGTTCAACATACCAGACGAGGAGCCCCACTTGGCAGTGGCTTTTAATCAGTCCATGCTGGATCTGGGAGAAATGATGGGGTGAGCAAAGTAAGTGGTCTGGGTGCCGACAGTGTGTGAAGGAGTGCAGGCAGTGGCAGGAGAGAGGTTGGTAAGGATTCAGTGGAATGCAGAGATTGTAGGTGATTTGAACTTTGGCTGCGGAGCATGATATGGGTACAGTGTGACGCAAAAGAAAGTTTTGTTGTCAGGAGATGAAAAGGGAAGCGCCTGAGGAGGTATGGACCTCCCATGATACAGATGTAGGCCTAGTAAAGACAGCTGGCCCAGTGGTGATTTATCTCAAAGCAGGGTGCCAGTCACCCAGGGAAAACCAGTACCCCTTGAAACCTGAGGCCGAGGAAGGTATAGGGGCAACGATAGAGGGGTTACTGGATGCAGGGGTGTTGGTGCCTACAGGCCACTGGCTTATTACAGCATGAAGCTGGACAATGTGGCTCAGGGATACCCACCCTGTTTCCAGGGCATGGTGGCTGCATACTTACTATGAAAAGGCCACTGTCATCACAATTTATACGTCACATAAGATGGTGGACCTCATTGAAAAAGGCTGTTAGGGTACCTAGCATTTCTCACTTACCAAAACGTGACAATATTTCAAATTCAAAGAACTTTATTTGTCCCAGAGGAGCAATTATAGGCACACAAGGCAGTTGAACAAGGACACAATGACATAAAGTGTAAGAGTTTTTGAAAGACGCTGTGCAAAATTGCAATCAATCAGGTAGAAAAGAACTTATAAATATGTATAGGGAGGGACTGTTAGTAGGCATTGTGGGGGCTCAAGTGCAGGGAGGTGGGGGTGAAGAGAAGTCTGTGAGTTGAGGAGTTGAACAGCCCCGGGAACAAAGGTGGCTCTCCTGCTCTGTGTCCTGCAGCCGCGACAGCGGAGCCGTCGTCCTGAGGGCAGCCACTCAAACTCCAGGAACAGAGCATGGGAGGGATCCTGCAGAATCCTGCACGCTTGTTTGCTGCTCACTCAGGGATGAAAATGCTCTGACCGGGAGTCCACTGATCTTAGAGCAGACTTCCTCTATGTTGTGCTGCAGGCTGGTGGAGTGATACCAGCAGGCGATGGAAAAACAGAGGACACTCTCAATGAGGGAGTAGTAGGTTCTGAGTATGACCTTGCTGACCCCAAAGCTGCTGAGCTTCCTTAGGAGATACGGTCGCTGCTGACATCTCCTTTGAATTTCCTCAGTGTTGGAGGCAGATATTTGTACTCCTCCTCCATCTCCACTGTCTGCCCGCCAGCTCCCTCTGTTTACTAGAAAAGGTTACCTCCATATCCTTGGTCTTCTCACGTTTAGCTCCAGGGAGGCATTGTCACACCACTGCACAAACTCACTCAGCACTGAGCTGTGCTGATGTGAGGAGCCAGTGAGCAGAGACAGTCTGGGTGGGAGGACCTGCAGTTGTCAGTGTACAGGATGAAGAGAAGAGGTGACAGGATGCAGCCTTGGGTGGAGCCAGTGGAGGTGATGGAGAGGTCAGAGAAGCTGTTGTTGAGCAGCACTCTCTGTGTCCTGTTGGTCAGAGAGTTGATGATCCACAGAGTGAGCTGGTCATTCTGTTTTGATGTTTTTTTTTCCAAAATAGTCTCTGGCTTGCAGATACCTAAATAAATCTCGATTTTCCAATCCAAATTCTTACTTTATTTTTTGAAAACTTTTAATTGCGCCTCCATTGAGTAATGTTTGGTTTGTTGTGATTCCCTTGTCTGCCCATTGTTTAAATGTATTACCAAGGGTCCATAAATTGTGATTTGGGAATTTTTATTGGTAGTGATTGAAACAGGTAAAGTAGTAATATACTAAATAGTAAAATACTATAAGTAAAATAGAGCACATTCATTTTTATAATTTCAATTCTATAACTAAAGTCTAATGTGAGTAAAGACCATCTTTCCAAATCCCTGTAGATTTCCCTATTTAATGCTGTACAGTTTGTTTCAAATAATTTATTCAATTTTTTGTTATAGTCACTCCAAGATATTTTCTGATTCTATTCTCCCTTTTAAAATTATATTCCTGTTGAATTGTTTTGGTTGGAGAATAATTTATTGGTAACACCTGAGTTTTAGCCACATTAAGTTTAAAACCTGATAAAGGTCCATAGGGCTTTAACAACCTCATTAACTTTGGAAGACCTGCATTTCAGTTGTTCAAATAAATCAAAATTTCATCCGCAAACAGTCCTATTTTGTGTTCTGTCCTTTTCACTATGAACCCCTCGATCTCCTTGTTCTGCTGTATTGCTTGGGCTATAAATAATGCAAAAAGGGCAGGGGAGAGACAACATCTTTGTCTATAGTAGATCTTTCTAATTTGAATTATTTTGCAAGACTACCATTAATTTTAATTTGTGCCTGATTAGGTGATTTTTAGCAGTCAACTGAATTTTTCTATACTAAGGTATAGAAACTTCAAGCTAACACTATCGAAAGCTTTTTCCACGTATAAACTAAGTAACAGTGCATTTTGTCCCTTATTTTGTACTTCTTCTATTACATGCCGTGTCCTTCGGATATTGTCCTGTGTTTGTCGTCTCTTTATAATTCCTGATTGGTTTCCATCAATAAGTTCAGGTATGAATCGGCTATTTATAATGGATGTATAAATTTTGTTGTCGCAATTTAGTACTGAGATTGGTCTATAATTTTACAGGTTTTTTTTACGTTTCCCTTCCTTTGGAATTACTGTTACTATGGCCTCCTTCCACGAGTGAGGTATTTTTAAAGATTCTGTACCACTCTGAAGGAAAGCCATCGACAACCACAGTAGGGTGCCTCCACATTGTTCTCTGAAACAGGCACTGAAACACGCCCCTCGACTGCTCTGCACAGCACCGCAGGACGCAGCCACTGATGTTGTCTGGGCTGGGTGCTGTGCTCACCTTGGAGGAGGTGGCGAGAGCCCTCAAAAAGACCGCGTCAAAGGAAAGTTCTGTTTCTGCGGGCGTGAGGGAGGAGACCAAGTCTTTGACACGGGAGGTGTTGTCAATCTTGAACCTAGAGAAGAAGGAGTTGAGGTTGTTGGGGAGGGCTGCTGGGCTGTGGGCTTGAGGGATAGCCAGCATGGATTTAGGAGAGGTAGATCCTGTTTGACAAATCTGTTGGAGTTTTTTGAGGAAGCTAC